>JAKLTH010000281.1:1337500-1937500 GCA_025175895.1 Wurfbainia villosa
ATATCGGACCACTCCCAAAAATAGTACGGGTTTGACGCCTTTCCACCTAGTATATGGTTCGGAAGCAGTTGTCCCGTGGAGGTCGGCTCGGAATCACCTCAGATTGCTATTTACAATAATGAAAATACAAAGGGTTCAGAAAACATAGAAAAATGTTTAACTGAGCTGGACTTACTAAGCGAAACAAGAGAAGATGCAGTTGCTCGGATGAGGGCTTATCACCAGCGGGTAACTCAAGATTATAATAAAAGGGTTCTCCCTCATTCATTTCAGGTCGGGGATTTCGTATGGAAGAAAGTCGAGTCTGCTGGGGAAGTTCAAAAGTTAGCACTTAAGTGGGAAGGCCTTTACCTAGTCATTAAGAAGCTAAGCTCAAGAGCTTATTATTTGAGAGAAAATGAGGGGGTAGGAATTGATTCGACCATGGAATGCTTTCCATCTTCGACCTTATTGTGTATAATTCAGAAAGACGGTATGTAATTATAGATTTTTCCCTTGAAGCGATAAAGTCTATTGTCATTCTAATTTGTGCATTATATACATCATCAACAAAATCGTCATCTCAGCATTGTATATTCCCTCTGGTCTCAGACCGAGGCGTCCATCAGCAAAGTTATCATCTTGGCGTCGTATATTCTCTCTGGTCTTGGACCGAGACATCCATAGGCAAAGTTGTCATCTCGACGTCGTATATTCCCTCTAATCTCAGATCGAGATGTCCACTAGCAAAGTCGTCATCTCGGTGCTGTATATTTCCTCTTATCTTGAACCGAAGAGTCCATCAGTAAAGTCGCAATCTCAATGTTGTATATTCCCTTTGGTCTCGAACTGAAGCGTCCATCAGCAAAGTCACTATCTCGACATCGTATATTCCCTCTGGTCTTGGACCAAGGCGTCCATCTGCAAAGTTGCCATCTCGATGTCGTATATTCCCTTTGGTCCGGACCAAGATGTCCATCAACAAAGTTGTCATCTCGGCGCTGTATTAAAGTGACTCTAGAGCAAGGTAATCTCTCCATTCGACATTTTCTTAGACAACATCCAAAGGTACAAATTGTTTACCCCTAAAAAGTTACTATATGATGCGTATGAAAGTTTATTACAAATATAGTACAACCATTAATCCGAGAACATCATCAGGGATCTCATCTAAAAGTTGTTGTAAGTCTAAAAAATCTGAGGGAGTCCCCTTCGGAGGATGGTCGACTTCTCTGAAATGGCGTATGGCCCCGGTATAGCCAATGTCCAACATCTTGATAGTTCACTACCCAATTACATCGGCTAATTCTTCGGAAGCAAGAAACTCTTTCTTTTTGTTCGTGTTGAAGAGCTCTCACTTTGAAGATGGTCGACTCGGCCTGAGCTATCTCCATCTCCTTCTCTTTGTCTTGGAGCTGAGCCGAGCTCTCAGCGACTTGGTTGTGCATCGCTCGGAAGGATCCCAGCATAGGGGGTAGATGAGCTATTAATTCTAATTGGTGGGCCCAAAATTGGATGATAGCTCAAGTTAGTGCGGCCTAGGAATTATAAGAAGGAAAAAGGAAAAGGGGGAGAGAAGATAGTTACCTTGGTCGGAAGTACATTCATTGAATCACACAGGGTTGGTAATGATTTTCCCCTCACCTCGGCTTCCTCGGTGTCTCAGATATGATGTAGTATGCCTTGAGGGGCAGGGTGTGCCGCCCTAGGTACTTTGGGGCTCAAAGATGCTGCTGGACACGAAGGCAAGGGGGAGCTTAGTTCCCAAGGGACGGATGGAGGTTGCTCAGGAGGTGGGGCTTGGGTCTCAAGGATGGAGGCGATGTCTGTTGGAGGGGGAAGTTCGGCTACCAGGCTGGGAGATCGACGAGAGGAGTTCAACCTTGTAGTTGTCTCTTTAGTCCAACCTCGCTTCCCGAGTTCGAGTTTGTTCCTTGGAATCTCTCGAGTTGACCACCTCGGGCACTAGGGAGGGTCGAGGGGGAGCCATCTGCTCGGACCATGCCTCCTCAAAAAGAGTCGCTGCTGGAGTCTGGGGGGGGTGCTGGTTTCCAATTGAGCTATGTCCCACTTCACATGTTTGTTGCAGGAAGCCCTAAACATGGCGGCGACTGCGCAAGGAAAAGCAGAGATGTTAGTGCAAACCTACCAAGGGAGAAGGAAGCACAAGATACCCCTTACCTAAAGATTCACCGAGTTTAGTTTCTATGGGCTTAGGCCGAAGTGATAGAGTAATCTCTCTTTGATAAGAAAGTTGATGTCGAAGCTCTGGTCAGATAATACTTCGGCTATCTCTCAGAAGAAGCCAACTCTTGGTACCGTCTTATCTTAGGAGGTGGGGGCAGCTCCATTTGTCATTCGGTTGGTCAATCAAAAGAGGGGACAGGCATAATAAGGAAATAACGGGATTTCCAATGCTTGTGGGAGGTGATGAAATTGGTCAAAAATTTAGTGAAGCGTCTGCCGACGAATTAAAAAAGTTTCGACCTCTTTTCTCTTTGGAGTAAAGAAGAAGTGGAAAGTCTCAACAGACAAGGGGAGATGTTAGAAGCTAAAGATGATGACAACTCCATAGATAAAGCTAATAGAGTTGGGAGCTAGTTGTTGTATGAAGATGAGAAGCTGTCAAGGGGAGGAATGTGAGGAAATTGTTCCTCCCGTGGTATCCTCAGCCGGTAGGGCAGTAGGATCTCAAAGGCTATCCTAAGGATTGTTCGATCATCAGAGTCAAAGGCAGTACAGGTGGTCTCATACCAAAGAGTTGAATTTCCATCCATAACGTAAGGCAAAAGAGGAAGAGAGGAGCCTTACAAAGTAAGGGATATGATCTGAGCCTTGGACAAGAAGGTTGGAGAAGATAGGTCGAAGAAGACGACACACAGAAGATGAAAAGGCCCCTAGCTTGACAAGGATTTATAAGAGGAAGAGGTGGTGACGACCGTCAGATCGGTAACTAGGTGTTGGGGCACAATCAGAAGTGTTAGATTGCCTATAGTTATCTCTGACCTTGGTCATTCCGTCGGATATACAAATCTCGGCCATCCCATCAAAGGAGTGACAACATGATGTGTGTCGACCACTGGGACACGCGTAAGTCTCTAGAATAGTGCTTTGGAGCTCGGAGCTCGAAGCAACGATTTTATAAGGAGCAACACATCGTCTGAGATCCTACTATTAATTGACATTATCTTGCGTGGTTCCAAGGGGAAAGCTTGTATGACACATGTAGGACTAGGATGGTGAGACAGTCTTGCGGGGTTCAGATAATAAAGAGGAAAACCTCGAAAGATGATCGACACACTTCGGAAGTGTTGGTGCAATCGGCCCAGGTCACGATTGACCAGGACTCGAGTTTGGCTCGAGTGATGTTTTGATGTGTTTTGATGTTTCGACAAAAACATATGACAATATAATTGTCAAGGAAAGTCCAAGCATGGGTCTTGGCAAATGGAAAGTCCAACATGAGTTGGCAAGGAAAGTCCAAGCATGGTCTTGGCATGGAAAGTCCAACATGGGTTGGCATTTGAAGTCCAAGGGGATTAATATTGGCGGCATAAAGTCCAAGCGGTAGTCTTGGCAGCATAAGTCCAATGGTTGGCGGCGTAAAGTCCAAGCGGAGTCTTGGCGGCGTAAGTCCAATGTGCCTTGGCGGTGTAGACACCGTTAGCATGACATAGCCGTGGAAGCACACGAAGGCTAGCGCGATGGATGAACAAGTCATGGATGACTTGGAGGGATCGAGGCGTGAGGTGATGGAGGTGGCTAGAAGGCTTAGGTCTAGGCTAAGGGTGGTCTAGCAAGTATGGGAACCATACTTGAGTTAAAACCTCATGTTTGAGGTGTGCCGGTCGGCCCGTGCCATGTGGCGGTCATTGGGACGATCAACTAGGGTTTATTTGCGGGTTATGGCCTAGCGATCATTGCCCGTAGGTTGGCGATCGGTGATGCTCAGCGATCGTGATCGTGTGATCGATCGGTGGTGCTCGAAATCGACCGAGAATGGGTCGAGACTCATTGGTGAGTGAGGACTCCATCGATCGGCCCGATGGTCTGTCGATCGGTGATGGTAGTTATTGGACTTATCAGCGTGGAACTAGCCGTTGTCTCCACGACAGATGGCATCGATCGTGATGGTCGTCGATCGGTGATAGACTTTTCGGCCACGAGTTGAAGCTATATATGGAGCTCGTGATGGAGGAAAAGAATGTCGGTTCTTGAGGGCTATTGGGGCGATTTGTTGGTGCAAATCAGGTCTCCAAGTGCAAGCAAGCAACCAAGCATTCAAGCAATCAAAACAAGTGTTGTAAAGTCTTTTCTTTACTTGTATTTCATATTCATTATTGTAATTGCTTGTATTTGTATCTTATTGTTGTAAGATTACTTGTAAGGTTTCTCACCCTTGACTTGTGTCGAAGGAGTTTTATTGGTTAGTGGTGTTTGTGGCATCGCTAGGTTCGTCTGAACAATCAGTGGAAGTAGGAACGGTTCGGTTCGAACCACGTATATACTCATGTTAGCGTGATTTGTGTTGTTCATTTTGTTATTGTATCATTTCTATATTCTTGCGTACTAGCGAAATTGTAGACACGAGCGATCGATTCCATCGCATCGCGCTATTCACCCCCTCTAGTTTCAATATTCCTAACAAGTGGTATCATCGAGCAGGGCTCTTCTACGGATTAACAAGAGCTAAGGCAAAAGGCTAGAGGGTGAAGATGGAATTCCAAGACAAGCTTGGATGGGAAATCAACACTCCACCTCCATATGATCCAGAAGATTTTCCGGCATGGAGAGCAAGAATGGAAACATTCTTGATGATAAATGTAGAGGATTGGTTCATCCTCATTGAAGGTCTTGAACCCCCTAGGGATAAGAAGGGGAATGTCTTAAAATTGAAAAAGTTGACCCAAGAGCAACGCCAAAAGCTCAAGACCGAAGTTAAGGTAACGAAACTTTTGGAAGATTTAATTCCTAATGATGTTTTGTGCAAGCTAGGGGATTACATGTATGCCAAGGAGCTATGGAGAAAATTGGCAAGATTCCATGAGGAGAGTTCATCCTCAAGTGAAAGTGAGGAATCAGAAGTTGAGATGGAGTCAACTTCCGAATCGGAGAAAGAAGAAGTAGAAGAGGTGGAAGAAGCATCTACTCCTAGGATTGAGGAAGAGAGACCATCCTCTACACCGGAGCAACCTCAAGAAGAGCTTTCAACATCCGATCAAGATGAGGAAGCTCAAAATTCAACTCCGGCACCCACCACCACCCTAGGTAACTCAAACATTTTATTTTCAAATAAAAATCATATTATGTGCTTTGAGTGTAGGGAGTATGGGCATTACAAGAGCAAATGTCCAAAGAGGATCAAGAAAGCTCCTCCGGCGCCTAAAAGTCAACAAAAGTCAACGGACGGTGGTTCTCCAAGACAAAAGAGCAAGGAGCATGTCATTTGCTTCAAATGCCGACTACCGGGTCATTACCGGAGTCAATGCCCAAAGAAGAAGAAGAAGGGGCAAAGGGGAGCATCACAAGTAGGGGGAGCCACTAAGGCAAACCTTAAGGTATATTTAAATAATGCTCCGTCTAATTTAAATATTAAAAAGCATGCTAGAACTAATTTTAGCAATTTTGTTATGTATCATAAAGAGCATGCTAGAAATAACAAACATATTTGTTTAGGAGCTAAGAATGTTCACCTTAAGAATAAGGAGAAATTTGAGACTAATGTCCCTAGAAAAACAATACCTAGGGAATCTATTAAGAAAATACAAGAACATCTAGGTTTTAATCCAAAATGGACTAGACATTTGCCAAGAAAGTCCAATGCCCAAGATTTATATAAAAATTCTAAAATTGGGCAATTAGAATTAGAGAACCAAGCCTTGAGGTCAAGGCTTGAGAAATTGAAAAAGACCCTAAACAAAATACAAAATCAATTTCAAGGGTCAAATTGTCAAACTCTTAGGTCAAGAAGTCAAAATCAACATCTAGGACCTAAGAGTCAAAAGTCATCCAAGGGCAAGAATGGTTTGGGTCACAAACCTAAGTCCAAGGTGACTTACCATAGTGTTCCGTTTGACTATGGGACACTAACTAGGTCTAGGAAGATCAAGGTCAATGGGGAAGTCATTCCTAGAGTTGACCAAGGAGGTTTGTCTGCCAAGGCGGTTTCGAAGAAACCTAGGATGACCACTAATAAGGTTGTTAGGGAGGCAATCCCTAAGGTTAACCTAGGCAAGACCAAAATGACCAAGGCTAATAAGCCTAGGAGGGTCATTAGGAAGGTATCTGGGGAGGGTTATCCCTAAGGAATACCTAATTAACCCTAGGAGCTCAAATCGATTTTGGGTTCCTAAGAGCGTGATTGATTCACGCTAAGATGGGTTTAGGGTGTGCCAACCTTGATTGGATGAGTAGTTAACTCAACCATGATAAAGGTGGTACTTTAGGTTACTTTCAAGGTTATGGTTACCTTGGAAATATCTTTGAGCCTTAACTTCAAAGAATTTTAGGATGTGTCAATATATATCTTGAAAACATGAAAATCAATAAAATTGACACAATCTAGATTTAGAGGTCATAGTGTGTAACTTTGATTATTGGCACACTTTGGAAGGTCATGTATCAAGAGATGTGTGGTTAAGATGTAAAGGTAACATCTAGAGTGATACTCAAGTGCCACACAACTTGATGTCTTGTATTCACCATGCTTCATATGTTTTACCATATTTTTGCATGGAAGGAATGTCTAGGATAGATTACATCTCACAAAACAAGTCTTTTACCTTGATTGTGTATTTTAACACTTAGAAAGGGTGAGATGTTAGGTTTTGGAAATCATTGAATGTTAATGTTTGCAAAAATGAAATAAAATATTAAAATACATTAACAAATACATAAATAAAAGTATAACATCAATACATTCGATATACAAGATCTAACGTGATAAAATAGAATAATTAAGATGATGAAATCGAGATCTTCGATTTTGAATCGAAATCGATATCGATCGAGCGATTATCGATCGATAACACTATAGCGATACGATACGATCGGCCATCACGAGTGCTAGCTTCATGACTCGACTGATTGAACATCAGTCGACTGATGAGGTTCATCAGTCGACTGATGGTATTGTTCACCGAGGCCGAGGGCCATCAGTCGAGTGCTCGAGGAGCAGTCGAGTGATGTGTTCATCAGTCGACTGATGAGCAACATCGGTCGGACCGATGCTCGCATGCACGTTACGGAAGGTTCGATCGATTGAGCCGGATCGATCGATCGCCACTCGGTAAACCCGTAATAATCGCTATCACCGATGATGCTCCACATCACGATCGCAGCTTTTATAACGCCGAACTGCTAGGGTTCGGCGTCTTCACGCGACGAACCCTTCTTCGTCTTTCCTTCTCCGATCGTCGTCTCCCTCTCCGACCGACTCTTCCGGCTGTGCCAACCTCCCAAAGTCTTAGGTTTGATAGACAAGCCTCTCCTCTTCCATTTTTCACCTATTTCGAGCCCTAGTTCACGCAATTTAGGGCTTATTTTTTTCCTTGTTCCGATTAGGGTTCTGACGTCTGAAGCTCTCCGGCGACTTTTCCGACGATCCCCAGCAACATTTGAGTCTTCCCTCCGGCCACACATTCAAATGGCGCCTAAGTAACAATTTTTTTTTCGAGCCCTAATTTTCATCTCCATTACAATTTAGGTTTATCTAATCGTGTATTATTGCCATTGCATGCCATATCATTACATTGCATTCATAATAGGAGGCAGTAGGAATGATCCACAGAGGTGAATCTCGATTGTACCAACCTATGTTGGTTAGGTACATCGATAGGGACTTTTTCAATCGGCATTGTAGTGATGTCATGGAATTAATTGCATACTACAATCTGATGAAAATCGTCTTGTGCACACATCCAATTAATGATGACCTTGTTAAGAAATTTTATCAAAATCTAAAAAAGGTGGATGACGGCCCTACCTACACTACTCGCATTGCAAAATGCGAGTTAGAGTTCACTCCTGCGATACTGCAGGAGTTTCTCGAGTGTAGGCCCTCAGATGACACCTTTATCTTTTACCCTGCCATGGATTTTCCTTTACCTGAGCCTTTTGACCATATCTCTATGGAGTCCATGCATGAGCATATCTTTGGTCATCCTCGTCCACCCAATCTATTTCCTATCATCGAAGTTATTTTACAAGGTCATTGTTGGGTGTTTTCTTCCATCGTCACTCGAGTCCGCCAAGATTCGGCCTCCCCATCTCTTTCTTCTATATGTCATGCGTCATAGGTTAGACATTAACTTTGCACTAAACATGTTATTTATGCATTGTGCATTTCACCTCCCGCATGAGAAAGTGCATATGTCATTTGGTCATATCATCACAGCATGGCTCGACTCCGTAGGCGTCAACATCCACAGGGATTCTCTGAGAGCGCTATCGGAGGTGTACGACTGTATATCAGTTCGTAACTTCTCGCTAGCAAAGCTACGGATGGGCGCTGGACAGATGGAGTTGGCGCCTCGACCACCCCCCAGGGCACGTAGAGAGCCTCCTCCGGTACCCAGAGAGGCGACAGAGGACTACGAGGATGCAGATGCCACTGATGAGGATGATCAGATGTCGGCAAACACATCAGCGGCGGGTCCATCAGATCGTCGTGGCCGGCTGGAGTCCAGATTTCAGGACTATCAGCAGTCGGTGGACTCTAGGCTGTCAGAGCTATTGGCAGGTCAGGCTTCCTTCGGCGCACGTCTCGATAGGATGGAGGAGACCCGAGGTCGCGTATAAGCGACATCATCGATATGCTAGAGATGATGCGCCCTGGACCCTCGAGTCGTGACCTCCTCCATCGCCTCTCTGCGGACGATTAGAGGATATTAGATTTTTTTTTTGTGGTTGTCAGTGTTTGTAGTGAGATTGAGCATAGTCAATCTCCATTTTGAATGTAAAAGACAAGTTTTAAGTTAAATGAAATCTTTGTTTCTAAAAATCTTGTGTGTATGGATGAATATTTGTAGAATTGTATTGCATCCTATCATATACCATGTCATGATATTATTTAGGGTTATTTTAGATGTCATGCGTTCTTAAATTTCATCATATGTCATGACATCATGATCATTGGTCATGTTTTAATAATGCTATTATTTATGCCATGATCATACATTCATGCATTAACTTGATTAAAATTGATTTAAGGACTATGACATGACTTGGAGTCCCAGTTATAAGGGAATCAAGTAGAGTTGCTTTAGAAAATGCATGAAATCCTAGTTTAGGGAGAACAAAACCCACATCTCACATCTAATTGACATGTATGTGTATGTATACACCCTAGATACATGTGAGATACTAGGATATGAGTTAAGTTCAAGGTGCATAGTTTTTGCATCTAGATGAACTAAAACTCATCTAATTTTAGTTGTGGATCATTGGGAGAGCTTGTGTACAAGTCACGTATATAGAGCCCAAGGAATATGATCCAAGATAAGATTTTGAAAACATTTTAAAATCATTTTGAAAAACCTTGGTGAAGTCTATCTTTTGATAGCAATCACCATTGATGAAGTTGATACAAAGTAGGGCCAAAACATTGAAAATTTCAATGGTTTTGAACTTTGTACCAATTTCACTATTTAATGGGTAAAATAATTTTCAAACATTTTTCACCCATTGTATTAGTCATAAGTATTATACGTATCAAATTTCGTGATTTTTCGATATACGTATAATTAGTTATGATTTTTCAAAACTCATTTTCGATAATCAAAATCAGGATTTTTAATTATCGATCGCTCGGTGGCGGTCGGATCGATGGAGGTTCCGATCGATTTCTGAATCACTGATCAGTAGTTGATTTCGAGTAAACAAGGTTGTTTAACCCGATTTTACTGATTATGGTCCCTAATCACTCCTAACCCTAGGATATGCTTTGGAAAGCATTATAAAGGGTGTAAATCCATTGGATATGGATTAGGAGAAGTATTTGGGGTTTGTATCAATTTTAAGGTGTTAGAAAGTTCAATGTTGAATTTCTAACCTTAATTTTGATGGTTTAGAGTTCCTATTGGCTTAGGGACTTCCCAAGGACATTGTTGGTGCAATGGTCAAGGGGGAGCAAGCCTTTAGGGGGAGGTATCCATCTTGGAATGATGGATGTGTTTTTTCTCCTTGAAAAGGAGAAGTTATTGAGAGAATATGACATCAATTGAGAAATTGATGGGGACTTTTGAGAGACCCAATTTGGAAATTGGGAGAGTAAATAGGATTGTCTCTCTTGAGTGATATTGGACTTATCACTAGGAAGATGGTAGGCATCCTAAGTATTTTTGGACCAAGGGGGAGATTGTAAGATCTCATTGGGACATGAGACATTGACCCTCTTGGGGAGACAACTTTTTGCTGTTAGTCAAAAAGGGGGAGAATGTTTGGGGGAAAACATTTGGAGAGTATTTACCAATTTGGGATAATTGGTAAAGGATTGGAGTTAGTATTCTAACTCAATTATTTGTTTGGTTTTTGTCAAACATCAAAAAGGGGGAGATTGTTGGTGCAATCGGCCCAGGTCACGATTGACCAGGACTCGAGTTTGACTCGAGTGATGTTTTGATGTGTTTTGATGTTTCGACAAAAACATATGACAATATAATTGTCAAGGAAAGTCCAAGCATGGGTCTTGGCAAATGGAAAGTCCAACATGTGTTGGCAAGGAAAGTCCAAGCATGAGTCTTGGCAAATGGAAAGTCCAACATGAGTTGGCAAGGAAAGTCCAAGCATGGTCTTGGCATGGAAAGTCCAACATGGGTTGGCATTTGAAGTCCAAGGGGATTAATATTGGCGGCGTAAAGTCCAAGCGGTAGTCTTGGCAGCATAAGTCCAATGGTTGGCGACGTAAAGTCCAAGCGAAGTCTTGACGGCGTAAGTCCAATGTGCCTTAGCGGTGTAGACACCGTTAGCATGACATAGCCGACGGAAGCACCTGAAGGCTAGCGCGATGGATGAACAAGTCATGGATGACTTGGAGGGATCCGAGAGGCGTGAGGCTGATGGAGGTGGCTAGAAGGCTTAGGTCTAGGCTAAGGGTGGTCTAACAAGTATGGGGGAACCATACTTGAGTTAAAACCTCATGTTTGAGGTGTGCTAGTCGACTGGTGTCATGTGGCAGTCGACTGGACCGAGTCAACTAGGGTTTGACTGCGGGTTATGGCCTAGCTGATCATAGGTCAAGGTGCCGATCGATGGCTCGAGCGATTATTTGACGATCGTGATCACCGACTGGTGCTCGAGAATTCGGCCACAGAATGGAGTCGAGACTCGACTGGTCGAGTGAGGACTCCATCAGTCGACTGATGGTAGTTCCGTTGGACTTATCCAACGTGGAACTAGCCATTGTCTCACGACAACAGTGGCATCAGTCGACTGATGGTCCCGATCAGTCGACTGATCGACTTTTTCCAGCACAGGTTGAAGCTATATATGGAGCTCGTGATGGAGGAAAAAGTAATCGGTTCTTGAGGGCTATTGGGGCGATTTGTTGGTGCAAATCAGGTCTCCAAGTGCAACCAAGCATTCAAGCAATCAAAACAAGTGTTGTAAAGTCTTTTCTTTACTTGTATTTCATATTCATTATTGTAATTGCTTGTATTTGTATCTTATTGTTGTAAGATTACTTGTAAGGGGTTTCTCCACCCTTGACTTGTGTCAAGAAGGAGTTTTATTGGTTAGTGGTGTTTGTGGCATCGCTAGGGTTCGTACGAACCCAATCCGTGGAGTAGGAACCGGTTCGGTTCCGAACCACATTACATACTCGTGTTAGCGTGTTGTTCATTTCGTTATTGTATCATTTCTATTTTCGCTGCGTACTAACGAAATTGTAGACACGGACGCGATCGATTTCTGACATCGCACGAAAGACGCTATTCACCCCCCTCTAGCCGTTCCAATATTCCTAACAGGAAGGAGGCTTGGATGTGAGTCTAGTTAGTCACGCTTAGCATATCCTTCGACTAGACAAGAGGAGGATGCCTATGATGTGGAGAGAAATATCCTCAACTTGGTAACTGAGTTAAGTCAATAGTCAAGTTGAGTCGGACCCCCCACGTTGGATCTGGTCAAGAGCGACACTGGTTAACTTGGGTCTGCCATGAGAGCATAGTATCTCACCTTGGCAGCATCTTGTCTCGGCAATATTTTACCTCAACAACATCTTGTCTCGGCAGTATCTTGTTGGGGAATCGATCGTCGCTAGAGGGGGGTGAATAGCATTTTCGTATGTTGATGGAATTCGTTCGTGTTAGTCTTTACAAAGTTTGTTATGCACAGCGAAATATATATATAATAGCAATAACAAAAATGAAGACAAACACAAATACACAATGATGCAACGTGGTTCGAAACCTCAAAGTTCCTACTCCACGGATTGAACTCAAATGAGCTCTAGTGATGCAACCAACACCACTAAACAATAATACTCCTTCTCGACAACACGTCGGAGGTGGAGAAACCTCGTACAAGCGATTACACAAAGTAATACAACAAATACAAGCAAATACAAGTATGAAATGCAATACAAGTAAAGGAAATCACTTTACAAGAGAACTTTGATTGCTTGCTTTTGGTTGCTTGAAAGTAGCCTTGAAGGTCTAGATTGCATTAGCAAATCCCCTCTAAATTGCCTCAAAGAACCAAAGCCAAATCCTTCTCCACGAGCTCCTTTTAAAGCTTCTCCTCGAGCTGGATTCCGCCTAGCAATCGACTGATCGAGACCATCCGTTGACTGCTCCTGTAACTGTTGTCTCACAACGGCCTAAGCCACGTTGGATAAGTTCCAATGGATAGACCATCAGTCGACTGATCATAACCATCAGTCGACTGATCGAGCCATCACTCGACTATCAAACCCTAACAGTCGACTCGGGAACCTTCTGTGCCCGAAAACTCAACCATCAATCGATCATTCATCCATAAGCGATCATGCTCCATCATCGATCGTCTAATGTTGGCGATCATTGCTAGGCCACTTCTTGCAGTCGAACATCTGTCGGCTCACATCAGTCGACTAATCACAATATCAGTCGACTGATAAGCTCATCCATGAAGTTCTAACACCAAGTATATATAATGCCCTCATACTTGCTAGACCACACTTAGCCTAGACCTAAGCCTTCTAGTCACTTCCATCAGCCTCATGTCTATCGGATCTCTCCAAGTCATCCATGATTTGTTCATCCATACGCTAGCCTTCAGGTGCTTCCATCATCTATTGTCATGCTAACGTGGTCTACACCGCCAAAGCACATTGGACTTACGCTGCCAAAACTCTCGCTCGGACTTTACACCGCCAACCATTGGACTTATGCTGCCAAGACTCCACCCTTGGACTTTACGCCGCCAATATCACCCCTTGGACTTTCTTTGCCAACCCATGTTAGACTTTCCATTTGTCAAGACTCAAGCTTGAACTTTCCCTTGCCAAGACTCATGCTTGGACTTTTCATTGCCAAGTACCCATGACTTGGACTTTCCCATTGCCAAGTGTTCCACTTGGACTTTCTATGGCAAGTACCCATGACTTGGACTTTCCATGCCAACCCATGTTGGACTTTCCCCTGTCAAGTGTCCCACTTAGACTTTCCATGTCAAGTACTCATGACTTAGACTTTCCATCATATAGTTAATCCTATGACAACCATATAGTCAAACAATGGTCAAACCATCGTCAAACATCAAAATACCCTTCGAGTTAAACTCGAGTCCGGTCAATCATGATCTGGGTCGATTGTACCAACAATCTCCTCAAAATATTGTCAAACATCAAAATATTACTCGAGTTCGAGTCCAACTCGAGTCTGGTCAGTCATGACTTGGACCGATTGCACCAACATATCTCACCTTGGCAGCATCTTATCGCAGCAGTATCTCACCTCAGCAGCATCTTAGAAGAATCTAGGTGTACGAGCTTAGAAGGATCTTAATTCAAGGCGACGAGGAAATGGATATGTCCCGTCACGGGAACTAGGCCCTGTTATCTCTGTTGTGGGTCCGCAATCTTCGCTGACGTATCACCTCTCCTTATTAATGAGGTCATACCTCCCGGGATTTGAGATTCGTACACTCACCTCTCCTTATTAATGAAGTCATGCTTCCCAAAATTCCAAAGTCGTACAAACATATTCCTTCATTAATTAGACCATGTCTCCCAAGATCTCCTCCGTACTGCTACAGTTTCATCAGACCATGCCTCCTATGATTCTCGATGAGTATCCAAGCCACCAGGTTTGCATATATAAAGGAGAAAGGGGGGCTCTCTTCTCCTCTTCGTCTCCGTCGAATCCTCCTTGAACTTCTATCTCTTTGTGTCTCTTCATCTTTTACACTCCCTGACTTAAGTGTCGGAGGGATCTCGTCGGGAATTACCCCGACACCCTCTTTCACTCATTTGTTAGTCTTCTCTGCTATGAGAAGGTGGACACAGCTGACCATCAAGAAGGTCGAAGTCGTCTTAGCCCAGTCGTCCTTGCTCACTTCGACCGTGGGCATTTTGCGGAGTCATCCCATCTCTCGGTCTCGACCCATAACAACAATTTTATTTTTTAAAAGAAAATGACTTCATGAATTTAATATCAGCTTTATTATTTAGATAGTATAGTTGCATCTTTAGATATAACTTAAAAAAAAAAAAAAAATCAATTCCATTAATAATTATCTAACTTTTTTTTTTAAAAAAACTTTTTTTCTACAATGGGTAATATATTTGTAAATAACATTACAAATTTATAGTAGCCATTATCTATAATCTTATTTCTTTTTTAAAAAAATCTTTGATATTTATTTATATTTTGTAAGTTAATTCAAGAATTTTCTTTTCTAGTTTTGAAATTATTGAAAATTTTTGAAAATTAAAATGATGAATAGTATACATTTAGATTCAAAATTTATTTAATAAAAATATTATCAAACTAATTATTTAAATTTCTTTTGCAACTAAAGAATCCTTACTCTTTCTTAGGGACAATATTCATTTTTTTTTCTTAGATCATATTATTTTTGCGGTCTACTTTGTTGTTGATAGAGAAATTATTTAGTTACACAACTAGGCTAACTTGTACATAACATCCTTCATATCCATCCATTACTTTGTCTATTCAAGTCACTTAGTTGGCTCGATTGCGGTAGCTCCGTCAATATTTTTTCTCAGCAACAAGTTTCGATGCATTTTATTTTCTCCCTAATTCTCTCCTCTCTATTTCCGCAGCCTAGCTAAGTTTTTCCTCTCCATAGTCGACAACGACACGTCTCTCCTCTCCGTCTCGCGCCATCCCCTGTCGTGATTCACCTTCATTGACAGTGATGCATCTCTCCTCTCCGTCACGCGCCTCGTTCTCTCCGTCGTCGCACCCTTCATCTTCGCCGCGATCTGTCTTTTTTTAGGCAGATACAAAATTGTGTGTTACGGTCACAGAACTTCTGTGAGCGGGCGATGGTCAACTCCCTTGCGAGGTGTCAGAGTCAACTCTGAGCAGGTGCAGTTGGGCCGTCCGCTCAGGGCTTAAAGAAATTTTTTCATAATTTATAAAGAGAAGAACTCAATTTTTATTGAAAAATAATTTTTTTTATCTATAAAAAAATCTATTTTTATTATTTCATTCAGAATCCTAAAATATTGAGGATCAACTCTGCGAGACGCTATGGTTCTCACAAGCTTCAACAGACTGCGATGGAACAAAAGCTCATTGAATAGGAATTACTGTACCAAATTCATTATTAAAAAGAACTATTTTAAACCAAAAACACTTTAAATAATTCGAAATTCAGCAGAGAAAATAGGTAAAAAAAAAGTAATTTTCCAGTGATTTTCAAAATAAAATAAAATGGAGGCCTTCGCTTGGAAAAATGACATTTTTAAAATATGACACACGTTTTGATAAAGAAAAGAAAGTAAGAACGTGAATAATATGATTTTTCACTGTTGGAAAAAAAAATAATTATTTATTTCTCTGGCACAATTTTGGACGATATGCCTGAAGATCTGCCAGCTGATTGGGGTGTACAATACAACTTGCCTCCACCGTCGGTTTACGTCCAAACAGGACAATAAAGGCAGGGCCAACATTGGATCGTTATGAGCAATACCGACAATAAAATAATTATAATAACGACAATTCAATATACCAAAATTTCATAATCCCAAAAAAAATATATATATATTATATTCAATTTTATTTTACTAGATTATTTTTAAAATTTTAATTTTTGAATAATGAAACAGCAATTTTATTATTGGGTTGCTCTCCTTCAACGAGATAATTCCGCTATATTAGAGTTCATATATAGTTTTTTATTATTTGATCCAATAAAATTATATAATAAATAAAAAATATACAAATATATTATAGTCAATTTTTGAATCCGTCGAAATCATTATCATCGTTCGACAGATCGAATTGTAATTAAATTGGATCAAAATTTGATCAAATTGACCGTTACAATGATAACGATCATAATTTAATCGAATTGATAACGATCATAATTTAATCGAATTTCGAGATCCATCAAATGGTAATCGAAATTTAACTATTCAGTGATCACGCTGCTGGATAGCAAAAGCTCCGACAGAACGAATGTATTTTTTATTACGGTGGGTGCTCGATTAACGTCCAAACAGGACAATCAAGGCAATGCTGGCGAGGAATACCGACAATAAAATAATTACAATAACGACAATTCAATAACGAAATTTTCATCGCACAGAATCCCAAAAAAAAAATATTATATTCAATTTTATTCTACTAGACTATTTTCAAAATTTTAAATTTTAGATTATAAAATAACAACTTTATTATTGCGTTGCTCTCCTTCAATTACGCTATATTTCTTACAAAAAATAATTAGTTTATATATATATATATATATATAGTTTGAAATTTATTATCAAATACTAAATAAGGGATGAGAAGAGAAAAAAAAATAGTGTCCGTGTATCTATTTTTTAATTGTTCGTTATTTTTAAAATATTCCCGTGTCCTACAATTCAAAACACATATATTAAAAATTTAAGTCTAAAATTTAAAACAAATAAATTAATATATATTGAACCACACTATTAAAATTTTTAAAATATTATCAAATAAAAAAAATTTATTGAAAAATATGAAACAAAATAAAAATAAATTTTTAAATAAATAATACTAGTGAATCGATGATTAATTATCAATTTTGAATTGAATTGACGATTTAAATCATTGAAAAACATCGATTCATTAGTTCATTTGAGAATCGATCTGTGTGAACTAGATCAAATAGATAATCTATCTATTGAATTGAGTTACTATTGACCCCATTTAGATTTTGAGTCAAGTTCCATTTGGATTCCTATGTAACAAAAGATAATTGCATTCATCTTTGCTCTTCAACGTCAATTCTTCGATGATGAAGAGAGACAAATCTTATGTTCCTTGATTCATTGATAAAAAATGAATTTTATCCATATTTATATCGTTCAAGTCACGAATCCGAAATCGAGACCATTGGGACTCTGCTATTGCAGTGGGTACGTCAGTTCGTACGTCCTAATCCATTCATTGAACGGAGAAGAATAATATGTGCATGCATGCGTGCACGCATTACAGTCCCATGCTCTCTCATATTTTCCTCATGTTTTTTGACTGCAGCAATTGATTAATACGGAGATAAAGCATTAGTAAATTAATTAATTAGTCGATGCAACTCGACTGTTACTGTTGGTCTAAATGTGATGACACCCTTTCTCTTCTCTAAAGTGGCTTTAGATGACAAAGTTATAATTAACCGCATACTAAAGTGATCATTGATCTCTTCTTTACCTACCTAATTGATGCTTTTGACAAATTAGCAGTCTAAGTGGTTAATTATATACAGATTAATTATAGGAGGAGCCTAAATTAAATTATTTAAACCACTTAATTTGGAGACCTTTCAGGGATTGAGTAAGATCATTTGCAAACTAAAACGAGATGAATAATAAAAATTTAGCAAATCAAATAGTTGAGTTGAGTTGGACTAATAGATTTGACCGATTAAGTTAGGCGAGTTTAAGTTGACTAAGCATTGTCAATTAATATATAGTTTAAGAGGTTCAATGTGTTGTCTCCACGAGAAGATCAAATGGCTAGCACAGACGATAAAATTGTACTAAGGAGCAAGAGTTAATCCTCGAGAGAAAAAATAAATCGACAAATTTAACAAATTAATGAAACTAACTGAATTGAACTAGTCAACTAGCCCAGCAAATTAACCTAGCTAGGTAACATGCAAACCCCAGATGCTAAATGGACTAACAAATCCACAAGCCAAAGAGGCTACGCTAATTAAATTTTAAACATGTTTATCAATATTTAAATGGACTAAATATGTATCAATCATTGATGTTTAATATTATTCCATCGATGCAACTAAACAATTAATAACAATCAAGTCATTCTTTCTTATCAAACATAGCCTTAATTATCAGTCTATGGGCTAAATATTTGACTCAATTTGGGCAAACAAGCCATGATCAAAGCAACTTGGCTCATAAAATCTAGCTATATTTCTGACCTAGTGCCAAGCGGTGCTTTATCAAGTACTCCACTATGGTCTGTTTCATTTCATCACGTTGGTAAATTTGATGACTATATAAATACCTCAACTTGGTAAAGAAACCCTCATTCTGATCCCCAAAGCAGAGGTTTCAGTAATAGGAAGTCATCGAGGATGGTGAGGGCTCCTTGCTGTGAGAAGGATGGCCTCAACAGGGGCCAATGGATGCCTGAGGAAGACAAGATTTTGGTAGATTACATAGAGAAGCATGGACATGGCAACTGGAGAGCTCTTCCTAAACAAGCTGGTGAGTTCATGTTCAGTTCGAGACTTTCAGAGAGAGAAAAAGTACGCGTTCAGTTTCAGAATCACAAAAGCTTTGCTTATTTTTTAGTGTACGAGGGAGGAAAGTTAAAGATTTTGATTATTTTCGGCGTAATGAAGGGGGAAAAACTGAGAAGAGTTTTTGATCAAGTTCAGTTTCAGGAACACCAAAAACTTTGTTTAGTTTTTAGTGTGATGAGGGGGAAACCAAACTCCAGGCTTTTGGTGATGTTTAGTTCTAGAAACACAAAATTTTTGCTCATTTTTCAGTGTAATGAGTGGCACAAAAAAAAAACTAACTAATTTTCAGTGTCATGTGGGGGAAAAGAACTAAATTGGTCATGTTCAGTTTCAGAAACACAAGAAATTTGTTTAAATTTTCAGTGTAATGAGGGGGAAACACTAAACTTTGGTCTCTTGCTCTCAGGACTTTCGAGGTGTGGAAAGAGTTGTAGACTCAGGTGGGTGAACTACCTGCGGCCGGATATCAAACGAGGAAACTTCACCAAGGAGGAAGAAGACACAATCATCCAATTGCACCAGTTGCTTGGAAACAGGTAGAACCTTTTAACTTGTCACTTTCTTTGTGGATGAAATCACAACAGAGAGAAGTCTGTTTATTGGTAAGTGTTGAGCTAGATCTCAATTAGGAAACTTGACTAAGGTAGATTGAGATCGGTCGAAGTAAGGTTGAGTAGGTTGGATCAAGTGGATCGAATTCGACCAGTGTAAATAACTTGGCTAGGCGAGGTAATTGAGTTACACTAAGGTTTCAAGATTTCTTATCTAGATATAGAACATAAGGTTCAATGATGGTAGAATTAGGTGTTCAACTATACCAAAATGGAGGTGAGTAAGAGGAAAATCAGAGCGATCCAAATTGATGATGGCGACAATTTGTCTCTTGGCCTAAGTTGATCGAGCACATGACAATTCCTTACTAATTAAGCACACAGAGGTTGAGATGATATCGAAAACCATCGAATAATTTTACTCGCACCAATTTCCATTTTGTAACTTTCTGCAATCAAAATCTGACCTTTACCTTGACAATCCACAGGTGGTCTGTGATTGCTGCCAAGCTACCTGGCCGAACTGATAACGAGATCAAGAATGTGTGGAACACCTACTTGAAGAAACAAATCGACCCCTCCTACACTTTACAGAGAGAATCAAAGAAGAAGAAGAAGAACAGATCTGTTGCATTACACATGGTCTCAGACATGTCAGTGCCAACGGCTACGGAGCAGCAGCAACAATCCCAGACCTGTGATCGTAGCAGTGTCGACACTAAAGAAGAAAGCTTTAGTTCAAAGATAGATGATGAAAACTTTTGGCTGGAAGCTTTGTCCATTGCTGACAACTCTGCTTCTTCTTCGTCACCATCATCATCCATAGATTTGACAGAAGCAGAAATTGTTAATCCTGCAATTGGCCAGCAGTGCTTTGATTTGTTTAGTTCTTATGGCACTGATGACGATGGCATGGAGTTTTTGATGAATTTCTCCATGGGAGTTGTGGACTTGGAGGAATTGTCATCATTCTAAATGTCAGGGTTCTTATAGAGATTGCATAAAGTAGAAAGAGAAGTTGGGAGTTGCAGGGTTTATATTTTTTAGATTATATTCTGTTAAACTTGATTAGTTAATGACTGAAAGTCACTAATTTAAACTTGCAACTGAATCTACTCAAGCATCAATTTTGATAGTTGCAGTTCAGACTATGATACATTGAACCTGACATTTAGAACCCTAGAATCTATATACAACACTCTGATGATGATCCGACTAGACGGTGAGTCTAACATTTACCGTTATACATTATCTACCTCAAAGTCTAACGTTTACGAGGCAATCATGTAGTCTTTGACGGGAGTTGAGAGTAATTACGATTGGATCTATAGTTAAAGTCATGTATTCAACAGGATTTCTACAATTTTAGTTTTATGCAACTTATCACATTATACCTTGAACTTATATGCAACACTCGATTCTCCCCTTAAACGACACAAGCTATCAATTTATCCTAGAATTTAACAATTAAGAGGTAATCATGAAGCCATCGTCGGAGATTGAGAATAACTATGATTAGAACCAAGGTGAAAGGAGTGTATATAGTTGATTACGAGCATGTTTCTATACAAGGGGCACTTGAACGATCGAGCATGTTTGTCCCTTCGAATTAATGCAGCATTCAATGAGTCAAACCAACTATAAATATGTAGCTTAGCATGTATCTTAGTTTTTCTATTTAATTTGACATGTATACTTAAACCTATATATACATTGATATCCTCACATTCAACATTGGTAGGCTTGCCTCTCCCCCCTCGATTTTCCACTCTCTTACTTTACTTTAGAGCAACATCGTAGCACCCATCTAAGCTTGTCAAATCAATCGGTCATGCTTACTTGGACTTCTATATATATTTAGACACTTTTTCATTCAACATTGTTAGTTGTTAGTATATGATCTTTCCATTTTCCGCTCTTAAGAGTATCAAAGTATTTAGGGGTGTGATTTGAGAGAGAAAAAAAAAAAGAAAGGAAAATAAATTAAGGAGAGCATGATTTGGAACAACTTGACGGGGTGAATTCATCTAAATATTCCAATAGATATCCTTTGATTTTAGAGCACAACACATATCTAAGCTCGTCAAATCAATTGGGCATACCTACGTGGACTTCTACATATAGACACCTTCTCATTCAACATGTTAGGTATGCGAACTTTCCAATAGTAAAGGCTAGATTTGACGAATAATAATAATGAGAGCATGATTTGAAACTTTAAAAGGGGTGGGTTCCAATAAGCTCTCCAATTATGATTAGAGCTGCAATTAAGATTTCATATTGCATTTCTATTAATGCAATATACAATGCGCCAAATTGACTATAAATTAAACATGCATCTTTCCACATATCTAGAGCTTCATCAAATCAATCTAACATGCATATTTGAACTCTTATGAATATGGTGCCTTTAAATGTATATTTTAATATGGGAAAAATAAAATTTACATGATCTTTGCTCAGTTTGATCATATTTCTACTTTGGATGATACAGTTTATTGGTAACATGCAAAATAAATCAGTCAGTTGGAAAGGAATTAGAAGCATCAAAGCAACCAGAGATTTGATTTATGTGATAGCTGATGATGAAAGATCATATACAAAGTCATATGTAAGGTGGCATATAACTAACATTTAGCTAGTACATACAAAATCCAGTAAACATAATATGATCGATATGTCACGAGTTACCCGTTTCTTCCATGTTTGGATCATCTTTCGGCCAGACCACTGTTTCCATCAGTCGTTCGCGCATCAGCTGCAGGTTCTCATCAGAAATCTTCTGATACATTTTTGCATGGTCGCATTTCTGAAAATCCAAAGAGCCAATGTCTCAGTTTACTATCGAATAATCTCTCTGTTGTTGCATCGCAATACAACATGATTAAGAAATCTTTCAATCAGTTGATGTGCAAACTTGGAGCCAACATGTGCAGCCCCTGCCAGTATTAAAAACACTGTAAGTTACCTTAATCCATTTACCATACAGATGAAGGCGCGTTATCATCACTCTTTCTGCTAAATCTTGCTTCTCCTAAAAGAATCCAAGAACAAAAACATGTTTCAGATAGCACAGTTCAACTCTACGAAATAGTGAAGATAAAATTTGTGGTCAAAATTGTTAACAAAGAGATCACCTTTGCCAAAATACGGAGAAAGCGTTTACCATCAGTTGGATTATTGTTTACGAGGAAACTACAAGGAAATGGAGAATGATATTAGTGCCCAGAAGGATAGTTAAAGAAGAAACCCATGGCAATAAGAAGTGACTCACTTATAGAGCCACCTGTAACTTGGAGGGTTCATTTCATACAGCTGGTGGAGCACAGTCCTTGTTGCTTTGTAAGTGAAGAAATTAATCAGTTGCTGGAACAGATACATTAAACTCCTAGTCAGTATTCATTCGGGAGTATAAACATAGACGATTACATATCAAGTTATCAACCATCCAAAGCGATCAGGTATCATCTCATTTTCCATGGAAGTAATGTTCAGAAGGACACATCAAAGCCTATGCATTCCCGAAGATAATTCATTATCAAAAGCTTGCAATCAGTGCAATAGTTTGTCACACAATCTAGTCTAAAACCACTTTACCATTCAACTAACAAAAGTTACAACTACATGATTTTCACTTTACCATCCAATTTTTTCAATTCCAGTCTAGTCTAAAATCAAATGAATTCATTTTAATATAAACCATGAGCAAACACTCTGTAGCTAGCAAAAAACTAATGCGAGTACAAGTATTCGAATTGGGAATCAACAGGCACTAAGTTTGGGTTGTTCAGGGCACAAGTCATGGGTTTTCAACCAAGGCTCAGTGTTAAATCTGTTGGAAATTTGAATGCAAAAGAGGTGATGGATGGATGAAGAGGACTCCCATATGAAGGAGTTTTAGTCCTACATTGGAAGTTGAGGGACAAATTAGTTGATTTATATTGAATCACAACACCAATAGTTGTGAACATGTATGGGTAAAAGGCTCTCTCTCATGCATGCATCCGGAGGTGCAAATTTAGGGTTCAAATTGTACTAAACCCAAATAACTCGTGTGTGCGTCGAATGTCGAACCATTCGGGGCAAGATTAGTCCAATCGGATCAACCTACATTTTGTCACTCGAATCCATTTTGCTGTCTACTCAAAAGCAAATGTACGCATTAAATTGCAAATCTAAAACGATAAAAAAATTGATAGCATTCCATAACAACTCAGGCGAAACAGTTGACCATTGATGGTCGACCGCTGACATTTCAAGTCAAGCGGGCAAAGACAATAAATAACTTTTACTTGGTCACTAATTGGAGGATGTGTCTCAGATCCTATATAAGGAGGTTGCGACATGAGACAAAAGGCAGACAACACAAACAAAGTATTCACTTCGCTCTCCCACGTTCACTTCCTCCTTGATAAGCAACCCACTAGGCAGCTCTTCTATAATAGCATTCGGGTATATGATCAGTTCGCTGTGTACAACCTACACTTGGTTGTGTACACAGTTCTATCATTGAATCATGAAAGCAAACGTTCATCGTAGCCTCTAAGTACTGCCGAAGGGGACGAATCTATTTTAAGGAAATTGTGTCAAATACAAACCTCAACATCTCTTTCGACTCAACCTTCTAGTTCGGCACTCGATCTTTCAGCTCATCACTCGACCTTCCTACTCGGCATTCGACCTTCCTGCTCATCACTCGGCCTTCCTGCTCGACATTCGACCTTCTAGCTCAACCTTCCAACTTGACAGTTTGACACTTGATAGCTCAGCCAGCTCGATAACTCTTTACAGCACTGCCACTGAGCCAACTCTTTACAACTCTGTCACTCGGCCAACTATTTCCAATTTTGCCACTGAGCTAACTCTTTCCAGCTCTGTCACTCGGCC
Source organism: Wurfbainia villosa (assembly GCA_025175895.1). Taxonomy (NCBI): domain Eukaryota; kingdom Viridiplantae; phylum Streptophyta; class Magnoliopsida; order Zingiberales; family Zingiberaceae; genus Wurfbainia; species Wurfbainia villosa. The sequence goes on from JAKLTH010000281.1 coordinate 1,361,830, forward strand.
AACTATTTTCAATTTTGCCACTGAGCCAACTCTTTACAACCTGCTCTTTCTAGCTCTACCACCCAGCTAGTTCTTTCTAGCATACTCTTTCCAGCTCTACCACTCAGCGAGTTCTTTCCAACTAACTCATCATAGCTCTGCCACTCGGCCAACTCTTTCCAGCTCTGCCACTCGACCAACTATTTCCAGCTCTGCCACTCAGCCAACTCTTTCCTGCTTGGTAACTCGGTCACTCATCCAAGAAGGAAGTCATCTTTGACAGATAAATCTAAATTAATTTCGTATATTTAAATTCAAATTTTTAAGGACCGCTACATTGTCAGAACTCGGGTGTAGTGAAAAATATGCTAGAGTTCACGTTGCAGGGTCCGATTGCAACGTATCGGCAAGGACCGCTACATCTCCATGAGAACTTGGGTGTAGTATTAAATAAGCAAGAGTTCTCACACCATAAGTTGGGTAAGAACAAATATTATAGAAAAACTAGTAGTCTAAGATTTGGTACATGGAACATAGAAATCCTCACTGGTAAAACAATGGAGATAGTAGATACGATGATTAGAAGAAAAATTAATATTGTATGTGTACAAGAGACAAAATGGGTTGGTGAGAAGGCAAAGATGATAGAGAACTCGGGTTTTAAGTTATGGTATACAGGCAAAAGTAAAACAAGAAATGGAGTGAGTATTATTATTGATAGTTCGTTAAAGGATGAAGTTGTAGGAGTAATTAGAAAGGGGGATAGAATTATAGCTCTCAAAATAGTAGTGGAGAAAGCAACTATAAACGTAATTAGTGTATATGCACCTCAAATAGGATTAGATGAAAATACCAAATTAAGATTTTGGGAGGACTTGGATGAAGTATTACAAAATATTCCGTCAAATGAGATGATTTTAATAGGAGGTGATTTAAATGGGCATGTCGGAGTGAAAAATGACGAATATGAGAGGGTGCATGGGGGTTATGGGTTTTGAATAAGAAATAAAGAAGGTAAAACTATATTGGATTTTGCAATAACATATGATTTTATACTAGCTAATACATTTTTTAAGAAAAGAGAAGAACACTTAGTCACGTTCAAAAGTGAAAATAATAAATCACAAATTGACTTTCTTATGGTTAGGAAGAGAGATAGAAAGATTTGTAAAGATTGTAAGGTTATTCCTGGAGAAAGTTTAACTACTCAACATAGGTTAGTAGTATTGGATATACGCCTCAAACATAGTATTAATAGAAGAAAAATATACACGATCCCTAGAATTAAGTGGTGGAAGTTAAAGGATGAGAAACTAAATATATTCAAAGAGAAGATAGAGATCTGAGTATTAGATGACATATACAATGACCCTAATACGACGTGGGATAAGATAGTATCAAAATTGAAAATAGTAGCTAAGGCGTGCTCGGTGAGTCGAAGGGACATGCACCACAGTAAAGAATCTTGGTGGTGGAATGAAAAAGTCTGAAAGTCGAGGAAAAGCGAATAGCGTATAAGAAATTAAATATTAGTAAAAATGAGGAAAATTTGAAAAAATATACTGATAGCCAGAAAGAAGCTAAGAAAATAGTGAATAAGCTAAGTGAAACTTTTGAGCGGTTATATCGAAAATTAGATCTGAAAGAAGGGAAAGAGACATTTATAGAATAGCTAAAGTGAGAGAGAGAGAAGAAAAATCTTAATCAAATAAGATGTATTAAAGATGAATCTGATATAGTCTTAGTAAATGATGAAGAAATAAAAAGCGGTGGAAGAGATATTTTTATCAACTTTTAATGAAGGTTTAGGAGACCAACTTAATTTAGGTAATTTAAGTAGGTCGAATGAGTATAGAAATTTAAATTTTTATCGTAGAATTCAAATTTGTAAGTAGAACAAGCTTTAAATGGAATCTGAAAATGGAAAAGTCGTTGGACGGATGATATTAGATAGAGGTATGGAAGTGTCACAGGAAATTGAATGACTTACAAAATTATTTAACATGATATTGAAACAAAAAGGATGTCTGATCGATGGAGGGTAAGTATCCTAATTCCCTTATATAAGAATAAGGAGACATACAAACTTGAAAACTATGTATTAAACTAATGAGTCATACCAATGAAACTTTGGGAAAAAGTAATAGAAAAAGATTAAGGAAGGAGACCATGATTCTCGAAAATCGATTTGGATTCATGCGGGAAGGTCGACGATAGAATATCGTATTCTCGAGACACTAATTGAAAAGTATAGAAAGCGTGATCTACACATGGTATTCATTGATTTAAAAAAAGCATGATAGAGTTCCAAGAGAAATAATATGGAAAATTTTGGAAAAAGAGGTGTTAGTGTAGCATATATTGAACTAATTAAGGATATGTATAAGGAAGTAACGACGTGAGCGAAGACTTCGGTGGATTAACCAAGCATTTCCAATAAAGATAGGGTTACATCGAGGATCGACTTTAAGTCCTATCTTTTTACACTAATCACGAACTCATGGGCACATTGAGACACATTAGTAGTGCGTATTGTTTTAGTAGATGAGACACGTGAATGAGTAAATGTTAAACTAGAATCTTGGCGAAACACTGAAGTGAAAGGTTTTAAGCAATAGAGTAAAACAGAATATATGGAATTTAAATTTAGCAATATTAGGCGTAATGAGACAAGTGTTAAGATAGGAGATGATGAGTTATGCGGAATTGAGAGCTTTAAATATTTAGGATCATTTTGCAAGATGATGGAGGATTGAGAGAGATGTCTTACATAGAATCAAGCGGGATGGTTGAAATAGAGAAAGCATCGGGTATTTTATGTGATCGTAAAGTGCCTCTAAAACTTAAAGGGAAGTTCTACAAACAGCAATTAGACACGCTATGTTATATGGAGTGAATGTTAGCTACGACTCGGCGTTGAAGCGAGATGAGAGTTGCAGAGATGAGGATGTTAAGGTGGATGTGCGGATATACGAGGATGGACAGAATAAGAAATGAGAGCATTAGAGAAAAAGTTGGTATTGCATCTATTGAAGGAAAGCTCCGAGAGACACGTTTAAGATGGTACGGACATGTACTTAGACGGCCAATAAATGCTCCAGTTAGGCGATGTGAAACGATACCAAATATACACATCAAACGAGGAAGAGGAAGACCAAAAAAGACTTGTTTAACAACAATAAAACAAGATAAAATTTATTTAAATATAGATGATGATATAGTAGGGGATAGAGTCCAATGGCGGAGAAGGATCCATATAGCCGACCCCACCTAGTGGGATAAGGCTTTGTTGTTTGTTTGTATATTTAAATTCAAATTTTTCCTTGTATTTTCGACGCAAACAATCTTCTGAAGAAGATTTTAGATAACAGTCTTAAAACAAATTTTGATCTATTGAGATAGCTATAGACACAATTGAGATGAAGAAGGTTGAACAAAGTATTCAACAAGTGATGGCTCTCTCCACCCCAATTGGAAATGTCCCAATCAATCATGAGAAAAGTTAGATAAGTTCATTGGGTTGAACTTCAAGTTATGGCAACAGATGCTCTTATACCTGACCACATTGAACCTGACTCGGTTCTTGAAAGAAGATCCTCCCATGATAATTGAGGGTGTGAGTGATGTCCAGACCATCATTACAGTAGATGCATGGAACCACTTAGAGTTTTTATTCCGAAACTACATCTTCAACCGTCTAACCGACTCGCTGTACAATGTGTATTGCACGAAGAGAACGACTAAAGAAATTTAGGAGTCCCTAGACTGAAAATACAAGACGGAGAATGCTAGGGCCAAAAAGTCCATTGTTGGCCGATTTCTGAACTATAAAATGGTAGACTCCAAGACGGCGATCAACCAAGTCCAGGAGCTTCAGGTGATGTTGCATGAGATTCACTTAGAAGGTATAGTGTTGAGTGAAACCTTCTAGGTGGCAGCTATCATTGAAAAACTACCTTCTAGTTGGAAGGATTTCAAGAACTATCTAAGCACAAGCAGAAGGAGATGAGCATTGAGGAACTCATTGTCTGACTCTGTATCGAGGAAGACAATAGGAGCTCTGACAAGCAATTGTTCACTCAGGTGACTGTTAAAGCTAATGTAATTGAGTACGATGAAAACTCAAAACGGAAGAAACCAAAGTCTTCCAAGATGAAACCCAGAGGAGGACTTAGCAAAAAAAAAAAAAAAGGACTTTGGAAAATGCTTCAACTGTGATTAAATCGGTCACAAATCATCGGACTACAAGAAGTCGAAGAAGCAATAGGAGGCTAACTTGAATAAGAGACTAGATATGGATCTCTGCGCCATAGTCCTTAAAGTGAACCTGATAGGCTTAAATCGATGGCAATGATGGATCGATACAGGTGTCATCAGACATGTGTGCTACAACAAAGAGCTACTCCATAATTTTGAGAAAGTTAAATATGGGAAAAAACCTTTCATGGGAAACTCAACAATCTCGGAAATCAAGAGCCAAGGAAAAGTAAAGCTAAAGATGACCTCTGACAAGAAACTGATTTTGAATAATGTGTTGTACATTCTAGAGATTCATAAGAATTTAATATATGGTTTGTTGTTGAGCAAGCATGGTTTATGCATTATTTTTGAGTCATACAAAGTTATTCTATCCAAAAATAGAATCTTTATAGGGAAGAACTTTACAACTAATGGGCTTTTTAAATTTAGTGTAATGATCATTAGGCATAACATTAATAAAAGTGAAAGCTCTTCCACGTATATGCTTGAGTTTTTTATTTTGTAGCATATGATTCATTATGTACACTAATTGACATGCAAAGCATATCTATTTCCAAATTAACCCAATATACAACTGCGAGACTTGTGCAAAACAAAAATGACAAGGTCATCCTTTTAACAAGTTAAAAGAAGCAATTAACTACTAGGCCTAATCCACATAGACGTGTATAATCTAAAAGGGGTACCAACATGTGATGGAAATAAGTACTTTATCATTTTAATACAAAATTTTATTATGTGTATCTTCTCAAAAGTAAGAATGAAGCTATAGAGAAATTTATTCTATATAAAAAAAATTTGAGAATCATCTTAATAAGAAGATTAAGATGATACAAAATGATCAAGAAGGTGAATATATATCACTGTTCGCTGAGTTTTGCGTTGAACATAAGATTAGATATGAAACAATAGCTCCTTATACTCCTCAATAAAATGTCATTGCTGAAAGAAAAAATCACACTTTAAAAGTGAGCTCTGGATTGTCAAAGAACTTGTGGGGGGAAGCTATACTAACAACTAATTACCTTTTAAATAAGGTTCCCATAAGAGAATAGAGAAGAGTCCTTATGAGTTGTGGAACGGAAGAAAATTATTCTATAAATATTTATGAGTGTGGGGTTATCTTGCTGAGGTTTTGGTTTCTAATCCAAAAAATTAAAGATAAGATCAAAGACTATTGATTACATATTTATAGGATATGCACAAAATAACAATGTCTATCGGTTCCGTGTGTATGAAGCTCAAATATCGAAAATATATAATAACTCGATAATTGAATCAAGAAATACCTCGTTCTTCGAACGTGTTTCCATATAAGTCCAAATAGAAAGTGAGTTCCTCAAAAAGGGTATTTGAAACACAAGAAGAAGAAGATTGTGAGTAGTTGAGGTTGAGCTCAGACGAAGTAAAAGAGCTCATATGAAAAAATCATTTGAATTAGATTTTATCACTTTAATATTGGAAAGTAAACCATAAAGTTTCTTAGAAGCACCAAGGTCTTCTAAGGGACCTCACTAGAAGGAGACAATTGCATCTAAGATCAATCCAATCTTTCAAAATCATACTTAGGAACTTATGGACCTTCCTTCAAGAAGTAAACTACTGGATTGTAAGTGGACTTTTAAAAGCAAAATAAAGTCAGATGACATAAGTACAAAGCTAGATTGATAATTAAGGATTACCGATAACGTGAAAGCTTTGACTACTTTGATATGTATGTTTTGGTGTCTAGGATAACTTCCATCAGAGTATTATTAGCGATTGCTACTCTGTGAAATTTAGAAATACATCAAATGGATGTAAACATTGTTTTTCCAAATAGAGATTTAAAAGAGAAAATTTACATGGAGCAACGTGAAGGAATTTCTATTCTATGGCAGGAAAATAAGGTATATAGATTGATAAAGTCATTGTACGACCTAAAACAAACTCAAAGCAATGACATGAAAAGTTTGACAATGCCACTATGGAAAGTAGATATAAAATCAATGAAAGTGATAAATGTGTCTATGGTAAAGACACAAAAGATGGTTGTCATCTTATGTCTTTTCGTAGATGACATACTTATCATTAGAAGCAATGATAAGATAATTAAATACAATAAAAAATGTTGAACTCAAGATTTGACATGGAAAACATAGGTTTTGCTTATATGATTCTAGAAATTAAAATGACATCAAAAGGACTAGTTCCATGTCAGTTCCATTATGTAGATAAGATTCTTAAGAAATTTAATAAAAAATGATACTGAATTGGCATGAACTCCAATAGATACAAGTTAATATCTATCAAAAAATCGAGGAGAGAGTATCTCTCCGTTAGAGTACTCCAGAGTGATTGGAAATTTGATTTACTTGATGAGTTGTACACGACCAGATTTAGTCTATATAGTGAGTAAATTAAGTAAATTCATAAGTAATCCAAATGTTAAGCATAGAAAAGGATAACAAAAGTACTGAGATACTTAAGATATACTCATGATTATGGACTACACTATACAAGATATCCAACTGTAGTCAAAGAATACAGCGATGCGAATTGGATATCTGAAGTGAAAAACTCAAAGTCTACAAGTGAATATTTATTCACTTTAAGAGGTGAAGTCATTTCATAAAAATTTTCTAAACAAACTATAATAACTAGATCCACAATGGAATCTAAGTTTGTTGTCTTTGACAAGTGAGGTGAAGAAGCTAAATGACTATGATAATTCTCAGAAGATATTTCAAGATGGCAAAAACTTGTATCAGAAATCTACATACACTGTGACAGTCAATCGACAATTGGATGAGCACAGAGTCATCTATATAATGGTAAGTCTAGACATATGCATTGGAGGTATAATACCATTAGACAATTACTCTCAATGAGAGTTATCACTATTGATTATGTAAAGTCAAAGAATAATTTAACGGATTCACTAACCAAAGAATTAAATAGAGAGTTAGTAGCAAGTTCATCACGTGCAAAGAGATTAATGCATGTGGAACAAGTTGGTGCAAAAGAAATTCAACCTATACTGACTGAAGATCCCAAGAACTAGGTTCAATAGGACAACCTAACTGCACCAATAAAGTAAGATCACTGTGGGAGAATTATCTAATGGATTAGTGATACTTGTTAAGGATAGAGGTTAAGCCTCATCCTTTTAATGATCCTTATACTTGTGAGCGGAATAATACGGGTTACTCTTAATTAAGGGATCACCTATATGAGAGAGAAATAAGACCACTTCGAAGAGATTTGGAAGACACAATTCTTAGAGAACTAGGCATGTTCATGGCAAAAAACGAACATACGCATGAGAACTAAACTATATCAGGGGGAGTCCTGGCCAACATGTGTCAATACTTACACAAATGATAGAACAGTTCAAAGACATCACGTCTATTAATCAACCAATGAACAAATATATCCTCACAAAGGAAAGTTCAAAGGGTAAGACTTACTTGTCTTATACAAGACTTAACTATTAAAAGCTATCACATACTCTTTTTTCATTCATGTGGGGGGATTATAAGAAGTTTGAATGAAAAAGAGATGATTAATGGATGGAGAGGACTCCCATATAAAGGAGTTTTAGTCCCACATTGGAAGCTGAGGGACAAATTAGTTGATTTATATTGAATCACAACCCCTATAGTTGTGAACATATATGGGTGAAAGACTCTTTCTCACGTGCACACCCATAGGGGGTTACAAATCCAGGGTTCAGATTGCACTGAACCTAGGTGACTGATGTGCGAGCGCGACCTGTGCTTGTCGAATGTTAGACCTGTCAGGGCAAGATTTTCCCAAGCAGATCAACCTACGTTTTGTCATCTGAATCCATTTTGCTACTTGCTCAAGAGCATAAAATAAGCATTAAATTGTTGAACTGAAACAATCCAAAATTATTGGCACTTTGTAACAATTCGAATGAAATGGTTGACCATTGACGATTGGTGGCTAACGTTTCAAGCTGAGCGGGCAAAGGCAATAAATGACCTTTACTTGACCATTAATTGGAGGATGTGTCTCAGAGCTTATATATGGAGGCTACGACCTGAGGCAGAAGACAAACAACACAGACAAACTCTCTACTTCGCTCTCCCATATTCTCTTCCTCCCTGTCGAGCGACCCACTTGACAGCTCTTCTGCGATAACATTCGGGTATATACTCAATTCATCGCGTACAATCTGTGCTTGGTTATGTAAGCAGTCCTATCGTTGTATCTTGAGAAATAGACATCCATCGTAACCTCGAAGTACCGCTGAAGGGGACGAATCTATTTTAAGAAAACTATATTAAACATAGGCCTTGACATCTTTTTTGATTTGGCCTTCTAGCTCAACATTCAACCTTTCAACTCGACAGTTCGGCCTTCTAGCTCGACAATTTGACCTTCTTGCTTGCAATTCAACCTTCCAGTTCAATACTCGGCCTTCTTGCTCGACATTCGGCTTTCCTGTTTTGCATTCGACCTACCAACTCAGCAACACTGCCTTCCAGCTCGGCACTCAGCAACCCGACCTTTTAGCTTGACATCTCGACACTCAGAAGCTTAACTAACTTGGCAGTTCTTTCTAGCTCTACCACTCAATTAGCTTTTTCCATCCTACTCTTTCCAGCTCTACCACTCGGTCAGCTTTTTCCAGCCTGCTCTTTCCAGCTCTTTATAGCCAACTATTTTTAGCCTGCTCTTTCTAGCTCTGCCACTTAGCCAGCTCTTTCCAGCTTTACCATTCAACCAACTTTTTCCAACCAACACTTTTCAGTCAGTTTTTTTTAGTTTTGTCACTCAGTAATTCTTGCCAACTAACTCTTTCTAGCTCTGTCATTCAATCAATTCTTTTCCGTCAATTCTTTCTAGCTCTATCACTCAGCCAATCTTTTCAATCAACTCTTTCCAGTTAGCAACTCAGTCACTCATTTAAAAAGAGAGTCATCTTGATAGATAAGTCTGAATTCATTTCGTGTATTTAAATTTATATATATATTTTTCATATATCTCCGGTGCAAACAATCTTCGGAAAAAGATTTCGGATAACAAGAACAACCTTTTTTTTCCCCAAAATGAAAGAAAAAAAAAGGAATCCCACTAGCAAACTGCTCCAACCAGTTTAAATTTGCAGGCAAACAATCAAAGTTTCTTCATCAAGATTTCAAGTTTCCCGCTTTTGAGTTTGATTAATACACGCATTCTAACATCAGTAGTTTTTTGAAATCCAAGTTGACGATGAAGATGAAGTAGAAGGTGATGAGGAAGATCCTGACATCGATATATGCAACGATTCATAGAAATGTGTTGAAGAAGGTGATGAGAAAGGTTCTAACATCGATGGATGCACCGGTTCATACAAATGGACTGAAGAATTACGGACTCACCCCGTGAACGTCCTCGAACCCTTCCTCGTACTGCCCCCCTAGCTCATCCACCACCACGAGGAGGTCGCCCTTCCGCCTACTTCCCTTCTGCTGCTGCTGCGACTTCTTCGCCAGCGCCGGCAAGCGGCGGCGGCGCCATGACCGCCGAGCGTGGAGAAAGGAGCTGCCGAGCTGGAACGGGGGCCTCCGGCAGGGCGGGGCGGGGCGTAGGGCCACCTCTAGGCCGGCGAAGGCCACGGATCCGGCAGCCATCGCTCCTCCGAAATCGGAATCTCAGGTCAAAGTCGATAGGACAAGAGGAGATTCTTCTCGCTCTGGATCTTTAAAAATCAAAAAAAAAAAATTCTTTATTTGGATTCTAGTAACATAAAGGAAAGGAGGACGATAAGAGGCTCCCGCTTCCACCTCTGCCAAACAAATTTTTGAGGACCGTATTTATTTTAATGTCTAAAATCAAATATCTATATTTTTCTTGGAAAATAATTTAGTTTAAAAAAATATTTTTAAAGATTTTTCAATAATATTAATTTGGGAAGAAAAAAAAGAAGAAATTTATTCGTCACGGGAAGCAGATTCTCCACCGAGCTGCCAAAAACGAAGGCGCCAGCCTAAAGTAGGCTTTTGTTGTCTAAACCTACTGCTGCTGCGGTTGCTGCTCCTCCTCTTCCTCCTCGTTATGGTCGCCAGTGGCAGCAGCGCTGAGCTCGGGAGTGCGGTGGCCTGTTGCCCCTCTCTCCCACTGCCTGCTTTCTGCAACGTCTGACACCGCGCGCCGCGCCCTGCCTTTTGGCTTGTCTTCTTGGCTTCTTGTCCCATTTTGCTCCCGGAGTTTAGGGCTTTGATCGATATTCGAAGGGGAGGGTGGAGTCAGTAGGGAAAGGTGCTTTTTTTTTTCTTAGATGCCAACTTTGCGCTCTCTGGTTTTCCATGCGAAAGACTTGACTTTGCTTTAGTTCTTTCACTCAAAGCGGCAAGTGAATCTCCTCGCCAGCGGTCTCTTTCGTGACGATGACGTGCACAGCGAGTGTCGGCGATAAGTGCTCGCTGTCTCTTAGCTGGATTCGTTGAGCTCCCCCGTCGGTTTTGGTTTCTAGGGGTAGGGATGAGGGACTTTCCTTCTTGCTTTGGCGAGAGCGGAGTTCAGGTCTTCGATTCATCCTCCGGGAGCGGCGCCGCTGCCAAGTCAGCCCAGAATGTGGTGGTTTGCCGGTACCGTGCTCAGCTCCGTGGCCACCGCCCATGCGTAATCGGTGTTACGTGGAGCAAGAGCCTGATGGGCCAAGGATTAAGCGTCGGGATTGATGATTCTGACGGCCATTGCCTCTGCAAGGTGGACATCAAGCCATGGCTTTTCTCCAAGAGGAGAGGTTCTAAGAGCTTGGAAGTGGAGGGCAACAAGGTGGGCTTTTTCTGGGATTTTTCTTCTGCAAAGTTTGGAACATCACCAGAGCCACTGGGAAGTTACTATCTTGCAGTCATCTTCAACCTCGAGATGGTCCTCCTGCTCGGCGATCTGCCTAAGGAGGCCTTTCAGAAGACTTCTGTATGCACTGCGAATTCTAAGGCAGTCTTTGTGTCCAAGAAAGAACATATATGGGGGAAGAAGGTCTACTGTATCAAGGCTCAGTTCTGCGACAATGGGCAGGCTCATGATGTTGTTATTGAGTGCGACACAGTTGGGATTAAGGATCCCTGCCTTGACATCCATGTCGATAAGAAGAGGGTGATGCGAGTCAAGCGACTTGTGTGGAAGTTCCGCGGAAATCAAACAATTCTGGTCGATGGCCTGCCCATTGAGGTGTTCTGGGATGTTCACAATTGGCTTTTTGGTGCTGCATCAAGTGGGCATGCAATCTTCATGTTTGAAACTTGCCTATCGGCAGAGAAGTTGTTGCCATGGTCTTCGTCACCGGGCTTCAGGCAGTCTCAACTTCATGGTGTTCGTTTTTCGTTGATAGTATATGCTTGGAAGAATGAGTAGGCGAAGGCAAGAGGATTTTCTTCCTTTGCTCTTTCATTGAGTTCTAATACCATTTAGCAAGTGCTTTATTCTAGCAATTTCAATAGGTCTTCCATCTACTTCCATATCGCTTAATAACCCTTTTCTACTTTTCTCCAGTTTAAGTAGATGCCAAATTTCTGTGATATTTTTAGGTTGCTCAGCATGTTTCTTCTCTTCTTGCGAGATCATGCCATACTGGGAGCAGATTAAGTGATTGTAATTTCTTTACAATTAAAACCTGTTCTGTTGTATGGCTCTCTATACAACATTCATTTGAATGATACCTTTATCGTTGTGTCTTTCTCCTAGTGTGTATGTTAAATGATGCTTGATCAGCACTTATACATTTTGCTTGCTTTTTAAATTTGCAAGTTTTTCTTTTATAATTCACTAAACATGAATCCATCCAATGTTTTATCTTGGCATATAGTCTGAACAATTTTGATGTACCCATTTGCCTGGCACATATGAAACTCTTGCTAAAATCTATATTAGTTCCCAAGAAAGAGGTACAACTGGTTCTTTAATAGTTTTTTTTTTTTTTATCTCGTTTGCATTGAATATGTCATTATATTCAGTTTTCATGAATCTGATCTCCTAGTATATTAAAGTAAATGTTTGCCCAGATCATAGGTTACGCTTCATAAATAGTTGACAGATGAATATGTAACTATGTATTGATTGGCATGTAGCAATTCTTTGTAATAGTGTATACACAAGAGTAAGATGCAATCATACGAATAAAGTGAGTAGGTTTTAGTACAGGATAATACTCCACCTCTTAGTCCCTCATCTTCAAATGAGGGGATCTTAAATTATGTCCCACCTACGTGCTTTGCCATTTTGGGTTGGAACGGGCTCCCTTTTAGGATCTAATATGGTTTCAGAATCAGCCCCTCACTTCAAACGATGCCGGGCACGATGGGGATGTTAAAGAGAGTAGTAAGTGAGAAAGATGGATAATTCTCCACCTCTTAGCTTACTATTGCCTTCAAATTTCACTTCCTAGTTCACCATTCAAGTAACAAGTTACCGACCCACTTGGAAAAATAGATGGCAATCCATCTACTTCAAATTTGAAGTGGACTATTAAATGCAGCATAATATATTTGGTTTACTTACTCTTCAAGATTAATTGAAGAGGAGCCTTGGCTCAATAGTAAAATTATTGCTGTGTGACATGGAGGTCATGGGTTCGAGTCACAGAACCTGTTTTACTCTTCAAAGTAAAATAAGATCGTGTACAATAAATCCTTCTCTGAGACCCTGAGAGCTTTGTGCACAGGGTTGTTGTTTTACTCTTCAAGATTAACTGCAACCATAATAGTTAAGACCTGAAATGCATTTGTCTATGTTGTATATCTTATCGCTTGATCCCTAGTTATTCTGATATAACATTGATCTTGTACCAAGAGGGGCAACTCAGGTGGCTTCTTCCAACCCTAGATGCAATCTGGTTTTACTCACTTGCATGAATATAAATTATGCAGATGCTTCAATCGGTGATTTTTTTTTATTGCACTTGCCATATGTTGTGGACTAATGATGTCTTCAAAGCTTCCAAGTTGCAAATACCTTTACTTTGCAATTCAATACATTCATTAAGATATTAGACAGTGAATTCTTGAATTCCATGTTCTTATGCCAACTTCATACCCGTAGAAGATATATCGATATACCGCAATGCACTTTGTTGAGAGTTCAAGCAAGGTGGTGGTCCTTCACCATTATTTCATAATTAGGAAAAAAATAATTCTCTGACGATATAGTGTGCATCTTTTTTCTTATTCTTCTTCTCGAAGAGAAATCACATTTGTCTTCTAATATCGGAAGCTTCAGTTCTTGGCAAGAAATAACTTTTGAGAAGTGGTGGAGAGTGATAGGGCATCTGTGCGATATCGAACTCATCAATTATAATCCAAGGGAGTGCCGGTGTGAAGAAGCAGTGGGATGGACTTCATCCAGCCCTGAAGCAACTCTCTCCTTTTCACTCAGGTTTGGTCTGTATTGAACTCATTGCCAGTGGGGCATTAACACCGCTTCCGCCCTTCGGATGGGGTGGCTCCAGCCTGCCTTCTCCTACCCCCGAAGAACCTGCATTCTCCGCGAAAAAGAGAGTAGATGTTGCTTCAGCTCTTTCTTTGAGATTTAGAGTTTTGTTTGCAGTGGCAACTAGTTTCAAATTAGATGTTGCTTAAATATGCATTCACAAGCTGATGTCTGAAAAACTCTTCATGGATGTTCCTGTCACAGAGGGGAATATACATTTACGAGGATGTGAAGCTGTGCCCATACGACCGACGACGTGCACGTCCTTTGGTCGATCCTGGTGGAGTCACACCCGCCACCATTGCGGCTGAGGCAAGGCGAGCTCTCACCGGGACGCGATGGAAGGGTAGAAGAAAACATAAGATTTTGATCTGCAAAATGGAAAGTTTAAGGCCTCCCCTTTTTGTAACGATAATAAATAGTGTTAATGGTGATCAGCCTTGTAGAATTGTTATGTTCATAATCTTGTTTGCTTTTTTGTATTTTCTTTCTTTTTGGAATGGAAAAAAAAGGAGAGAAAAAAGGAACAAAATGAGATGTTGAGCATAAGATTGATAAGGTGGTTGAACAAGAAATTTGCATTGAGTTCGAAGGCTTTTTCTTTTTTGAAAAAAAAAATTGTTTGCTTGATTTCTCCATTAATGATTGTGAATTTGCAGAGCATTAGATTTTCATTGGAACTGTTTGAATGTGTCATTGATTCTTTAATATCTGAAGTTTCATTTAGCTTAATTGCTAAAGATTATGCTCCATCTTTCTTTGAATATTGGAAGCCTTGTATATTTTTGTTGTTGTTGTTATTGTTGTTTTTAAAATATTTTCCATCTCCTGATATATTCTTTAAATAATTTTTTTTTCTTCCATCAAGCATCTTCTATTTAGAAAATTAATAAAATTATGTCAAAAAATGTAATGACAAATACTTTTTTGATTTTAAAATAAAGCATAAATATGCATGTTATATGCTTTCTGTAAATTCATTTTATTAGATATATTTAGTCGCCGTTATTGATAATTATTGAATGACATATAAGATTTTTGACGAAAGGATATTGTCATCATCATAAAATGGTTTTTCATTATCTAATTTTTATTCCTTACAAATTATTTTAAAGCACTTTTTTTAACCAAAATTTAAAATACAAGAAAAAAATCATTTTACGCTAAAAAATCTAATAAAATATATTTTATATCTCAAAAACTTTGAAAATGATCTGTCCATGCCCCATCAAATCAAATATTATACACAACTTAATTTTTATAAAAATTTTAAAATATCCTTTCTCCCTTACTTAATTTTTATAAAAATTTTAAAATATCTTTTCTCCCGTTTGCTTTCGACTTTCTCCGTGCCCTCACTCGTGCTCGAGCACCCGTTGTCGCTCGGCATCGTCGCGATCCGATCGAATTTTGATTGCGATTTGGTCGGATTCGATCATGATCCAATAGAAATCCGATCGTGGCTCGGTCTACGTCGAAGTCCGATTGAATTGCAATTGGATTTCTACCGAATTACTATTGGAATCCACTGCCACTGCGGGCACTAGTGTTGTGGCCACAATCATGATCGATTCTGATCACAATCCGACCAAGTCCGATCGATGTCGGAATCCGATCGGACTACGATAGGATTCCGATTGAATTGCGATCAAACTACGCCGCCATTGCAACCGACAATGCTACAGTCGCTGGTGGCCGCAATCGTGATCGATTCCGATTGGAATCCGACCACGATCTGACTGGCATCAAAGTCCGATCGGACTATGGTCGAATTCCAACCGAATTACAATCAAAATCCATCACAATTGCAACCGCCAACGACGCCAATCAAATCACGATTGAAATCAGCTGTGATTGTAGCCATAGCGTTAACGATCACAATGGAGGTGGATTGCAACCATACTTTAATTGGAATCCGATCATAATTCGACGGGACTTCAATGCTGACCGAACCAAAGTCAAATTCCAACCGAATACCAATCAAAATCTAACCATTTGACGACGATACCAAGCAACAATAGTTGCTTATGCAAGTGTTAGTGCTCGGGATCATAATACTCGAGCATAAAGAAAGTGGGAAGCAGACGGAAGAAGGATATTTTAGAATTTTTATAAAAATTAAAGTGATGGAGGGTGGTCAATGACAAGGTGACATAACTTTTAAAAATATAATGATTTAAAAATTTAAGGGTCAAGTGAAATGATTTTCAACGGTCAATACTCATGCAAACAACCAAAAGAAAAAAAAAAGAAACACTCGTATACAAAATAGATATCCATCATAATTTTAGAGAATCATGCAGATTCACGAATTCTTTTGCCCGATACAAATTTCTTCAAAATGTGTTCTTCGTAAAATTAAAATTCCTTGGATGTTCTGCTTAAAGAAGCCTGCAAAAGTTAGCTTTTCTAAAGACAAATCATTAAGGGAACATCAAATTCAAACTCATATTACTTCAGGTCAAAGAGTAAAAGGTTCAAACTCTCTGAGTTCCCGGTAAGGAGGGAGTTATTGTTTTGCAGCAAAAGGAAAAACAATTCTCACCATCAAGCTTCCCATCCTCGGAGAATGGTTGCACGAGCAACTCGGTTGACTCCGAGAGTAAAAGCGCCCATGCGAAGATCACACTCGTGCTTTCGGCACATCTCCTTAATGTCTTTGAAGCTTCTGGTCATGTAGGTTTTCAGCTCGGCATTGACCTTGTCCTCATCCCACATGAATCCTTGGATGTTCTGATATCGAAGGAAAACAAAATAAGGATTTTTTTAAAAAATTTATTTATTAAGGAAACAGAAAATCGCAAGGATCATAATTCAGATAGAGTGTTTTGTTGTTATAATTTGCATTGATCTTTAGCTAAATTTGGTACCGAGTTCATGAGATATCTAACTCACTCGAGTTGCAAGCATTAACCACTAACCTGAACCCACTCGAAGTAGCTCACAGTAACACCACCAGAGTTTGCATATATGTCGGGAAGAATGACAACACCTTTCTTAGACAAGATCTGAAAAAATAGGGAGAAATTATAAGATAAAACGAGCCTTAGAGTGATCACATCATACAGTCAAAATCGATGATAATTTTATAAGACTTAGTATCACCTCATCAGCCTCAGGATCAGTTGGATGATTTGCTGCCTCGATGATGAATTTGGCTCTTATGTCATTGGCATTTTCCCTTTCAAATGGCATTGGATCAATTTGTAAGGAAAAAAAATTATCAATTCAGTGATATGAGTGGACCATAAAATTCTAGCTTAAGTTTTGGAATAAGATTTACGGTTGAAATAACCTGTTTATAACGCCTCCAAGTGCTGCTGGAATAAGAACATCACAGTCTTCTGTTAGCAGGGAACTTGGATTAATTGATTCTCCACCGTCAAAGCCTCTGATTCCGTGATTCTCAGCAGAGTGTTTCAGTAGTTTTTCAATGTCAAGGCCTTTAGTGTTCTTGATTGCTCCTGACACATCGCTGACAGCAAGCACTTTACCGCCTGCTTCGCTGATGAGTTGAGCAGCCCAAGAACCAACATTGCCGAAACCCTGAATGTTTAAAAGGACATGATATTATGATATTGATGAAAAATCAACTAGTAAAACAAATAACAAGCTCATTGTGTTCAATGGTTTATGACCATAATGAATGTAGTTGAATACCCTTCCATCTCCACTGATACATTATAATTTTGAGATTCTTGTTCTGAACCAAGCTACATTGCTTTGTTTTTGCAGAAAAGAAAATTTTTTCCATCAAGTTGTGGATATATTTTACTTAACACATTAAATTGGTCAATTGCAATACACAACCAAAAACTAAATGGCTTCACCTGTATCACAAAGCGGCGGTCTTTAATGCTCTTTCCATGATCAGCAAGCAGAGCTTCTGTTGCAAACAGGACACCCCTTCCAGTAGCTGCATCTCTACCAAGAGATCCACCAAGATCCTTGAAAAAGAAAAACATTTAGCAGGGAAGGGATTGAATGTGGATTAGTTAACATAGTTTGCAGCTCTCAATAAAGAATAAAATCTAGAAATTAATTTAAGTTTATTTTCTGGTTTAAGATGTCAAATTATATCTATATCTTTCAACAATTTGGAAAACATATGAACATGGAGTAACTAGAAACACAATGGCATAAAAACATTCTCCTTTATTTCCTTCACTAAAGCCTATTATTTTCGATGTCCCGCTGATAGAAAGGACGCCAGTAACCATGCTATCTCAATGGACAAAATTTCACTAAGCATGACAATGATAAACAAAAATGGACGGTAGTTAACATATCGAGATTAGTTAGATGTCTCGCATTTAACTATCGCATGAGTTAAAATATCTACCATGATTAATTAAAATATCTACATAAGAACACTAAATTTCCTTTAAGTCATGGAAAAGGTTTTACCTGGAAAAAAATTTCTACGAGTCGGACTAAATCTCAGATTTGTTGTTCCGGAGATACATCCTCATGGCAAATCAGTATACAAATTTATCCAGTGAGATAAAAGGCTTAACTACAAACAAATTCTGAGGCATTGTATGGTACATGAATCAGTGTCCATCTATTATGTTATCATCACTCTCACTTACAAGTACCACTATGTGCTACATCATTTGGTAGGATTAACCAGCAGTTCTGAAGCCGAAAGTTTTTTTTAATCATATCTCCATCCTAATGCAGTATTACACACCTTTTTTTTTTTTTTTGACAAACTATATCTGTTAATGGTTAGGTTCAAAAACCAACCAACCTGAAAATTCTAAGGATGTTTTGAACTGAGCTTGAGGCATGACTGATAGCCGGTCTGGATTTTAAAATTTGATCTTAAGACCCTAGGCGATATTCGAAAATTATACTCTATTTTCACTGTAAAATTTAAAAATTAGACCCTAATTAATGGTAAAAAAATTTTGGGCCCTGAGCGAGAGCCCTAGCAACCCTCTCCCAGGGCGGCTCTGATTGCATGACCACAACTGAATCTGGATTGAGTTTCTAGCGAGAATGATTTCGCTACATTATTCTCCAAAGAATCAAGTTGGATCATTGTTGACCAATATTAGTTAAACTGGTTGTCAGATTGGTTTGGCAATAAGAAGGCCTACATTAAACAAACCTGAATTCGACAATATAATTTCAAAATATGTCAAAAAATAGAAATGCTTGAATTATGAATTTTAATAGTGGAATTATATAAAATTAAGCTTTAAGTAATAATGCAGAAGTTCCAATCCTGGTGCACTTACAACAGGTTTTCCAGTCACAACAGCAGGTGAGTAACCATGAAATTTTGAGTACTCATCTAGTATCCAAGCCATTGTCTATATCATTTGCAGGAAAAGAGTTAGATCCATCAATATGAGAAAAAGAAGTTAAATACAATCAATAAACATCGGGGGGAAAAATAAGAGTAAAGAAAACAAACCTGTGGATTGGTTCCCATATCAGGTGCTGGCACATCAGTGTGAATGCCAATTAGATCATGTATCTTCTGTGTGAAAACTCTAGTAAGTCGCTCAAGTTCAGTGATACTAAGTTCTCCCGGACTACATCCTATTCCACCTTTAGCACCTCCGTATGGAATGTTTGCTACGGCTGTTTTCCAGGTCATTAATTGTGCCAAGGCATTCACTTCGTCTGGGTCAACCTAAAGTAAATAAAAATTTTGTTTCAAAAGAACTCAACTTTTGTTTCTCTGTAATAGTACAAAGTGAAAATAGGAATAGGGTTGCCATAGATCATTGTCAGACAAATATGGTATAGAACTAAAACAAAGGAAAAGGTTGAGATGGTATGATCACATCCAAAGGCAACCAAATGAATTTACTAGAGTGAAAGGATACGATCCACATAACCAATCCCAAATAGTCAGCTCAAACATGGCTCGATGACGATGGCAAGACATCTTAAATTGAGATTTATGCACTATCATTATATTTCAGAAAAAATGTTTTCAAACAAAAAACCATGGTCCAGAACTGTTTCTCTGCCAATAGAATCTAGTGTGATTTAATATTTAGTGTATGATGGTGAGGTCCAAAGAAGATTGAATCAGATATTTTTTTAAACAACTATAGTTGTAATTTCAAGAGTTATACAATTACTCCAAACATATGAAACAAAATAGAAAGTATATTAGCATTTAATTCATTTTCCATATAAGAATTACATTTCTCCTTTATTAGGCCAAAGAGGTACCAAATCAAGAGTATTTTGTTGTCACTTGCCTGCATACCATAATAATCATAACATGCAACAGTGGTCCCCTGAAAACTTTTCTCAAACTGCTAGAATAATGTAACTTTCCAAGCAAAAAGGAGAAACTATGATAAATGCCCAACATTATGCAGACTGTAAGCGACAAGAAAATATGTCCATGAGATTAAAGAGATTTACTAATTCTTATAAGAAGACCAATATATTAGTATATAGCAAGTAGTAAATGGCTTTTTTTAGCAAGGCATAGTTAAAAATAAAATAAAAAGTATAAAAAAAAACATCATGGATGCAATTCATTTGACAGAAACACCATTTGACAACCTTGTCTACGCTGCTGCTTTTGAAATAAAAGGGTTCCAAAAAAATTAGATATCTTGATTTTTATTGATTCAAATTAAAGTTGGAGGCTCAGATTAACAGGAAGTCCGTTATTTAGAACCTCATTAAGTAGTCCCCACGAGAGGACCAAGTGGCTACCACAAACGGTAGAATTGTCTCAAGGAGCAAAGGTCAATCCCCCAAGGCTGCAAAGTTTTTCAAAGTGCTTACTCTCCCGTTGTACTAGTTCTTGGTTGGACAAAATGTTCCTTGTGGTTTACCTCTCTTACAATGATTGTGAGACCAATCGGTAGGGGTCGCCAGGGTGACGGATTTCACCTTTTGTCCCAAGAACCTTGTTAAGTATACCAGATGTTATGCATGGTAGAAGCATAGTCCCTACAGACACTGATACAGTATCAATCATGCTTCTAAAAGAAGTACCAGATGAGGCATACAACTGACGAAATCAAACTGTTTTGCAAAATAATAATAATAAATAAATAAATAAAATAAAAATGAAAACTTATAATGTAATCAAATATGCACACCCACCTCATGATGGAATCTGATTCCTCCCTTCATAGGACCTCTGGCATTATCATGCTGCACCCTAAATCCCACAAAGGATGCTAAGGCACCATCATCTTTTGGAATTGTACATTCAACCTGCAGAAGAATATGGATGTTGTCAAGAGAGTATTACAAAATTTCAACACAATGACAGTTCACTGTAAATTAAATTGTTGATGATCGACAATGGACCATCCTTATTCACCACGAAGTTAAAATCCAAAAGTTGTTTGCGTGTTACTGAGATGGAAAATTATTTTCAATCAGTGTTTTATAAGATCACATTGAAGTAACCATTTTACAAATCCTTTTCACATCAAAAAAGATAAGCATCAAGCTGATATTGGCACTTGGACATCACCAAAAAAATTTATCTACCCACAACAATCAAAGTAAACATAGTTTTCACTTTCACCAGTATATGAATTATTGCACATGAGAACAGCCTCAAGTATGTCAAAGAAATATAAAAACAAAGTCCAAAGATGCAGCCAGTTCCAGAACTGTTCCATCTCAAAGAAGGAAATGTTGAGGAAATAATTTAGTACAAAAATCATAAGCAATACCATCTGGGAACAAGAAAAAGTGAGAGTAAAAATAGAATAAAGAGAATTGTTTGAAGGAGGGAAAGAAATGTTTTAAGACGCTTAGTTGCTTACCTTGATCTCTCTGAATGGAATTAGCAAACTTTTTTCAAGCTTAGAGTCCAGCCCCAGCAGCTTAGCAGCGTGTTTAAAATTTCTGCTAGTTGCGACTAGTGCATTCATTTTTCTTCTTCAAAATCTGCCACTACAAATACAAAACAAAAGCTAACACATGAAGTAAATTGCGGATGAGCAGGAGATATAACATATCCTTCCTCAGAAGCAATGTCTAGATCCTCACCAGAAGCTCTACCAGTATAACTGCTGCTGGAAATTCCCACTAACAGTGTCTACTTCCCTGGAACCAAACACAGACCTTCAAACAGGTGACAGGGCCTGTCACCAAAGATGCTCATGCACTCAGGGCATTTATGAACAGAGAAGTAACAGAAAAGCCACAGATTGCACATGCATTGGAGATGTACATCTAACTCTAACAAGTCGTGTTAATCTTTGTAAGGATACACTAACAGAAAACATAAATGACACCTATTGCTGACTCAAAACCTAGCCAAATGTGGTAGTATAGATCGATGACATGACTTATCCTTAACATACTCTTTTAATAAAATCCAAATTTTCCTAATAAAAACTAAACAAGACTCCACTTTTACTGAAATATAAAAATTAAATAATTCTGACATTCGGACAATTTTAAATCGAATTAAGATTTTAAAATATAAAAACTAAATAATTTTTTATAAAATTCTAGTAAATTATAAAAATTAATAACTTGGATAACTTTAAATAATTTTAAATAGAATTAAAAATTAAACACTTGGTATATACCATATTAAAGCAGTACCAACCGCACTTCTATGGAAAGAAATCAAAACCCTCAAACACAATAATAGCAGTTCTTCAATAAAATTCCTGAAATGAGTCCGTTGGTGTTTGGTCGTCTAAAACTAGCTAAGGTAGAAGTATCCATATCTAGTGTGCACTTATCATAAAACCCAATTCATAATTTTCAGCATTTAAAATTTTAGTGCAACAAACATGCGATTCACCAGGTAATCAGTTAGTCGAAGCAATTTTATTTATTGAGAGTTTAACAGGACTGTTATGTGAAATGCCAAAAGGAAAAAAGAAAAGAAAAGCTGTGGGCACGGACAAAAAGCAGGAACCCGTGGTCAAATAAAGAATTTCCCTTGACCATTTGGTTTTGCATCATTACCATTCCTAACCATTCAAAACCACCACTAATCAAACATGTTTAAGTACGAGGCACATCAGCAACTACTAATTACCAAATTTATAAAATATAATAAATTAACATTAAAAAAAAAAGAATTCTTTACGCGGAAGGGAAACTAAAAGCCATCCGCTCATACCTCGATGACAAGTTGATCCCACAAGCTCCGAGTGCGGCGGCCGAGCCTGACGCACCTTAAAACCCCACAAAAGATCCGATTTTTAGAGTGTCAATCCACATAATCCTCTGCGTAAGGTAGAAAACAAAGCGAGAACGAAGGAAATAAGAAGTCGGACAACGCACCAACCGGAGCTGTGGCAGAGCAGCAAAGCTTGAGGTTCCGGGAAGCAACAGGGGTATAAAAGGACTCGGGCAAAAGCGAGAGAAACGCGTTCAAATCGGGGAAGAGGATTCCTCCGTGTCCACTGGGCCTACTGAGTACTGAGCCTGTGCTGGAATCAGCTTCCATTAATAGTCCTTTTTATCGAGGAAGAGGAATCCCATTGGGCTGAGCCATCGCGCAGTGAAAGAGGCGTGCGGGTCCGTGGATTCCACCTCCGCTTCCCACCTCCGCTACTCGCCATTTTGTTAGGCAACGAAAAGCAACGATTAGGGCTTCCCTTTGGAGGAATCGATAGGATCGGTAAAGTCTTACCATAAATCATCGAACAGTTTGAAGTTTCTTTTTTCCTTTATTTTTCCCACCATTTTTAACGAATTCTATATTTTACGCTCATCTCTCGAAGAAAAATAAATTATAAATAAATTACATCTCGTCAAAAATAACAGAAAAGTTTAAATTTCACATGTATTTTACTCAAAATAAATTCTATATTTATGAAGTTCTTTATCTTCATCGACTTAGATTATTTACTCAATTAGATTTCTTTGTAAAATATCTCTCATTGAATAGTCCTTCGAAATCTATTCCACAATTATAAGACAGGGGTTGATTGCAGAATGGATAGGGTTCGATTTTGGATGAAGAGTCTAAAATCTTCCTTGATTTCAGATGGATCCCTTCCTGTCTTGCCACCATATCAAGAAACTTTATCCCCCGTGATTTATCTCCGTCTCATCAGTGCCCTGGGACGGATGACAGATGACTGTTAGTTAGACAGATTCTCAACTTTTATAGAAATCTATTCATTATAATTATATAAAAATAAACAAATTATAATGATCATATTTATATTTGACACAATAAAAAATACATCTTTATGTTCATTTTTTATATCTGTATTTTTTTTATTAATTTAGTAAATAATAGCGATAATAATTGATATTTTAAATTATATTATAATTATATTTGATTTTAAAAAAAAGTTTTGATCCATCGTGATATTTACTATTTTAAATTATATAAAAGCTATGATTTATTTAACTGATTTTGAGTAGATTATTCATTAAATTATATAAATTATTTTAGTGTTGGTTTATACATTTTATCTAAAGTAATTTGTGAAAATTACTATTTTAAATATATATCATCATAGAGGTAACATTTAATATTTTCTAATTATCTGAAATTATAAGTTAATTATCGCTTAGACTAACTGGTAAGTTGATTACTATTACTTAATTATTTTACTTAATGATATAAAATTTTGAATTAAGTAAATTATTTCTTTCGAAGTTTTTAAAATAATATTAACACTGCTGCGGTATTTTAATAAAGAAGAAATCGTTAGAAATTATAAAAGAGAAAAAAAGGAAAATAATATCTCTGAATTTTTCTAAATTAATAAACTAAAATTTACTGATTTTTTAAGTTCTTAAAAAAATTTACAACTAACTAAAATAACGAGTTCATTCAGTTCTAATCCGCACTAAAAATCTAAAAACATTCGCAGTAATTTTTTAAAATTAAAAATTAAATATTAATTGTAAATTGATCTGAAATTAAATTATGAATATATGTTTAATTTCTGGATTAAATAGAATTGATACTCGTAAACATTAGAATTTATATTTTATTAATAATTAGTGTCGTTGTGTATGGCAGCTGGACTGTAACTATTTTAAAATAGATCATTTTTTTAAAGTTAAACTCAGTTAAACATTGGGGGTGTGTAATGGGTTAAAATCGAATCCATTGAATCGAAATGTAAAAAAAAATCTATTTTTTATGTCCAGTCGATTGATAATTCAAATCAATCGACTATTATTATATAACATTTAACTGGATCTAATGGACAGAAGCACAAAATATTTCTTAGTCGACTGATATTTCAATCGATCGATTGCTTCAGTTAAAATCAATCGGTCTGGAGAAATCGAATTTTTTTAGTTCAAATCAGAAAACGAATCGAATAAATCGATATTTTTTAATAAAAAATTGAATTTTCGATTGGATCGAACCGAACTTTCAAATTCGATCGATTCAATCGATTTTTTTGGTTTAACCGATGGATTGCACACCCCTAATTAAACATCCTATACATAAAATAGTTTTATATAAAAAAACTATTACCAACTTTATTAATATTATTTAAACTTATTAACATTCATTTAGTAAAATCAAAATCACCGTAAAATTAATGCAATAATCATTCAAATTCAACGACAAAATCGAACTTAGAGATTTTAAATTCAAATTTTGAAAATAATTTTTTACAAAACAAAATAATAAGATAGTATATATATAATAGATTCTTTTTCAAATTTTATACGATAAAAAATCATACATTGAATTAAAATTAATCTCTTATAAAATAGAATAAATTTATCGAAACTTTAGAATATAATAAATTCTGACTCTTTTTTTTATATATAAAAGAGTTTTATATAAAAAAAAATCTTGTTTATATTTAATATTTTTGACAAGTTATAGTAATCATTCCGTGACTATTACAAAAGCATTGGAATAAAGGCGTATAAAAGTGTTTTTGAGACTGGTAAAAAGAGCCTTGCGAGGAAGCAGATGAATTAAGCAGGAAGGAAAAGTTTGAGAGTTTTGTAAGCATCTGATGACCACACACTTGTGTTTGGCACTTGCAATAAGAATAAAGAATCGTTACTGTCTGAGTTCCACGGGGATAACGGATTGGTTAAGACAGAGAACGTTTGCAGATGAGAGCGGGATTCGATTCCTGGAATGACAGGAATTAATTCCTCCTCGTAATAGACCTCATTTGATGCGCTTGCATGTACATGAAGGTCGTAGGCTCGGTCATGGAATGCGTTACTGTGGACCTATCCCATGATTTATCCCTTCGTGAATTTCTTTTGAGATGGAGCCGAAGGTTGCTAGATTGACAGTTTCAATCTTTTTACCGAAGAATCGTGATGATTAAAGAGACAGTGACACTCTCTTTCCTCAGAATAATATTTATGATTTTTTTACAAAAAAAAAAGAAACGGAAATAAAAAACAAAAATTGATCGAATACCATGGGTTATAGATGCTACATCAACTTTCACTTCTCAGGCAATAAAGTCTGTACAAGGAAAAGATAAATTATGAATCCGACGAACTTTTAAATCCGAATAAGAATTATTCTCAGCAAACAAAGTCGATTGTTTGGATGACGAAGAAAACAATCAATGAGCATGCAGTAGTCCACTTGCAAGTTGGTGTGGGGAACAGAGCATCAAATCTATTCCATCGACATTCTTCACCTTCCTCCTCTTCTTATTTATTTATTATTATAATTATTATTATTATGTCTTTGTTCTTGTTTTTTCTGCAATTGCTACACCGACAAGGGAGAATAACAAGAGGCGAGGACAATGGATTCCAGTCCACCACTCCTCACCTTGCCCTGCTTTATGCTCTGTGCCCATGAGCATCACCGAGCACTTGTTGCCTACAAGCTTCTCGTTTCGACAACCCAATTCATAGTTGCAGATGACTCACCGATCCGGAAAAGAGTGGGAAAGCATACATCACTGGCCCAAGGATCTCTGCATCTTCTTCTTCTTCTTCTTCTTCTTGACAGAGCTTCAACCGGAGAGGAGATTCGACATTCGAGGAACATGGGAATCCAAGTCTTGACTCTTGTGCATTGCTGCTGCAGTTGATAGCGATGGCAGTGGAACAGCAAACTGAGTTAAGTCATGGCGATGTGTGTTCTCAGTGCGCATCCACGAAGAACACAAAAAACGATGCGTTCGTGGCAATGGATGATGATATGGTCAGATTGTTGATTCAGTTTAAAAAACAAAAAAGGAAAGTTTTCCCTATCAGCACCTGTCGAAAATATATATATATTCAATCTGCTGTCTTTGATGAGCAGTCAGCTTCCTCTGAGTTACTGCTATGTATGATATGCATCGACCAAACATTGGACGAGTGCAGATATGTTTCTCTTTCAGTCTCTAGCTCCTGTTTCAGGCATGGATAATGATCGAGTTGATATGGCACAAGAGAAGATTGTTCATGAGTACCACAAAATCAAGATTGAAACATAATACAACTGGTAAACTAGGCGATGTTGGATCGCAAACGCGATGCAAAGGATCGACGATGTGGCACAGTGAGTTAGATGGAGTTTGCAACAAAGAAGAACTACAACAATTGGTTGAGGCCGAATGAGCATGGCAACACAAACACAGATAAGATTGACTATGATTTTGGCGATTTAGAATTCCATTTGGTTTTGTGTATGGGGAAAACTAAAATGATAAACTAGCTTTTTATTATTGATCTTTTACAAAATATATATAGAACTAGAATCCCCAATTAGCTCTCTAAAAATGAGGCTATACAATCTTTAAAAATTGATATATAGCCATACAATCTTCTACACAATGCTGTAAAATCAATTGACACCTATACAATCTTCTAATCGAGCTAATAAAATTAATTGCCAATGTATAGTTTCCATACTCTGTTGCTGATTTGAGTTGGATCTCAGCAGCCACATATAGTTCCAAATGTTCATCAGAGCTAAAGATTATGGTAAAGATGAAAACGCATTTTGAGGACCTTCAATAAATCTTAACCCTCAGCACATTCAGCGGATAAAACTTATATCCTCCCAAAGAAAAGGGACCTTCTGTATTTGCCATAGAGATAGGAACTTGATCTTTTAGGACCTGATTTGCATGAGGAGATTCAGCAGATTTAAAAATGACCATTGTTCTCTGGCCAAACTTGGAGAAGTTTTTCTCTCGTACATTAAAGCCCATACTCAAATGGGGGAGTTGCTGCAGAGTCCAAAAGGTATGCTACCATTTTTAGATTCCAATAAACCTTCTTCTCCAGATTATAAGTAACAAAACTCCTGACTCTTGAAAGGCAGAGTCGAGAATAATTGCAGAAATTTTCATCAAAACAACATCACACAGTGGTAGGTACCAGAGTCACTCTGTTTGCTTTTCATGATTAGCAGCCATGGATATATCTCACAAATCAAACCAGGTCTTTGTACGGTCAAAATCTCTGCTTGAAATGTAAGTTCGGCTTGAGGCACATTTACACAATTTAGAGCAGTCTGACAAGAGGCGGGGAGGTTGGGCTCAGCAGTAGCAGACCAAGAACATTCGCCTATCTTTGCCTATTGCTCAACGTCATTTTGGACTGTTACACCTGTATATATCATCAGAAGTGAAGTTAATGGAACAAATCAAATAATACTAATAGTAAGTCAATTTTGACATTCAATCCACCCACCTCCGGGAACCGGTGTAGGTTTTTCAGGGGAAAGCATCTTTAGCAGTGGCTTCTCAAATAAACATGTACCAGGAAAAACCAATATATTTGCAGACCTAACGCCCTTTTCTTGGGAACCTTCAAGAGGCTTGAAGCCAAATGCATTAGTCCATGCATCCTTTAGCTCAGGAATGCTGGATATAACCAGCTTTTCCACATTGAGCGAACAGAGAAGCTGACCATGAGATCAAATTCAAATCAAAGAAAGAAGAATAGAAGCATAAAGCCGCTGAGAAGAAAGGAAGCTAAATAAATAAAGATAGTAACGCCATTGGCAGTAATAGGCATGTGATACCTAAACGGTAACAAACACCCTAGGTACCAAAAGTCCAGAAAGGGAAAAAGTAAAAAATGGCAAAGTTGGAAGGTTGACACATCTTGACAGCCTAACTCAAGATGTCACTTGGTTTGTAAATAGAAAACAAGAATCATTATCTTTACTCTTTCAAACAGATTTTAGGACAAAGGGAGTATCAATGTTGGAAATTCTAGTTTGAACCATTCAAGCATTGTAGTTTTCAGCAAAATATGCATTCCAAACATACGTTACCAAATACTCTAATTTGGTGAATAAAGGAACAACGAATAGAATAAAAAGGCGAACTAACATACTGATTCAATTCCACCAAGAAGCCGGCGGCACATGCCTTGGCATCTATACATGTTTCTTGTCCCAATTAAAGGCATTTCTGCCATCCTGGTTCGATGGATCCTATCAGACAAGATGAAAGAAAAAAAAAATCAGAATCAAATGTAATAGGGTAAATGGTTTCTGTCATCCTGGTTCCATGGATCCTATCAGACAAGATGAAAGAAAAAGAAAATCAGAATCAAATGTAATAGGGTAAATGATTTCTGCCCTCCTTTCACCTAAAGAAAGAAAAAAAACACATGGAGATCACAAGCTAAAATAGACCTGCATTGAGTAATGGACTAAAGATAGATATCATCTTTTAAACAACCCTTCTTATAAACATAGGTTAAGTAGGACTTAATAACAACAGCAAGCATTATCTCTAGCTGTATGGAAGCCATTTTGTAACTATCAGGTACGAAAGAATTTCAATCAACCCAAAAATCAAGCCCATTTGTACCAGATTTTTTCCTATTGAGCCAACTCTACTCTTTAGTGAATATACCATGGATCAATCATGAGCAAATACCTAAAAGAACCAATCCATTCCGCATCTGTGCATGCACAAAAGGAGGTTCCTAGTTTGAACCCCCAACCCTTTTATTTATGCAAATCACATTCGACCAAAATGCACCTCTGCCTACATATCCACAGAAGCCTACACAAGACCTGACTGAAAACCTATTAAGGTTTAAGCGTGCCTAACTCTCATTATGAACTACTACTATTCACATTTCTCACAAACAGGAATGTAACATGATTGACAATGATCAATCATCTACTTATGAAGAACAATCTATCAACCAAAGGTACCTTTGAGACAATAGCTTCTGCACATAAGATGATCCTCAAGTTAACTCAGCTAGTCATCAAGATAGCTTACATTTAACAGACAGCAAGACAAGTACCTGATAGAGGCTACAGAGATAATTTCATCGCCACGCTCCAAAATTATTGTGCAGAAACTCTTATAGTTCAGACGATTAAAATTTGATCTGCAAAAGCAACAAAACATAGAAGAAAGAAGATTGTTAGTAGATAGCTAGTGCAGGATATAAGCATCAACAGTATATTTCTTAGTTCTAGAAAAACATGGAAGAGAAATATTAGCAAACAGGTACCCATGGAAATATATATATATATAAAACATCAGTTAGCTATCTCCAACTAAACTACTAAAAAATGAGCACTGAAGAAGCAAGTCCAATATGGAAGTGAAGGGGCAGCAAAAAAAGTCAGATTAGTGAACAGGGGACCAGTGTGGCATTAGGTTTCTAAAGTCAACTTTCCAATTTGCATTAGAGATGAAAAATCTATCAGCTAATTAGTACTCATGACAAAAACAGAGGAATATCTAGGGGTATAAATGATGCAAATCTTAATGAACAAACACAGTCAAAGATCATTCATACCTCCAGCATAAACCTATATTAGAGGAAAAAATAGAACATATTTTAAGCTCCAAAATAAGTGATTTTGACTTGTCAGTCTTCTTGAACAAAGGTCATGAAGAGTTCTTGAACTGATTCAACGATAAGCTTGTTTAGTGCTCATTAATCATCCTGTCCAATTAGTGCTTGTATGGAAAAATATTAAAAAAAAAACTTACACTAAAATCAGTTAAGCAATGAGATCCATGTTGTCTTTCCAAAATAGTTGGGGCATAAATATGGTTTGGTGATGAGAATGATGATGATGATATATACAAATTATCAAACACATTAATTGGTAAGATGCAAATGTGATCACTCATCAATAATCTACAGAAAATCTTAATGAGAATGCCTATTTTTCATTCACAATTTCAACTGAAAGATAGGAAAGAGATGTCAAATGAGATGTATCAAACATTAAAGTACTTAGAGAGCCATTTCTAGATGAAGTCAGATTTTGTTCTAAGAAAAGGTGTAAGAAATGCTTACCCACAATTATAGACAACATTATGAATCACGTTAAAACCACTTCTCTGGTCAACAATCGGCAGAAAGCACTCATCCATAATGGCTAGAGCAACAGCAATCTTGAGTTGCATTCTGCCATTTGATGCAACTCCAACTTATACGTAGAAGCATCCTCATCAAATCGCCTAATAATGCTCCATGAAAATCCTGCTTCCAAGTCATTCTTGGTCCCATGAATCTTCTGCAGTCCTTCAAAAACCTGAAATTAGAAAGGGCAGTGCTGGATCATTAATAGAACAGCTAGAGTATAGAACTAAAATCTTGATAGAATAAGATTTAAGTTTTATAACTTCTCAAAAAATGAATTTTTATAATCTGCTTGGTCATACATTCCAACAAATGTTTATGTGAAATATAAGGCAGATGCAACTTTAAACATATCAATCACCACTGCATAAATTTACATTGTGTTAGAAAAATATAGAATCTTAGCAAAATCTCATATGCCTTCAGTTCAGCATGCAAAAAGCAAGCATGGGAACTAAATATTAACCCATAAGCTACTTAATTGTTGAGATAGAAGCTAGTATCAACCCCTTCATAATTGTCAAGAAATTGACAAAATTAAATAGGGTAAAAAAATGAATTATTTGTGCAGATATAAATTTGAAAGATCGAGCCTATTTCCTCTTAGCCCTTCAGAAAAACTTTTTGAAGCACTAATACCTATATTGCAACTGAGCAATACTACATAAAGAAATTGTCATATTTTATCCTATATGGTAATGTAATTATATACTAGGTTGATCTAGAAGATCCTTATATAATGATATAATAGGTTGATCTAACATATACTTCTCTAAAGTGCACAGCACTGATTTGCTTGAACAAGGAAAGTTAGGGTAGCGTTTGGTTCGTAGAAAATTTTTCATTTTTCATTTTTATTTTCTGAAAAAATGAGAAAATAACATTTGATTGGTGTTTTCCATCTTTATTTTCTGAGAGCGGTTTTTTTTGGAAAACTAGAAAACAGTAAAAAACTGTTTTCTATTTTCCAGGAAATGGAAAAGGCGGTGCTTACCAAACACCGCCTAAGTTTGCCACCAAATAGAATATCACCCAATGGATGAATAATCAGGTCTATGGAAACAAATATCTGTTAAGATTATGTTACTGTTCATAAACAAACATATATCAATCTGTTGCAACTTTACATAAAATGCCCTTCCTGAAGATTTGAGCTATTGCAACAATGAACATAAAAAAAAATCAAACAATGTAAAATTATCAAGGCTCAATATAGAAAAGATGGCCAAAAAACTACCATTTTATACCTCTTTGCAACTTTGGGAACAAAAAGAACTGCTCAAGTTCAACGATATGGGAGAAATTGATTCAAATTGAGCAACACAATCCTGATGATCTGCAAAATTCAAGGCACCAAGAAATAAGTTTCTTCACTCTTGGAACATTACTAAAGTTGACATGATAGAAACAAAATATAGAGTTTACTTATTCCATACATTTTGCCTCACACCGGTTGCATGAAAGTAATGAAGAATCAATTCCATTGATTTTTTTAGTAGCATCCACAGAAACTTCACCACAATATCTGCAGCAGCAGTTTGTACAGTGCCACACTCCATGAGGAAGCACCTACAAAAAACACACTAGAAAATTGAGCCAAACAAGCATGTCACAACACCCACATGGGTACGACTACCAGTTCAAATATTGAAAACTTATTTTATTTAACCCACCTCCATGCCCAAACAACTGACATGGGATGTTGAAGGACAATCATCACAACAGATCAAATCACCGCCGCCACCACACGTAGCACAAGTATCATCGTTGGGTCGATCACTACTTACATCATCACTGTAAAATCCTTGATGGTCTGACTGTGCATGTTTTTTCCATGCTTCCAATTGACACTGCAAGAGGGAAACTCCTCTAGCTTCCAAATATATATATAGTAATGGCTGAAGAAGTTTGCTCCCAGCATGAAGCTCAAACTTAGATGCAGTAACAATTTTAGTACAACAGCTGCACCTAATGCCCTCTCTTGTTATCCAGCCTTTCAATTCTGTTTCATTTCTCCTCTTGTTCATGTATTTTATTTTTTCATTTATAGACAGGATTCCAAGGTCTATCATCCATGAAAAAACTGTCCTCTTCCATTTATATGGAACAAAACCATTGTCTTCAGTTTCTGCATCCTGATTGCTGCCACGAACTAATAGAGCACATACTCTATGTTTGGTTTTTCCTATTTGGAAGTGATTACGATCTCTGGAATTAACTACTGTTTTTGTGTCTAACAGGGAGCTGTTTAAGTTCTTTCTGCCTGTGATTCCATCAAGCATCTCTGTAGCTTCCGTAAGACTAGGTTGCCTCCTATTGTCAAAGCTTTCCACTGATTTCTTCTTTTGACTGCTTTGGCCTTCTTCTAGCGCTTCCTTCCTTTTTCTCTTGTTAACAATATTTCTCTTCAGTAGGTTTAGGGAATCCATAGGCATATTATAGTCACCACCCAGAAATGCTTTAGACAGCCTTACAGGCCCCTCGCTCTTCCCATTGATTTCTTTATTCAGTTCTTCCTGATATGCAGCATAAGCCTTTGTGATTGACCAATAACTACCTCGTCCTTTAGGAGGTATGTAAACAGAGTCTACATATTTGCTGCCTTTCCTTGGCCTTAGATCTATTCTCCAACCGGCATTTATAAGTATTCCTTTGAACTGATCTTTCAGCTCCCTTTTATGAATGTATGAATTGGCAAAATCCCTTACTTTAGTTTCAGTCTTATTGTTTCGCATATTTGTTCTCTTTTTTCCTCTTTTTGGTGATGAAATCTCCAACTCTCTCATTTGTTCACTGGATTTGCTTTCCACAATTACGTCAGTGTTTTTCTCTCTCAATATAGCTCCTGCGCATGATCTTTCAGGTGACTGTGTGTCTGCAGAAAAGGTTGTTGGATTCGGCATTTCATGAGCAGCAACCACTGGAAACCCCAGTGTCTTTGATCTTTGCTCATAAAAACTTTTGGCACGGATATTTTCAAGTTCATCGGCTTTCTTATTCAGGAAGACCCTCAAGACACCACTTTTTCCTTGCACCCTGAGAACACCACCTTCATGTCGAGAAATGTCAGCATGCACATTATTATCAACAGCAAAAATGTTGTTAACTTCTCCCATCCTCTCCCTTCTTGTTTTCTTTGCACAAAGTTGAACAACAGCTGGTTCTTTACTGCTCTTCCCCTCCAAATCCGACTCGATCGTTCCATCAAAGTCCAGGAATTCACATGGCTTCGCAACATGGGCCCTCAGAACATTATTCCTACTTTTCTCTACCCAAGCAACTCCATAACTGTCACCGCAATGCATCCTCTCTCCTTTCTGCGCACCACGAGCCGCTCTCCAATGCTTGGCCAAACAATCATCCGAAGTGCAATCGCTCACGTCCAACCTCCTCTTCTCGTCGACCTTCCTGATTCCTTTCTTCTTCCCCATGCCTCCGCTCTCCTCCTCAAACGACATCACAGCAAAACCCTACTTCGCCCACGATCAAACCGACTCCAAATCCAATGCGAACCAATCGTGTTGGCGACGAGAAACCCCCAACAACGGCCAATCACTCCCTCCTCAATTGAAGATAATCTCCAGAACGATTCTGCACGCAAACATCAACTTTAACACGAACATAGAAAATGCTATATCAATCAAAAAGAGAAAAAAAATCAATAATCAATAACCAACCAATCTGGCAAACCGCGACAAAGCGTTTGAGGAATCGGGGATGCGATTGGGATTTGGAGATGGTATCGACGATGAAGCGGATGAAGAAGCCTTCAGGAAGACGAAGAGCTCGCTACCGATCGATTAGGGATTTGTGACAGGATCTGAATTTTTCTCTCCGCCCTTCTCTCTCTCTGGTGTTCTGTTTCCTGGTTTCCCTCCAACTCCTCGCTGTGGATTTATTAGATTTTGAAATTTTCGTAATTGTAATTAATTACGAAATACTTGCAGATAATCTTGTTATACCTGATATTGGATACTCTGCAGTATACCAGTCTTATAATTTAGCAAGCTTGTGGGCCGCGAATTTCCTAACCCACTGTTTCTGCCGGATAACTAAAGTTTCGTAAGCTGGGTTTGTCGCTCTGTGATTTATCAAGAATGTATACCTGCCACTCTATTGGATTTTATTCCGGGCCCAGAATTCAAGAAATGCTCGTTATAATGCTCTCTTCGATCAATCTCCAGTGTTTAATTCATTTTTGTTATTGGCATCCATTATTCAAGCCTTCAGTATGACTAATTCCCAAGATGATTGATTCAATTTTATAAATCTCTAATGGAATACTAAATAGTTTCTAAGCGAGATATACTTCATCGATCACAGAAAAACCTTGCGATACAATCATATCATTCTTATAAGATAGGTTTGATACCGAAGATATATTTCCCCCGAAAAAGTAAACTTCCAACTTGTACTTGACTCAAGGCCACCTGTCCCAATTTTTTTTTAAAATTCAAAGTCGAACTTGTCCCCACAAAGGATTGAACCGTGCTAGTCTGTGAGATGTTACCCCGCATTACCGTTGCATTGTGCTTCCTGTTGGGGATCAGACATCGCACTAGAGGGGGAATGAATAGTGTTTTCTTAATTTCTTTGTTCAATCGCGTACTCGTCTATACCAATATTAGTGCACAACAGAATATACAAGAATAAATAGCACAAAACAAAATACAAGCATAATTACATGCAATACAATATTTTACATTGTTCGGAACTAAGATTCATACTTCACAGGGCAAGCTCTAATTGAACTCTAGTAATGCACACCACCATTACCAACCTTCTCCTTCTCAGTATGACACCAAAGGTGAAGAAATCTCTTATAAAATTTTACAATAATAAGAATACAAGATACAAACAAATGAAAATAAGAAGTGAAAACACTCTACAAATGTGAGCTTTTGAATGTTTAATCTTTGGTTGCTCTTAGAATGCCTTGAAGGTATGGAATGCAATAGTAATTCCCTTTCAACTTCCTCAAGAAACACTAGATTCAACCCTCATTCTCGAGCTCTTTATAAAGTTGTAACTCGGATTGATTTCCACCTTCTAATCAACTGCTCTTACCCAGCAATCGAGTGGTTTAAATACTGTTGTCTCACAACAACTCTATCTACGTTGGAATTTTTCCAACGGATACACCAATAGTCGACTGCCCTTACTAGCAGTCAACTAATGCCCCTATAGTCGACTGGGCAGTTGACTATGTAATAATCTATGTACTACTACAGTACTAGCAGTCGATTGCTTATCTATGACAGTCAACTATCCAAGGTTAGTCGACTGCCACAATCTTACCGAGCAATCGAGTCTCAGTTAACTCCTCGACCAGTCGACTGTTCTAAGTCAATTAGACTACTGAGTATCAAACACTCGGGCAATCGATTGGTCAAATACCCCAATCGACTGATAAACCTTAAACATGAGGTTTAACTCAAGTACAATCCCTTCATACTTGATACTCATTTATAACCTAGACCTAAACCTTATAACCACCTCCATCAGCCTCACGCCTCTCGGATTCCTCAAGTTCGCGACTCTTCATTCTTCGGGTTAGCCTTCAGGTACTTCCATCGGCTATGTCATGCTAATCGGGTACTTTACCATAGTTCATTTAGACTTGTGCCGCCAAGCCCCATGCTTGGACTTTACTCCATCAAAACTTCACCCTCAAACTTCCACATTTATCCATTTGGATTTATGTCGTCAAGACTCACGCTTGGACTTTACGTCGCAAAACCTACCCTTAGACTTCCCTTCGTCAAGTACCCATGACTTTAATTTTTCAATTACCAAGACCATGCTTGGACTTTCCCTTGTCGACTCGGTGGACTCTTTGTCACTAATACTACACACTTGGACTTATGTTGTCAAGACTGTAACTTTGGACTTTCCTTACCAAATATTCATAATTAGACTTTCCTTACCAAGTATCCAAACTTGAACTTCCAAGATTGATTGCTCTAACACCCTTTGGGGTGCATTCATATATTCAATTCATATTATTCGACTAATTCTAGAGGTAGATAATTCAACTAAATTCTAAATCTTATATAAATTTTTTTATCGATTATTAATTTAGAAAACACAAATAGATCTTGACAAATGACCAACATCACCAATAATTTGAGCACCATAGATAGGATGTTAAAGAATCAAGTCAAACTAAATTGTATAGAATTCAAGATTTTTTGGTAAAAATAAGTAAGTCGAGTCGAGTCTAAAATTAATCAATCAATTGAAATAACGATTCAAGTTTGACTTGGTATTTATTATTTTTTTTTAGATCGAGTTTAAATTGAACTTGACTTATTTAATTGGTATCGAGCTTATAATCAAGATCGATTCAAATTTGAATCAAGTTGATTCAGCTTAACTTGTTTAAATATAATCAAGCTCTCTGTTTATTTGGAATTTTAATATTTTAATCATTATTTGATTAATTAGTATAAATCATTCGAGCGCTTATAAATAAGCTCATAAATAAATTCATAAATCAGTTTGATTATGAATATAATTTATTAGTTTTGTTCATGAATGTGTTCATAATATGTGTTCATGAACATTAACAAATCGAATACATATATATTTAAGTTCATTTATTTAATTATTAAACTATTCAAAATAATTTATTTAATTGATTTTGATAAATATTGAACGAACATATATAAAATCAAATACCAGAGAATTTTGAATCTTTATTGCACAATAAATTATTACACTTTTTTACCATTGGTCAGCAAAACTCCAATAATAATAATAATAATAATTCATCAAGAAACCATCCAATTTATTATCTGGCTTTTATCGATGATTAGCATATCTAATTATTATTATTATTATTATTGCTATGTGAACTATTTTGACTTTTTAAAAATGAATAATCGTTGAAAAAGTTAACCGACGATAATAAATGGTAATTATAATTTAAAAGGTAAAAAAAGTCATGAATATGAAAATAAATATATATGGACAAAAAAACATATATATAATGTTTGATTTATCAATATTGTCAAATCAGTATAACTTTATTTTTTTATCTATTAATCTTTAAGTTTGAAATTGTCTATCATTTATCTCTTTTTTTCATATAACTTTGAAAATATATTTAAAATTTTATATTGTTTATAGTAATTATAATTTATTTATTTAATGATAAGAGATTTTTTTTTATGTTTAAAGATCATATCTAAGTAAGCTATTATATGTTTACGCTCGACAAGTTGTTTAAACATATAGATTGATCGTAGTTGCTCAATCGGGTGGACTAGCCGGAATTAAAGCTTCAATTAAATTTAAATATTTGTGAGAAATTTGGTATTTGATTTATAACAAATCATTTATGTTCATTTTTTTATATGTATAAAGGAAATTAAATGAATAAGGTTGGATGATACATTTAATTTTAGAAAGGGTATTTAGGTTGTTAATGTTCGCGACAAAGATTGTTATTGTACCAAACTTTATTAATTTTTATGAATAAAATTTACGAATTATATTCATTAATAAATCTTTTATTATATTTATAAATAAACAAAAAAGAACTCTCATTTAATTGTACTCGTACTCGTTTAAGATGCATCAGATAAATAATCTAAAGGCGGAGGAAAGGCTAAACATTTTTAATTAGGTAAAATATAATTTGATATATTATACAAGTTTTACTGTATAATAATAATATTATTATAATTATTTGATAAATTTATATATTTATATTTTATCATCTAATTAATTTTAAAGACGATCCATTCCATTAGCTCTATAATATTTTTTCGTTCATTATCAAAATAAATTAAAAAATACAAATAAATTATAATAGATGATTCAATATCATCAATAGTTCAAGCACCACATACATGGATGCAAAGGTTGAAATTTATTAATAATTTAGCGATCTTTATCAGTCTGTTTCTGTATCATTATGAGAGAGATAAATTATAAAAAATATTTTTGATCAAAAGTCCAATGATAAGAGAAGGGAGGACATCCTCACATTTGATGGGGATTGACCCTTTACCTATTGATGAAAGTCTATGTGTACTAGTCAATTGAGCTCACCTATGGAATCAAATGCCACTTATATTGATACAAAAGATGATTCGTTCGTTCTCAGCATAAAGCATCACTTACATATAATATATTGACGTGAGTCTGAAATTCCAATTGCATAAAAAATCATTACATTTTTTATCAGCGCATCATGCATCAAACAATTTCATTAGTCCATCAAAGATTACCTACCAAATTATTAAATTTTAGATTTTAAAATGGGATTTAGATTTGAATTATAATTCTCAAGGCAAAAGGTGCTCACCTGATGTGTCCCTCATTTCGATCGCACAACTAGATAAAGAGAGATAAATTATGAAAAATATTTTTATCCAATCAAAAATTAATACGACGATAAAATAGATATCTCAAAAAACTTTATAACTCTCAAGAATTGATCATTACTCTTTAAGACAATTCTATCGTTCATACTAATCCCTTAGTTCTCTTATACAAACCTATAATTCTCGAACCATATTAAAAAATTAAATTAATATTGTTTTCTTTTCTATCTCCTTTTGGTTTGTCGTTGCAATCAATTATTTTATATTATTTATTTTCAGATTATGCAAGGAAAAGAAGGATTTTCTTTATAAATAATTACAATTTAATTTTACAACGAGCCAACGGGCCACGGGCCCACGAGCGATGAAAAGCACTTGGCCCATAGAGTTTCGTGCTTCGCGGGTACATACACCGACCTACCATCGCCCTCGTCTCTGCTCCTCGCAATCTGGTATCATTAACGAACGGCTCACCGCCTTGCACTTTACCTGAGCTATCGACACCTGTAAATTTTTTATTGGCTTGATTCTGACCGTGCTACATTTTCTTTTGTCCTCCTCCCCTCCCCTCCTCTCCTTTCCCTTTCTAGGGTTAGGTTTAGGGCCGAGGTCGCTCTCCTCGACTTCGGTTACCGTCGGGAAAGTTGACGCTTTGGGGGTCCGAGATGGCATCCGAGGCGGCTTCCGCCGTTCCTCCTTCCCTCGTGGAGGAGAGCTTCGCGGAGCTGGAGAAACAGCGGAAGCTCATCACCTGCTGCACTGAGCTATGGAAGGAGCTCTCCGACCACTTCTCCACCCTTGAGCGCGGTCTGGAGATGAAGTCCGACGCCCTCCTGTGCAAGCGCCAGGAGCTCGACGCCTCCACTCGCCAGACCCTCGGCGTCCTTCGCCGCCGCGAACTCACCATCGATGCCTCAGTCGAAGTCGCCCTCTCCAAGCTCGACACCGTCCAGGTGGTCCAGGTTGTCTCTTCTGCAGCAGAGGGCGACGAGCTCGATATGACCTCGAAGCTGCGATCTTTCTGCACTAAAGTGGATTCCTTTGGGTTCTTTGATCTCGTAGTTGCGAAAAGGAAGGAGGTGGAGTTGCTTCGATCAGAACTCCCAGTGGCACTCGCGGACTGTATTGATCCGGCCAAATTCGTGATTGACGCGATATCCGGGGTCTTCCCTGTCGACAAAAGGCCAGTGAAGTCGCCTAATGATCTTGGTTGGGCCTGTGTGTTAGTATTGGAGTCACTGGTGCCGATCCTGGCGGATCCTGAGCTAGGGCCGGCGAGGC
This sequence comes from Wurfbainia villosa, assembly GCA_025175895.1. Taxonomy (NCBI): domain Eukaryota; kingdom Viridiplantae; phylum Streptophyta; class Magnoliopsida; order Zingiberales; family Zingiberaceae; genus Wurfbainia; species Wurfbainia villosa. Next base: position 1,402,329 of record JAKLTH010000281.1, read on the forward strand.
CACTGGTGACTAGAACCATAAGGGAGCAAGCTCAGAACATGGCAAAGGAGTGGAAACAGAGTCTAGAGCTGCGCGGTGGAATCGAGAGCGTGAAGCCACCAGATGCACACACGTTTCTACAACTTGTGGTGACTTTCGGGATCATAGAGAAGGATGACAAGGAGTTGTATCGGAGGCTTGTTGTAACTTTTGCTTGGCGAAGGCAAATGCCCAAGCTGGCTATTTTATTAGGGCTTGAGGATACGATCGAAGGTACCTTTTTCTCTTGTTCATCCTTTTTGGCAAATTATGCTCTGATCTAGCTTATATAGGAATCTCTGGTATTACCAGTGTAAGGCTAAATCTACTGTCCATTTCAATAGCTCAATGCTTTTTACTACAAGTTGGAAAATTTATGATGATAAACTTTTAGGTGGTTGAATGCCAGCTTTATCTTGCATGCCAAATGAAAGTTCTCATCGCCCGTCAACTTCTGTGTACATTGGAAGAGTTACAAATAATTGAGATTTCACATTATTATTTTCTTCTTTGTCTGATAGAAAGACATGTAGCTTTGTATATAGAACTGGTATTATTTATCCAGTGAATGTTATTGATGTTCTTTTGGTCAATTGTCATTATTTTGGATTACAAACTATGATCGTTCTATCAATGCTCGAGTTAGGAAATAATGTGTAAACTTTGCGCATGAGTCTAGTCATTAGACATGTGACATTGACATGAGTGTTGTTTTTCTCTTACATACAGATATCATTGAGGAATTGATTAGCAATGGACATCAGCTAGATGCAATAAACTTTGCATATGAGGCTGGTTTGCAGGAGAAGTTTCCTCCAGTTCAATTGTTAAAATCCTTCCTTGAAGACTCAAAGATAGCAACTTCAACTGCCCGGGAGGGCAACAACAGTGGACAAACTGCAGTATGTTAGCTCATTCTGGAGTTAATTAATCTTTAGCTCATTGAAGATATTGCTATCAAATAAATAATTATAGTTCTGTGATACATTGGCAAGTGAACGTAGAAATCACACATATGGTGTTTGTTGCAGAATGCCACGAGCCGCAAGGAACAGTCAGTTATTCGGGCTGCTATCAAGTGCATTCAAGAACATAAGCTCGAAACGGAATTCCCCTTGGAGAGCCTTCAGAAGCGACTTGAGCATTTGGAGAAGGCCAAGGTGGAGAAGAAAAAGACGTCGTCTAGTGGAGGTCCTGCCAATGATCGTCCCAATAGCCCTGCAAACAAGCGAACACGTGCCAACAGTGGGGGACCAATGCCTCCTGCCAAGGCTGGCCGACTGATGAACAATGCCTACGTTTCTTCCTTTCCTGCTCCTCCTACCTTTGTTCGATCACCTCCTGTCCATTCCACATGCCCTGCAACATCTCCTTATCCTTATGACAGCCCACCAGGGCATGGAATCTATGGCAGCAGGAGTCCACCAGCTATCAGAGATGCGTATGGATACCCAACTGAAGTCAGCCCTGCTCCACTTGCAGCATCATCGTATTGCTCTCCACCAATGAGCTATCCACCATATGGAAATTACAACAGTGGCTTGGGAGGCTACCACAATGTATTGGCACCAGCCTATCAGCCAGCTTACTACAGGTAGGATACGCCAATCAATATCCATGTCTAATAATCTACAATCTTTTGCTTCATGGTCTACTTTGCAGTAACTAACTAAAAAGTAAAAACATAGGATGTGTGTACTAGATGGTTTGCTTGTATTTTCTTGTTTAGATCAGCTGCTACGTTATATTTTCTCCTGCTGCAGTGTAAATTCAATCGGATGGTATGTGTAAAATGTTTTACCTTTAAGTGTTGTATGTGATATTTGTTCAGCTTCACTTGCTATCTTAGTAATTCAATGCTGAAACTGTCTGTTGAACATGGAGGATGGGTTTTCACATGCTGCAACTATTTTATGTATTCTTTGCAGTTTATAGGGGAATCTAACATGCTTTAAGAACTCGATGAAACACTTCACAGCCCACATGGTTTTGTTCTGATCCATTGACATAATGCCATGCATTTGCAACTCTTAGCTGATTACTGTGGATACCTACCCGATCACTATGATTGTCTTGTCTTATGGTGGTTGCATAGCAGACAAATAGATAGGGAAAAAGTTTTTTTTTTTTCAGCTTTAGTTATTTTTTTTTTTTTTAAAAAGAAGTTTAGGAGTGACAAATCGGATCAAATGAACGACTTGTTTTCCGGCAGCTTGACTTGAACATGGTGCATCAAAATCTCATGTTGCCTGATACTGTTGGTCCAATCTAGACCAGGTCAATATGATGTACTTATGTGACTTCACTTTAATTTGGTAAGTCATCGAGTTAAGTGGTAGACTTAAACTTAGCCGACCAAAACTAAATCACCCGGGTAGACCTGAGCTGAGCCAACCTAAGCAGATCTGAGTTGGACTAGCTTGAGTAGATCTGAGCTGAGAAGATTTGAGCCAACTTGAGCCACTGATTGGCTGATATGCTTCCGAGATATTGAGCCGAGTCGACTTGATCTCTTGAACTGAGTCGAGTTGTCGCTCGGCAAATCACAAACAGACATGAGTCACCATACCTACTTCCCTATGACGTGCTCTCTATTTCTCCCTGATGTGTTATTTATTTTTCCACGAGATTCTTTCTCTTGGACTCTTTCTCTTATTACTTTCTCCTTTCATTTTGCTACTTGAGCAACACACTGATTTAAGCATTAGAGAGACGTTATCGGAGCAACCCTTGGTAAGCCTTTTCCATGTATTGGAGATGATTAAGATCCTCTCCTTGATGTGCAACTGGATGATATTCTTAGACTTGCATTCTCTTTTGTATAATTCTAATTTGTTCATTGCGAATATATTCACGTATCATTGGGTCAAAAATCGAGTTTAAATTTTTTAACATAATTTTTATTTTTTCCTTATAAATCATAGTATTTATCATTTTTTTTAGTAGCAATCATATTTGCATTCATTGCCTCATCAAGTTGAGCATTAATTTTAATTATCTTTGTAATTTGTTCATTATTTTTTTTTTCATTTTTTGCTTTCTTCACCGCAGGAGATTATTTATTAGAAATAACACCACTATCTGAATTAGTGATATTTAGATCAAAAGCAGACATACAAGGAGATAAAGATGTATAAAATTCTTCCTCGAAGAATTGTTGTCCAAATGAATCAACATTAGCATTTTGTTGTCGCGATTTCATGCCTATAATATTTATATTATCAGTGTCAAATTTTTCAATGTCTTTGAGAATATTCCAGACAGTCAAATTTGAAACCTTTGCATATTTTAGATCTTCTGCTAATAATATTCTGACACGAGTTAACTGTAAGAAAACAATTGAACATCAATTATGAAGATAATGCTATTAATGAACTCGGACTTTGATTATAAAATTTAGATAATCTAAAATAAATATGAGCATAACAACTTACAATATCTTGTTTAGGTGCTCTATTAGGATTCAAATGTTTGATTTGTCGTATGTAATCTTTTATTTTGGATACTGTACTAAGCATAAGAAGTATTCATTTTTGCAAGGATCATGACGGTTGATTGCAATGTGCAAGATTCGGATATGCATGATACCCTTTCTCAATTCTTATCCAGAATTAATCATTCGATTGGTTAATTCATATGATTGAATTTTGTGAAATAGGAAGATAAACATGATATAAATGTTTATCTTCTTTAAATGAGTATGAAATTTGTCAAGGGTGGAACTTATTTTAGTAGAAGAGAATACTCTCGAAAAAAATGTTGACAAAATGTGTTATACCAATATCTGGTAAGTCATTATATAGGAAAAATATGTGAATGTAAAATTATACAAAATTTAATTCGACAGTAGATATAAGAATGAGAATCGTTCAACGATTTAGATTTGTGCATTGTAATGTCACGTCAGCTATATAATATTGTCCATATGGTATATTTATCAAATCACGTTATCTGCTCAACTTGTCTCGATATTGTCATTGTTGTTTCACATCATTTGTATGATTTTGTCCAAATGTGTTCATTGTTATGTCATGTCATCTGCACATAAAAAATGTGTTCAGTGTTATGTCACGTCACTTGTCCAACTTGTCCCAATGCTGTCATTGTTATGTCACGTCATCTATGCAATTTTAGCCAAATGTGTTTATTGGTATATCACGTCATTTGTAAAAAAAAAAAAAATGTGTTCAGTGCCAAGTCATGTCATATACCCAACTTGTCCTAATGTTGTCATTGTTGTATCATGTTGTCTGTGTATTTTGTCCAAATGTATTCATTGTTAGATCACATCATTTGCTCACAACAAAATATGTTCAGTGTCAGGTTACGTTATCTGCCCAACTTGTCTCGATGTTGTCATTATTCTGTCACGTCATCTGTTCAATTTTATCTAAATATGTTCATTGTTATATCACATCATGATCACACAGGAAAATATGTTCAATGTCAGGTCACGTCACCTGACCAACTTGCCCCGATATTGTTATTGTTGTGTTACGTCATCTGTGCAATTTTGTCCAAATGTGTTCATTACTAGGTCATGTCATATGCACAAAAACAAGTGTTCAGTGCTAGGTCCGTCACCTGTCCAATTTGTCCTGATGTTGTCATTGTTATGTCACGCTATTTGTGCAATTTTATCCAAATGTATTCATTATTAGGTCATGTCATATGCACAAAAAGAAAAGTGTTCAGTGTCAGATCATGTCACGTATCCAATTTGTCCCAATGTTGTCATTGTTGTGTTACGTCATCTATGCAATTTTGTTCAAATGTGTCCATTGTTAGGTCATGTTATCTGTATACAAAAAAATATGTATTCAGTATCAGATAACGTCACCTTTCCAACTTGCTCTGATGTTGTTATTATTGTATCATGTCATCTGTATAATTTTATTCAAATGTGTTCATTGTTAGGTCACATCATACGTACAAAATAAAAAAAATAGATATAACACATTATAAATACGTATCCCATAAACAACATGTATCTTATTCATTCAATTATCTCAGAAAATAGATAACAACAATGAAAGTTCATCAAATTTATCATCTTTAAGGTCTGATGATGATAACTATACAAAAATGTTTGATGCAAGACAACAACTAATCGCTCAAGTGATTTCTACCAACAATCAAATTATCTCAACAAAGAAAACAATCAAAGTATGCATCGAGACTCAATTCCTGGTCACAACGTGATCAATTATAATCGTGAAGTTGCTGATTGTAATTTATTCAATGATTATTTCGTCGAAAATGCATTGTATAATGATGTAATGTTTCGAAGAGGATTTTGAATAAGATAGAATTTGTTTATGCGTATCTGTGATACTGTTAGTAATCATGACAACTATTTTATACGGAGAAAGGATGAGTTTGGAAGACATGGTTTAGACGGCTTGCAAAAAATAACAGTTGCATTTTGAATATTGGCGTATAGTGTTCCAGCATATGCTACTGATGAATACATTAAAATAGGAGAATCGACTGCCATTCAAAGTGTGAAACGATTTTGTTGTGTTGTTGAAGTTTTTGGAGGGTAATACCTACGATCTCTAAACACTCAAGATGTTGCTAGGCTACTCCAGATTGGTGAGTAACGAGGTTTTTCAAGTATGTTAGGTTGCCTAAATTGTATGTATTGGAGGTGGACAAATTATCTAACAACATGGATAGGACAATATTCTGGTCGTAGTGAAAAATCAACAATTATTCTAGAAACTGTAGCTGATTATGATCTATGGATCTGACGTACGTATTTTGGATTGACCTGATCGAACAATGATATTAATGTACTTGAGTCTTCTCATCTTTTGTTAATTTTGCTGATGGTATCACTGTTCTTGCTCGTTATGTCATTCAAAGAAAAAAAATACAATATGAATTATTATTTAGCTGATGATATATATTCAAAATGATCAACACTTGTTCAAATGATTCATGATCTACGAAATCGAAAGAATAAATTATTTGCAATGAAGCAGGAAGTATGTAGAAAAGATGTTGAGCGAGCATTTGACATTCTCCAATCGCGCTTTACAATTATTGTAGGACCTTCACTTTTTTGGCGGTAAAATATTTTACATGATATAATAATATCATGTATTGCATAATATGCTAATTGAAGATGAACGTGATTTAAATGCATCAATCGTGGAACACTTCGAGATGTCAACTCTGTTGGTGCAGGGGCACTTAAGTCGAACCTGTATTTTGATTATGGTAAAAGACGCAAAGTTAAGGATATATCATTATCTCACGAGCTGAATCGAGTGTGCAGAAAAGTGCTAAAGCTGGAGCTGAAGGCTAGCGACACCCGGAGGGAGCCGCAGTGGTCGAGCGACACTCGAGTGATTTCGGAGGAAGCTGAAGGAATCGAGTGGAAGGCCGGAAGCGAAAGCGACACAGTAAGTATCGAGGTAAAGCTCATGTGTGTGAGAGTAAGAGAGGTCGCATTCTCCTTACGAGGATGATCTTAAGCGTAGATCCGACCAAAGACATCCTATAGATAGTTTAGGTCGAGATTAGACGGTCGACGACCGTCGAAATAATATTTTTGTTAAGCTAACTTTGCCCTGCAGCTAGCATCGGCATCATTGCCGCCACTTGGAGGACTCATTGCCGTCAATCAATCGATCGCTTGCGGTCGACTCCGATGCTTCCATCGATCGATGATGACCATCAGTCGACTGATGGTCAAGGATCAGCCTCGAGAAGTCAAGCTCTATCACCATTTTTCAAGGAGGTTTTGTGCCCAATTCCTATTGGTTGAAGACTCATTCGATGAGGGGCTTAAAGGCTATAAAAGGAGGGCTTGTCCTAGGATTTTTCATCAATTAAAAAGCTTCCAAGTGTTTTCGGTACGCTACGAGTCTCCGACATTCCTACGACGAAGCTCTGCAGACACGACGACTAGGGTTTCATCTTTTCATCTACGAGTCGTCGGTATAATCTTAGTTTAATTCCATTATGTATTTCTTTTTATTTTGGTTTTATCGTAACGAGAAGAGGGGGAGTGTCCCTCTATCTCGAGTCTCTTTCGTGGTTTTTGTATCCGATTAACTCCTACCTTCAACGAGGAGGAGTTCATTAGTGATTTGCCCTCCGTGCGTGATCAAGGATCACTAGGGCCTTGGAGTAGTAGCCGAATGCTACGAACCAAGTAAAAAATCTACTTGTTTCTTTTATTTTTCATTTATCTTTCCGCTGCTATAAGTGTTTTGAAACGAATTCGTACGAAAATTTTTTATCGCTATTCATCCCCCCTCTAGCGATCCGCTTCGATCCAACAAACTCCAGATGTTAAGCTAGCAAGAGATAATAGTATTCGATTTGAAGAATTTTTAGCTCAACATAGACAAATCAAAGACAAAGGAGCTTATATTGCCCTTCGAAATATATTAATTGAACATTTATAGAAATAATATAGTAATTCTGAAAGTTAAAGTTTCATAATATTATATTTTCAATTAAGTGTTATCAATCCAAATTAATAAAATATTTTATTTTAATTGTGTATAATTTTATAATATATTTATGCTTGAATAATTATGTAATAAAAATTTAAAATGAAAATTATAATTTATTAATTATAAATACAATAATTATTCTATAAAAATATTAATAAATTAAAATGTACGTTGATAATTAAATTAGGAATAAAAAAAAAATAGAATATTCTAATGAATATTCCTTTTTTGATATGATATGGTGTGAATGGATTATAATTGAAATAGTATTTGATGTTCAAATTATATCATTTTGATATGAAAATTACATTAAATATGATATTAGTAGTCGGAGATGGTCTAATTATATTCTGTGATGAGGTTGATTTAGTAATCGCTGGTGGTACCAAAGTTGCAATCATTCCAATTAGTATGAGAGGTTTTATTCACGTGGAGCATTATCTCATACACTTGTATTTTTCCTGTGCACTTATGGTTGCCCTATCATATTGGGATTGAGTCTATGCATCTTTAGATAATTAACTCTTCTTCCTTAACTCGTCTTATAAGTCTTTCTTATTTTCAAATGATATATTCTAGGCTTATAAGAATTATCGATTTACTAAGTTTAAGCTTATATAATTACTCCCTTTGATCTTTATTGGGATCTTTAGGTACTTGTACCTCTTCCAACTTCGCTGAACTGCATATCCAAAATTTCTTTGCTTCAGACAAAGTCGTCTCAAAATTCTTTTGTCTTGAAAAAGAACTGTCATTATATTTTTCTTTCTCAGAAAAGATCACCTTCAACAATTATCATTGAGAATTTCCTTTTCTTGGAAAAGAGTTGCCTTTATATTCTCCTTTCTCTAAAAAAGTCACCTCCGATTATGTTATCATTCATCCTTCCCTTTTCTCATACAAGAGTTGTCACTATATTTGCCTTTCTCAAAGAGGGTCACTTGTGACTATGTTAGAGCACCTACAACGGAGGTGTTAATGGGGGGTGTTATAACACCTTCTCTCGTTCAACGCAATGTGGAGGGGTGTTATAATACCCCTCCACTTGAATGCGTTCAATTCCTTGAACGCGTTCAAGTGGACATGTGGTGGGCCAGTCAGAGCTGGCCCACCACATGTATTTTTTTTTAATTATAAAAAAAATAGGTAACGACTATTTGAACGTCTAGATTGAAATAAAATAATTAATTTTTTAATAGCTATTTTTAACGACTAATTCGAAATTTTATCTATATATATCCATCAAAATGTACACATGTTTTCATTCCAACTCATTATACTCTCCAATTTTACTCTCTAAAACGTGTTTCCTTAAAAAATGTCTCATTCTACAGGCAGCTTTAGCTTAAGTTCCAGCTCAACAAGCGAAGATGAAGTCCATGTTGAAATCGATGAGCAAGCTTATGATCCGGGTGAAGAACTAATGTTATTGGTTCTTCAACAACAACAATAACAACTTATGGAAGCATATCAGAGGAGGGACACACACAGAAGAAGAAGGTTCGTCCAAAGAAATCGTGAAGTTTACATGACGCCACAATGATTATTTCTCTATAAATCCGGTGTATCACGATGAAATATTTCGAAGACGATTTCGAATGCGAAGAGAGTTATTTCTCCGCATAGTGAATGCATTAGAGAATCATTCAGCGTTTTTTCAACATAGGGACGATGCCGTGCGAAGAAAAGGGTTGTCACCACTACAAAAATGCACTGCTGTAATTCGTCAACTGACTTATGGAGTCCCCGCCGATCATCTTGACGAGTACTTACGTATGGGTAAATTAACTGCCATCAGGTGCCTTATCAAGTTCTGTGAATATATGGTTGAAATATTTGGTGATAGGTACTTGAGACGACCAAATGCTGATGATGTTCAACGTCTTCTTCAAATGCATGATGAGAGACATGGCTTTCTTGGCATGTTGGGTAGCCTTGGTTGTATGCACTGGAAATGGAAAAATTGTCCAGTTGCTTGGAAAGGTCAATTTACAAGGGGACATGGGTCACCAACAATCATACTTGAAGCAGTCGTGTCTCATGACTTGTGGATATGACATGCATTCTTTGGGGTCGTCGGTTCACGTAACGACATTAACGTGTTATATGAATCTCCCATATACAACAACCTCTTGCAAGGAAATACGCCAAAGATTAATTTCACGGTGAATGACACCACATATACGAAGGGTTATTATTTAACAGATGGAATATATCCTGAGTGGACTACTTTCGTTAAGGCTTTTCCTTGCCCGGAGGATCCCAAGAGGAAGCTGTTCAAAGAAAGACAGGAGTCTGCAAGAAAAGATGTCGAACGGGCATTTGGGGTGCTCCAATCTCGATGGGCAATTGTCAGAGGTCCAAATTTATATCGTATAGGAAAAAGTTAAAACAAATTATGTTAGCATGCATTATTTTACATAACATGATTATTGAGGATGAGGGAGGTCACGTGACAAATTGGTACAACGATGAAGGTGACGAACCCGCACAACCTATTCATGGCTAAAACCAAGGATTTCAAGATTATCTTCGAACAAATTCTGAGCTACGTGACACTCAAGTTCATCATCAACTTCGTGCCGACTTAGTTGAGCATATTTGGGGACAATACAATAATAATCCGTGAATTTGTATTTCATATGTTATTTTTAATTTCATCCCAGTGTGGTTTATTCGAAGTTATTATTGTATTTCAATTTCATAATTATATGGTAATTTTAAATAAATTTTGTTTTCTCAATTTTATAATTTTAGTCATTTAGTTTTCATAGGTGCGTACATGTCTTATTCCAAATCTTCTTCTGGTTTGACTGTTTTAGGTTCTCTTCAAGGAAAAATACCACGTTTTGCTTAAATACTTCTTCTATTGTGATATTTCTTACAAACATCTATTTTATTTAATAAATATATTTAAAAAATTTAATATTATTTTTTAAAAATAGTAAAATTATTTTTTTAAAAGTAAGATTATTATTAAGTAATAATAATAATAATTTTAATATTTTAAAATATTTTTAAAATATATTTATTTAATATGATATAATTTTAAGATAATTGAGTGGACGGTGGGACCCATAAATAATGAGTGTTAATATTAAAAGAATTGTGGGTGAAAGAGATATATTGTTATAATGAGTATGTGACAATGGAACCCATGCTCTTTAATGAGGTGGAGGATATTATAACGAAAGAGGGTTGTAGATGCTCTTATCACATAGTTTCATCTTTTTTAGAAAATGATTGTTTTATATATTTTCTCGGTCTTAAATAGGGTCACCTCGTTAACATCATCTCCTATCTTGAAATGAGACAACATTTTCCCTTCAAATTCTATTATACTTAATTAATATTAAATATAATAATTATTTTTTCTCGCTTCAGCTATGTTATTAGTGTTGACTTCTCCTATTTCACCAACTCAATCTTGCCAAGCTCAAAATCACTTTAGCATCTTATTGACCTAGATGCTTTAATCGAGTCTTATACGCTATAACTCTTTCACTCGACTGGGAGAAGAGCTCATGATACCTTGTGTATCCAACCTAGACCAAGTCAACACGATGCACCTATTTGACTCCATCCTAATTTGGCTAAGTCACCACATTGAGTGACCTGAGCTAAGTTGACTCGAGGAAAATTGAGCTAAACTAGCCATTAAGCATACTTGAGTTGACCTCAGTTATTGATTGGTCAATCTAAGCTTTTGAGATACCAAGTCGAGTTAACATGATCTCCCAAGCTGAGTCAAGTTGCTACTCAGCAGATCACAAATAAACATGGGCTACGATCCCCACTTACCCATGATGTGTTCCTCACTTCTCCATTGGTGCAAAAGGTGATTCGCTCACCCTCAGCGCTCTCGTCAGTCGATTCCACCGCTAACACGAAGGAGATAAATTACAGTGACCATATTGCGCAACCCAGAACTAGTGTGACAGGAGGAAAGACACTCCGAAAGGCTTGCAACTTTGGTACAACTCTGTTGCCGTGCTAGCCAGAAGACCCTCTTGTGGGGGCATTCCTCACTTCTCCATGATGTACTACTAAGGGTGAGTCATCCATTAATAACCGAACTAATTAAATCGAAATCAAATAAATCATTTTTTTTAAAACTAACTGAACCGATCAAACTTTTCAACAAAAAATAAACAGATAAAAATTGATTAATTTTGTTGAAAACCAAAATAATCAATTTTTTTCATCATGGACTTAGTCAAATGATATTCAAATCAGTCGACTGATGATGGATAATTGATTAGTTGAACAATGATTTTACTAAGGGACGATTTAGGATTATCAATCGACTGAAGGTTATCAATTGATTAATAAAACATAGAGTTGATTGTACAAAATGTGATTTCGTGATTTTGAAATTACGATTTGGATTATCAGTCGACTGATATATTTTAGCAATTGACTAGAGGACATCAATCAACTGTTAAAATATGACAGTTGACTGATGACTTCTAGTTTGATTTATTCAATTAAATTGATTTTTTAGATTCAAAATCCAAAATCGAACAGATCTAACTGAATTAATCAATATTTTAAATAAAAATTTGAAATTCTGAATTAATCGAACCAAACTTTCAATTTTGATTAGTTAATTTGGTTTAATCTAGACCCGACTATAGTTCGACTATTTGGAACTGACGATTCGATGGTTTATAAAAAGTTGACCTTAACCTTAACTGTCTAAGATGGTTACGATTCATGGTTAGGACTTTAGTGTCGCTAGAGGGGGTTGAATAGCGATTCAAATTTGATCATCGATTGCGTTCGTATGCTCGTCTACAAAATATTAGTGCTGCGGAAACAATGTATAAATAAAAGACAAGCCAAAGCACAAATATAACACACCAGATTTTACATGGTTTAGAATCTCCAGTTCCTACTCCATGACCTAGCTCCTACTGATAGTCCCACTATCACTTCATCCTTCTCGAAAACCTTCCGGAGGTGGAGAAACTTCTTACAACCTGGAGCTCGTATAAAGAATGCAACCAAATACAAAACATACAAGTGAAATGAAAAACAAGAATCAAAACACTTTACACAATTGCAATCTTGTTTGCATGTAGCTTGGTTGATTTGGAATGCCTTGGAAGATCTAGAATACAACAACAAATGTTAGGACCTAGTTGGTGCGCTAGAAGCGGTGAATAGAGACCTTCGATTTTGTCGTTCGATCGTTTCGATCGTGCTCGTCTACAATCGTTAGTACGCATCATAATATATAAAACTAACACAAACAAAATACAAGAACAAAAGCACAACCACTATACAAGTATTTTACGTGGTTCAGAACTCTAGTACCTACTTCACGGTCGAGCTCTAATGATCTACCCTCAATAAACTTGTTTCCTTCTCAGAATAACCTCTTACAAAAGCTTTACAACAAAAAGCTTAAACAAAGCAACAACCAAATACAAGAATAAAGCGAAAAACAAATGCAAAGAACACTTTTGATCGCTTTACTTTTTAGTTGCTTTGGGATGCCTTGAAGGTATGGAATCACATCAATAACTCCTCTTCAAACCCTTAGAAATCAGCTACTCGAATCTCCATCGCAACCTCCTTTTAAAGCTTCACTCGGGTTGATTTTTTGCTTAGCAATCTACTGTCCTTACCCACCAGTCGACTGCCCGCTTGATCGTTATCTCACAATGAACTAACCACGTTAGAAAATACCCGACCAGTTGACTGTCCTAACCCATTAGTTGACTGTCGTAGCTATCAGTTGATTGTCATGGGTCAGCAGTCGACTACGAGACATTCTGTACCCTGTCGACTTAAGGCCAATCGATTGCTTAACCCTAGCAGTCGACTGTCAGTGGCCAATTGACTAGTGCAAGCTACCAGTCGACTGTCAAAGCCACATATCAATAATCGAGCCTCAGTCGACTACTCGACTAGTCGACTGAGTCATAATCCCAGTCGACTGATTGAGTCAAACTAATCTCTCGAGTGTCGTACACTTGACTAGTCGACTGGTCAATACCACCAGTCGATTGATAAACCTCAAAAGTGAGGTTTAGACCAAGTATGATCCCCTCATATTTGATACTCACCCTTAGCCTAGACCTAAGCCTTCAAGCCACCTCCATCAGTCTCATACCCTCAGGGTCCATCTGAGTCCTCCACGACTCCTTCACCCTTCGCGCTAGCCTTCAGGTGCCTACATCAGCTTCGTCATGCCATCGGGTACCCTTAGCCTAGACCTAAGTCTTCAAGGCACTTCTATCAGCCTTAAGCCCTTGGTTCAAGTTTATGACTCCTCACCCTTAGCCCTAACCTTCAAGTGCTTCTGTCATCTTTGTTATGTTAACGAGTCTACCTTTGCCAAGAGGTCACGCCTCTGGGACTTCCATCGCCAAGTTTCCAAACTTGGACTTTGCCGCTAAGACTACACTCTTGGACTTATACGACCAAGACTACACTCTTGAACTTTCCTTTTCCAAGTATCCATACTTAAACTTCTCCATTGCCAAAACTCCATCCTTGAACTTTTCCATTGCCAAATATCCATTTTTGGACTTTCCATTGCCAAAAATTCATCTTGGACTTTCCCTTTCCATTCTTGGACTTCTCCTTGTCAAGTCTCCAAACTTGGACTTCCACTCGAGTCTCACTCGAGCTTGGTCAACCTTGACCTGAGTTTGATTGCTCCAACAATCTCTCTCATAACAATCTCCCTTATATGACCTTGGATGCTCCAAACCATTCATTAGTCATATGTTCAATATATGATCAAACAATATTGTCAAACGTATTGACAAACGTCAAAACACTACTCGAGTCCTACTCAAATCTAGTCAACATTGACCTGAGATCGATTGTGAAGGATCGAGAAAGACGCTAGAGGGGGGAGGGGATGAATAGCGTTTTTTAAAATCTTTCTTTTCATTTGTAAAATAGAGTTAAACGCAGTGGAAGAAGCATAAAGCAAAAAACAAAATGACACGCTTATTTTTTACTTGGTTCACAACCAACTGACTGTTAGTCCAAGGCCCTTGTTATCCTTGATCGCTTTCGAGAGACAATCAATAAAAGAGTCTCTTCCTCATTAGAGGTAAGAGACAAATGGATTACAAGAAATGTGGAGGAAAGAGGTAGCAAGCCTACCTCTCCTCTTTGCAAGTAAAAAGTAAGAAACACAAATAAATAAGTACCGATTTTAGGAAGTGAAAGAAGATAGCTTTGTCGGCGTTATGACGTTGTTGCGTGGAGATGAGAGCTTTTGATTGATGGAACACTTTGGGAGCTTTTTGATTAGTGAAAGAAGGGTGTTTCGCCCCTACTTTTATATCCCTCTAAACCCTAGTTCGTTAAGATCCAAATCTGAGTCAAACATGATCACTATCCCTCCTTATGTGGCTCTTATCTTGACTTTATTCAAAGTGTCCAGATTCATTTCCAGTCGACTGTTACTTCCATTAGTCGACTGATGGTGATCCAGTCGATTGCTATTTCCTCTAGTCAACTATTGCTTTGAATAATTACGTGTATTGCATAGTTAGCACAAGAACTATATAGTGTAAATGCAATGTGACGGTCCTGGGCCGCCTGATCTCGACTTAGGTCTTCCTCCGAAAGTTTTAGTTGGATCATTGCCTACGGATGTCCTCGTACTGAGGATGCGACCTATCCTCTACACACAAGGTTTTTACCTTGCTTATCTTTGATTCTTTTGACCTGCCACTTAGCTTCCAGTCACTCGACCACCGAGGTTTCTCGACTTCTCGAGATTCTCCTGGCGTCTTTTGACTTGGTCAATCGACCACCGAGGTTTCTCGTCTCATCGAGATTCTCCTGGTGTCTTTGACCTTAGCAAAGTCTAATACATTACATGCACACTCAACATAGCATATGAGATAACAAAATAACTTAACTTTGAACCTTTGTCATTATCAAAACCTAGGTTTCATTATCTGATGCCCATGCACCAATAGAAAATCCTCTTCAAAGTCTCCTAGTACCGGCGTTTCGAGATCTCCACGAAACCCTTTTTTATAAGGTCTTCATCGGGCTAATTTTTGCCTACCAATTAACTGATCTTAGCCCCAGTCGACTGGTCAATCAACCGTTGCTCTTCAATGGTTAAATCCACATCATATTTTGACTTGTTACAATGCACCAGTAGACTGGTATAAGTTACTAGTCGATTGGTAAGTTCCAGTCGAACTGACTGATTGAGTTGGAAATATTTTATAGGCTGAAAACACTGTTCACAATCGATTGTTACAATAGAAGTCAACTGGTGAACAGTAGCAATCGATTGTTACTGTTCATAGTCGAGTTTTGAACTCAACAGTGCTTGAATAGTAAACGACAGTTGACTGTTAAACTCTATTAGTCGACTCATACCTCAGTCTCAACCTAATTTCAAGCTAACTCCTACTTCACTTGGTATTCGATTGACCTCAATTTACTAGAACTTTTCTCGTCCAACATCCAATCACTCTTAATCTGTCGGAACCTCCTTTGCCTAACATCTGGACAACCATGACCTACTAGGACTTCCCTTGCCAAGCACGATCTTCCAGATCTACCGAGACTTCACTTGCCAAGCACGGTCACCCTTAACTTGTTAGGACTTCACCTGTCAGACACGAACACCCTTGACCTGCCGAGACTTCACTTGTCAAGCACGGTCTCCCAGACCTATCGGGATTTCACTTGCCAAGCACTGT
Organism: Wurfbainia villosa; assembly: GCA_025175895.1. Lineage (NCBI taxonomy): Eukaryota > Viridiplantae > Streptophyta > Magnoliopsida > Zingiberales > Zingiberaceae > Wurfbainia > Wurfbainia villosa. Next base: position 1,418,515 of record JAKLTH010000281.1, read on the forward strand.
CTTCCAAACCTGGACTTCCCTTTACCAAACATTCGATTCTCCTGTACCTGTTTGGAGTTTCCTTGCCTTGCATACGGTCTCCAGACCTGCAAGGGCTTCTCGACACCAAACATTCGGTCCTCCTTGATCTACTTGGGCTTTTCTCTCCTCATGCTAAGTATCCGATCAACCTTGATCGACCTAGACTTCATTCTTGTCAACTCCCCCGTTGGACTTTCCATCACCAAGTGTTCGGTCAACTTTGACTGACTTGGACTTTTCACTCGCCAACTCCTAGTTGGACTTCACGCTAAACTGTATATGACTACGAATGTCCCATACCATACCATAATCATATTGTCATCCATATATCGAAACTCAACTCTAACTCGAGTCTCACTCGATCTTGGTCAACCTTGACCTGAGGTTGATTGCATAAACAATCTCCCTCATCCTATCCTTTGCCTCTGATAATATTGCCAAACATAGAAACTCAACTTGAGCCCAACTCGAGTTTAGTCAACCTTGACCGACCCTGAGGTCGATTGCATCAACACATGGTTCAGAACCATTGATTCACGGTTCGGAATCACCAGTTCATAGTTTGGAACTATCGATTCATGGTTCAAAATTATTATTATTTATTTAAAAAATTTAAATAATTTAAAAAGGACTTGCACTTATTTAAGTTGCTTACGTATCCCCTTAGAGTATAGGGGAATCAAAATTCACATAGTTCTCTTACCTTTTTATCCTTTTTACCTTAGGAAGTAACATTGTTACTCACTTCTATTTTCTATTCTTGTAGTTGTAGTTCTTTTGGTATCGAACTCTTTTGTTTCGTCTTCATAAAGCTGCATTCCTTGTATTATTTTTTTGCTCTTGTCCAATTATTAAGCAATTGTTGGTGCAGGGAGCACCACTCCTGTGTTTTGATGTAGGAACCAAGGTTTAAAGTTAGGATAAGCTTGTGATTTGATATATGTGTTAAGTGTGCAGCTTAATAGGAAAGTCCTAATAAGTCAGGTTGACTAGATACAAGGCAATGTGATGGAAGTCCTAGTAGATCAGTGGACCGGATACTAGGTAAAAGTTTTGACGGATCAGGAGGATCGGATACCAAGCACGAAGTCCAAATGGGTCAAAAGGATCAGACTTCTAATAGAAGACCAGTTGGGTCAGGAGGACCGGACAACTAGCAGAAAGATCAACTGGGTTAGGAGGACTAGACATTTGATAGGTAGCCATGTGGGTTAAGATCGGACATCAAGTAGTGTAAGTCCAAATAAGTCAAAAAGACTAGATGTTTGGCAAGTAAGCTCTCGAGTGGAGAGGTGAAATCGAGTCCTCGGTTGAGGATAAAGGTAAGCGTCGATCCGATGGAGGCTTAGAGTTGGACTCCGAAGTTGAGATCGGACAGTATTATTGCTGTCAATACATTCTATATTTTGCTTGTGCTAATTTTGTATTGTAGGTCTCTAGGCGGCTGGATAGGGTCCAGGTGCCTCAAGGTTTAGGCGATTGGGATGTTGAGTTGGCAATGTGAGCTGGTGATCGCTGATGATCGTGCGATGGAGTTGGCAAGTATTCCAGGCGACTGGACCATGTCCAGTCGACTGAGATCAGAAAATTCCAGAACTGCGTCGGAGCGGCTAAGGGTGACTTGGAGTCGCCTCGACCAAGTCCAGGTGCCTAGGAAGGCTAAGTTGTCATACCGATAAGCTGATATGGAAGTAACTGGGAAGTGGTCCAGATGCCTAGAAAAGGCTTATAAAAGAAATGGTGATGCAATTTCAAAAATTAATTATTCTATTCATTACTCAAAGTGCTTCTTCTTCATTTGCAATCCATAGAGCTTCATTGTGCCATTCTGATGCAATATCGACACCCCGAGCTACTTTGTTCATCTTCTACTTGTGTCGATATAATTAGCATTTGTTTTTATTTATTCGTGTACTTACCATTGTAAGGAAATGTAGAGCACTACGTTGTCCAAATCTTTGTAAAGCGAACACCCTCTAAAGTCAAGAGTTCTCGAGTTAGAGGGATTTTTAGTGATTGTCTGACGAGGTAGCCCTAGGAAGGGTTACGTGCCTTGGAGTAGCAATCTGGCTCGGATTGAGAACCAAGTAAATACTTGTGTACTTGTCTTTATTTTTCTACTACATTACTTTGATTTAAAAAAAATAAAGAAAAGTTTTTAAATTAATAAAAGAAAATTTCTATTCGAGATTCACCCCTCTCTCGAAATCTTCGATCCTACAATTAGTATCAGAGTCTGGGGCGTTCAAATTTTGGTGCAACCACCAAAGTGAGCTAAGCTGTTTTTTAGTATTTTAATTAAATTCTTGTCTTAGTTTAATTTATGCAAAAGTTTAATTTTCAATAATGTCGATGTCACATTAGGAAGGTTATAGCATCGTTCGCCCTCTTATCTTTAACAGAGAGGACTTTAGTTACTGGAAGAGGCAAACAGAGTGTTTTCTAAAAATCGACCTATATATGAGGTTTAGTATTAGGAAAGGATTCATAGCTTTGGTTGATGACTCAGGAGAGTTATTAATCTGGAGAAATGGACCGTAGAAACTAGGAAAAAGGCCCAAGTCGATTACAAAACTTTAAATACCTTGAAATGCGGACTTACAAAAGATGAGCTAAATCGAGTCGGACTGTTTGAAAATTTAAAAGAATTATGGGAAAAATTAATTGAATTGCATAAAGGGACTAGCGACACTAGAATAACAAAAAGGGATATGTTACTAAATAAGCTTTTTAATTGTAAAATGTTACACGGAGAAAATACGAGTCAACTTCATACTAGGTTTAAGGACATCCTAAATGGTCTTCTTCTAATCGACCACCAAGTAGAAAACTGGGATATAATTAGATATGTACTCAAAGCATTTCCCCGAAACAACTTGTGGGCCTCAATTGTGGATGCATACAAGGTGTCTAGAAACCTTTCCACAATTAAATTAGAGGAATTATTTTGTGAACTAGAACTTCACGAACAAGCTAACTCAGGTCAAATCGAGAATGGTATAACCTTGATTGCAGGTCCGAACAAAATCAAAGAAGGAAAGAAATCTAAACCAAAACATGAGTTCAAAGATGAAGTGAAATCGAAGTCAAACGGAGAAGAGGAAATGATAAATATGGTAAGAAAGATGTGTTAGGGCAATCTCTTACCGTGATATGGTTTTGATGTGTGTGGCAAAGGGTTTAAGTTAATTTGTTATTGTGATTTGATATGTGCATTGAAGTCGTGTAGGACTTAGTAATTCACACATGGAGCCTTGGCGAGTTCACCACTCACAACCTCGTGCTTGAGTTGGAGAAGGAGCATTGCAGAGTCGTGTGCTTGATGCTGCCGAGGGACCGTCGGACGAGATGACTTGAAGCGAAGCCAAGGAAGCAGACTTCGAAGGCAAGAGACGCGAAGGAGCATTGCAGAGCCGTACGCTTGATGCTTCCGAGGGACGTGGCTGTGAACGAAGAGAGCTTCGGCGAGGGACTTCGAGTGAGATGAGAGAATGAGTGAATTGTAAGTAGCTCATTAGGTGAACTTGGACGAATGGCTAAGTATCGGATGAGTTTTCCCGACATCAGTCGACTGCCATGAAATGACTGTCGACTGTTTTGAGTCGAACGTGGTTCGACTGGTATCCGACTGAGTGGTTTTGGGCCAGCGATCGATCATTTGCCGAACTCATCGATCGGTCATTCGAAGCGGCGGTGATCGGTAGTCGAAGGGTTTGTGCCGCCGCAGAGCTCGTAGCATGGATCCATCAATCGACTACCAAGGGATCCGTTGGACTACAACGGTCGGGATCCGACGTGTTCGGAGGCCGTTGAAGTGGCGGCAGTCGACTACCAAGGGCAGCAGTCGACTGGTGGCGGCCAACGGGAAGAAATCAACCCTCTCTATAAAAAGAGAGGGTGTGTGAAAAGACCTAACCCCTATATATATATATATATATATATATATATATATATATATATATATATATATATATATATATATATATATATATATATATACCCCTCATACACATGATCGGAACATCCTACTTTATTTTATTCCTTTCAGCTTAGAAGTCTCAACTACACACTTTACCCTCTCAACATGCAGAAATAGAACATCAAAATAAAAAAATGCTCAAACTGGAAAATCCTGCATCTTAGAAGTCCCGGACATTGTGTGCCATGCTCATCGTCATCTCCTCAGTTGCACCACCTCCGCTTCTTCTAACTCAATCTGAGAACCCTGTTCCCTACCTGAAAATATTAAGTGAAATCATGAGTTCACAGCTCAGTAAGTAGATCAATGATAGGGACACAACGCAGGGAGGTAAATCCAAACAGGAATCATATAACTCATCTACTGTAAGTGTAAAGCTACTGTAAGTTCAACATACAATTTCTATTGCACTTTCTATACGTCAGTATGAAACATAGCCAATACCTATAGCAACATGCCATTATGACAAATACTGCGAACCTAATCATGCCTTTCTGTTATACTAACTGTACCTAAACATGAACCCTCGTGGTACCTCACATTATGCATTTATAATGCTGAGCCAGTCAAATACCTTATTTTCTTGTGCAATCCTGAGGTACCTCTAGAAAGAAACTAAGGGAATCACCATCACCATCGTGATCAATCTGTCAATTTGGGTTGGCCCTCCCCGGAGCTCAACCCGAGGAGCCCAACCCGTCCAGGCACCACTAATGCTCATGTACATACAGTTAGCTAAATAAAGAATTTCTGTCATTATCTATCATGCTCCATCACAGAAGGATAACATGGAACATCATGGGTGAACATTTATATCTATATATATATAACATCTAACATCATACACAGGTAGATGGTAATTACACCCATATACATATAACATCTAACCTCATACACAAGTAGATGGTAATTACACCCATATACATATAGCATCTAACCTCATACACAGGTAGATGATAATTACACACATATACATATAGCATCTAACCTTACACACAGGTAGTTGATAGTATAACTTATTCACATAACATCGAGGCACTAGAAAGATTTGATGAACAATTAGCTAAAAATGATAACATAGAACATCATAGGTGAACATATATATCTATATATAGCATCTAACCTCATACACAGGTAGATGGTAGTTACACACATGTACATATAACATCCAACCTCATACACAGGTAGATGATAGCTAAACCACATATATATATATATATTTAGCATATGACCTCATACACAGGTAGATGATAATTATCACATATTACATATCATTTACAGCATTAAAAAAAATCTTATGAAATATTAACTAAGCATGTTAACTGATAACAAATATAACGGGAAACATCTACTGACATAATGCTCATGTACATACAAATTTACATTCACCTAGCATGCTAATTCCTTTCAAACTAACTGCTCATTACATCTATTAAACATTTATCTGGCTATTAACTAGATATTTAAACCTCATATACATAACTCAGCATTTCCAATTTCATAATGACCCCAACACGTATATTATCCGTTATTACATATCAACCGGATGAATCCCTAACCTATTGAAAACCCTAAATCAAACGGTCCGAACACCTCCCCATCAAGAACCCCCATCACAACCCAAAAGTTGAAATCCCTAAACCCCTTCCCGTGATCCCCCTATTCTTCAAATCCTCTAATCCGAAGGGTAGCAAAGCTCAACCGATTCCCACAGCTTGGTCCATTCCTAAAATCTCGAAAATACACCCACGAGCTCTGCTAGAACCCAATCTGGAAAAAACTCAGTGCTTAAACACGATCAAAACCCGAATCTCGAACTCAATCCCGCCGCTTAAATCCCAAAATCCGAGCTAAAAATCTCGCCCTCGCCAGCCCTAACCAGAGATTTACTTACCGTGATGATGACGGAGAAGGATCGGTTTAGCTCCGGCGGCTTTGCGTCATCTCCGACGGAAGCAGCTTGCGGCGAACAGCGACCAGAAGGCGAGTCATGGAAAAGAAAAAGAAAGAGAAAAAAAAGAAAAGGTTCGGCCGGATATAAAGGATTAGGGTTTTTTCCCTTTATGCCCCTCAACCGCACTTATTTAGGGTATAAATAAACCCCCGTAATTTATCCTCCTATTCTGACTATATACCCCCGTTTATTTCTATCATTTTATTATTATTATTACTATTATTATTATTATTATTATTATTATTTTTGAGACTTGACAGTGTGGGCTTTTGGATGGCTAATGCTTATGCTCTAAGTGATCATCCAAGTGCTCCATAAGATTCAAACTCCTTCTCTTAGTTTTCTTTCACATCTATTGTAAAAGAAGGAGTGTTCTTGAGTTGTAAGGGTTACCTTCACCTAGCTTAGTGCAAAGGAGAGATCAATAGTGAATTGGTTGCGGAGTGATTCACCGGGGACGAATCAGACCGTGGATTAGCGGCGTAGCCGTGAACCACGTTATATTTCGGTGTTAGCATTATTTGTATTCTTTATTGTTTATTTACTTATCTTTATTAGTATTCTTCTTGCGCTAACAATTGTGTAGACGAGCAAATTCCACCATCCAATGATTGAGGGCTATTCACCCCCTCTAGCCGGCCGATCGATCCCCTACAAGTGGTATCAGAGCCGAGGAAAGCTTGTCGAGGACTAACCGCCACAACAAGCACAATCAAGGATGGCCGGCTCAAACATTCACCCTCTGAAATTTGAAGGCGAATTCTCTTGGTGGGAAAAGAGAATGGAGGTATTCTTTGAAACCGATTTTGATATCATGCTTATAATGGAAAAAGGTTTTGAGATGCCTAGGGACGAAGAGGGTGAACCAATAGAGAAGTCAAGGTGGACGAAAAAGCAAAGGGAAGAGCACCTTGCAAACTCAAAAGCCAAGTACTATCTCTTCAATGTGCTCCCCTAACAAGAGATTAACCGGATTGGGGAATGCTCAAGTGCCAAGGAGATGTGGGAGAGATTGGTTGAACTTCATGAAGGCACTTCGGAAGACAAGATTGCAAGGAGAGACCTTTTCCACTACCAATTAAGCAACATCAAATTAGAAAAGGGAGAAAAGGTAACATCATTGCATTCTAGGTTTAAAGAGATTTTAATTGGGCTAACAAGTGTAGGAGAAAAACTTTCGAACCGAGATATGCTTATGAAAGCAATCGACGCTTTTCCCCGGTCATCGAAATGGTGCTCAATGGTGGACTCCTTCTATATGTCCAAGAATTTAGAAGTAAGCACTTTGGAGGAGTTCTTCTCAACCATGGAGCTCCACGAAATAAGGCTTGAAGGAATAGTTGAAGAGCCTAGAATTCAACCTTCAAGAGGGGTAGCCTTGATGGCCCACAAAGGGAAGAAGAAGATGGAGATCCCCTCCTCCTCCGATGAAGCATCCTCCTCCTCCTCCATGGATAGCACGGAAGAAGCCTATATGGTAAGGAGGTTAAGGTGTGCTTTAAAAAGTTTTCAATTTAATAAATCTAATGATAGGAGGAGAAGACCAAGGGGAAAGGTCATTTGTTACAATTGCCAAGGGGAAGAACACATAAGAGACAATTGTCCCCTCTTGAATAAAAGCAAGGAGGAGAAGAGAAAGAAGGAAGAAAAGAAGAAGAAGGGGAGCAAGAAGAAAAAGGAAGAAGAAAAGAAGGCCAAAGAAAAAGGGAAGGCCAAAGCACTAAAAGCAAGGACATGAGATGACCCCTCTTCATCATCTTCATCATCATTGGAAGAGGAGAATGCCTTTGTCACAAATTTGACATTAATGGCTTTTGACGACCTAGACTCTTCCTCCTCCGAGAAAGAAGAAAGATCAAGCTCAAGTGGAGAGAGCTCAAGTGAAGGGGGAGCCTCCTCTACATCCTCATCATCGGAAGAGGATTTGGTAAGTGAGGTAACGAATCTACCCCCTAAGCAAATAATGTCCATGATTTCTAGCCTCACTAAGGACTTATTTAGAGTAAAGAAGAAAAATAAATACATGCTAGATCAAATTAAGGATTTAGAACAAAAATTAGAAAAAACATGCTTAAATGTAAATGATAATATTTCTTCTAGCTTAAATGATGCATGCTCACATGAATATATGTCTTTTAATGTTAGTGATGCATGTATGGATGAAAATAGGGCTCTAAGGGAAAAAATAGATTATTTGACCAAGGCCCTAGAAAAATTTACAATAGACTCAAATACCCTTAACATGATAATTGGGAGCCAAAGGGCAAGCTTCAACAATAAAGGCCTAGGTTATAAGGAAAAGAAAAATGAAAAGGCCTATAAATATCTAATTGCTAGGGGTCAAGACAAAAAGAAAGTAATTGCTAGAAAATGAATCCCTAAGGAGTATTTAGTGAACCCCATAGGAAAGAACTTATTTTGGGGTTTTAAATCCATCCTAAAGGGTTAGGAAAACCCTAGGATAGTCAACCATATGGACTTTACCTATATCATATTTTTGGTTGACTTAGGATGGCGGGACAACATTTTTGAAATAGTGTTAGGTGATGATAATGCACCTATAAATAGATAAATCATGCTTTAGGTGATGCTTATCTTAGTATCATGATGTAATACCTAATGCATGATCACAAATTTGATGAATTCTTTTGTTTCATGATCATAATGTGAAATTAATTCATATACATCTTTATGATCATGTGGATTGTTAGGATGATACTTAACCTTGATAGAATTGCATGAAAATAACGGTTAAGTATATACAAATACCTTTAGGATACATCTCACACTCACCATAGGTTACTTTGATTGAAAACTTAGCATGAGTGAGATGTTAGGATGATACAAATGTCCACTAGTGCCTATGACATTTAGATGGTCATTTAAGGTATCAAAATAGCAATAATAGACCAATCATGGGGAAGACTTATGTTTAATTCATAGACATATTGCCCAAAGATCATGGTTGGATATTTTATATGTTTTTAAAACAAATTCTTACTTTAAAATATGTGTGTTCATGTTTTGAAATAATCCAAAGCAAGACTAGGTGTTAAAATGGATACTAACATGATCAAAAACCTAGTGGTTTTTAAAGCTTTTGGATTTTTAGCAAATCTCGGAAAATATAATAATTTTTCATGAAAAACTATTTTTCATTGATAGATATACTTACAAGAAATGTTTTCCCCAAATTTCACTATTTTTTGAATTTTTTAGAATTTATAATGCATTTTTGAATTTTATCCAGAAAATCAGAATTGCTGTTTTCTTTGTGCTAGTCATCATTATACGATCAGTGATGGGTATGTCAGAACGAGCGATAACCTGATTTTATCAGGTTTTTGACTGATTTTAATTTTTGTTTCTCTCTATACTTGATGCCATGATATATAAACTTTGTTTAATCTTTTTGATGGTGTCAAAGGGGGAGAAAACTATATGTTTAAGTAAGGGGGAATATATTTAGGGGGAGTTTCATGTATTAAGGGGGAGAGTTGCTAATCATGTTATTCACATGCTTTCTTTCCTTAATGTTTTATCAAATATTTTTACCTAACTTAAACGTATTGTCACACATCAAAAAGGGAGAGATTGTTAAGGAAATATCTTGCCGTGATATGGTTTTGATGTGTGTGGCAAAGGGTTTAAGTTAGTTTGTTATTGTGATTTGATATGTGCGTTGAAGTCGTGCATGACTTAGTAATTCGTACATAGAGCCTTGGCGAGTTCACCACTCACAACCTCATGCTTGAGTCGGAGAAGGAGCATTGCAGAGTCGTACGCTTGATGCTGCCGAGGGACCGCCGGACGAGATGACTTGAAGCGAAGCCAAGGAAGCAGACTTCGAAGGCAAGAGACGCGAAGGAGCATTGCAGAGCCATGCGCCTGATGCTGCCGAGGGACGTGGCCGCGAACGAAGAGAGCTTCGGCGAGGGACTTCGAGTGAGATGAGAGAATGAGTGAATTATAAGTAGCTTATTAGGTGAACTTGGCTGAATGGCTAAGTGTCGGATGAGTTTTCCCGATATCAGTCGATTGCCATGAAATGACAGTTGACTGCTCTGAGTCGAACGCGGTTGGACTGGTATCCGACTGAGTGGTTTTGGGCCAGCAGTCGACTGCCAAGACCATCAGTCGATTGCTGAAGGCAGCAGTCGACTGGTCAAGAGGGTTTGAGCCACAGAACCGCTCGTAGACGACTGGGCAGTCGACTACGGAGGCATCAGTCGACTGATGGACCCATCAGTCGACTGCCAAGGGATCCGTTGGACTACAACGGTCGGGATCCGACGTGTTCGAAGGCCGTTGAAGTAGTGGCAGTCGACTGCTAAGGGCGGCAGTTGACTGGTGGCGGCCAACGGGAAGAAATCAGCCCTCTCTATAAAAAGAGAGGGTATGGGCTTTTGGATGGCTAATGCTTATGCTCTAAGTGATCATCCAAGTGCTCCACAAGATTCAAACTCCTTCTCTTAGTTTTCTTTCACATCTATTGTAAAAGAAGGAGTGTTCTTGAGTTGTAAGGGTTACCTCCACCTAGCTTAGTGTAAAGGAGAGATCAATAGTGAATTGGTTGCAGAGTGATTCACCGGGGACGAATCGGACCGTGGATTAGCAGCGTAGCCGTGAACCACGTTATATTTCGGTGTTAGCATTGTTTGTATTCTTTATTGTTTATTTGCTTGTCTTTATTAGTATTCCGCTTGCGCTAACAATTGTGTAGACGAGCAAATTCCACCATCCAACGATTGAGGGCTATTCACCCCCCTCTAGCCGGCCGATCGATCCCCTATAAGATGTTCAACAAAAAGAAAAAATTTACAAAGAAGGACGTCAAAAGGGTGGTAGAGAATAGGTCGAGTCGACTAAGTTCCGAAGTCATCTGTTGTAAGTGCAATGACAACGGACATTACAAGTCGGAGTGTGCCAACCTAAAAAAGGAAGAAAATCCAAAGAAAGAAAAGAAAAAGATGGCGCTAAAAGCGACTTGGGACGCTAAGAGAGACTTGGGACGAGTCATCATCAGATGAGTCGAACTCAAAAGTACCAAAGACTAGTTTTGTAGCATTCATGGCGGCTGATGAGTCCGATGCTGAGTCAAGCTAGGAATCCGAGTCAGAATCTAAGTCAAGCCACGAATCCGTATCCATTTTTGAAGGACCAAATAATGTAGCTTCTCTCATAGAAGATAGAATGTATAAAATTACAGCATGTCTAAGTAGAAAGTTGGTTAAATCCGAGGATCGAGTTGAGTTGTACCTTAACGAAGTCCAAGTACTTAAAGAGCAAGTCGACTCGAAGTTTTCAACTTCCCAATTTCAAGATAGAGACTCAACTCAAGTTGCCAAGCTTAAGAAAGAGAACTCTGCCTTGAAAATCCAAGTAGAAGATCTCAAAGGAATGTTGGAAAGGTTCACTTCTGGGTCTAAGTATCTAAATATGATGATTGGATCTCAGCGAATCATGTACAACAAATCTAGTATTGGATACAAGTCTAACTCAATCTACAAATCCTACATGTCATTAGTTAATCGAAATGCTAAAAGTCAAGTCCAAACATGAGTCCCTGAAACTTGTTTAGTGAATCAAGTTAGACCAAACCAATATTGGATCCCCAAAGGTCAAATTTATTTTGTGAATAAGACCTACCAAAGTTACTACTTAGGGGGAGCCAATACCTTGTGTTTCTTTAATTAGATAAATCACTTGCATGCTTAGTTATTTACTTACTTAATCTAGAATGGCTTAGATAGAAAAGAAAGTAGTTTAAACTTGAAAATAAAGTATTAGGATGAAGTGAACGGATAGTAAGTTAGGAAAACTCATCAAGGTGCATGTCTAGGCTAGATGAAGTGTGCCCTACCTGGTGCACTGAGCTGAGTTGAACTAATCGAAGCTAGCTCACTAAATCCTAAACTAGTTAGACCAAAGCTTAGTTTGAAGGTAGTCAAGTACTTGGTTCTTATATCAGCTTTGTTTTAGAAAGTGGTCCACCTGATATCCAAGACGACCTCTATGCCTCGCCACTACCCGGAAGTTGATTTTTTAAATATTTATTTGACTATCTTAAAAGCTAAACTGAAATTTAACACAAGTTAAATATTTTTAATACTTATTAAATTTAATCAAGTAAAAATGAAAACTCATCTCACAAAAATATAAGGCTAACACGTACTGAGAATCTAGACTGGGTGAGATGAATAAGGTTAACCTAAATTAATGATGTCTTTAGGAGAAGTCTAGGATAATTTATTTTGCAAAAACTATTATGCTACCTTCAAACTAAGTCAAAATAGCAGTTGAAAAACTCATCTTAAAGTTTATAAAATTTAGAAACATTATTTTGAAAATTGCCTAATCTAGGTGCTTGGATAATGTCCAGGCGCCTTAAACAACCTCAGGCGATTGTACCAGGTTCAGCTGCCTCCTGGGCAACGTAATTAATCACATCGGTAAAAATTACGACCCTAGGTGACTAGACCAAGTCCAGGTGCCTTAGATGAACCCACAATTAAGTGATAAAATCGAATTAGGCGATTGGACAAGGCCTAGTCACCTCTCGAGTGGTCCGTAGTAAATGGTAAAAGCCAACATAGGCGATTGGACCAAGTTCAGGTACCTCTAACCCAGGTGACTAGACCAAGTTTAGGCGCCTTGATTCCCTTGGTAAAACCTATGCCGAATCACAGGTCCAAGTTGAAAACCCTTTCCCTCTGCATAAACTCTCTCTTTTTCTGTGTGTTTAGGTCATCCGTTCCTGTGTACTTTTCTATGATGCCTAGGTAACAACTCTAACTTGATTATTAAATTCTTTTGAAATTATTCTCATCAGTTTTTTATAAATTAATTAGGGGTAAGAGAAGAGCTTATGAGGCTGATACATCCTCTACTCCTAGTTTAGACATTAGATTTCCTACAGAGAGTCTTAGTCTTAGGGAAGAGCTTATGAGGTTGATACATCCTCTACTCCTAGTTTGGACATTAGATTTCCTACAGAGAGTCTTAGTCTTAGGTTTCATAGTACCACCTTTACCCCTATACCCACTAGGTATTTAAGTAGATCTTTCTTTTTTAAATCATGCATACCTAGTGTAGAAGTAGTAAATTTTTATGGATTAGAAAAGTTAGTTTATTGTATGAGTTGAGTTAACATAGACTTATGTGTTGAATTCTATAATAACTTAATTAGGATAGATAATCTCACTTATTCTACTAAAGTACCAGGTAGGGATATTATCTTTACTCCTTTATTGTGAGATCACTTATGACTTATGCATTCATCATGTCCATTTGTTTGCTTTCCACCTAGGGAGTTACCTTTTAGTGACCCCTACTCACATATTACCTTGGATACTATGCATTCGTATTTTTTTTGGGAGGAGAGGACTCCATCTATGAGTCAGTTTAGCTCCACTAGACTTCGGGTACAAGATTATGTTCTATATAGAGTTATAGTAAACTACATTCTACCACTTAGCACTAGGGATGTCGCTATGATGCATCCTTTTCACTCATTCTTGCTTTATGCATTTACCCATAGGTTAGACATAGACATTAGTGTTGGAAGTTCTGGGATCATGCGCAGCAGAATAAAGCGAATAAAATAATTTATATTACATCTCAGATATCTCCTGGGGGCTATGAAAACTTGCTTTGGTATACTCACATGAAAATACACAAAAAGAAAAGGAGAAGTTATACCTTTGAGATTCTTTCGAATTCGTTGAAACCACAAGCAAGACCAACGGGCCTTACCTCTATCAGTATCCATGTCGGGATCACCTTAGACAACTGTTGGTGCAGGGGCACCAGATAATCGAACATGTGTTTTGATTATGGCAAAGACACAAAATTAAGTTTACATCGTTGTCTCACGAGCTAAATCAAGTGTGCAGAAAGGCTAAGCTAAGCTGAAGGTCAGCGACACCCAGAGGGAGCTGTGGTGGTCGGGCAACACCGAGGGAGCTTCGTGGGAGTCAAAGAACCTAGGTGGAAGACCGGAAGCAAAGCGACAGATCTTAAAGGACCAGAGGTAAGCTCATGTGAGCGAGATATGGTAAGGTCGTGTCCTCTATACGGGAACAACCGTAGGCGGCAATTCGACTAAGACTTCCTGTGGAAGGTCTAGGTCGAGATCAGACGGTAAGAAACCATCGCATTTACCATTTTCCGTGCTAACCTCTTATTGCAGGGAAGTGACCAGGCTGACAGTCGACTGATGCTCATCAGTCGACTGATGGAAGGCATCAGTCGACTGATGACGATGAATCAGCCTTTTGTGCTAGGTCAAAATGGATAATATTTGATGCGGCCACTTCGCGATAAAATTTGGTACCACCTCATGATCTGCTCCAAAATATGAGGAGACTTATTCCAAGGCCAAACTCTATAAAAGGAGGGGAGGATTCCAACCCAAACATCAATTAAGATTATTCTCAAGTGCTTCTACAATGCCAAAGCTCCAACACCGTCATAACATCGACGCGACGACAAGCTTTAATCTTCTTCGTCAGCAGCAACAACAAGTAATATTTTTTGTTATTGTATTCTTTGTTTTAATCGTAACGAGGTGAGGTAGGCTTGTTGCCTCATCATCGTACTTTCAGTTTTGTGATCGTTGTCTCCTACCTCCAACAAGGAGGAGATCTTATAGTGCTTTGCCTTCTGTATGCGGTCTAGGACCGTTAGGGCCTTGGAGTAGCAACCGCTGGGTTGTGAACTAAGTAAAAATAAACTTGTCTTTTTATTTTTCTGCTGTGCTTGCTCGTATATCGAATGAACGAAAAGAAAAATTTTACGCTCGCTATTCACCCCCCCCTCTAGTGACACTTCTCGATCCAACAACAACTCCTAAAGCAGCAAGCCTTTGTCTCCGATTGATGCTAGCTAATCGGCAGAGACAAGAGAAGAAGAGAGAGGAGGATGACTACCAAGGAAGAACACCTAAGAGATTAAAATCTTTTTTTTTCCAAAGATTATCAAGGGATCTATTTATAGATCTCTTGATTAGGGCATCTTAGGAGGCTTAAACGGAACCTATCTTGCCATAGTTATCCCATAATTAAGGTAAGAACAATCCAAAAAATTTCCATAAGAGAAATCTCCAAAAACGGTGAAGATGCGACACAACCGTGTGTCTTACACACGGGCGGTCGTGCCAGGACACACGACCAGCTGTGTGTCCTTCTGGGCACAACCTAGGCTTTGGTCATTTTTATCTAGAGCCAGGCATGACCCGTGCCTAGTTAGTTAGGCACGACCGTGTGAGACTCTGTATAGTCCGTTTGACTTCGTTTAGGTGCGATATGACCATGCTAGGTCTGACAAAGCCATAGGAGGTTCCATAGCCTCCATTTCACACTCCCTTGGTCTGGTCCAACCAGATATATCTTCTCTCATTGAAAATCTCATTCTCATACTTGTTTTACATCTCGAGATCACCCATAGTGTATGTGACCCAATAGGTTCTCGGTTATGTTGGCCATTTATAATTAACCTCTTAATGATGAATAGATCATGAGTGGCACCTATTGTTGGATTTCCGGCACCGCGGCGAGTGTGTGTTCGAACATGTTTCGTAAACATGTGCACAACGGAAAAAATAAAAATAATAAATCTAATTTATTATAACACACACACCACACGCATGCATAGTACAACATATGTAGACATAACCGTAAACTCAAATTTTGCAATAAAAGAAAATTTATACTACGTATACCTGACGTATCACGTGTAGTGGGAAAGACATCAATCGGAGCGATCCTCGCTAGAATCGCCTCTATCCGTATCCACGCCGAGTATCTTTGGGATGACTTCACAAAGTCACGAGCCTCCTCTTCGTACGAGTTACTAGCCTCATGTTGAAGACGATGTGATCGAGAGAAGATCACAATCCGAATCAAAATTCGGATTCAAAATGAGTCCTCAAAAATTCGCTTCTCCGGAGAGGTATTCGTCAACCGTTTGACGAATCCTTCGTCCTCCACCTATGAGGATTATCGGAGATTGAATCCCCAGCAAGGAACCCGCTGTCGGAGCTCCGAACGTCGTCCAAACGATGCTCCGACACGAAATAAACAAGCTGTCCAGAAAACTGGACAGCTTTGGTGGAGGAATAAGGGCTGGCCAAATAAGGAAGCTTGATGCTCACCTTGTTGCCGGACCCAAAGAAGATCACCGGAGGGTCGTTGGAGGATCACCGGCTGAAGCTTGGACGCCGGTAACTAGCTTGGACGGCGGCACAAAGCTGGGCGACGGCTAGGGTTGGGCGCCGACCACTAGAGGAGAGGAGGGGTGGGCGGCAACTTGTGGATTGCTTGGATTAGGGCTTAACAAAACCCTTAAGCCCTATTTTATAGAGAACAAATTCTCTTAATGGTTATCGGATCATAACCAAAAGCCCGTTAACCTGCTTCATTAATTTAAGTTAAAATAAACTAAACTATGTTGGTCTATTTTAAGTTAAAATGAACTGAACCAACTTTGGTTCATTCCCTTAAAATAAACCAAAACCCTTTGGTTTATTCTCCTTCATTGGATTAGAACCAAACCGATTTGGTTCATCCATCATGTCTTCATAAGACACGGCCCATCCACGCTTCCAATTGCGACTGAAACGATTTCATGCTCGCTCCTTGTTTGGTCCAACCAAACCTAGTTTCTCTCGGTCTGATAATCTCATTCTCAAGCTCGTTTTAAATCCTTCGGATTACGCTCGTTGTGCGTGTGACCAAATATGTTCTCAATTTATGTTGGCCGTCTATAATTAACCATTAATTATAGAACGATCATGAGTGACAACTAGTAGTACATCATGATCTCCAATTAACCGAAAAGATCAACGGTTGATCCAGAACTATTTCTGAAACCCTTCAGCAGCTCGAATGAATCGTGCCCCATTCCCTTCACTCATCTTATACCCACTTGGTTCAGGACATGGTCTATAGTGTCAGTCCCCACTAGGTTGATTACGCCACACCTAGCCCAAGTATCATTTCCTCGTCCTACAGATTCTAGTTACTGCACATGTATCGAAGAGTACCTTACTCTAAACATGTAATGCTTTGGCCAAAGACTTTAGTAACAATCCGACGAGAGGCCATGGGTATACATCTTCTCACAAGGAGTGGTGAATCCTTCATAGGCTATTCAAACACCTTCGATCACTTCGACTTATACCCAATCATCTCGGGTCCACATCTCCTCAGAGATGCTTGCTTAAGATGTCAAAGCATAAGTCTTTATGATCAAGATGACTTGAATACTGCAAGTCAAAGGAACATCGCACTTAAGCTGCAGTAAGAACTTCATTGACATATCTATATATGCAGAGAACCATATGAAGTCTTACGACTGGTCACTCCAATGAACTAGTTACCATAACTAGCATCCACGATTAACTCCGGACATCACAATGTCTCCAGCCAGTGAGAATCAGCTGCTTGGATACACCAAGGAGTATACCTCGTGCTAGTCTCGATAGAATCGATGGTGTCCAAATCCATCAATTCATCGACTAGGGATAATTTCAATACATCACAATTACACATGTAGAGATACTCACTAGTTGTGATCCAATTACAAATTCTCTCATGCTGTGAATCGTATCGTGGACATTCAGTAAATGAGTTTAAGATCTAATCAAATACATGAAAACATGTATACTCAAATAGTGAATCTTCATTTATCATATAAATGGTTCAAACATAAGGCGATTGCCTTAGGACATCTCTCATATATTACTAACACCTATCAGTACATCATGATCCCCAATTGATCGGAAAGTCTAAATCAACTTTAGAATGTTTTTGAAACCTTCAGTAGCTATAGTTGTTCGTGCCTTGTTCCTTTTACTCATACTATCCACTTGATTTAAGACATGGTCTATGTGTTCATTCCCACTAGGTTGACTACGTCACACCTAGCCCAAGTTAGTTTTCTTGTCATGTAAATTCAAGTTACTCCTACATGTTCCCAAGAAGACCATCTTCTTAATATGTTTTCTCTGACCAGAGACTTCTGAGTAACAATCCTGACAAGAGGCCTAGGGTATACATCTTCTTTATAAGGAGTGGTGAATCCTCTATGGGTATTCAAAACACCTTCGATCACTTTGGCTTATACGCAATCATCCTGGAGTTACACCTCCTAAGAGATGACTGCGAAGAAGTTAAAGTATAAGGTGCCATGATCAAGGTGACTTGAATACCTCAAGTCTAAGGAAGCTTGCACTCGAGCTGCAATGAGATCTTTAACGACATATAAAATCATATGAAGTCTCATAGCAGGTCACTCCAATGAACTAGTTATCATAACTAGCATCCCTCCACATGTTCACTCTCAACATCCCTATGATTCAATTCAGTGAGTACCAAATGCTTGGATAAACCAAGGAGCATAACATGTGCTAGTCTCACAGAATTGATGATATCTAATCTCATCAATTCATTGATTAGGGATAATTTCAATACTTATATGCTTACACATGATAAGATACCCACTAATTGTGATCCAATCACAATTTCTTTCATGTCATGCATCGTATTATGGACTTCAGTACATGAGTTTAAGATCCAATCAAATACATAAATAATGTATACTAAAATAGTGAATTTTATTAATAACTCCTAAGGCAATTGCCTTAGGACACCTATCAATTACAACAAACTCCCACTTGGCCTACAACCAATCGCCTTGGTATCTAATACCATAGGCCTCTATATGCCTCTTGAACTTTTCTTGGGGAAGAGGCTTTGTCAAGGGATCTGCTAGATTCCTATCGGTGGAAACCTTCTCTATTTGTACATCTCTTCTACCTATGATCTCTCTGATTAGATGGTAACGACGTAGTACATGCTTGGATCACTGATGAGACCGTGGTTTCTTCGCCTATGCAATGGTGCCATTGTTGTCGCAGTAAATTGGTAATGCTTCAATAATGCTCGAAACTACTCCAAGTTCAGTAATGAACTTCTTGATCCAGACCCTTCCTTTGCTACTTCAAAAGCTGCAATGGACTTTGCCTCCGTAGTAGAATCAACAACGGTGTCTTGCTTGGAATTTTTTCAACTCACTGCACCTCCATTCAAGATGAATATGTATCCAGACTGAGATTTGGAATCGTCCTTATATGTCTAGAAGCTGACATCAATATATCCGCTCACTACCATATCACCTCCTCCATATACCAAGAACAAATCCTTAGTCCTTCTCAAGTACTTAAGGATTATCTTGACAGCCACCCAATAGTCCATACCAGAATCCGACTGGTATCTACTTGTAACACTCAAAGCGTACGATACATCGAGCCTTGTATATAACATAGCATACATGATCGATCCTATAACTGATGCATATGAGATCTGACTCATGTGAATCCTCTCATCTTTAATGCGTGGGCACATAGACTTCGAAAGGTGAATCCCATGCCTCATGGGAATGAAACCTTTCTTGGATTCTTCCATGCTAAACCGTTTTAGCACTTTGTCTATGTATGTAGACTGTGAAAGACCAAGCAACCGATTCGATCTATCTCTATAGATCTTAATCCCCAAAATATAGGTTGATTCTCCCATATCTTTCATAGAGAACATTTTAGACAACCAGACTTTAACTGTTTGCAAAATAGAAATATTGTTTCCTACAATTAATATGTCATTGACATTCAATACTAGGAACATGATCACACTCCCACTAACCTTCTTATACACACAGGACTGAGAAATCAAACTATTTGATTGCCTCATCAAAATGGATATTCCAACTCCTGGATGCTTGCTTCAATCCATAAATGGATAGGCGAAGCTTGCATACTTTGTTCTTGTCAATAGATATGAAACTCTCAGGTTGTATCATATATATATTCTCAAACAAGTTTCTGTTAAGGAAAGATATTTTTACATCCATTTTCCATATCTCATAATCAAAATGAGCCACTATGGCTAGGAAGGGGCTGGTAGGGCACCAGCGTGCTTCCATTAGAGGACACTTTCACTTTCATTCTTTCTGTTAAATGAAATGATCAAGTTGTTTCCGGTTTGATAGTTTATTCAGTTCCGTACGCTTTTTTAGTTTCATCACTGCGATCTGTGCCAAGTAGTTGTTGATGTTCCCGTAGCATGTTGATTGGCTGCTTTGATCTTTGCTCTCCTTGACCTCTACTATAATATAACACTAATTTACAGATGATTGCGAAGGGAAGCTTCAAGGGGTAAGAGGGAAGATCAGGCAAGAGAGTCGAGCGACAGCGAGAGAGGATATTAGGAGAGAGGATTAATAATCAAGATTTGCGAAGGTAAGCTGAAAGGGAAGATAAGATCTGAGAAGATCATATAAACGATCGGACGGGACTCTTAATCTAGCTCAATCAAATGCGATTGGGTGTCTAACCTCCCTAAGACTCTTGAGGAGAGCTTACTGGATCAAATGAAATGAAAGGTGCAATAAGGCGCGCTTATACTTATACTGTTCTTGGGACATCCCTTTCCTAAGAGTATGATTATCTTTCCGAGCCACTCCTTTAGTTCCCCTTTTTTCGATCGAATTCACAACTTGATAGGTGCTCTCCCCTTCACGAGCATCCTATGGCTCGTACCTTGACTTTCAGGATGGATCCGGTTCATTCGTTGCGTTTGCTTGGATTTCTTCCCTTCTGATAGGTGTACTTCCCTAACCGAAGAAACCAAGACTCTCGCATCCCATGGAAGTTATTTAACTATTGAGAAATACTAATTGCATTCGCCATTCACTCTTGGAATGAAATTGAACTTGTTTGCTACGAATGAACTTGTTTTTCTCTTGGCCGACTGTGCCATACCGAGGAGGAGTTATTATCAATAAAGATCTCTGGAGCGAACAGCACAACTACTCTTATTAAGTGCGCTCTCTTCCGGTTTCTTTGAACTTCCCTAAACGAACCAAAGACAAAGACAAAGCAAGCACATCTTAAAGCTTCTCCTTGTGCAACTCTTTTGACTCTCCTTGCAGCTGAAAGGTTTAATTCTGTTGAGTCCCGTACGAGTCTGTTGCTTAAGTTAGTTAAGTCGATAAGGATCCCTTGAGGTTGGATTTCGTAGTTGGATCTTAAGGGGAGGAAACCACTCTAATTGCATGAACAGCAGCTGTGTCGGCTCTCTCCCAACCGCTGCAAAAACAGTCGAATAGATGCGGAGTCGTGAACGAGTTAATTTATTAGTCCGACCACTTATTATAGGAGATGAGTTCTATAGAGGAATGATCAAACCGTTCAACTCTTCATCTTCATCTCTTCACTCTTTGAATTCACTGCTGCTTTCATGAAGCTCAAGGGAAGCAGTCAAATGCCCTCTTAACGGCCTTTCGTGGTAGAAGGCTTATGTTCCTTGCTATAATATAAGTTTATTGTGCTGGGGAGGTCCAAGTCTATTATTAAGGTTCGGTTAGGGAAGAAAAGTACTCCCCTTGCAGTCTCCTATTTATCAGCCGGTTCGGTTTAAATTACTTTCCTTGACGGACAACTTGAACTCCCCTTTAGAGTTCTGGTTCAGGTTCCGGACGTTCCGACTTACGGTACCATGTGTGCTGCTAAGTCTAACTAGGCATATTGAAACTGCCTCACCCTAGTATTGAACACCTTAGATTTAGATCTTTCTTCCCTTTAGTTTCAGTTGACCGGAGTGGTTCATCTTTTAAGTAACCATACGTGCATTCAATTAAATAAGATAAGTTTCCGCTACCGAGTGCGTACTCTTTAATTCAAACAAAGAAGGAAAGGAGTTGGAGTGCCTCTAACCAGCTTCTCACTCATATAAGGAACTCCATAGGAAACTGGGTACTGTGTAATGGGTTTCAATTAGTTCTCTTCCACTGGGTGGGAGCATTATAAAAGTACTCCGGACACATTCCCTTGCTTTCGCTGTCAGCTCTGTCTGCCACGTATAACTCACATAAGGAGTGGTTCAATACCTAACCGAAGCTCATATGAACACACGCGGGTTCCACTTTCAACTATAGTCAGAATGCATCTTCCCTTGAGCACCATGCATCGAAGGAAACGAACTAGGGTTCACGTTTGCTCAAGCAAGTACTAAGTTTGGAGTTGCAAGCCCACGGACCGGTGGAAATTGGATATGTTTCTTAGTAGCAGCAAGGGACGGGATTCTTTTCCCCAAAACTAAATGTCATGAAGCTGACCAGTAGGAAAAGCAACCACAAAAGTAGGAAGGGCTCACTCGCTCCTTCATTCGTTCGTCCCCACACCCTCTGTCCAACCAATGGCTCCGTTCGTCCACCTCCTAATAGTCACCGCGTAGTGGGCCCGGCAAACGAATTGGACGATCAGAAACGATGGAGAAGATAGATGCTCTCACTAAGAGTTCGCTGGCACCGGAGTTCTTAATAAAGAATATAATATCTCCCAGCCCTCTCCCTAACTGACTTTCCACTTTCAAAAAAAGTGTCATACTTATTTTATTATTTGAAACTTTCGAAAAGTCGAGACTGAAATTGAATGATTGGAAAAGTCGAGTCAAATTCAATTGAATGATTAGAAAAGTCGAGTCAAAAATCAAAAAATTTCGAAAAGTCGAGTCAAAAAATGGGTCGAGCACGTCTACCCGTCTCGTCCCTCGTCTATCTGACCCCGGGAAGGGAAGCTCTGACGCACAGCTAGTAGCAGGTATACTCAAAGCTTGAATTCTATTCTAGTGGCCGTCGGAATAGAGAAGAGGTCCGCATTAGTGGCCGTCGGAATAGAGAAGAGGCCCGCACTTCGATAGCTATGAGACCTACTGAAAGAGGAGACCCATGAAAGACCAGGAGAGAGGAATAGGGGGAGACAGAAGTCCGATCTCTCCTATCAATCACTGAGGAATCCAAGCTCTGGACTAGTGGGTGCTCCTCATATCAATCAATTAGAAGATGAATCAGTGTTAGACACTCAAGGAGTCAATCAATGGCGGATCCTCAAAAGAATTAGTGAGCTAGCAGAGCAAGGACTAGAAGAGAAGTCTTCGTTGGAGTAGAGAAGGAGAAGCGGGCCGTAGGACTCTTGATTCCCACGGGAGCCGACTGCGAGTAGGAGACCCAGGCTTACCTTACTTATAGAGAGGGGAGTGTGTTTACCTTACTTGATGATAAGTGAGTGAGGTAGAGTAGTCCAATGCAGTCCGGCATATCCATTTTCCTATCCATGCGACTGGTGCCTAATCCGAATCCGATCCAATGCAGTCCAACAAATGTGAGTGATCCGTACGTACTGAAGAGTGAATGTGTTCTGAATCTAGTTCCTGAGATGCTTGATTAGAGCGAGAGCGTATGGGGCCTGTGCCTGTTCCTAAGTGAAGGTTGTATTCGTGCCGGTGCCTGCTCCTAAAGTGAGGGTAGGAAAGATGTGGTGCGCTATGAGAGTGCGTGAGCTTGTGGAAGGATAGCTACATACATCTCTCTGTGGATGATACTTGTGAGTGCGTGGGCGGATTCTCTTTCAATATGCTGCCGGTCGTGGTCAAGCTAATTCATGTGGTGAACTAGTGAGCATTTGATCCTTTCCTTCGCTCTTCCTTTTGTCCGTTCTGACTCTTCTCCAAGTTTTGTGTCTATCTGACTTGACTCTTCTCCTACCTACCCAGGCACTGTGTCTAAGGCTAATCAGTTTCGTAAGGCTCATTTGTGATAGCCCATACTACCGATGGAGAATAGTGCTTTAATTCCAGGCTCTTCCTGGCAAACGAGGGTTTATTCTTCCTTGCGAAGGCATTAGCAGAACTACTATCTCAAGCTGTCTGGGAAAGTAGAACTACTATCTCAAGCTGTCCGGGAAAAGAGAGGGGGAGCTCCCTCCGGGCATGAGGCGTCATAACTGAGCCTCCTTAGTTGGCTTTCCATAACAAGGGCTTTCTTGCGTACACATTACTATACAATAGAGATTGTGACCTTCCTTTTCTTCGTATCCGCTGTGATGGCTTCCTTGCATAATAGCTTCCTCGACATGCTTTGATAAGAATATCATATCGCTAAAGCAGCAGTCGGGAGGATAGTAAGACCCTAAAGCTTCTACTCTTAATGTAATGGTTTGGGACATAGAAATTGAATTGTTTTGTTCTTTAATAGATATAATGAAGCGTCCTAATGGTGGGAGATAATAGAGGCCGCGGTCGTTCCACTTCTAAGCACGAGCTCGCTACGTTTCATTCGCTTCTTTCTCTTCTCAGTTTCTGGTCAATTCAAGAGTTCCAGTTCCATTAAAATCTTTATGCCCGGCAGCAGGGAATGAAAAGATAGATGACGTGCAGAACTCTAAGTGAAGAGATAAAGGGGCGCCCGGGTTCTATTCTAACCTCTATGGACTTGACACGGTAGGTTTAGCCTTTGAGTCATTTGCCAGGAGCTCACCAATCAAGCATCCGACTTCTATGCCCAGAGAGGCTCTCACCAATCCAGCATCCGACTTCTATGCCCTTGTTCAATAGAGGGATCTCGAGAAAGGAAAGCCGTTGCCCTTGTTCAATACAATAGTAAAGATCTCGAAAGGACTATATAAGGAAAAGGCACGAAGTGGCTAGAAAGCCCTTGGATCTCGATAAGGGACTGAAAGTGGCTAGGCGGAAGACTCTGAGAAGGAAGGACTCTATCTTCCTGAAAGCAGTCGCCTACCGAACAAGTGATCACAGCTCTACGCAGCAGAGGCATGGAGAGGAACTCGGCTTTAAATGGTGCAAGTAGAGTAGAGCCGACCTCCACCAATGAACCATCTCTTTAATTGCCCACGGAGTCTAGTACTCCAACCAAGGCACTTTCTATGTTTAGTGAAGCGGCAGAGAAACTCCACACCTCGCTTATGAGACTTGCCTCTTAGCACCAATTGGTCTGGTCTTTCCTTCTGATCCGCCTACTCCCGATGCATGCCCTTGCTTTGCTCGTTTAATTGCAGAGATCGCGCTCCGCTTGACTCTGCCGGTGCCAACGAAAACTCAACGCCAGGCAAGGGCGGGCATGTCCCTGCGGTAGCTACTTCTTTGCAATCCACTAAGGAACCTGAGATCCGTGACGGTACCATCCTATGCGAAGGAACTCTAACTAGCTTAACCTATTGGGGTGGGGGATGAGCCTCGCAGCATAAATGTTGAGCCGACTCATGCGGTTCAATCTTGCTAGTCTGGCTCGGCAATCTCCTACTTTTCTACTTGATGCAATCAGAGACTCTTCTACAAGCATGTGTTAAGCATATAGTATAGCAAAAGAGCACTGAAGCAATCTCACCCAACATGCAATCGACCTGACCTTTTAGTATAGTATAGTTGTGCCCGAGCGCCTCCCTAGCTGCTCCGGACCGACTCCACTGCATGCTGCGTTCAAGCCGAGCTACCCTAATCACAAGAACAAGAGGGCAAGATCACACCATGTCAGCCCATCCAAGGAGCAAGTTCAACTAAGCAAAGAGGCGAGGAAGGGTGACTATGAAGTGTGAGTGATCCGTGGACAGAGAGAATAAGAGGACACCCGGGGAAAAGAAGCACTCTACTCAAGCAAGAGAATGGGAATGGGAATGCTTCGGGATGTGGGGTACTCGATGAAAGAAGGGTTGACCGGGGGAATTTTCTTTTGTTCGGTTATACGTCGGTGACTCGGCTAGGAAGCGACAAGAGATAGGTGATGAAGCTAGTCGGCAGGTGTGGGCTGCAGCACAGACATCCCAATCGGGGGAGCATGCCTAACACTCTTCTTTCTTATCTGAAGGTAGCTTTCTTTAGAATCATAAGTGTCAGGCTCAATAGAAGTCAAAAAGGTGCGAAGCAGTGCAGCGACGTGAAGGAAGTTCAGTATTATAAGTGCCCCGGGAGCGACAAAAGAAGAGAAAGGAGCGAGACAGAAACCAAAAGAGAAAGAAGA
Source organism: Wurfbainia villosa (assembly GCA_025175895.1). Taxonomy (NCBI): domain Eukaryota; kingdom Viridiplantae; phylum Streptophyta; class Magnoliopsida; order Zingiberales; family Zingiberaceae; genus Wurfbainia; species Wurfbainia villosa. The sequence goes on from JAKLTH010000281.1 coordinate 1,444,338, forward strand.
GAGCATCGGACACCTGCCCCGGCTGAACTCACTCTTTTCCTCTTTCCTCTTCCAGTAGTACACATTACTCTATGAGAAGGAATGGGCGCACAAGAACTAGTGATGATACTCATTCCTCACAATGAACTCGAAGCAGCACATCCTTAACGAAAGAAATGCTTCCCTCTTCTGGAAGAAACTCTCCCAAATAGGATCAGCTCCGCACCTTGGTACTACCGATAAAGAAGAAAGCGGCCCTCCTGCCTGAGCAGACCAATGACGTGAGACCAGCTCCGCTACGCACCTCTTTCCGCTTTCTCTTAAAAGGATTAAAGGACTGCCCTTGGCTGAATGTCAGAGCCCACGCATCTATCCCAATCAATAATCTATTCCTATCCTGTCGAATACACCTTGAAGTTTCTTTCCTACGCTTAGTCAAAGTCTGAAGTATGAGTCTTGTTTGTGACATTCAATTCAAGAATGAACATTCAAAAAACAAAAAGGAAAAAAAAGTAGTATGGGACAGACTGCTGCTTGCTATTACTGACTGCGGCTGCCGACCGAAGAACTGAAGATCTTCAATCATTGTTTGAGTGCTCTCGCGAAAGAAAAGAATTTTGAATGCTAAAATGACTTCTAAAAAGAGGATAGGAAGATTCTGTTCCTCTTATATAGAAAGAAAGATACTGTACTCCGCACAACGTCGCTGTCGCTCTCCCAGCAGTTCAGCGGCACTCTCTCCCTCTCCTTAAATTAAATGCAAAGAAAAACAACTCAAACTGACGGGCAGTAGACAAAGGATAGGTTCAAAAAGGGGCAGGACGTCGCACAAGCCTCGGCGAAGGAACCTAGCTAGAGAGCATGCAGATGTGAACAACTATCTTCCCACTCCACAGTCCCAGCTCAATCGGCTGAGCACGAATGAGTTACTTCAAGAGTGCGAACTCGTGAGTAACCTCTTTGCCTAAGATCTCGTTCCAAGATCTGCTTTAGGGAATGGACAGGCTTCAGTCAGTGAATCCGCAAGATGATTCATCGGCTATGAGGCTCTCAGGGATTAGGTTCTTTTTCAATAGAGAAGACGAGATGCCTGCACTCTAAGTACTGAGCTCCTTTTCTTTTCTTTGCTTCCTGGGGTGAGTAGTCGTTCGCTCCAGCTCTTCGGAAGTGGAGAAGTAATTCAGAGAAGGCCATTCAGATAGGGCAAGAATAGCATAGGTTAGGCGGCTGGCCGAATGATAAAGTATAGCTTGATATTCATTCCTAAGTTCTGTCTTTCTTGCTGCTGCTCGTATGGGTTACTCAGGTATATCATTCGAGTACCTTTTTGATAAGGACCTCGGCTCCGTAGCGCTAACGGAATAGAAGTCCCATGCTTTAACGATAGAAGATAGCTTCTTTCCCATGCCGCTTATAGATAGGGTTAGGCTTTCCCCATTTGACCAAGTAGTTTCGAGTGCAGGTAGCCATAGATCTGATGAAGACCAAGCCAAGCAATCAAGTATGAGAAGGAGAAGTAGCCAGTGCGACTACTGCCAGAGGATAGGAAACGAGAGGGACGAGGACGTGAAGGCTCTGAAAGAGTGAAAGATGAATTAAAGGAGCGACTACTGGTGAAGAGCTCGGAGTCAGACGCTTCCATACAGGCGACTGACTAGCTAAGACCCGTAGAGCTCCTTAGGTGCTTCTGTGCTTCGGAAATAAAGGCCCTCCGCAGAGCTAAAATAGGCTATTTTCGATTAAAGGAAGTGGCCGGGGCCGGATCGATCGAGCTTTGCTCTCGAGGCGTCGGCTTAATATATAAGCGTTCTTTGCTCTTCCTGCTCCGCTCTCTTCTTTCCTTCCAGTTCTACTACCTTTGATGCATGTCCCGAGAGAGAGGATGGCCCGCTATAAGTTGCAGCTCTACTGCCCGAGATCCACCACGGTTCATTGATGCATATGGCCCGAGAGAGGCTCCACCACGGTTCATTAATTAAAGAAGAGATTCCGCCGTTGGATTAATAAGATGATTACACTGCCTTAGCACCTAATCTTACAGCACCTTGAACTGAATCAGCAATAGCAACCTTAGCTAAGTGACCTTCTTTTCATTCTTCGCAGTACTGAACTTGACTAAAGAGCTCTGACTGAATGGAATGTAAGCGTGGCTTGATGAGAGGCTCTGACTGAATGGAATGTAAGCGTGGCTTGATGAGAGGCTCTGACTGAATGGAATGTAAGCGTGGCTTGATGAGATGAGTGACTGCACGCGTGGCTGAGATACGATGATAGTAGATTGCTCTGATGAGTGAATGCATGGCTGAGATGTTACGATAGGCAGGAGGAATCACATTAGATAGAGTGGAATTCATGGAAGTTGGAGTGAGTTTACCGGAACTTGCATTGGATGGAGTGGAAGGAGAAGAGAAGTGAGTTTCCCGTTAAAGAAGTGGATCGGCCCGAGGAAGTGAGTTTGAGTTGAACTTGCATTGGATAGAATGGAAGTGGGAGCGACCGGAACTTGATTATTATAAAAGTTATTCATGGAAGGTCTGCTGTTGAATATGAATTTCTTTGTCTCCGAGTTCCTTGGCTCTGTCTTAATTTCTTTGTTCTATAGAAAGGGCTTTGAATCTGAAAGTCAGTATTCCTTCATGTCAGTCTTCTATAAGTGAGCTCGTTCAACTAATAACTACTACTGCACGGCAAGGAAGTTCGTCTTCTATTTAAAGAAAGTAAGCGAGTTCAACTCCGGTTCGGCAAGGAAGTAATGATAGCTCGACCCCGACTATTGGAGCGAAGCAGAGACACGAAAGAAGAGTGGCTTAAGTAGGGCAGGGCTTGAGTGTTGAGTTCAAGAGTTGGCTTGAGAACTATATAGACTATCGGAATGAGAAAGATGAGCGGAGCGAGGAAAGACACGAGAGGGAAGCCGCTTGAGAACTATATAGACTATCGGAATGAGAAAGACCCCAGGAGTGCCTAAAGCAAGCGATAGAGGGGAGCGCGTAAAGAACCTACTAGGAGTAGAAGCAAAACCAGGAGCGACTGGAAGGAGCGGTGAACGGAGAAGATAGTTGCATTCGAACCAATCACTTCATTTAACTAGTTGCATTCGAACCAATCACTTCATGATTAAGCGTGTCAAGGAGCTAGTTGCATTCTCACCCATAACTTGATTTAAGCCATTCAGTTGGAGCAAAGGAATAAAGAGAAATATAAAGAAGATAAAGAGCTAAGGAAGAACTAAGGAAAGAGCAAACAAAGGAGGAGCGAACGAGAGTTCTTTTTAGAAAAGGAGGAGCGAACGATAGAACTACAAACAAAGGAGGAGCAAAGTTCATATAAAGATTCAATATAAAGAAAGAAAGTAATGGAGCGAATTTCCGTTGACAAAGTCAGATTCAACGACGCAGAGCCGATAAATGAATGTTCTTTCTGGCATCTCAATCTATAAAAGAGACCTCAAGTTCATTCTGGCATCTCGTTCCGATAAATGAATGTTCTTTCTGGCATCTCAATCTATAAATGTTCTTCTTTAGGTGTGATCCAATAAATGAATGTGATCCGAGAAGCGGAGCTGTGAGAGACGGTTGGATGCAAGGCTGCGACATCATTCCTCGATGGCTCTATAATCCCCCATTGCCCCGCCTACTCTACTTCGTTGCACTCGTCCCACCCATAGATGCTCACGTGCCACCAACTATGTTGAGACAGATGCTCACGTACCACCAACTATGTTGAGACAGATGCTCACGTACCACTATAATATAAAGACCCATACCTAAAGACTAGGAAGCGCTCTCTTTTGCTTTGCAACGATCTGGAGACATGGCAGATAGAGATATAGAAGCCACCTAAGGGAACATGGTTGTAAGCAGCCACCTAAGGGAACATGGTTGTAAGCCACCTAAGGGAACATGGAAGAACTCTATATAGAAGCATACCACCTATGGGAGAAGAACTCTCTTTTGCAACGATCTGGGGACATGGCAAAACCATCTTTGGCTTTGGTACGATCTGGAGACCAATGTAAAGTGTGTTGCGAACGAGGCGTGCTCTCGACTACCTATCTTCTCACTTGTTCTCGACTACCTATCTTCTCATTTGTTCTTTACTTATAGTTACTACTTGTTCTTGACTTCGGTTCTCATTTGTTCTTCGGTTCTAACTTGTTCTTTACTTATAGTTAGTACTCATCCAATGCTCACTTGTTCTTGACTTCGGTTCTAACTTGTTCTTTACTTCGGATTTATCAGTGCTTTCCCAGTTATATGAGACTCAACTTAAACGACTGAGGTGCTTTTCCAGTTATATGAGACTCAAAAAACTACCACTTTTGCCCATGGGGAGATCAAAGTATCTGAATTTTGATGCTTGTTTTTAGCTAGTTTACCTCGATAACTTGGATTTCAGTGCGACTACTTTGGCCCATAGGGGAGATAACTGAGATGCGACTTTCAAGTCTCTTTTCAGCAACTTTCCCTAATAAGCCAGACAAGGACTACTTTCCCAGTTATATGAGACTCAACGGAATTTCCCATATAGGACTCAACAACTACTCATTTGATGCTACTTTGGGGCAGCAGTAGATTGGAACGATAGTGAATCTCGATATGTATGTTAGAAGGAGATCTGCTTACACTAGCTATTGGAATGAGCCGGTATGGTATGTTAGAAGGAACTGCTCGCGCCGGTATGGGAGACTCAGAAGGAGCTCGTGCCGGTCGTTCAGCGGAAGAGGAGCTGACTAGGACTCGGAGACTTGCTTGGCTATCGGAGACTTGATCGACTATACTCCCTTGCTTGGCTATCGGAGACTTGATCGACTACCCCAACTACTAGAGGAAGGGAAGGTGGCGAGGATCATTCCTACCACTAGGAGAATTGATAAGCGACAGCGTGCTAGAGCATCAACTCCTGCTGGTGCCTCCATGTCCTTTGTTGGTGTATAAGGTGTAGTTAGGGTTGAGTTTGTGTAGTTATGGTTGTGAGGGTAGTTGGTCGATCCCGCATGAGCTTTCTTCCTTTCTTTAGATCGAGAGACAATGCTAAACTCGATTAAAGCAGGCATCCGACCGTGGAACCAAGCTGAGGAGCACAGCGGACGGGACCGAGACTATGCAGATCTTCAGAGAGCTGCTTTCAGATGTCGGGGAGATAGATATAAAGAGCCTCTTCGACTAGCAAGGAAAGAAAGTCTTCAGAGTTGGTGCTGCAAGGAGCTCAGAGTGCTTAGCTTAGAAAGGAGCTCAGAGTTGGTGCTGCTTAGAAAGGAGCCAAGATCGAAGAAAGAGGGCAGTCAAGTAATTCAAGCGAGGAAGAAGCACCAGCTAAGTAAAGGGTTTAGGTTTAGCCCATCAGATCTCCAAGTAAGTGAGCTAAAGAAAGAAGAGTGCGAAGAAGTGCTACCACTACAGGTACTACAGAGAGCCGAGAAGATGATAAAGGACTAGCTTTCCTATTTGAGTTCAAAAAGTGGCAGTTACGAACGCTACACAAATGGGCTAATCAATTCAATGGTCAATTCGGACACAACACTTGATAAATGCAGACTTGAGGGCATGGCTAGTCAAATGGGAAATGAAGACATCAATCTCGGAAGTATCTCAGTGAGAATAAGGGAGAGAAAGGGTGGGTATAGTCATAACCAAGAAAATAAGAAGGTCGCTACAGTTCGCTAGGTGCGCCAATATCTGAAGTGATTTGAGTACCGCTTATATAGCTGCGTTGGGGAGAGACACTTTTTGATGCTAGGTTCTGCGAGAACGGAAAATGCCCAGGTTGGGGTGGAGAGCTATGCATAGCTGCTACGGCTGGACGAGAGCCTAGCTCAGCGTTCAGTGTGGGTAAGGAAGCCTAGTTCATCTTGATACCGCGTAGTGGGTCAACTGAACTGAAATATTCCCTTGATACCGCGTAGTGGAGTTCGTAGATCCTTGAGCACCAGGCTACGCCCCACGAGCGCTCAAGTCCATATGCATTTTTAGTTTACTCCCCTGCTCATTTGATGATTCTACCGAACGGCTACCCTGGCATCTATGCTTCGTCAGCGTCAAGAAGGCCATCAGGCTTGCATAGTTGAGTCGACCACTTGGCAACTTAGTCAGTGTCTTGAATGAAGTTATGAATTGGAACGATTCACTCTTATTCGGAAGCACCTGGCCAGTGTTTTGATTCCTCGAAGTGCTAAGGCCTTCTCAGTCTAGTAGGTGCTCTGTGGAATCTGAACCAGAAGAAGGTCGGGCTAGTTGGACGGGCGTGCGTAACGAGGTCTGCTGCAGGGCTCACTTCCTTTGCTTTTGGTTTATGGAAGGGATGTACGTGGCTAAGAGAAATCTAAGTCATAAGGTGTGCCCGATAGGCAGTGACGCGTCTGTAGGAAGAGGGAAGGTTCCTCTCAGTGGTCCTCGAAAAGCGGAGAAAGCGGTCCGCCTCCCGGTAAGGAGACTGTGGACAGAACAGATAGTCTAATTGGCGCCCAATTCTTTCTTATAAGACTTCCAGAGCATATAGTCAAACTTCTACTTAAAGCTTGCCCCATGCTTAGTTAGAAAAAGAGATTCCCTGGCAAGGGAAGCTCAGTCTTCCTTTTCCTAATTATGGATTGGATGATGGACTATGAAGATTCTTCCTTAGTCTCCCACTTCTTTTCCTAAGGAGCGAAGGAAGGAGGGGAGAATGATACTGGTTCAGGAGGACCCCACAGGGTAGGGAAGGGAGATACAGGTAGGGGCGTAAGCGTTAATCAGGCGTGTTGGGTGGATGGTTTGAAGGCATTGATTGACTAAAGCAGGAAGAGCAGCCCTTCTGACTTCAAGAACCGAACCAATCCCTCTTTGATCACTTAAAATAGGTATCCGTCGGGCAAAGAGAAGACATTCCAATACGATCTGGAACGAAATGAGAATCTCCCAATAGGGATCGGTACTCTCCAATCAATGGCCCGATTCAGCGACAGATGATAATCAAATGGAACTTCTAAGCCGCAACAAAGAGTACGTTTTGAGCTGTAGTGTAGGAACACGGATTTGTACTTCTGGAGAAAAAATACAATCCGTGAAAAAGAAAGAAGAGAAAAGAAAGGATAATGCTTCGATGTTGCCAAAATCTGCGAGTTGTTCTGGACTTCAAAGTATCCGCCCGGCTGAAACAGAACAGAAGAAGACAAAGGTCAAGCCCTGATTCAATTGATGTGTGATATAGGTTGTCTCGTGTCTGCTAGGGATTGCTACTATACAATACCTTACGGTACAGGAAACTATGATAATGGAAAGGACTGACATATGGGTTTATGATAGACAACAAAAGACAGGCCGTGTTTCCAACTCCTCTTTCCCCCTCTGTCAACAACATCGAAAAGATTAGGACGAAGGAGCTCGAGTTCTCTTCCATATTCCATTCTCGGAAGCTGATTCTACGCATCAGACTAACTGGAGTTCATGCTTTCCTTAGACCAGGGAAGATTAGTTTCAACATGAGAAAGAGGAATTGGGTGGCTTCATTCATAAGGATTTTCAAACGCCATTGACTCATTACCAGATCTCTTAGCCTCTAACCGGCTCTCAAAGAGGGAGCCAGAGATTGGGAGCACAGTGTAGCCTAGGTGCATACTTTAACTCCTCGCTATAGTACACTCTAACAAATTCACCCGTTGGCAGAGGATGGATGGAATGAAGAAACGTAGTGGTTGAGAGTAGTTCGAGCGATGCAATTGAGCAGTTCCACGAGTAAAAGAATCGGTCCCGTCTGGTTGAGCAAGTAATCGAGAATGAAGGAATAAAAACCAACTTATGAATTGGTCTAGATCCCATAATATGACTCGACCAAACATTATCGCCTATCCGGATCAGTTAGGTTTAGACCTCTATAGAGTTTCACATAGCCTTTGGGAAGACTCGGAGCGGAGGTCAAGACCTTATCCGATAATCGATAGGCGAGGCGAATTTATTCTTCTCGTCCCGGCCCTGATAGCTCTTTTAGTATACGATGAGTTGGGAGAGGACCACTATTGATGCCTTGAACTCGACTCCTCGTCCTCCAACCAAGGGGGGCTATGCTCTGTCCTAACCATTCCTTGCTAAAAGAGAGTTTTTAAAAGCAGTACAGTAACTAATATAGGATTTTATCAAATGCCGGAAAAATAGTAGGAAAAACCCCTTATGCTGTCAGAGGGAAAGTGTTCGATACGAGCAAGGTACTTTTTTTTTAGGTAATAGTTTGCCTAGGAGGTTTGGATAAGAGAGAATTTCTAGTCAGGGCAGCCCGTTAAGGGCTTGAACCAGGTCCAGCCTTTGGCTGTTCTAGTCTAAATGCTTGCGAGCTAGTAGCTTTCCTTTTCGCTAGGATTTGAATCCAGCCAAGCTTAAGTAAACTCCTGTGCTTCGATCCAGTGATGAGTGCCCCTAGAGAGTAAGGCTCTTCCTCTTCGATCTTGGTATACGAATAAAAATGAATTCCTTTTTTCCATAGAGAAATCCCTATCAGTTACCATACGAAGTTTGGCTACGGCCATTCTTGCAGGAAGTCTCCATAGTGGGCGCCTTCGTAGCAATAGTGGGATTCGTCCTTGTATATGAGTAAGTACTAGCCTCTGTTCCAGTCAGTTAGAGTTGTCCCCTTCCGTTCATGCTATTCGCGGAAGAGTTGATAGTTAAACTCTGGACAGGGGAGGACTAGTGGATAGGTTCCATACAGACGAACTAATAGGGTACATGGGTGGAAAGAGTTTCCCGAGTAAATAAGAGTTTGTCAAATTCCCTGCCGGATAAACCCCTCATTTTGAAGAGTGCGACGCTTAGGTCGACTAACCGGTCAGATAATTTTCAACAAGTCAAGATTGGCTGTCCTACTTACCATGCTTTCCATTCTTTAGTGGCGGGATCAGTAGCAGCTCGACTTACTTATTGTATTTGTTGAAGCGAGATAATTCAGTTGGTTAGAACCGGGGAAAGTAATCCAATTCGTAGCTGTTGATGTTTCTACTGATCGATCATAGAAGAAAAATAAGCATGTATTCCTTATGTGACATTAGGGAATGAGTTACTCTAGTCGAGGACGTTCCTCTCGCTTCAAACCAATGGTTGACTTCCACACAGCCAAACTAGGTCGATTGATTGGCATTCTAGGCTAGAGTAGCCTTATTCTTGCCTTATTCTTGGAAGACTTAGGGTTGGCTAAGAACATTATGGGGACGTTGAACGCGAAGAACTGCAATAGCATCTAGAGCAGCGTAAGAGGTGGGCCTTCTCATAGGAGTCCTGGCTAAGAGTGAGAGTCTGACGGCGTGCAAGAGCGAAAGCCTCAGAGCCGATCTATAGCCGGAGTCCGTAGCAAGAGAAAAGAGTCCTCTTTGAATAGAAAGGACTAGGGGTGAACGCCCAGAGCAAATCAGATCGGATAGATGCGGATAAAGCAACTATATGACTGTGGCACATACCTAAGGACATTAGCCCGATTCGATTCAGATGAATAAGCACCTCCACTCTTGGGCACGGTCAAGGTCTAAAGAAAGCCTATCTGCTGTGGATGATGAATCCGAATCTTCCACCGAAGGCTTTCCTTTATAAGAGGATGGCACTCAGCAAAAAGTAGAGATGATTATATATGATGAACTACTGTCCCCCGGATCTCAAGTAGGGAAGATTATTAACTACTGTCCCCCGGATCCCAAGTGGGGAAGCAGCTCTGCTGTTTTATTCCCTGCGCACCAAACCTACAATCAATGATACTGACCTCGCTCCCAGGCCGAGATGAGACTCCCCGAGCAAGGACCTGGCCCAGGCTGTGCATAGCTTGAAAGGGATTCCCCAACCTCTGGAAGGAAGAAGAGGAACTCAAAGTAATGGGACGAGAAGCCTCCAGTTCTTTTATCACGAAAGAAAGCCATTCATTCACAAGAGCAAGAAATAGGTGCCTCCCTCTATCTCTAGAAGTAATAAGTAGGTTGAGAGTCGTGAACTAGCGAATCGACAGAGAAGGACTGACTTTAGTAGAAAGCAAAGCAGATAAAGCGCCTAATGTAGAAAGGCTTCTTACTGTTCTCCTCAAAGTGGGTGACTTGGATACCGATGGCATGGTAGATATGGCTAATCATTGCCGATCTACTGTCGATAAGGCAAGCTGGAGACTACATTGTTGAATCCCCATGCCTCTCTCTGTGGTATTAGACCCGACCTTCACTCTCCTTTTCCTTGTTCGGGTAAGCGCTACACCGTACCTAAGAGTTGGCTAACCTAATAGCCTTGAACCCCGGGGTACATTTATAATAATAGGTTGAAGGCCCTCTTCCCAGAATGTGAACTATTCTACTATAGAGAAGTTCAATCTCTTTATCGTGTGCCAGTAGCTGTAGCGATAGGAGTGGAGTCTCATTTGACCCTTTTTCTTTCTCGGGTAATGGATCAAATTACACAAAGCGTACGGGAAGAGAATGGTTAGGGCTTCGGGGCAAGAAGAGAGGTCAAGCCCGTAGAGCGGTTGGTTCTTTATTTACTTTTGGTTTCGGGAATCCCGTAGTTGAAACTCTGCGATAGGAGACTGACCTTTCTTGCTCGAGTAATGACTGGTCTTGCTTGTATGGAAGTTTGACCACAGGCCCTACGGAATCGGAATCTTGACTGATTGAGGCTTTGCCCGAGTTCATTGTAGCTCTCTTTCAGGTCTTTTGTCTCTATACTATAATATAAGAAAGATAAGAAAGAGCCGAGGAAGCGTTAAGTTCAGGCTGATGCGGGATCTACTCCTCACTCTTCTTCTTCTTATGAGTAAGGGTGCAATTGCTCTTCTAAAGGGTTCTAAGGAACTTGACTCCATTAAGTGAAGACCTCCGGGAAGAATCCGGTGAGGCCTAGCTGGGCTGGGATCAAAGTACATGCAGAACGGGCTTTCTTCAGTGTTGGGTTAGCTCATATAATATAGCAGAGAAAGCAGAATCAGTATAGCATTGCCCTACTCCTCTGTGCCGGTCATATTCAACATAGCTGCTCCGCACTTTGAGTCTCAGTAGGCTCCTAGTAGTCCCCTATCCCCAATAGCTCCGATAGCTGACTTGGCTATAGTAGTTTCATGAGTGGTTCCCCCACTTCGTAATCTTGCTCCCCACTCTGGGTTAGGCGGGTTGGGAAAGAAGGGCTGCAGCATGCGAATGAAGTTGGGCTATGAAAGGGGTCGGAGGGAGAGAACCATGAACTCAAGGGATGAGCCCTTGCTGACGGAAGTCCTCCGCATGCCCACACTCTTCATTATATATTATAAGAAGTAGATTCAGTCCCATTCTCGGAAGATAAAGAATCTCAAGCAAGATTGCATCTCGGAAGACGAAATAGCAAGCAGTATCATAAAGAATTCAAAAGTAGAAAGTGGCTGGAGCGAGATTATTGTTGAGTTTGCTTGCGCCATCCTGAGTAGTCTTCGCAGGAAAGATTTCCGTAAGATCTAGCTGCTCTAAGTTGGGTCGGTCGAGCTCCGGTTCTCGCAGTCCGGTCTCCAAGGTTTCAAGCACGTGACGGCAGTGAGGAATCTCTGGGTGGGCCTCTAAATCCGATCATCGAAGGCGGGCGGCGTACTATACACTACTGAATCAGTCAATTCATGGTTGCTTTATTCATCATATATAGTAGCACCTAACCGCACTCTACCTTTTTCTGCCTCTATCTCTGCCGCTATTACTTTATTTAACCGCTCCGCAGCTACCGCTATTACTTTATTTAACCGCTTCGCTTAATAATAATGCTTCTCTACCGCAGATCGAATGTGATCTCGTGTGTTCTTCTAGCTTGCCTTTCTATGTTCAAATCATGCATTGGATGGATGCCCTGGCATTGAGAAGTAAGGACGTTAATAGTCGAAATGCCATGGGTAGATATGTGTTCTGTGATCCATGGATCTCCGATCGGTAAAGCGTATCCAAGCTCCGTGGCTAGTCTGCGCTCTTTGGACTTTATCAAACTTAGCGAACTGAAACATCTGAGTAGCTAAAGGAAGGAAAATCAACCGAGACCCCGTTAGTAGCGGCGAGCGAGAGCGGAACAAGGGTTTGAAGAAAAACAAACACGAAGCTTCGTTCCTCGTGTTCACTTATTTTTCGTTCATTCGATTTGTTGTGGATTGGATGATGGAAAAACCAGCAAGCTACGGCTTGAAAGCTTACCTTATTATTGGTTTTGTTCTGCTAAGGAAAGTCTGTTCTCTTCTATATAGTATCTCCTACTTCACAACTATGCAAGATTACATGTCTTGTGTAAAAGAAAACATACTTCTTTATGAAAGGTCTAGCAAGAGACGCAAAGTGACTCTCAGACAACCTACTACAAAGAGGAATAGTCGAAAGAGTCAAGCCGCTACCTGTGCTAACTTTATTCATCAAAAGGATGTTATAGCAATGAAAGTCATCGAATCCTTAATAAGGGGGCTCCAGTGTACACTATTTTTTTATGACAACTCTTCCTTACGTCAGAATGGTGCCAGAAATATATACGAGTTTATAAAGATGATGGATCATCCACTCTTTCTTATAAAGAAATGAATCAATGAGAATGCCGTATGATGATCTTGTTGAAGAATCTAAAGTGCCAGAGAAGACGATCCCATTCCACCTCATCATCTAAGATCCCATGACGAGAATGTGCGATAATGGCAGAAGTGAATGGTGAAAGTGTTGCCGTGTGCTTTTATGGTTGGAGACTGAGGGAATGGCTCGTAAGGTATGACTTGACTCGAGGGGGAGGAGGGACCGAAGAGTGAATGGAAAGATCTGTCGTAGTTTTGTAGTGAATTCAAAGAGCTATATCTCCTTTCCAAAATTGGAAATAGCCATTCACGACTATTTACTTATATATAGTATACTTAATTGCAATGCCATTCAGATATTCGACTGTAGCGGTTGGGTTTTATAGTGTTGTGATCTGTCGGACTTACTAATATCTTGCCATTCACGACCTGCGGCATCTACTTGCGACGTGGAGCTGACAGAGAAGGCAAGGGAAGATAACCAGAGCTCAGAATAGAATACAAGGCATGAGATCTTGAGTACGAGCTAAGATAGTCAGAGCTAAGCTTCAAATAAAAAATGAAGCTTCATATTCTGAGTCTTTTCCCGTCCCGAACGAGTACAACTCAGTTTCACCATTCACTGATATAGCCAATAGCTTTAGTAGTTCTAGGCATATTGAAATAGCTAAATTCACTAACACCCTCTTTCTTAAGATCGGACTGACTTCAATAGGTGGCGGTCCCAGACCAACAAAACAAGCCATGAAGAACAGAGCTAAGAGTATAGGCAGGCTGAATGTATGAGTACGGAGCACCGTTCAATATTCTGAGTGGAGCCGTTCAATAGAAATAGAGGAAGCTCTTTCTGTGACGTGAAGAAGGGGAATGCCATGATCAAAGCCAAGAGAAAGTTTGACATGCCACTACCGACCTCATACTAGATAATGTGACCCGAGTGTGAATGAAGAAAGGAAGAACGAAAGTGACGAGCAAAGGGGCGGTGAAGCAGCTCATAGGAACTTTCTTTAATATAAGAGTGACCAACTAAGCTACGCCGACCAGCGAGTGGAAGCGAGAATAATACACCGACCGCTGAATCTTGAGTGACGTAGAGCCGAGCGATAGCTAAGTAGATTAAGTATAGAAGAAGCGGATCAGAGCAAAGGGAATAGACTCGGAAAGGCTAAGTGGGGTTGGGAAAGATGGCCCTCTTGCTTGACGGATCAGACATCCGTTAACAAGTGATGTGAAAGAGCAGTGCCGTGCCAATCAGTAAGTAAGGTCAGATTGGAATCAAAGTGACAGACTTGCAGTCAACAAACAAGTAGTCGCAGTAGAGAAGTAAGGCAGATCTTCTGCATCAAACAATCATCCGCTATATAAGAGCTTCTTTATCAGCCCAGCGGCTCGAACGCAGTGACGAGGATCTTTACCCTTTACTTCGAATAGAGTAGAGAAGAGTGAAATGCTCCTCCTGGGTCAACCTTTTCAAATAAGAGAAAGAAGTGCAGATGATGATCCGATACAACCACTACTATATAGTATAGTAATCGCTATGGAGCTAGAGACCGGGGCCTCCTCACCGGCATATTCGTTGACTCGTATCCCGGGCAGTCCTCTGTTCCGCATCCATTGCCCGATGCCCGCCTAGTCCGTCCTCCCGATCACTGTAGATGCAGAGCTGAGCAGCATGGGGCGGGTCCTGAAACCGAGAAGCCGCAGGGACCGGTAGAGCGTGGAGACAGTTCCCTATCCCGAAAGCCTTCCTTACTCTACTCTGTTCTCTGTCGTCCTCTTTCGCCGCCGACTAGATAGAATATTGAAATCGGTCTGTGCTCTTGGTGCGACCAAGCGAAGGACTATAGAGCTCCTCCTTAATTCATATACGAGAGCAGCTTTTGGAATAATATTGGAACTCTTTATTGAATTAGATAGAATGCCCGCGACGTAGAGTAGTGAACTGAACCATATTTTCATTCAAGGAACGAAGAGAAAGCGAAGGGAGAAGCGAGTGAAACGACGAACAAGTGATAGCGTCGTAAAGAACAAGCGGCAGCGTCGTAAAGATTGCTCGTTCGTCGCAGAGCAGAGCGACTGAAAGGAGCGTTTAGAGCTCGTTAAGACGTGGTCTCGGAAGGCTCTCCACCGGTCTCAAGTTCAAGGCCAAGACCTAAACTCACTCCTTTAAGGGTTTGATGCACCGGGGAGTCAGGAACCGATCGAAGAGGGCAAAGATTCCAGTTAGTCTGATTCTGAGTTAGGTCTCTATCTTTTCCCCGTTTTTCTCTGTGGCACTTCTATCTGTCCAATTCTGTGAGCTAGCTCGGTCCCGAACCAGACGCTTATGAACTGGATTCTTCCCGGCTTCGAGATTCTAAAGGCAGTGAGGCCCACTCAGTTCTATGGTCTCAGTCCGATTCCTTTAGCAAAGTGGGTCCTGGTCAAGCCTACGCAGAGCAGTTGTCTTCCTCAGTCGGGGCTGATAGAGATAGAGTGAACTACTGAAAGTGAGACTCTCTTTCCCATATCACATTACACGGTCCGCAATAGGATTGATTCCTTCCCACCTTCTCGAGTGCTCACCCAACACAAGAAAGAGTAAACCATGTCAGATTGATTTGCTAACGATAGAGTGCTTACTCAGAGTAGCAAGAATAGAAGGAGCGGCGACGCCTAACCGAAGTTCATAAGTAGAGTGTACGAGAAGTAGAGAAAGTGCAGAGCAGAGTGGGACTGAATCTAAGATAGGTTAGAAAGGGAAAGCAAGCCATGTAAGAATAGCGAATAGCATAGAAAAGGCAAGCAAGCCATGTAAGAACAGCGAATAGCATAGCATAGAAAAGGCAAATAAGTGCGATCCGGTCGATAGCTTACCGGTAGATCGATAGCTTAGCTTATATTAATAGTAGTCAAAGTCAGTGCCAGCGAGTGAACACTTAATGGTAGCGGTAGCCGGACGAGAGCGATAACAATTAAATTCCTAATGCCGGACGAGAGACAAAGAGGGTCCAACTCGACGACTAGCGTATGAAGCGGTGGACTATCTTTCTTGTTCTGGATCAGGCCAGGAGCTTGACAATAAAGAACCCCAGGTTAAGCATTGACTGTAGCGCTCTCCAACTATACACATGGGGAATGCAGAATTTTTTATATTTCAACTTCCTCGGGCTCCAACTTCACTAATCTAGCTTTATAAGTAATAACATTACCATCCATATCGATTTTCTTCTTGAAAACTCACTTGCACCCTATAGGCATTATGCCTTCGGGTAGGTCTACCAAGTTCCAAACTTGGTTTTCATACATGAAATCTATTTATGATTTCATGACTATTAGTCATCTATCCCTGTCTGAACTATTCAGTGCCTCTTCGTAACTAATGCGTTCCTTATCCTCTATGAGCAATATGTCATTAGATTCACTTATGAGAAATCTATATCTCTTAGGAATCCTACGTGTCCTATTAGATCTACGAGGAGGTGGTGCATCATCAGGTTCAACTATTACCTCATTTGAATGAGTAATCAACTGTGATTCTTGACTAGACATCTCTTCTATATCTACCGGAGTCTCTTAAACTATGCTTAGTTCAATCTCACTCATACTATTTTTCTGTAAGAGAAACTCTTCCTCTAGGAATACAACATGTCTTGAAACAAACACTTTTTGTTCCAAGGGATGATAGAATTGATAACCCCTTATTTCCTTAGGGTAACTAATAAATAGACACTTATCAAACTTAGCCTCCAGCTTGTCTGATACAGTCCTCTTCACATAAGCAGGACAACCCCATATCTTCAAATAAGATAAATGATATTTTCTACTATTCCACATCTTATATGGAGTAGTAGAGATTGCCTTAGTCGAGACTCTATTTAACAAGTAAATAACGGTCTCGAGTGCGTAACTCCAAAAGGTTTTTGGAAGACTTGCATGTTCATCATTGACCTAACCATGTCCAACAATGTTCGGTTTCACCTTTCAGCCACACTATTATGTTGTGGCGTGTAAGGTGGAGTCCTTTGGGACAATATATCATTGTCCCTTAGATAATCTTGAAATTCTTGACTCAAGTATTCACCACCTCGATCCGATCGAAGTACTTTAATACTTTTCTCAAGTTGTTTCTCTACTTATTTTCTGAAATCTTTAAACCTTTCAAAGACTTTAGATTTGTATCTTAATAGATACAAATATTCATATCGTGAATAATTATCGATAAAGGTAATGAAGTAGCTATAATCTTCTGTGGCACGAGTTGACATTGGTTCGCATACATTAGTATGTATAAGTCCCAATACCTCAACTGCTCGTTCAACTTTTCTATTAAAAGGTAACTTAGTCATCTTTTCTTTTAAGCATGAAACACATGTGCCTAATGAATCTGATTCATAAGACTCCAAAATGCCAAGCTTATGCAGTTTGGACATGCGTTCATTGCTTATATGGCCAAGATGACAATGTCATAATTGCGAGGTTAACTGATTATCTAACTTAGCGTGTTAGCTATTTGATTCGATATTGAATATCTCGTTGGATGTATCTAATATGTAGATTCCATTATTTAACATCCTAGTAGCATAAAGAACACCATTTAACATAATGTAACAATAATTATTACTGAACGTCAAATGATAACCTTTCTTATTCAAACATGAAATAGAAAAAATATTCTTTATTAATGCAAAAATATAGAAACAATCATCCAACTCTAAAACTAGTCCTGTAGGAAGTCGCAACAAATAAGTTCCTTTGACTATAGCAACAATCGTTGCTCCATTGCCAACCCTTAGATATGCTTCTCCCTTAACCATTTTCTTCTGTTCCTGAGCCCATGTATGTCATTATATATATGTGAGCCACACTCAGTATCCAATACCCAAGTGTTAGAAGAAACAGTATGACATTTAATAACAAATATAATTGAAGTAGATTAGGCACCATATGTCTTTTTCTGCTTTAGTGGCTCTAGATACTACTTGTAGTTTCTCTTTCAATGTTCATCCTTGCCACAATGATGGCAGGTGCCCTTGGGAGTTGATTCTTCCTTCTTTTCCTTTTTCTTCCCTTTGGCTTTCGTGTTTGACTTCCTCTTAGAACCTTTTTTTGAGGAGTCAATCAATATCGCCGTCGTCTATTCTTTAACAACAGATGGCTCCACTGTTTCGAGCATATTGATTAACTCAAGAATAGTGGACTCAATCTTATTCATCTAATAATTCATCACAAATTGTGAATAGCTACTCATCAGATTGTGAAGAATTAAGTCAATACTTAATTCATGGTCCATGAAAAACTCTAATGATCTCAATCTCTCAATATAGTCATTCATCCTTAGTGCAAACTATATTGCAGATGAACCCTCCTACATCTTCGAGCGAAAGAGGAGCTGGGTGACCTTGAACCTTTCAGATCGCACTTGCTCATTGAACAACTCTCGAAGATGGAAGAAAATTGTATTAGCATCCATATGCTCATGTTGCTTCTGCAACTCAGGAGACATCGACGCTAGCATAATGCAACTCGCCATCTCAGAGTCAACAATATATTTCTGGTAAGTCAACTTTTGGTCACCAGATGTATTGTCTGTAGGAGGTTGGGAAGAACCTCTTCAAGGACATAAACTAGCTTTTCAGTCTTGAGAACAATTCTCAGGTTGCGAAGCCAATCCAAGAAGTTTGGCCCAGTCAATTTGTTGTTGTCCAAAATAGAATGTAAATTAATGGAGGTCGACATGTTGTTCTAATTAGTACCTAGACATATAAAAAGAGGTGTATAAGAGGGATAAATTTATAGTAATGTAAACAATTTACATTAACAAGAAATTTCCACTATTTTTATCAAATTCAATAACCCTGACTTTGAATTCGAGAGATGATAGATTATCTCCTAGTGGGTTGATATCTATTATGACTAAGAACAACCTTAGAGAGAGTCTAACAAGCCATTCATAGTCATAATATTAGGTATCAACAATACCCATTATATATCAAATATATAACTATCACTTCATACTATCAACTAATTGAATGCTCACATATACATTAGGTTGTTAACTCATTAACATATATACATCCAATGCATATCACCTAATTGTACCTCTGTCCACATTGACCTTGGAGAGAGTCCAACAAATCAATGCTTTCAATTAGGGCCAACCCATTAATCGTGAGATCGAATTTAAATGGTTTGAACACATCCAATCTACAAGCCAAGCTTGGAGAGAGTACAACAACCCAAATTTGAAATTGACATATGGTCCTTATCATTTAAAATAAATATCGAATCTCATATGAATTGAACATGCTCGATGTCATGCCAGGCTTGGAGAGAGTCAAACAAGCCAAATACGAAAAAGAACTGTGGTTCAACCATATTAATGGAAGGTGTTAGCCCTAATATTTGCATGAGGGATTTCAGGTTATTATGAGTCTCATCTATAAAAGGAAATAAACCTAAATATGAAAAAACCAAGGTCATATTAGGAAATAAATTTCTCAATGTGAACGTGAGTCTATGCTTAGGCTCTAACGACGCGACTAACACCTTCGGTGTTTCTAGGTGCATCCTCATTATTTCCTTTTTTTCGATTACAAACATATCCTATATATAAAATCATGCATATTCTAATCTATCATATAGAAAAACATCGCACAGGTATATTAAAACATCAAACATGCTTTAAATATTCTCCTACAACATGTAATATATGCCAAACAAACAAGATCATGATTTTGATATCAATTGTTGGAAGTTTTGGGATTATGCACAGCAGAATAAAGCAAATAAAATAATTTTTATTACATCACATACATCTTTTGGGGGTCAGGAAAACTTGCTCTGACATAATCACATGAAAGCACACAAAAAGAGAAGGAAAAGTTATACCTTCGAGATTCTTTCAAATCCTATATGTTCCCAAGAAGATCATCTTCTTAATATGTTTACTCTGGCCAGAGACTTCTGAGTAACAATCCTGACAAGAGGCCTAGGGTATACATCTCCTTTATCAAGAGTGATGAATCCTCTATAGGTCATTTAAAACACCTTCGATCACTTTGGCTTATATCCAATCATCCCAGAGTTACACCTCCTATGGAGATGGCTGCGAAGAAGTCAAAGTATAAGGCGCCATGATTAAGGTGACTTGAATACCTCAAGTCTAAGGAAGTTCGCACTCGAGATGTAATGAGATCTTCAATGACATATAGAACCATATGAAGTCTCATAGCATGTCACTCCAATGAACTAGTTATCATAACTAGCATCCCTCCACATGTTCACTCTTAACATTCCTATGCTTCCATTCAGTGAGTACCAAATGCTTGGATAAACCAAAGAGCATAACATGTGCTAGTCTCACAGAATTGATGATGTCCAATCTCATCAATTCATTGACTATGGATAGTTTCAATACTTACATGATTACACATGATAAGATGTCAACTAATTGTGATCAAATCATAATTTCTTTTATGCCATGCATCATATTGTGGACTTCAGTACATGAATTTAAGATCCAATCGAATACATAGATAATGCATACTTAAATAGTGAATTTTATTAATAACTTCTCAGGCGATTACCTTAGGACACCTCTCAATTACATCAATTAGTCTTCACATGTTTCATTCCATCATTTATCATTCTAGGATTATTACTAGTGGTAGAGTTCACATGCCATACTATCACATTTTGGCATCATTGTTAACCGTATTAGAGTTTGACATTGCTTTAGGTAATGTCGAACAACTTATAGAGTATGACATGATAAGACATAGGCAATTTGCATTGGCTTGGATAGAGCTAGATGAGAATGATGTTCTATCTTGGAGAAGAGGAACCCAGCCTCAGTCTCAGCCTCAGGCAACCGTGAATGAGGAGATGCCAAACCTAGATGTCAAAGGTCTATCTCCGTATCTTGCACTTCCACCACCTTCAATACCTCCTACATTAGAGGAAAGAGTCTCCAGTCTAGAGGAGACAATTCATGTAGGGTGTATGGACATCGCGCTAGAGGGGGGGGGTGGGTGGGTGAATAGCGATTTCGATCTCACTCGTTCATTTGATTGCATGTTCATTTACAAAACTTGTTAATGCGCAACATACAATAATAGAAATACACAACAAAATAAAGACACACAAGCACAACAAAGAGATTTAATGTAGTTCAGAACTAGGGTTCCTACTCCCCAGGGCGAACTCTAATTGAGCTCTAGTGATGCACACCATCACTATCAAACTTCTCCTTCTCGGTATGATACCGGAGGTGGAGAAACCTCTTACAATATGATCTTACAACAATAAGAGATAAACTACAATAAAAAACAAGAAGCAAATACAACACAAAGTAAAGAAAACTTTATAAGGGCAGTCGACTGCTGATGTATTCGTTGGGAAAATTTAAGCATGGATGGAGCCGTTGTAAGATAATGAATATGTGAGCAGTCGACTGGTGCCTTTGGGCAGTCAACTGCCTCGATGCAGGTTATAAATGGAGCAGCTCATGGAGGTTTTTGGCCAAGATTTTTGTAATGATTTTGAAGGGGAAGTGTTGTTGCATTCTAGACCTTCAAGAACTTTAGATAGTTTAGCAGTGAAGTCCAAGAGGTGTGACCTCTTGGCAGGGAAGTCCCGGACGAGGAGTCTTAGCAAAGGAAGGCTCGGTTGATCAGGGAGATTGAGCTTGGCAAAGGGAAGTCCCAGAGGTGAGGCCTCTTGGCAAAGGTAGACCCGAGAGCATGACGATAGCCGATGGAAGCACTTGAAGGTTAGCGCAAGGATGAAGAGTCACCAACTCGTGGGATCCGGAAGATGTGAGGCTGATGGAAGTGGGTTAAAGACTTAGGTCTAGGCTTAGAGTGAGTATCAAGAATGAAGGGATCATACTTGGGGTGTTAAACCTTAGTGTAGAGGTATAACAGTCGACTGCCAGCTTGGTTCGGTCGACTGGGTTTCATTTGTAGACAAACAGAAGCAAGGGAACCTCGACCAGCGCCTCAACTGGACTGTAGTCGAGGTGGCACCTCGACTGGTAAGGGGTGTGCTCAGAGGTGGGACTTATAGAGTCGAGTGAGTGCTATGGAAGCACTCGGCTGGCGCCTCAACTGGGATATCAGTCGAGGCGCTGCCTCGACTAGTGCTTTTTTCACTCGAACATAAGCAAGGCACAGTCGACGACCACGTCTACTGGCATAGCAGTCGAGGCAGTGGCTCAACTGTCATAGAGTCGAGGCGGCACCTCGACTAGTGCTTCTTTTACTCGAACAGAAGCTAGGCGCAATCGACGACTACCTCGACTAGAGTAGCATGCCTCGAGCAGAGACCCATAGCAGTCGAGGCGACACCTCGACTGACTTTAAAACAAGCATGAAAAAGTTTCTCAGACGTAAGGAAGACTCGACTGACGCCTAGATTGGGGCATCAGTCGAGGCGGCGCCTCGACTGGCGAAGCGACCGTTGTAGATCGGGAAGCTTCGATGGAGATCTATAAGAGAAGGCTTGAGGGGGTCTTTGGGCAAGGTTTTTGAGGGGTGATTTGAGGCGAGGTGCTGCTGTATTTCAGGGCCTTCAAACTCATCCCAAAGCAACCAACAAGCAAGGATTAAAATGCCCTAATTTGTAAAGTGTGTTCACTTATTCTTCCATTTGCTTTTGTTATTGTTGTTGTTGCTTATTGTATCTTGTTCTTATTGTTGTAAGAGACTTGTAAGAGGTTCCTCCACCTTCGGTGTGTCACCGAGAAGGAGAAGTTAATAGTGATAGTTTGCATCACTAGAGCTTGACCGTGGAGTAGGAACTAGGGTTCTGAATCACGTTAAATCAGTGTGTATTGTGTTTTGTGCTTCTATTCATATTTTCGCTGTGTACTAACGAGTGTAGACAAGCACGATGAATTCCATCATCGATCGACTCGAATTGCTATTCACCCCCCTCTAGTGATGCCAATGATCCTACAAGTGGTATCAGAGTCTGGTCAGCTCTAAGAAGAAGAAGACGCTCCGATATCTAGAAGTGTCTTCAATCGGACTAACCGTCGAGGGAGCTAAAACTAGAGGCGATGGAATTTGAAGATGGATTTGGACGCGATGTTCGATTTACACCACCCTATGGATTTGGAGGATTTTCTCAATGGAAGATGATGACGGAATTCTTCTTTCAAATGAACATAAAAGAGTGGTTCGCACTAATGGAAGGGTTCAAGACTCCAACGAACAAGAAGGGGAGAACTCTAGACCGGAGTAAATGGACTGAGGGAGAAGTCCAAAGATTTGAAGCAAATGAAAAGGTAATGAACACTTTAGTTAATTTAATACCTCATAATATTTTTTTACAAATTAGGGAAGTTCGTGGATGCCAAAGAATTATGGAGCAAACTTGCTAAGCTCAATGGCAAAACTTCCATGATCCAAGAGGATGAGGATAAACCCAAAGAATTAGAATGTTCCTCCTCTCAAGAGAGTGAAGATTTGGAAGATGATAGGCGTTCAACTTCCGAGATAGAAGAAATTGTAGAAGCCTCCACTTCAAGAATTGAGGGGGAGCTTAGATCTTCAACCCCGGAATAAGAGTCAGAGGAGGAGCCCTCTACCTCTAGGAGAAATGAAGAAGAAGTCCAAAGTTCTCCTACCATTCAAGTAGGTAACTCAAATGCAATTGTTAGAGATAAAAGTCATATAACATGCTTTAAGTGTAGGGAAGTAGGGCACTATAAGAGTAAATGCTCAAAAAGAGTCAAAAAGGCTCAACCGACACCAAGGGTCAAAGAAAAGTCAAAGGAAGTTGGAGCCTCAATTCATAAGAGCAAGGAGCATATAATATGCTTCAAGTGCAACAAAAGGAGACACTACCGGAGCCAATGTCCTAGGGGGAGGAATCCTCAGAAGGGCAAAGGAGAGAGTTCAAATGTAGGGGGAGCTAAGGCAAATCCTAAGGTAAATTTAAATAAAACTCTTTCTTTATCTAATGTTAGAAAGCATGATGATAACTTTAATGCACTTGCTATTTTTTCATGAAAATCATGCTAGAAATAGATTTTATTATTTTGGTGCTAAGTATGTCAATTTATCTAAGGGAAATGCTAGATCAACCTTACCTAAGGATAGGAAGGTAGAAAACAATAATTTAGGCACTAACCCTAAATGGAATAGACATATGCTTAGAAAGAAGAATATCTCAAGAAACAATGAAAATTCAAAAATTGAGGTATTAGAAAAAGAAAATCAAGCTTTGAGGTCAAAGATTAAAAAATTAGAAAAGACCCTTTATAAGATGAAAATTTCAATTTAGGGGTCAAATTGTCAAAGTGTAGGTTTAAGAGAAGAGGTTGATAAGCCGACCTACCATAGTGTTCCATATAGTTATGGGATAAGTTCTAGGTCTAGGAGTACCAAGGTGACAAGGGAAGTAATCCCTAGAGTTGACCATGGTAACTGTCTAGTGGCTAAGGTTTCAATGAAACCTAGGAAAATCACTAACAAGGTTACAAGGGAAGCAATCCCTAGGGTTAACCTTAACAAGACCAAAATGACCAAGGCTTCCAATCCTAGGAGGGTCATTAGAAAGATACTAAGGGAAGTTATCCCTAGTGAGTACCTAGTAAACTCAAGGAGCTCTAATAGGTATTGGGTTCATAGGAGCGTGATACTCTTATGCTAGATGGGTTTAGGATGTGTCAACCTTGAATGGATAGGTAGTTAATCTAATCATGGTAAAGGTGTCACTTTAAGAAATTTTCAAGGTTTTGGGATTCCTTGGAAATGAGGTTGAATTATATCTTAAAAGATTTTAGGATGTGCCAATGAATTGTATGGAAGTTAAAAAATTGATCAAAATTGACATAATTAGGTTTAGAGTCATGGTGTGTCATTATTGGATTTTTGGCACACTTGGGAGATTTGATTTATTATGGCAAAATGAGGTTGAATTTAGAAAATGGCAATTAGGTTAAAAACGTAGGTATTTTTATGCCTTTACATCTTATTTGTCAAGCTTTGTTTGTTTTGCCATGTCATGATATCATATTTCATTTAATCATATAAAATGTCATGATAATGTTTAGATTTAATTTTTATGTCATGTTAGTATTTAGATTTTATTTATATGTCATGATATCATGATTATTGGCTATGTGCTAATTCATGCTAGTTATAATGCCATAATCATCATTCATGCATTTAGAATTTATTAAAATTGATTTAAGGACTATGACATGATTTGAAGTCTCATGTATAAGGGAATCAAATAGAGTTGCCTAGGAAAATGCATGAGATCGTAGATTAAGAAAATGAAAACTCACATCTCATAAGGACACTTGACTTGGATGTGTATTGATACACCTAGATACATGTGAGATGCTAGGAAGTGAGTCAAATTCAAGGTGCATAGATGTTGCATCTAGATGAACTCAAATTTATCTCAATCATAGGTATAAATCATAATGAAAGCTAGTATACAAGTCATGTATACTTATCCCATAGACCGTGATTGAAATTAAGGTTTTGAAAATATTTTAAAATCATTTTGAAAAATCTTGGGGAAGCCTATCTTTTGATGGCAATCACCATTGAGAAGATTGGAACAAAGTTAGATTAAAACATTGAAAGTTTCAATGCTTTTGAACTTTGTATCATTCTTTGAATTTAAAAGTTATTTTCATAGAAAATTATTTTCCCCTATAATGTTTGGCATAAGTAATGTGTGGATGAAATTTTACTATTTTTCGAATTTTCTAGAATAATTTATGCATTTCTAAAATTGGTCTGAAAATTCGATTTCAGAAATTTCAAAAACCAGTCGTGGCGACGCCTCGACTGGAGATGTTGCCACTCGACTGAGAGCCTTCTCAGTCGACTGTTGGCACTGTCTTGGCTTCCCAATGTTGGTTTAAGCCACCTGATCATAACTCTAAGCTAGATAACTACTCATACACCTCTAATATGCTTAGATAAGCATTTAAAGGGTAAGATTTTTATTGAAAATGAATTGGAGAGTTAATTAGGATAAAAATCAAATTTTAAGGGTTGTGAAAGTTCAAATTTGAACTTTTATCCTTATTTTCTATTGTTTAAGGTTCCTATAGGCTTAGGAATTCTCTAAGAACATTGTTGGTGCAATGATCAAGGGGGAGTAAGTTTTTAGTGGGAGATTATCCATCTATATATGATGGAAGATGAGTTATCAAAAAGGGGGGGGGATGGAAGATTTCTTTTCATTTAGTGATAGATCACTAAGGAGAATGAAAGCATTCAAGATGAATTTTAACCAAGGAGGAGAAGGAAGAATGTCACGCCCCGAGAGTATGTCGTGCCGAAAATCAAACGGACGACATCTCCCCTGTACGTGGCAACATTTCGGGTTAATACAAGGCCCGTAGGCCGACAACAATATCATAATAAGCAAATATAAATATATCAAACACACAGCGGAAACATAAACACATATACAAACATCTAAACCAAAGCACATAGGTGTACACCACCTGATAAGTCCACAATGTTAAACTGTAAACAAAACATCGACACAAAACAAGTCCACGATATAAGACAAGTCCATACATAAACCAAAGTCCATGACAAAGAGCAAAATCCATAACAAAAACGAAAATTCTCGGGAGACACGGAAGAAAGCGGAGATGGGATGGATCGCCGACGCAGCTCCAAGCCGTCACGAAGACTTCAACCTGTTACCTGGGCGACAGAAAAACCCAGGGTCCGTTGGGGTGGTGAGTAAAACTCAGCAGGTAATAGATAAACATGTACATTAATATCACATGTATTTCGACAGAAAATCTACAGGTATCACTAGCATGATAACATATCCATGTATATACCTTCTAACCAAAAGTCAATATGAAATACAGATATACCTGAACGTCTGCTATGCTACACCTATCCTACCTGAGCACATATTCACAACAAATGGTATAAAGAATAAAACTAACTCATACTACATCCTGATATGGGTCAAGGGTATCACAGTGAATAACTAACAAGTATACAAGTGCTGGCCTACTATCATATAGAAAATGTAATAACATGTATAAATATGTACAAACAAATGCAACAAGCATAGTATATACAAATGCAGCATCACAATAAGCATATATATGTAGACTGCATCTATATATGTATGCTAATCACAATCATCCATATATATATATACATGCATATATGTATATATATGGTAATATGCAAAAATGCCATAAGTCGGCAATGCAGCATGCATGGTCATGTCGGCTCACCCTAAAGCTACCACGACCCCAGTGTGGCCTCGGTGGCTCGAGCATGACAACTGTCCCAACTCAACACCAACCACTGCTCTCGAGTGGCCGAGTGGACAGTATGATCGAGTAGCATTTAATGGTAAAGAGCAAGCTACACGATGAGGGTCCCTGCTGTTGGCCACTCCGACAGTCACTACCCATGAGTGGTTGAGTGCCACACACGCAGGACTACGACACGCAAATCCATCACCGTCTATAGTGATAGAGTGAGGCACTACAATGCTCTGTCCTCACACCAGTTACTCCTATGAATAACCGTAGAGACAAGATGACTGGCGACACTCTCAACCACAAGGGAGACCTCGTCGCCAGCGTGCATGCAAATGACATGAATGCAATGTTTCACCCATAGACATCCACCATAGTCTCTATTCTACAGAGAGTAATACTAACCAGATCAATGCACTCTCTATCCTGTAGAGAGTCGTACTCAAACTGATCGTATCAGGCTTGGACCACCGGTCCGTAGCGACACACTAAATATCATTCACCGGACCATTTACATAATACATGGTCGGTAGTAAACATGCAATCTAAGGGTACTAGAATTAACCCTAGGTTCAAGACGTTATTTACCTACGGATGACCTTTTTGCCCAATTTACAATCAGGTTGTCATCCAGACTTTACTACTTGTACTTAACTTAAACAAATTCTAAGTTATTTACATCATCTACATGTATAACTCCTAATCATGGTAAAATAAACATGATAGCAGTAATGAAGTTAATATCCAACGGTAAAGTATCAAGCATAAGATAAATAGAATAGGGTCAAGGTAACATGATCATATAAGATGATCATGCATCTAAATTTGTATGCATTAACTACCTGACCAAGGTAGGAATTACCCACCTGCTGTAAATGCTCGTAGTAATGAAGTCCTCACTGCGAACCGTCTCGATCCACGCCCCACATTTCAAAAATTGTGGTTATGTTCAAGCATACGACAATAGATATATCACTTGCTATTCTATCATTTCTATATTCGCGTCCCTTTATTGAATACGAATTAGAAGCTCAAATAGTCAAGCTTGACTATTTAATTTAACCCACCATTTTCAATTAGCAAAAGTGCTAACCTACTAATCCAACTCCATACTTAACAAACTCAATCTCATGAAGATTTAATCTTTTTATACTTAATTTGATGTAATAGGATCACCAACAAATTAAGTATTAATCTAACCTATATTCACACCGATACACATCTCTATTCGTAGCCCAAACATAGCTACTGTTTCACAACTGGTTCTATTCACCGGCACAACCCAAATAAGTCCTCTCCTCTCACTTACAGCCATACAGTCGCTCCTAGCTCATTTACAACCATACCACAGAACATCACCTACCATTTAGATAATCTTACCAAGGACTCTATCTCACAACATTACAACAACTGATTTTTGATAGAAACCGGTGTGAACAACCCCTTCTCTGCTTTGCTTTGTTCATCGGACAATCCAACACCGAAGGGAAATTCACCCTCGGATCACACAACCCATTCTGCCCACAGCTCCATCACGAGCATGAACAAAACATCACATCCCTTTTAAACGACCAATTACAGCTCCCTCTAAGCCTACCATGACGAAAGAAAAAGGAACAATTTGAGATATACCTGCCCTGGATTCCACCAGCAGCCCTTCCCCGTCCTATCTTCTTGTTCACCGATTTTTCCCAAACACAGATTAGGTCACGCGAGGGACATCACAAATTGGAGCTGTATCCTCGTCCCAAAAGAATGAAGCGATCACTCTTACCTAGTTCCAGCACTGTTCGGCAACGGAGGTCAGTAATCGCGAGGGAAAACTCGAAGATGGCTATAATCACAGAAGGAACGAAATTGTTCGGAGATGGAATTCATCGTAGATGGGGAAGAAGAAACCTACTGATGGAGAGATCCATGCTCACCTGCCCTATTCGCCTGCCAAGATCTTTGGTGCCCTAGCTTCGGCACTGATCGGCAGTGAGAGACCCCAACCGACGGCTCTGCTCACCGACGAAATCAACGCCCCCGACACACTGCCCTAGCTCGGCTGGAAACTCTGGCTCGTGCCGTCGCTCTTCCCTAACGCAGTCACCGTGTCATTGACCCAAGCCCCCAAAATTGAGAGCCTCCTTCGTTGCTCTGGTCTGTCCGTGAGCACCTTGTCGTCGTCCACTCGAGCAGAGGAGCCGACGAAACTCCGGGCGACAGGAATCGAAGAGGTCGTGCGGAAGAGGAGAGAAAGCGAGCGAGAGGAGAGGGAGATGTCGATCGCAGGCTGCGTTGGAGAGAAAAAAAAGGTAGACGCGGAGTCGGGGTGAACGAAGGAAAACGCTCGGGTTTTAATGAAAGGTTGGCGATCGGTGAAACGGAAGAGGAAGTTGCGGCTTGCGTTACGAAGGAAAAAAAAACGGATCGGGTTGAGTTTGCTTAACGGGTTGGATCCAATAAGCCATTAACCCAAGATTCAATTAACCCAATTTTAATTGAACTATTAAAATTTCCTAAGCTAGGTTATATGTAATTAACTCCTAACCATTCCATTTTTTTTTCTGGTATTTTACATTCTCCCCCACTCATTAAAATTTGGTCCCCAAATTTCGTACTTAAATGCAAAAATTAATTCAAGCATATTCCGAAATATCCACATACCTCAGGTAAATAGATGAGAATATCGAGCTCGGATAGTATCTTCCAGCTCCCATATAGCCTCCTCATCCGTATGATGCTGCCATCCCACCTTTACAAGTCGGATGGTTTTGTTTCGCAACTGTCGCTCCTTGTGACCAAGAATCCACACCGGAGTCTCCTCATAAGTCGCATTCGCCTGGAGTGGTATCGGAACCTCTTTCAGAACATGGTCAGATCGCGGCACGTATTTCCTCAGCATAGATACATGGAATATGTTGTGAACACCCGCAAGTGTCGGAGGTAAAGCCAACTGATAAGCTACACCTCCAATCCGCTCTAATATCTCAAATGGACCAATATAGCGTGGAGCTAATTTCCCTTTTAGCCCAAATCTCTTGACTCCTTTGGTGGGTGACACTCATAGGAATACATGGTCCCTGACGGAAAATTCCAAAGGCCTTCGCCTCTGGTCTGCATAACTCTTCTGTCTATCCTGTGCCTCTGATAATCATCGTCTGATGACTCGTACCAACTCTGCATCCTGCTGGATACTCTGAGGCCCCAATATCTGTCGTTCCCCAACTTCCTCCCATAACACAGGAGATCTGCAGGGTCTGCCGTATAATGCCTCGAAAGGAGCCATCTGGATAGAAGAGTGGTAGCTGTTGTTGTAGGCAAACTCCACTAAAGGAATGTGATCCTCCCAACTGCCACTGAAATCCATGATGCAAGATCTCAATAGATCCTCAGTCAATGGTACGTTGATTTGTCCGTCTGTCTGCGGATGAAAGGTTGTACTGAGTCGAAGCTCTGTGCCCATGGCCTGCTGCAGACTCTGCCAGAATCGCGAAGTAAATCGCGGATCTCTATCAGATATGATACTCAATGGTACACCATGCAATCTGATGATCTCTCGGCAGTACAATTCCGCTAGACGATCCAATGAGTCCGTCTCACGAATCGGAAGGAAGTGAGCTGATTTGGTTAATCGATCCACGATCACCCAAATCGCGGTATGTCCTTTACGGGTTCTGGGTAATCCCGTAACGAAATCCATCGTGATATTTTCCCACTTCCATTCCGGAATCAAAATTTCCTGAAGTAAACCAGCAAGTTTCTGATGTTCAGACCTACTTGCCGGGTATATTTAGACATCGTGGCAACAAAGTCCGCATATCTCGCTTTCATACCGCTCCACCAAGATAAGCGCTTCAAATCTGTACATCCGAGTACCACCAGTGATGTATAGCAAATCTCGATCGATGTGCTTCTCGTGAGTAATTCTTCCTTAATCGGGTGTGTGTCCGAACACAGTCGCCTCGAAACGGCACACCATTCTCGTCACTCGAGAAATCCGTCTGACGTTCTGAGTCTATCGTGCTGCTCAAGAACTGCAGATGCTGGTCACTGACTTGTGCTTCCTTGATCCTCTCAGCAATAGCGGAATGGGCAACCATAGAAACTAATATCCCCCGGGATGTTTGGAGTGTTCGCAATCCCAACTCGAGAAGCTATCGAACTAGATCGATGCTTCTTGTCGGATAGTGGCGAACTCCACGAGACTTCCTGCTCAGCGCATCTGCTACCACATTAGCTTTTCCCGGATGATACTGGATTGTGCAGTCGTAATCTTTCAGATATTCCATCCACCGTCTCTGTCTCAGATTCAGCTCTTTCTGTGTGAACAGATACTTCAGACTTTTATGGTCTGTGTAGATCTCAAAGGTAATCCCATACAAGTAGTGCCTCCATATCTTCAATGCGAAAATAATGGCGGCTAACTCCAGATCGTGCACTGGGTAATTTCACTCGTGATCTTTTAGTTGACGGGAGGCATAAGATACCACACGGTTGGACTGCATCAGAACTACACTCAACCCTTGGATAGAAGCATCCGTATAGAGAACCATCCCATCAACACCAGAAGGAATCACTAAGACTGGTGTAGAAACTAGCCGTCGCTTAAGCTCCTGGAAGCTAGTTTCACAGGCCTCTGACCAGGCGAATTTTACCCCTTTTCGAGTCAAACGAGTGAGTGGCATGGCGATACTTGAGAACCCCTCCATGAATCTCCGATAATACCCGGCCAGACCAAGGAAACTACGAACCTCTGCCTGATTTTGGTGCTCAACCAGGTAATCGCCTCGATTTTACGGGATCTACAGAAATACCTCTGTTGGACACCACATGTCCAAGAAAACCCACTGAGGATAACCAGAACACACATTTGCTAAACTTGGCATACAACTGCTCCTGTCGCAATATCTCCAATACTATCCGCAGATGTTGTTCATGCTCTTTCTCGGATCGAGAATAAATCAATATATCATCGATGAACACTATCACGAACTGATCTATATACCTCAGGAATACCCGGTTCATTAAGTCCATAAATGCAGCTGGGGCATTCGTGAGACCGAACGACATCACTAGGAACTCGTAATGTCCATAATGGGTGCGGAAAGATGTTTTTTGAACATCCTCATCTCTTATCCGAAGCTGATGATATCCTGAGCGCAGATCAATTTTAGAATACACACATGTATCCTTAAGCTGATCGAACAAATCTTCTATCCTCGGTAGTGGATATTTGTTCTTAACTATGTATTGCATTGATTCGATAGTCAATACATAACATGACGATCCATCCTTCTTCTTGACAAAGAGTACCGGTGCTCCCCATGGTGAAACACTAGGTCGGATGAATCCATTATCCAGCAACTCTTGCAGTTGAACTTTAAGTTCATTCAACTCCTTTGGCGCCATCCGATAAGGAGGTTTCGATATAGGCGCAGTTCCTAGAATCACCTCTATCGCAAATTCAACTTGCCTGAGAGGTGGCAAGCCTGGAAGTTCATTTGGAAATACATCTGGATTTTCTCTGACTACTCGCACATCAGAGAGAGGTGGTAGTCCTTCATTCTCAACTTTGACTAGAGATAATAAATAACCCTGACAACCTTGGGCCAATAGCTTCTGAGCCTGTAAAGCCGATATAATAGATAATCCATCATCTCTAGTACCAACAAATTCCCAAGCTGGTTGATCTAGAGGTCGGAATGTCACCACCCTTGCTCTACAATCCACTGTAGCGTGATAAACGACCAATCAGTCCATACTGAGAATAATATCGAACTCTATCATTTCCAACACCTGGAGGTCCACTATAAGGATATGCCCGTCAAAATCTAATGGGCAACCCTTGATTTCTTGGTGGCTAGTCAGCACCTCTCCTGACGGCAAGGATACTGCTAACCCACAAGAATGAACCATTGGGATCCTTCCGACTCTACCCAGAAATATTCTAGATACGAATGAGTGAGAACTACCAGTATCAATCAAAGTATCAGCATATATAGAATAAACTGAAACCATACCTCGTATGACTGATCCCTCAGCCCGCTGTGCCTCATCTCTGGTGATGGCAAAAACTCGTCCAGTCTCAATATTTGTCGGTTGCATCCCCGACGAAGAAGTAGTGTGCCTCCACTCATTTGAGTCGACTGAGGTCTTTGGTGAGTCAACGGTGCGAGCATAAGGTAACCACGAGTGGTTGGTAACATCGACGGTGCAGATACCCCTGGATAGTAGATCATCGGAGATGCAGGATACTAGATCGTTGTCGGCATCACTGTAGGGGTGCCTCCCTGCATCTGATACAAGTGTGCTGGTGGAGGTCTTGGTGCCTCGACCATAAGTGCATCTGCGGTCTTTGTCTCTATTCATTCTTTGGTTGGACTCTTCCCTTGTTAAAACTATCGAAACTCAATTTGTGCTCTCAACGTACTCTCATATGTATGTCCGGGTTGCTTGCAATAGTAGCAAACAGGCTGCTCCAAAGGACACTCTGGAGCTCTATGACTTTCGGATCCGCATTTATAACATCCAGTTCTGTTCTGACTCTTACGGTTCTTCTGAGACCCTCCAAAAAACTCTGATGATGGACGCTTCCCCTTCTGCGATCTAGCACCTTCTCGCACCTCGCGTAGTTCCTTTTGCTCCCCTTTCTTCTCGAGTCCCCCGAACCAACCTGGTTTCTTTGCTTGCCCTTAGTCATCTCGCTTCTCAATATCTTTCTCCTGGAAATTTCTTTGAAGTAATCTCGATGAAGAGGGCACGGTCAATGCCTCCTGTAGGAGGTAATGCTAGATCGACATCCTCGCTCGATATAAGCGCTAGGCCACATGTAAACCGGTACATCCGATATGCATCTGCTACCAGGATGAGAGCGAACTCGATATCTGTAAACTCGTTGTACTCCATGTAACGATCACCTTGCTTGAGCTCGAAATTCTGGCGACGTCTTTGTAAAAGGAAGGAAAATCGCCTCGAAAGCGTTTGGCTGGCCCAAGTAATCCCACGCTCCTCGAATAGAGTCTTCTGAATTTTCCACCAAGTAATGGCCTGGTCCCTGAGGTGATACGCAGCAAGGTCCACCTTCTCCACATCTGTACAGTTCATGTACTCGAAGGTGTCTTCCATATTTTCCAGCCAAGACCGGGCAATCCATGGGTCGGACTACCCTCGGAACAAGGTGAACTTTTCCTTGGCGAGCGTCTTGCTTCACAGTATCCGTGCCTTATCATTGAGCCAACTGGACTCTGTAGGCTCTGGCATAGTCAGTGGTATATCCGGATTCTGAGGCTCTGAATCACCAATAGGGTTCTTGAGGGTGGTGTGCTTGAGTAGTCGGCTCGATCGATATCTTGTCCCACTCCCTCTGTGCTACGCTGGATGGACGACCTCGACACAGTGCGCACAGTGCCATAACTCACAGTGAACAAGTCTAGATAAGTATCTAACTAAAGTATAATTTATCAGGAATACTTACTTCGTGCTGCCCGGAGCTTATGCCGCTGTCAATCCCATCTCACAAAACCAAAACCAAAAAAATATACCGACTCCCGAGAATCCAAGACTCAAAAACAAAATCATTGTATGGCATCGTAGAATCTTCGGCTCTGATACCAATAAAGTTGTCACACCCCGAGAGTATGTCGTGCCGAAAATCAAACGGACGACATCTCCCCTGTACGTGGCAACATTTCGGGTTAATACAAGGCCCGTAGGCCCACAACAACATCATAATAAGCAAATATAAATATATCAAACACACAACGGAAACATAAACACATATATAGACATCCAAACCAAAGCACACAGGTGTACACCACCTGATAAGTCCACAATGCTAAACTGTAAACAAAACATCGACACAAAATAAGTCCACGATATAAGACAAGTCCATACATAAACCAAAGTCCATGACAAAGAGCAAAATCCATAACAGAAACGAAAATCCTCGGGAGACACGGAAGAAAGCGGAGATGGGATGGATCGCCGACGCAGCTCCAAGCCGTCACGAAGACTTCAACTGCATTACTTGGCGACGAAAAACCGAGTCCGTTGGGGTGGTGAGTAAAACTCAGCAGGTAATAGATAAACATGTACATTAATATCACATGTATTTCGACAGAAAATCTACAGGTATCACTAGCATGATAACATATCCATGTATATACCTTCTAACCAAAAGTCAATATGAAATGCAGACATACCTGAACGTCTGCTACGCTACACCTATCCAACCTGAGCACATATTCACAACAAATGGTATAAAGAATAGAACTAACTCATACTACATCCTGATATGGGTCAAGGGTATCACAGTGAATAACTAACAAGTATACAAGTGCTGGCCTACTATCATACAGAAAATGTAATAACATGTATGAATATGTACAAACAAATGCAACAAGCATAGTACATACAAATGCAGCATCACAATAAGCATATATATGTAGACTGCATCTATATATGTATGATAATCACAATCATCCACATATATATATATATATACATGCATATATGTATATATATGGTAATATGCAAAAATGCCATAAGTCGGCAATGCAGCATGCATGGTCATGTCGGCTCACCCTAAAGCTACCACGACCCCAGTGTGGCCTCGGTGGCTCGAGCATGACAACTGTCCCAACTCAACACCAACCACTGCTCTCGAGTGGCCGAGCGGGTAGTATGATCGAGTAGCATATAAGCGTAAAGAGTAAGCTACACGATGGGGGTCCCTGCTGTTGGCCACTCCGACAATCACTATCCATGAGTGGTCGAGTGCCACACACGCAGGACTATGACACGCAAATCCATCACCGTCTATAGTGATAGAGTGCGGCACCATAATGCTCTGTCCTCACACCGGTTACTCCTCCTATGAATAACCGTAGAGACAGGATGACTGGCGACACTCTCAACCACAAGGGAGACCTCGTCGCCAGCGTGCGTGCAAATGACATGAATGCAATGTCTTACCCACAGACATCCACCATAGACTCTCTATTCTACAGAGAATAATACTAACCATATCAACGCACTCTCTATCCTGTAGAGAGCCATACTCAAACTGATCGTATCAGGCTAGGACCACCGGTCCGTAGCGACACACTAAATATCATTCACCGGACCATTTACATAATACATGGTCGGTAGTAAACATGTAATCTAAGGGTACTAGAATTAACCCTAGGTTCAAGATGTTATTTACCTACGGATGACCTTTTTGCCCAATTTACAATCAGGTTGTAATCCAGACTTTACTACTTGTACTTAACTTAAACAAATTCTAAGTTATTTACATCATCTACATGTATAACTCCTAATCATGGTAAAATAAACATGATAGCAGCAATGGAGTTAATAGCCAACGGTAAAGTATCAAGCATAAGATAAATAGAACAGGGTCAAGGTAACATGATCATATAAGATGATCATGCATCTAAATCTGTATGCATTAACTATCTGACCAAGGTAGGAATTACCCACCTGCTGTAAATGCTCGTAGTAATGAAGTCCTCACGGCCGCGAACCTGTCTCGTATCCACGTCCTGCACATTTCAAACATTGTGGTTATGTTCAAGCATACGACAATAGATATATCACTTGCTATTCTATCATTTCTATATTCGCGTCCCTTTATCGAATACGAATTAGAAGCTCAAATAGTCAAGCTTGACTATTTAATTTAACCCACCATTTTCAATTAGCAAAAGTGCTAACCTACTCATCCAACTCCATACTTAACAAACTCAATCTCATGAAGATTTAATCTTTTTATACTTAATTTGATGTAATAGGATCACCAACAAATTAAGTATTAATCTAACCTATATTCACACCGATGCACATCTCTATTCGTAGCCCAAACACAGCTACTATTTCACAATCGGTTCTATTCACCTGCACAACCCAAATAAGTCCTCTCCTCTCACTCACAGCCATACAGTCGCTCCTAGCTCATTTACAACCATACCACAGAACATCACCTACCATTTAGATAATCTTACCAAGGACTCTATCTCACGACATTACAACAACCGATTTCTGATAGAAACCGGTGTGAACAACCCCTTCTCTGCTCTGCTTTGTTCATCGGACAATCCAACACCGAAGGGAAATTCACCCTCGGATCACACAACCCATTCTTCCCACAGCTCCATCACGAGCATGAACAGAACATCACAGCCCTTTTAAATGACCAATTATAGCTCCCTCTAAGCCTACCATGACGAAACAATTAAACAGTCGATGAAAGAAAAAGGAACAGTTTGAGATATACCTGCCCTGGATTCCACCAGCAGCCCTTCCCCGTCCTATCTTCTTGTTCACCGATTCTGCCCAAACACAGATTAGGTCACGCGAGAGACATCACAAATTGGAGCTGTATCCTCGTCCCAAAAGAATGAAGCGATCACTCTTACCTAGTTCCAGCACTGTTCGGCAACGGAGGTCAGTAATCGCGAGGGAAAACTCGAAGATGGCTGTAATCATAAAAGGAACGAAATTGTTCGGAGATGGAATTCATCGTAGATGGGGAAGAAGAAACCTACTGATGGAGAGATCCATGCTCACCTGCCCTATTCCCCTGCCAAGATCTTTGGTGCTAACCGACGCGATCGGCGGTGATGAGAGACCAACCCGGCTCTGCTCGCGACAAAATCAACGCCGACGCCTTGCCCTAGCTCACGAAACTCCGACCCGATCGTCGTCTTCCTACCCGAGCGCCGTCGTTGACCCAAGCCCCCAAACTTGAGAGCCTCGCCGTTTCTGCGTCCGTCAGTGAGCACCATCCACTCGGCGAGAAACTCCGGCAAGGAATCGAAGAGGTCGTGCGGAAGAGGAGAGAAAGCGAGCGAGAGGAGAGGGAGATGTCGATCGCAGGCTGCGTTGGAGAGAAAAAAAAGGTAGACGGCGGAGTCGGGGTGAACGAAGGAAAACGCTCGGGTTTTAATGAAAGGTTGGCGATCGGTGAAACGGAAGAGGAAGTTTCTGCTTGCGTTACGAAGGGGAAAAAATGGATCGGGTTGAGTTTGCTTAGCGGGTTGGATCCAATAAGCCATTAACCCAAGATTCAATTAACCCAATTTTAATTGAACTATTAAAATTTCCTAAGCTAGGTTATATGTAATTAACTCCTAACCATTCCATTTTTTTTCTGGTATTTTACAAAGAATCTCATCGTAAAATGAGACATGGCAAACCTTGGTGGATTTTTTGATGTGTGTCAAGAAGGGGGAGAAATGGAAGGGGTTAAGTTAGATTTTTTAACTTAGGATACCCTAATATACACTAAACCCCAAAAAATTTCAAAAATTTGAAATTTTGATTTGGGAACACTTCGTTATGTTTTGGCATAAGAAGAGTCAAGTTGGGTTATAGGATAACCTAACATAACGGTATTGTCAAACATCAAAAAGGGAGAGATTGTTGGTGTAATCGACTCAGGTCACGATTGACTAGACTCGAGTGAGACTCAAGTAGGGTTTTGATGTTTGATAATGGTTTACAATATGGTTTAACCATATGACTAGTGGATGGTATGAGACATCCAAGGTCATATGAGGGAGACTATTAGAGAAATCCAAGTTAGTCAAGGTTGATCGAACACTTGGTGTGGAGAAATCTAAGTATGGTGACTTGGCAAGGGAAAGTACAAGTATGGATACTTGGCAAGAGAAAATCCAAGTTAGTCAAGGGAGACCGAACACTTGGTGTTGGAAATACCAACGGGTAGTTGGCGAGGGAAGTCCTGGTAGGTCTAGGAGACCGTGCTTGGCAGTGAAGTCCAGGAGGCATGACCTCTTGGCAGTGAAGTCCCGGACGAGGAGTCTTGGCAGTGAAGTCCCGAAGGCGTGGCCTCTTGGCAGGGAAGTCCCGGACGAGGAGTCTTGGCAAGGAAAGACTCGGCTGATCAGGGAGATTGAGCTTGGCAAAGGGAAGTCCCAGAGGCGAGGTCTCTTAGCAAAGGTAGACCCAAGAGCATGACGATAACCGATGAAAGCACTTGAAGGCTAGCGCAAGGATGAAGAGTCACCGACTCGAGGGATCCGAGAGGTGTGAGGTTGATGGAAGTGGGTTGAAGGATTAGGTCTAGACTTAGGGTGAGTATCAAGTATGAAGGGATCATACTTGGGGTGTTAAATCTTAGTGTAGAGGTATAACAGTCGACTGCCATCTCGGTTTGGTCGACTGGGCTTCGCTTGTAGGCAAACAGGAGCAAGGGGACCTCGACCAACGCCTCGACTAGACTATAGTTGAGATGGCTCCTCGACTGGTAAGGGGTGTGCTCAGAGGTGGGACTTAGAAAGTTGAGTGAGTGCTATGGAAGTACTCGACTGGCACCTCGATTGGGATATCAGTGGAGGCGGCGCCTCGACTGGTGCTTCTTTCACTCAAACAGAAGCAAGGCAGAGTCGACAACCACCTCGACTAGCATAACAGTCGAGGTGGTGCCTTGACTGGTGCTTCTTTCACTCGAACAGAAGCTAGGCACAATCGACGACCACCTCGACTGGAGTACCATGCCTTGAGCAGAGACCCATAGTAATCGAGGCAGCGCCTCGATTGACTTCAGAACAGGCATGAAAAAGCTGCTCAAATGCAAGGAGTGTTGGAGTATTGAAAATACAATCAAAGTCTCACATTGGTAAGACATGGAAAAGATCATGTGCTTATAAGATGAAAAGATATTTCCATTGGAATGAGACCTTTTGGATAAAGCTCAAAAACAAAACCATAAGGGCTTAGACTCAAAGTGGACAATATCATGTCATTGTGGAGATATATGATTCTTATAAGCACTAACAATTAGAATCAGAGTCATGGTTCATGTCAAGCCATGAACCTTGAACGAATGAAGTGGAGATCCCATATTCAGATCAAGAAACTAGACACCAAACAGAAAGTCCAGTTGGGTCAAAAGAGTTGGACAACTGGTAGGAAGTCCAGTTGGGTCAGATGACCAAATAGTTGGCAGAAAGTCTTGGTGGGTTGATGATCAGACATCAAGCAAAGGATGTCCTTCGAGGACAGATAGGCTTGAGGGAGGTTCAATGTAGTCCTTCGTTTGAGGGGGAATTGTTGGAGTATTGAGAATACAATCAAAGTCCCATATTGGTAAGACATGGAAAAGATCATGTACTTATAAGATGAAAAGATATTTCTATTGGAATGAGGACTTTTGGGTAAAGCCCAAAAATAAAACAATGAGGACTTAGACCCAAAGTGGACGATATCATGTTATTGTGGAGATATATGATTCTTATAAGCACTAACAAGGAGGACTCGACTAGAGCCTCGACTGAGGCATCAGTCGAGGCGGCGCCTCGACTAGCGAAGCGACTGTTGTAGATCGGGAAGCTTCGACAGAGCTTTATAAGAGGAGGCTTAAGGGGGTCTTTGGGCAAGGTTTTTGAGGGGCGATTTGAGACGAGGTGCTCCTACATTTCAGGGCCTTTAAAGTCATCCCAAAGTAACCAACAAACAAGGATTCAAAACCCCTAATTTGTAAAATGTGTTCACTTGTTCTTCCATTTTCTTTTGTTATTATTGTTGTTGCTTGTTGTATCTTGTTCTTATTGTTGTAAGAGATTTGTAAGAGGTTCCTCCACCTCCAGTGTATTAATGAGAAGGAGAAGTTTGATAGTTGTAGTTTGCATCACTAGAACTCGCTAGAGCTCGACCGTAGAGTAGGAACTAGGGTTCCGAACCATGTTAAATCGGTGTGTTATTGTGTGTATTGTGTTTTGTGCTTGTATTCGTATTTGTATTCATATTTCCACTGTGTACTAATGAGTGTATACAAGCACGATGAATTCCATCATCGATCGACGCAAATTGCTATTCACCCCCCTCTAGCGATGCCAACGGTCCTACAGACTGCTCGGAGTTGACTCGGCTTTCGAGTGTTGAACACTCGACTAATCGATTGACCCAAAATCCCAGTTGACTGATAAACCTCAACCATGAGGTTTAACCCAAGTATGATTTCCTCATACTTGATTGACCACCCTTAGCCTAGACCTAAGCCTTCTAGCGACCTCCATCAGTCTCACGCCTCTCGGATCCCTCGAGTCCGCGACTCTTCATCCTTCACGTTAGTCTTCAGGTGCTTCCATCAGCTATATCATGCTAGCCGGGTCATTTGCCAAGGTTCATTTGGACTTATGCTGCCAAGACCACATGTTGTTGGGGATTCGTTGACCGCTAGAGGGGGGGGTGAATAGCGTTTCGATGTTCGATGGAATTCGTTTCGTCTATAAATTTCATTAGCACAGTGGAAATAGAAATAATAGCAATAACGAAACAAGACAAACACAATTCACAACACAAAATAAAACGTGGTTTGGAACCGAATGGTTCCTACTCTACGGATCGGGCTCTAAAAGCCCTAGCAATGCAAACACGCACTACTAATCACAATAACTCCTTCTTGACACAAGTCGGAGGTGGAGAAACCTCGTACAAATGATCTTACAATAGCAAGAAATAAATACAAGCAATTACAATAAGGAAATACACTACAAGTAAAGGAAAAACACTTTACAATTGCTTTGGATTGCTTGCTTTTGGTTGCTTGAAGAATAACCTTGGAGACCCTGATTTGCAGCAACAAATCGCCCCAAAGTAGCTCAAGAACCGGTTGTGATTTCCTCCTCCACAAGCACCATTTAAAGTTGCTGCCTGGGCTCAAAATCGCCTATCAGTCGACTGCTCGGGACCATCAGTCGACTGATGACACTGTTGTTGTGAGACAACTGTGTAATCCACGCTGGAAAAATCCAATGGATAGGACATCAGTCGACTGATCATGTCCATCAGTCGACTGATCGAGCCTTCACTCGACTGCTAACCCTAGCAGTCGAGTCAGACTCCATTCTGTGCCCAAAATACCAAGCACCCCGATCGATCACACAATGATCGATCGATCGAGCCGAGTCGATCGCCCACCTGCAATTGGGCACTCAGCGATCAAACCCTAGTTGACTCACACCAGTCGACTGATACACCTCAAACATGAGGTTTTAACCTCAAACATGAGGTTTAACCCAAGTATGGTGCCCCTATACTTGCTAGACCACCCGTAGCCTAGACCTAAGCCTTCTAGCTACCTCAGTCAGCCTCGCGCCTATCGGATCCCTCCAAGTCATCCATGACTTGTTCATCCATACGCTAGCCTTCAGGTGCTTCCATCGGCTATGTTATGCTAACGGTGTCTACACCACCAAGACACATTGGACTTACGCTGCCAAGACTCCGCTTGGACTTTACGCCGCCAACCATTGGACTTATGCTGCCAAGACTCCCGCTTGGACTTTACGCCTCCAATATCAAACCCCTTGGACATCTCAAATGCCAAGACTCAAGCTTGGACTTTCCTTTGCCAACCCATGTTGGACTTTCCATGTCAAGACTGTGCTTGGACTTTACATGTTAAGTACTCAAGACTTGGACTTTCCATGACATGGTCAACACTAGTCAACCATCAAAATCCCCCTCAAGTCAAACTCGAGTCCGGTCAATCATGACCCGAGTCGATTGCACCAATAATCTCCCCAAAATATTATCAGACATCAATGTCAAACCTCCATATCAAACATCAAAACATCGCTCGAGTCAAACTCGAGTCCGGTCAATCGTGACCTGGGTCGATTGCACCAACAATCTCTCCCTTTTTGATGTTTGACAAAAACACATACCTTTGAGTTAGAATACTAACTTAAATTCCCTTACCAATGATCCAAAATTGGTAATTTCACTTTCTCTCCCTTTTTGACATACATCAAAAAGGTTCTCTTCAAGGAGATCAATGTCTCATGTCTCAATGTGATCTTACAATCTCCCTCTTGGTCCAAAAATACCTAGGATGCCTATCATCTTCCTAGTGATAAGTCTCATATCACTCAAGAGAGGCAATCCTATACACTCTCCCAATTTTCAAATTGGGTATCTCCTAATTCCTTTTTCCCCCTCATGAGGAAAAATACCATCCATCATCCCATGATGGATACATTCCCCTAAAGGCTTGCTCCCTCTTGACCATTGCACCAACAATATCCTTGGGAAGTTCCTAAGCCAATAGGAACTCTAAACTATCAAAATTAAGGTTCAAAGTTCAACATAGAACTTTTCCATCCTTAAATTTGATACATCACCCTAACAACTCTCCTAATTCATATCCAATGATTTTTCACCCTTTATAATGCTTCTCAAAGGATATCCTAGGGTTAGGAGTGGTTAGGAAACTTTATCGTAACTGAACACAGGCTAAACAACTTTGTTTTTCCCGAAATCACTAGCGATCGACTCTATCGTGAGATCACGATCATTGCCAGAAGTAATCATCGATCGCCACCAAGGGCCTGATCGATAATCAAAAATATCGAATTTGATATCAGAAATGAAATTCGAAAATTCATAAATATTTATACGTGATTCGAAAAATCATGAAATTTCATACATATAATACTCATGACACATACAATTGGTGAAAAATATTGGAAAAATATTGTCACACCCCGGGGGAGTCCCCGCCAGACGAAAATACGACAGCATCTTCCCTGTACAGGTGACAATACCAATCTTGCATACAAGACCTACACGGCCATTATACATCGGTCAACACGATCGGAACATACCACAACACAATATGAGGCCTCAGGCCATCAACCAAAATAAATAAAAGATCTAAAACATCGAGACCTACCCCTTCTGTCATCTGAGCAGGAACATACAACCAAACCAATCGAATAGTCCATAAGGACACAACAAATATCTCCAAACTTCCACAAGTACATAACCAAAATATTAGGACCTAATCATATCTTCTATACAAAATCCAAAACCATAACTCAAATAACTAATAAACTATCACGACGAGGGGGGGGGTATGACAACTGGACTCTCCTGACAGCTTCATTCTGAAATAAATATAAAACCACGGGGTAAGTTCAAAGAACTCAGCGGATATAGTCGATATGCAAAGTAAGATATAGCTAACTATAACAATCATGCCAATACAGTCTCATATATAGGGTATGTAAGAAAGAAATACAAAATGACTGTACTTACCTGAATCTCCTATCCTGATATAGGAGCATGTGCCATACTAGATGAAATAAAGTCGCTGAACCATATATAAATATGTATCCTGTATGCATGGAAATCATATGCAACATCCAAGACAACAATAAAAATGCGGCAAACACAATACAAATGCTATCCATGCAAAATGCATGCCGTGCAAATGACATGGTCACCTCTGACTGTAAAATACAAAAAAAAAAATTATTATATGGATTAACCCTTTAATTAATCTGGGTTTAATTAGTGGGTTAATTAGATTTAATTAGTGATTTATTTAAGGATTTGGACTTGGGCTGTCTCTATTGGGCCAAAGTGGTTGGGCTAGAAATGGGTTAAATCTGATTGGTTTGACTTGGGTTAAGGGCTGAACCCAATTGGATTGGGTTGGTTTAATCGAATCGGTCGAACGGCATTTAAAGCCTGTCGAACGAAATGAACGCATCGCGATTTCACCATCTCCTTTGCTTCTCCGCCTCGGTTCTTCGCTTCGCACGCGTCGGCCGATCTCCTCAGCTCGTCGGCGTTCCGGTGAGAGCAGTCGACGGCGCCACCACTTTGGCTGATCTCCGGCCGAAGGTCAGTGAGTTCTCGCATAGGGATCTCG
This sequence comes from Wurfbainia villosa, assembly GCA_025175895.1. Lineage (NCBI taxonomy): Eukaryota > Viridiplantae > Streptophyta > Magnoliopsida > Zingiberales > Zingiberaceae > Wurfbainia > Wurfbainia villosa. Next base: position 1,488,737 of record JAKLTH010000281.1, read on the forward strand.
ACGATTCTTTCGGTGAATCGACATGTTGGCACCGCAGCAGCGAGCTGCCGTTGATGTCTGCCGGCGATGAGGGATGCCGGATCGGCTCCATTGGCATCGTAGCCAGAGTTTGTGGAGCTTGATGGTCGCTGGCGAACAGGGGATTTGGGGAAGGAGCAAGGTCGGTGGATTCTAGGTGTTGGGAGCTAGGGATCGGCAATAGGTTTTTGCTGTTGGATTTGGGAGCAATCTGCCGTCGCCATCGGAGCAAGGTAGGTTATTGAATCGATTTTCTGATCTTGGATGGGATCTAATTTTTCTCTGTGGTGTTCTCTTCCTCGTGTGCAATCTCGTTGTCGCTCGAGCTCAGGTCGTCGCCGCCGCACGAGCTCAGGTCATCGCCGGAATACAGCTCAGATCGATTATTGGACTCTCATTGGTTGGTTGTCTTCGTTTTCCCTCGATCACGAGCTACTGCTATTTTGTATTCTGACGATAGTCGTGTCTACATCAGAACGGAGGCATTGTGGGAGGTATCAGCCGGTTGTTTCCTGGTTTGATCTTGTATGATGGTTGCGAGGATTTAGCAAGCTATTGAAGTGTGTTTTGGATTTCTATACGAAGATAGTAGTGTTAGTGGAATACCATTATCCGGATCTAGACGGTAGTTGGTAGAAGAAATGGGAAGTAACCTACGGGAAATAATGTATCACTTGGTCACAGTTCAGTGATGTTGTGAGATAGTATTTCCCCACGTCATTTTCTTTGACTCATTGTCAAGAAATTCTTAGGCTTTAGGTCGAGTGATCGTTTGGTAATGGAAGTACCATGCAGAGTCGTTAGACTTGCGAAAGTTACACCCATTTAATAGCCCAAGAATGTGATTGGGTTGGTTTTGGCCACCCACGGGTTATCGGTTGACATCTTGATCATGATGTTTGGATCTCCTACCAGATCCTACCGGAAGTGTATAGACCGAGTCATGTGTATAGAAATGACTCCGTAGTAAGTGTTTTAAAGAGTTGGAGATTTGATAAGCAGATATTGCAAGTCAAATTATTGGAATTCGAAGTCTCCGAATGTTTGACAAAAGAAGCAAGATTAAAGTCATGAGTCACGAGCGACTATTGGAGAGTTTTTCGATCATAGAAGACCGATTGCAGATTGTCAGCAGCTTCTCATGATTATCAGCGAACTCAGGGGAAAGACTCCGAAGGGAGATTGTGTGCGTGCAGTGCGGGTCACGACGAGACACAGAGCCAGATTATCCGATGGACCATTGTATCTGTTTCTACTATAAGCAGCCGGTATCTACGAGGAGAGTATGTATTTTGAAGACTCAGTTGAAGACTATGGATGATGCTTTCGAGCGGACGATCCACAACCTCGAAAGCCGAGATCATTACAGAAGAATGGATTATCCCATCAGCAGCGATCTACTACCTCAGATATAGTTGGAGCTCTTTGATGCTTTCATCCGGAAGAAGTAAGTTACTCAAAGAAGACACCAAGACATCTCGGAAGATTCGCATATCTGCATACAACAACCGTACCTTCCCGAGCGTAGTTCTGATTTGTTCAGAGGAGAGAGAGTATACGACGATAGTCGTATCTATGCGGTATTCTTCAGTTGCAGCAGTACCTTTCGCAGAGTTGGAGCGTGCTACGATGTTGACAATTCTTCAGTATTTTACAGTCGGATGTGTATCTTTTGCCAGTACAACAGTGGTTATCATCTTCGTGCGATTGTTTCGCTTTCTACCTCCGTTTTGTGATTGATTTCATTTCCTCCATGGCGATTTTTTTAGCTACTTGAGCTCGCCGTCGCAACAGATGTTGGATGAGTTTACATGATTACTCGAGAAAAAATATAGAAGACCGAAGGATCAGTCCTTCGGGGTATTACTTTAGGTTATCCTATTTGCGGATATATCGAGAGATACTGGTAGTTTACAGGTATCTTTATGCAGAACATTTTTGGACGGAGGTTCAAGGGTTCCTATCGACTTGTGGGTTGGTGATGTTTCTCTACCGTCAGTTGAGATGTTGATCAACAATCAAAGTCAAGGGATACCCTTAGCCTTTGCTAGACATACCTCTACTATAGACATATCCTTATGGATAGTTAGATTGTTGGAGCGTTGGTATACTAGGACTCTCGGATGTACGTATAATTCGAGAGTATTCAGATATAGTTTTGGATAAACTCCTAGGCTTGCCACTGCATGGGCAAGTGGAATATGCGATTGAGGTGATTTCGGGAATAGTCCTGATATTGGGGACCTCGTACCGGGAGATGATTTTATGGGTATCAGTGTTGCTAAACACTATGGGAGATTTATCTGCCTCAGTGTTTCTTCTTGAGAAGACTTGTAACTCTTTGTTAGAAGAGAGTCAGACTTTGAGTCTATGCATCAATTAACGATGATTTGAACGCAGTAGTTGAGAATGAGTATCCTTCGTTGTGGATGGAGGATCTATTAGATCAGCTAAATGACACCTATGTATATCCTAGGGTTGGCCTACGACTGGAGGTTTGATATTGTAGTGACTTAGTGTCATACAATTATCATTGTTAGTGTGATGATTGAGCTATTATTAGTGTGGAGAATAAGGATGCAGGTGTATAGAGCTGATTGATAATGTTGTTAGACTTATCGACGATTTAGTCGTTAATGGATTTGTGGAATCAGGTACTCTTGGAGTATTTGAGATCGATTGTCATTATATCTGTGGATGATATATTTATGGATATATTCTCAATCTTGAAGGAAGTTGTGGTTTCTTTAGATTGATTTGGTATTTACCATAGATGAGAATAGGATGTTCTGGCGATACTATATCGTCGACTTGTGGGACCAAGAAGGTGATGGCAATCACCTGGTCGGAAGTTTGTGAAGCTAGGTTTCAGGGCCTAGAAGGTGGCTGACTTTTGTGTCAGTGTTAGTTAATCCGTTTGATATGGATGGAAGGGTAGTACACGTAGATGCATTATGTCAAGGATTAGGAGCGATCCTGATGCAGTTGAATGAGACGTATATTATGTGGATGCTAGTTGAGAAACTAGCGGGATTAGTTATTATAGTCTTCCAGTTACTTTTAGTTCTGTGTGACAGAGTGAATTTTTGGACATTAGATTAATTTCTCTTGTGAGAATAAATCTCTATCTTTGGGAAGGGTAGTAGTCCCAGAGTTGCATTCGATTTAGGAAGAGTTGTTTCAGGAAACTCTTCATTCGAGAGTGATGATTTGTTCGGAGTGTATCCGAAAATAGTGAGTATTGAGATGTTCATGTTGGTGGAACGATATATGGGACACGGTTAATTTAGTAGTTTTGATGTTGGGTATGCCAACAAGCAAAGGTGGAATATTAGTGACCAGTAGGGTTATGCACCGTGATAAGTGGGAGCCTAGTACGTTAGACTGTGTTGGGAGATTATCTAGAATTCAGAAAGGACTTGATAGGATTTGGGTAATCGATGATCGATTAGCTAGGTTTGCTCATTTTCTTCCAAGTCGTAAGATGGATTTCGTTGGATCGCTTGATGGAATTACATCCATGGAGTATCCTTGAATATCATTTCTGATAATGATTCATGATTCACCTTACGATTCTGGTAAAGTCTCTCCTCGGTTACGAGTATAGAGTTCCACTCTGGTACAGTTATGTATCTTTGATAGATGGTCGATATGTTGAGAGAGTATATAAGAGCTGGAATTATAATATTCGAGCTCAGTACCCCACTTAGTCACTTGAGGTGTGACTTTTCTCCGGATACTTGAGATGATTATTGTGACATCTTGTACTTGTACATGAGTCGGAAATTTGGGGACCAAATTTTTATAAGTGGGGGAGAATGTAAAATACGAAAAAAAAAAAATTTATTATATGGATTAACCCTTTAATTAATCTGGGTTTAATTAGTGGGTTAATTAGACTTAATTAGTGATTTATTTAAGGATTTGGACTTGGGCTGTCTCTATTGGGCCAAAGTGGTTGGGCTAGAAATGGGTTAAATCTGATTGGTTTGACTTGGGTTAAGGGCTGAACCCAATTGGATTGGGTTGGTTTAATCGAATCGGTCAAACGACATTTAAAGCTTGTCGAACGAAACGAACGCATCGCGATTTCACCATCTCCTTCGCTTCTCCGCCTCGGTTCTTCGCTTCGCACGCGTCGGCCGATCTCCTCAGCTCGTTGGCGTTCCGGTGAGAGCAGTCGACGACGCCACCACCTTGGTTGATCTCCGGTCGAAGGTCAGTGAGTTCTCGCATGGGGATCTCGGCGATTCCTTCGGTGAATCGACATGTTGGCGCCGCAGCAGCGAGCTGCCGTTGATGTCTGTCGGCAATGAGGGATGCCGGATCGGCTCCATTGGCATCGTAGCCAGAGTTTGTGGAGCTTGGTGGTCGCTGGCGAACAGGGGATTTGGGGAAGGAGCAAGGTCGGTGGATTCTAGGTGTTGGGAGCTAGGGATCGGCAATAGGTTTTTGCTGTTGGATTTGGGAGCAATCTGCCGTCGCCATCGGAGCAAGGTAGGTTATTGAATCGATTTTCTGATCTTGGATGGGATCTAATTTTTCTCTGTGGTGTTCTCTTCCTCGTGTGCAATCTCGTTGTCGCTCGAGCTCAGGTCGTCGCCGCCGCATGAGCTCAGGTCATCGCCGGAATACAGCTCAGATCGATTATTGGACTCTCATTGGTTGGTTGTCTTCGTTTTCCCTCGATCACGAGCTGCTGCTATTTTGTATTCTGACGATAGTCGTGTCTACATCAGAACGGAGGCATTGTGGGAGGTATCAGCCGGTTGTTTTCTGGTTTGATCTTGTATGATGGTTGCGAGGATTTAGCAAGCTATTGAAGTGTGTTTTGGATTTCTATTTGTAGACCGAGAAACAGGACAGTGAAGTGTTGAGGGAAATTTGGATCAACGAAGCGGTGGAAGCGAGGCTCGGATGGGTAAGCTTGAAATTGAAACTTATGATTTGTATTTGATATGGATATTATGTCATTGCTGTGTGGTTATTGGGTTGTTATTAACAGCTAGTCGAGGAAGGTTGTTCCTTCTTGAAATGATCTAACATAGGTGATTAAGAAAATGGATAGATCAATTGATGTGGATACTTGTTTAGGATAAGTGGATAAACAGCTGTGGTCAAATCCATTTGGTGGTTATAGATGGCTACTTCAATGGTGGATCAAGATGTTTTACAATGGAAGCTAAGCTAGGTAAGTCGATTTGGGATTTGATACCATCAGTGGACTTATGATAGTACTTGTCAATGTTGCATGTTGATTGCAGGACTTTAATTAGTGATGATGCTCGTAGTTATGGATGGCTGATACGAGCTACATAGCAGGTGGGTAATATCTACCTGGTCCGGTAGTTTGATCAATTCCAGTGCATGATCTTGGATATGTATGTTTATACCTGTTTACCTTAAATCCACTTATGTTTAATCATATGCTTGTACTGCCTTGACCTTTGAGATATAAACTCTGGTACTTCATTGATTATCTAGCTCGGATAGGAACTATAAACCCTATTATGTATTAGCTGATGGATGTTCAGTAAGTACAGGAGGTTAGGGTTATCTTTGTGACTTCAGATTGGGTTACTGTATTACATCACTAGGGTTAGGTGATGGATTGGATTATGGAGTCGATCGTGATATCATAACCGTATTAGTGGTGCATTTATGGTGGATCTCGTTGCCTGTGCATAGATAAGTGTATGATTGTCAGTATGTGACCATGACTAGAGGTCTTAGCGTGGTGGACTGTCAGATGAGTATGACTCTTTGTGCGATAGAGAGAGTATTGTGATTGTAGTCCTTGCATAGTTGACTTTTGGTTGACCAGGACTCCCCATGGGATAGGGAGTGAGGCGAGGATACATGTATGGAGCTATGCATCATTACATTGCATGCATCTTGTCGACGACTAGGTCTCCCTTGTGGATGAGCGGGTCGTCGGTCATCCTCCCGACCACTCGGGGTAGTGGTGTATGAGGTTGAGGCGAGCATTGGATGTGTCGCGCCGCCAGGGGATGGTGGTAGGAGATGCACTGCCACCGAGCAGAGTGGTGTTAGCACTCACCCACTATAGACGGTGGTTGTGTGACGTGCGGTTGTCTCTGTGCGAGCTCGTCTACTCATGGGTAGTGACGAGCAACCACAGTGAGGACCCCGGGGAGTAGTTAGCTTTACGCTTATATGCTACTCATTCATACTACCCAACTCGGTCACTTTCGAGAGTAGTGGCTACCGGAGTGAGTCATGCCGTCGTACCACCCGGCCACATCTTGGGAGTCGCGTGGTTGAGTCATGACATGGCCATGCATATGCATTCTTGATATATATGTATGCATGTATTTGATATATGTTTTACATATGCCCGTGAGATCTGCATTTGATTGAGCTATGATTGTTGCACATGCTTGTACATCATGATACATGCCATTTGCATTTTATTTACTGCTATGTGTTGAGCATGATACATGCGTTGATTCAGACTGTTATATGCATTTGATTATCATCATGTCATTGTGGGGTACGGACCGAGTTATTATACAGGTGATCATATCATCGCTCATATGCAGTATTGGTCAGGTATGGGATTGACCTGGTACATTATATAGGTTATGTTATTGTATATCTGTCAGGATGATATAGCTTATGGTGTTGCAGACCGTCAGGTACGTTGGTACATTACTTTATGTTCAGTTGATCAGTTTAGTATATACATTGTGTATGACTTTACTGTAGTTACTTGTTATTAGAGTTGGATAGGATTGTATGTCTATTGGACTCATGTCGTATACCTGTAGATCTTCACATGTATACTTGTAGATCTATCCTTATATGTTGTTCATGCACTTTCTATATATATTACCCCTGAGTTTATACTCACCACCCCTGGACCCTGGGCTTCTTGTCGCCCAGATAACAGGTAGAAGATTTCTTGGACGTTCGGAGCTCCGCCAGCTGATCCCATCTCACACCGGACGAATGGACCTGTTTTCCGTATTGTTGTATTACTATGGATTGTCGTTTTGTGGTTTTAACCTGTATTGTTTCCGTATCTGTGATATACGGACGTATTGTATTGAAAGGTTTTGCCCGGAAGCTCTGATACCAATTGTTGGGGTTGATCCGTGAGGGGAAACTTCGCTTCCCCTTCACCTCGGTTGCTTGACCATGGTGATCCCTTCAATGTCCCCGGATTAAAAATTTAATCCTAGACAAAAGGGATTCCCAAAGCAACCAAGTCATCGTCGTGCTATTCGTTTAGAGAGGTCACTTGAACAAACTAGTTGTTCAAGCGACCATTCTCTATTCTACGAGTAGCCGCGGAATAGACGATGTCCGGATCGCCGGTTTTTGTGTTTATGCTCGGGATCCAAATATTATTTAGCCATCCACAGAAATATATCATGCTCATAAATGAAAAACAAATATAAACATGTAACATATAAAATTAGAGAATCAATATACCTCTCGATCTTCTAATGTATGTCCTTCCTCCTTTCGGACGTCGTGTGGGCGACGCTCTACCAAAAGTCGAAGCTCCTAGATCACACATCTTCCTTCCTTGCTCATCCAAAGCAAGAGGAAGAATAGAAACAAGGCTCATCTCTTCCTATGGCCAACCAACAAGCAACAAAGAAATGCTTGCCGTCGGCCAACAAGGAGAAGGAGATAATGGTGGAAACAAACCAAGACATCAAGGGAAACCCCTTAGTCTTGTTTCCACCACCCAAGGAGAGGGAGAAGGGGTCTTTAGATGCTGTCCAAGGGTTGGAGAAGGTGATATGGGCGCCGGCCACCAAACCATGAAGAAGAAAGGAAGAAACTTTCCTTATTTGGTGCCACCCAAACCTCCTAAACCCTAAGCTTCCAAACCCTAATCCAAGCTCACCTTGTGGCCGCCATGGAAGTGAGGAAAAGATTAGGATGAGCTCAAGCCAAGGTAAAGAGGAGAACCATAGTGGCCGGCCAACCCTTAGGAAGAAGAAGAACATCTCCTATAGTTGCCGCCACCCTTTTCTCCCAAAAACCTAGCCACCCAAACCCTAATCCTAACTTACCTTATATCCGCCATGGAAGAGGGAAGAAGAATAGGATAAGTTCAAGCTAAGGTAGATAGGAGCAGCATAGTGGCCGCCAACCCAAGGAAGAAGAAGAACAACCTTCATTAGTTGCCGCCCACCCTTGCTCCAAAACCCTAGCCACCAAACCCAATCCTAAACCAACTAGGATTCCTAGCCACCAAAGGAAGCAAACCCTAATCCCCTCATCCCTTGTGTTCTCCACGCCAACAATCCCTAATCCACCCTTATATAGAGTTTAGGGATAAGTCTTGGTTTAATCTCCACCATTGGTTCAAGGGATTTAACCTCAATCGGATCTAGAGATTTAATCTCATCGGATCTTAGAGATTTAATCTCTACCAATGGATCTTAGAGTTTTGTTTCTATCCATTGGATCTAAGCATCATGAGGTGTTAATAGGCTACATTAGGGACCATGAGGAGGAGTTGGGTCTTGGCCACCCATGGATCAAGCCCACATAAAGTCCGATCCACTAATGATGATCCAATCCACTAAAGGTCCATCATTGATCTACCTCACCAACCCCCATATTATAATATGGGCTCCATATATTATTTGTACATTTTCTCCCCGTGTTTAAGATCTCGAATGTCCGTCGATTAATTAATTTACTAACCATTAATTAATCAACATCTAACTCCATGAGTAGTACCACTCAACCTTTTCATCATGCCGGACCAAGTCCACCTGCAGGGTTTACATGATGAACCTTATGAGCTCCTCAAGGGGACATCATCATCCTAATATATAGGACACGGTTTCCTCCTATAATCAACGGCACACCATATAAATAATATTATCTCCCAACTTACCGAGTCTATCGATTTAATCTATAAATCTCGCCCATTGGTAAATCAAAGAGATGAGTACCAAGTATATGTGCCCGTTATTATATCGGGATTAAGAGCATGTACTAAATAATATCTGAGGTCCGATTCGATTATGTAGTCAGCAATAAATTGAATCACCTCTGTGTCGGTCCTGCTCAATACACACAAAGTGCACTAGTGTGATTCTATGGTCAAGACAAACTAATACCAAATCACACTACAACTATTCCGATGGTTTGTCCAAAGCCATCTCGGTTGTGAGCCTTTACTTATACTTTACAAGGAGCCGATAACATGATCTCCCGTGTGACACCACACACCATGTTATCTACAATGTAAGGTATTAGACAATATTGCATAACCATAAAAATATGCAAACAATGATCATGTGATTCTTATTTCAAAATAAAGATGTTCATACAAAAGAGCTAGGCTTTCATTATACATCCTAACATGTATGTATTTGGCTTTCGCTGTTGCTTCTATTATGTTTCTTGTTGTGTCAAGTCACTCCGGAGTGCACAGTTGGGTCATTGTATATTGTTTTATCTGTTGTATGTTTCCGCTGTATTTGATATGTTGATATCTGTGTATATCATATTGTTGTTGTGGGCCTACGGGCCTTGTATTAACCCGATATGTTGCCATGTATAGGGGAGATACCGTCCGTTTGCTTTTCGGCACGGCATACTCTCGGGGCGTGACACTGACGCTAGTCAGCTGCCTCACACGCAATAGTGAAGCCAAGTGGGTAGGGCTATGACAACTGTGCACTCTGCCATCACTGCTCCTGAGTGACCGAGTGAACAGGATGCTGTCGGAGTACACCTATCCTCCTGCCCCAAACAGAGTGGGGGAGAAAAGCTCTCATCTCCTAGTGTCATAGACCAGAGGAGGGATCCCTGCCCGCTACCACGCTGGCTCAACGCTACCCATGAACGGACCAGCGGAGCCTGACAGAGCAACTGCACACACCCTCCTGATGTACCACTAACCCATGAGTGGCAGCGTGTGCAGACCATGTAACTGGTTGCGGGCTCAACTATAAAGGAACCCCGTCCAGCCAGCATGCAATCATGCAAGATGATGCATGATACTAAAGCATGTAAATCCAACTAAAATACATATCCGAATAATATGCACAACCAATAAGTACATATCAATGATCCGAGTAAAAAAGGGAAGATATAACTATGAACTGATCCAATGCATGTATCAAGTAGGCACAATAACATACTAGGCATATAAACATGAAAATTATTGCAAGCTATACAAACTAGCATATCAACATGACTATATCTAAAAGATAAGTCAAAATACTCGCTTGTTATGTAGAATGTCGATTGTCTTTGCAGCAGAGAATCTACCTCCATCAAAGGCCTACAGGTAAAATATAATTATTATCAAGTTCTATGATAAGTCCAACGAGGGTAATAAATCGAACTTAAATCCATATCTTGAATCTCCTAACCGAATATAACCCTATTCATTAATTATCGATCAATTTCACATAATTAATCAAATTCGATCCACTATATAATCCATAAATAACCTTGTTCCAACAACCTACTGCATAGCTAAGACATATCCAAGTTGAAGCTTACCAAATCGAGCTTCTTGATCTCAAATCTGTCGGGGACCTTGGCTAGGGTTTGAACGTAGCAATCGATCATCTGCTGCTTGCATTGGGACATCAGAGATTGCAACGATGACGAAATTCCACGTCCGTCATGATCATGGAATGGTAGAGGTCCACACCGAGAAATGCTCACCAACGGAGTAACAACAACACTTAACCCAAAAAGGAACAGTTGTCGGCTCTGTCTCCGATCTGCTTAGTGGGTCTTTGCCGGATTTGCGAGCTTTGTCAATTGGACACCCTTTGAATTATGGATCAAGAACCACAACCCATCGTTCAGCAGAATTCTCCAAGAGAGAGAGAGAACGAGATCTGCCCGGGTGGAGAACCTGGGAACCAAGTGGTCTACAATGCGCCGGCGGTCGTGCGATGAGGAAGAAAGGTGGGAAGAGAATCGTCGGCTGCGATGACTGTGGCGCTGCCGGAGTCGCGTGTGGGGAGGAGGCTGACTGCGATGAAGCGGAGTCGCATGCGGGTGGCTGCGCCCGCAGCCGCGACTGGCCGGTAGGCCGACGCTGGCTGAAGTGTGTGTTGCGACGACGACGGTGAAAGGGAAAACAGAGGGCGACGCGGTCGGAGATCCTGCAAGATCTCGTGAGGGAGGAGGCAGTCAATGCTGAGAGCTCGTCGATGACGACGGAGGTCTGAGCAACGACTGAAGGCGGTAGCAGTGGTGCGTTGGTGGCACGGGGAATGCGGTGGCTCCGTCGGTGTGAGGAAGAAACGGTGGCGGCGGTTCGATGGCACAGACGCGACGGGCGCGAGAAAAAGGGAAGGGCTCGGGCGACTGAGGTCGCGAGAAAGAAAAGGGAAGATCGCGGAAGGGAAAGAAAAATTGGGGAAATAGAAAAACCTAGGTTTTCTATTTAAAACCTTAGGTCAGATAATCCAAACAGGCCTTTTAAAAGCCTATTTTTCTTATCCCCGTAACTACCATGTACAAGCCCCGTTTAAATCCAGAAAAATTCTGGAAAAATTCCTAAAATTCTCCAAAAATCCCCTAAATTTTTGGCCATTAAATTTAGTATTTTAAATTTCAGTATTTAACATTCTCCCCCACTAATAAAAATTTGGTCCCCAAATTTCCTACTCAGATGCCTAATGAGTAAGAGATACCACAAGTACTGAAAATATATCTCACGCACCCTAAGTAAACAGGTGGGGTATTGAGCTATGATCCTTTTTTCCTCAAACTCCCATGTAGCCTCCTCATCGGTGTGGTAACTCCACCCGACCTTGACAAGTCGCAAAATCTTATTCCGCAACTATCGTTCTTTGTGATCTAGAATCCGTACCTAAGCCTCTTTGTAAGTAGCATCAGGTTGAATGAAACCTGACACATCTAACAGAATGTGTAGAGTCTGACATATACTTCCTCAGCATGGACACATGAAACACCTCATGAATACCCGTCAAGGACGGTGGTAGCCCTAGGGGGTAAGTGACTGCTCCGATCCTCTCTAAAATCTCAAACGAACCAATATATCTAGGAGCTAGCTTACCACGGAGGTCAAATCTCTTCACCCCTTTCGTGGGTGAGACTCGCAGGAATACATGATCACCAATAGAGAACTCCATTGGTTTCCGTCTCTGATCCGTATAACTCTTCTAACGATCCTGTGCCTTTGCCATCCTACGTCAGATAGTACGGACCAACCCTGCCTCAATGTTTAGCTCTCTGGGGTTCTAACAACTGAGCCTCCCCAACCTCCTCCCAGAAGGTGGGTATCCGATACTAACTACCATACCATACTTCAAACAGTCCCATTTGGATAGCCGAATGATGGCTGTTGTTGTAGGCGACTTCCACTAATGGCAAGTGATCCTCCCAGTTGCCCCTGAAAACCATAACACAGGACCTCAGCAAATTCTCTAGAGTCTGAATGGTCCGCTCAGACTGTCCACCTGTCTGCGGATGGAATGCAGTATTAAAATGAAGTTGGGTGCCTAAGGCATGCTGCAGACTCTGAAGGAACACCATGCAATTTGATGATCTCCCGACAATATAACTCTGTCAAACGATCCAAAGAGTCGGTCTTCCGAATCGCTAAGAAGTGCGCGGATTTGGTTAGTCGGTCAACGACTACCCAAATCGCGTCATGGCCTTGATGTGTCCTAGGTAAACCCACCACAAAATCCATAATGATATGCTTCCACTTCCATTCCAGAATCGAAATTTCCTGAAGCATCTCTTCCTTAAACTAATGCAACTCCAGAAACAACTATCCTCCTCAGAGTTAGAGATAGGAAATTATCTTTTCACAAGAGAAGTCCATCTACCATCCAAAATCTACTCCACAACACACCCTGTAAGTGCATGGGAGGCTATCGCGACCAAACTTCCTTGTTATAACTGTTAGTTATAGCCCTAAGAACCAATCATGTGATGGTTGAATAGGGAACATTTTGTATCATATTCTATAAAGGCAAAGGATTGGTTATTATATTTAAGTCTTGCTTGTGCCAGCTAAATTAAATATAGTAATGCCCTAGAAAAGTAGGTTCTTATCTACAGCACATCAATTGGCAGAATTGATTATGAGAGGCTGTAGAGAACACTTTCTAAATGTTCCTAGTCAAGTATTAATATGCAAGGGCAATATTAATACATAAAGACTAGCATGTAGGTCAATTGATGACTTGATCTCACAAGTCATGGATATATGATATCAAGTTGACACATGGGTATATATTAGAGAATATATACCGAACCCACGCCATGAGAAAGTTTCATGGATCGTTATATGAGTGTCATAAACTTTCTCATGTGACTATTGGTATGAATAGTCCTCGACCTGAAGTCACTACGGTTCCCTACATAAGGAGTTATGTACTTTGGTATCACAAACGTCACCCGTAATCAGGTGGACCATAAAGGCGACATCGGGTATATAACAAATTATGCGGAGGGATGTGAGTGATGTAGATGGGATCTATCCTCTCATATGACGAGAGTGATATCGGTGGGCCCCTTGATTGAGTAGAACTACTAAAATGCATGGTTATGCTCGAATGAGTCAATATGAGATATTGAGCTCATTTGTTTGAGTTAGTTTACCTGAGGATCAAGAAACACATAGATTGATCGAGGATGACACGGTCATGCCTCATTGATCAACTGATATCAAGGATAGAAGGACACGGTCATATATTATAGTAGTCACAAAGGTTAGTCGGATCTTGACTTATCTCAGAACTTGGGTAGCAATGATGTATTGCTAGATGCCGCTCATTGCTTGTGTATCTAAAAGAGTTTAGATCCACTGCCAACGTTATGAGAGCCTATAGGGTCACACACAAAGAGCATGATAATTAGAGGAATTAGAGTATTCTAGTTTGACTAGAATAATTTGGGAATAAGCTTAAGTACAAAATGGTTTTTGGACTTTAAGCTTAATGAGAATTTTAGCTAATTGATTTAATGAGATTAATTCAATATGTTACCTCATTGATTTAATAAGATTAATTCAATATGATAACATAAGCTTAATTGAATTAATAAGATTAATTCAATATGATAACATAAGCTTAATTGAATTAATAAGATTAATTCAACATGCATGAATGCCACATAAGAATGCCACATAAGCATGCCACATAAGCATGCCACCTAAGCATCCACCTAAGCTAGATAAGGTGGAAGGAAACAAAATGGTTTTGTCTCCTTAAGTGGCCGGCCAAACAAGGAAGCCAAATCCTTTTTGAGTGTGTCTCAATGCAATGGATTGCATTGAATGTGAAGGAGGTGGAAGGGTTTTTCCAACCCTATAAAAGGCTCCATGGAGTGGCCGGCCATAGGGAATTTTTGGTGGTGTTGTGGTTGTGAGAGAGCTTGGTGGAAGCTTTAGTTGTGTGGGTTTGTGAGTGTAGGCTAGCAAGAAGAGGAGTCTTCTTCTTCCTTTCTCCTTTTCCCTCTCTTCCTCTCCTTTAGGGACTTCTCTAGCAAGAAGTAAAGGAGAGCTCCTCTAGTTTTTCTTTTGTGAGACAAGAGCTTGCTCGTGTGGATACATATAGAGGCACGGACACTTGAACGTGCTAAAAGATCCAACACATCCAAGGAAAAGCGGGATTGCAAAGGGCACGCAACAAAGGTAGAACTCTCCTATAAGATAGGCTTGGTTTAGAGAAATTTATTTTATACGAGTTTGCTTTCGCATGGATCACTTGGATGGGATCCTAATTTTTCCGTTGCGCATATGCCATTTGGCATACAAGAGATCCCTACAGTGGTATCAGAGCCACTTGCGAAAGATCGTATAAAATAAGTTTTCTCTATTTTATATGTGATATAGAAGTAGGATAAATTTTATTATGAGTTGATAATTGTATTAGCAATTGTCAAACATAATAAAATATCCAATGTCTTTTAAAAGTTAAAATGACATGGTGCATGGTTATGGCCTAGTCCCAAAAGGTTTGTGAATGTGTGTGTGTTGTAATTTTTAAATACGGCCTGCGTGTCGTGCCTTCCTCCTAAAATTCTTGTTGTAAAATTAGTTTTAGACTCGAATGTAACTCGAGTATTTCTCCTTTTGTAATGTACAAAACAAAGATGGAGGGTCCATTGGAAGAAGAGGTTACAAGGAGGAAGTCAACACACAAGACAACCAAAAGGAAGCACTTAGGAGAAGATGCTATCCCTAGGTTGACCAATCAATCTTTTCATTGGCTTGAGAAGATTGTAGAATAAGGGCCATAGCCATGACACGTTAGTTTAATATGTATGTGATGCATGTTAGTTTAGCTTGTATGTGATGCATGATTAGTTTAGCTTATATGTGATGTATGCTAATATGTATATGATACATGTTTATTTCTTAATAAGTCTAAACGATATGCCTACCAAAGTTGGTACTCACTACTTCCTCGATCATTTGTTATTGGGTTTGCCAAAGCAAAGCAATGCATTTTATCTTGGAGGGGTGCGAGTGGACAATCGTGATGTCCCGCTATCGATCTTGGTTAAGACTTAGTTAAGTTTTTTCTTAATTGGTTAAGAAAGTAGAGGCATATATTAGCTTTGAACATAAGTGTTAACATTAGTTTTGTGTGATTTTAACATCGCCTTTGTCTTAGAAGTGGTCGTTGTTCGATATCCAAGAAGGCCCTCGTGCCTCGCCACATACCGAAGCCGGGTTTAGGAATAAACACTAAACTAATCTAAAACTTAAACCAAAGCTATTAAAGAGTTACATCAGATGTAATTGGCAAAAGATTGCCTACCTAATTATACTACGTCTTGGGCGATTAGCCAAAGCTAACTCAAGACGAATTATGATGTGGATCTTTATCCCATATAAATTTATAGCTAAATAGTAGCTATGAGAATTTAGTCGGAGCCTCATTTAATTAAAGGCCTAATTAAATGATTTAGGTATGATACTTAACTTTGCATTTTAATGTTGTAGATCACCATGACATCTAACACGACACACCCCCTCAACTTGCGATCTGTCCTTGAGAAGGACAAGCTCAATGGAGCAAACTTTCTTGACTGGTATAGGAACTTGAGGATTATCCTCAAGCAAGAACGCAAACTATATGTCCTAGAGCAGTCTACCCCTGAAATACCTGCCCCTGCGGCCACTCGTGCTGAAAAGGATGCTTATAAGAAGCATCAAGATGACGCATTAGATGTGTCATGTCTTATGCTTGCCACCATGAACTCTGAGCTCCAGAAGCAACATGAGAACATGGATGCCTATGATATGGTTGAGCACTTGAAACAACTATATCAAGGACAAGCGGCGTTTTGAAGTGTCTAAGGCTCTTTTTGCATGCAAGATGCAAGAAGGAACACCTGTAGGAACTCACGTACTCAAAATGATTGGGTACGTTGAGAACCTTGAAAGACTAGGTTTTCCACTGAGCCAAGAATTGGCAACCGATGTTATCCTGCAATCGTTGCCGGAAGCATACAATCAATTCGTCATGAATTATAACATGAATGAAATTGATAAACCTTTGCCTGAGATTCTCAAAGATGTTAAGAATCACGAACCAAATCTCAAGAAGAAAGTTAGTAATGTACTAATGGTCAAGAAGGACAAAGGTAAGCGCAAAGGCAAGGGTAAGACCCAAGCCAAAAGCAAGGCCAATTCATCCACTTCAAAGGGTAAAGGTAAAATACCTAAGGAATGGGACTGCTTCCATTGCGGTGAGACTGGACATTGGAAGCGGAACTGCAAAGTCTACCTTGAGGAAGTAAAGAATAAAAGAAGTGGGACTTCTGCCTCAGGTATACACGTTATAGAAGTTAATCTATCTATTTCTTCTACATGGGTATTAGATACCGGATGTGCATCTCACATTTGTAATAATGTGCAGGGACTGAGAAATAGTAGACAAATGGCAAAAGGCGAAGTAGACCTACGAGTAGGCAATGGCGCAAAAGTTGCTGCTGTAGCTGTAGGAACATATTCTTTGTCTTTGCCCACTGGGCTTATCTTAGAACTAGAGGAGTGCTTATATGTACCTGCATTGACAAAGAACATAATTTCTGTATCTTGTTTAGACAAGAAAAACTTTTCTTTTATAATAAAGGACAAATGTTGTTCCATTTATTTGAATGAAATGTTCTATTGTAATGCACCACTTATGAATGGTCTCTATGTTCTAGATTTAGAAAACCCAATTTATAACGTAAATACCAAGCGGTTCAAATCGAATGATTCGAACCAAACATATCTCTGGCACTGTCGCCTAGGTCACATAAATGAAAAACGCATATCCCAACTCCATAAAGATGGATTATTGGACTCATTTGATTTTGAATCATATGAGGTATGCGAATCTTGCCTTTTAGGAAAGATGACTAAAACTCCATTTAGTGGACATGGAGAGAGAGCGACAGACTTGTTAGGACTCATACATACTGATGTATGTGGGCCTTTCAATGTCGAAGCCAGAGGAGGCTATAAGTACTTTATTACTTTCACTGATGATATGAGTAGATTTGGCTACTTATATTTGATGAGACATAAGTCAGAATCCTTTGAAAAGTTCAAAGCATTCAAGAATGAAGTACAAAACCAACTTGGTAAGCGTATTAAGCTACTTCGATCGATCGAGGTGGTGAATACCTTAGTCAAGAGTTTCGTGATCACTGGTGAGTGTGGGATAATATCCCAACTCACTCCTCGAACACCACAATGGAATGGTGTATCTGAGAGGAGAAATCGTACTCTATTAGATATGGTACGATCAATGATGAGCCAGACTGATCTACCTACTTCCTTTTGGGGACTAGCTCTAGAGACAGCCGCTTTCACACTTAATCGCGTCCCATCAAAAGCCGTAGAAAAGACACCATATACGATATGGACTGAGAAGAGTCCCAAAATGTCTTTTATAAAGATTTGGGGTTGTGAAGCTTATGTAAGACGTCAAGTCTCAGATAAACTAGGACCCAAATCAGATAAGTGTTATTTTGTCGGATATCCCAAGGAAACTAAGGGATATTACTTTTACAATCCCACACTTGGCAAGGTGTTTGTTGCCAGAAATGCTGTCTTTCTAGAAAGAGAATTTATTTCTAGAAAAACTAGTGGGAGTAAAATTCATCTTGAAGAAGTTCAAGATGACGATAACACTAAGGCTTCGATGGAAAATGAACAGGAACCACAAAGTGTTGTGGATGAGGAAATTGTTGCCCAAAGAGTTGTGGAGCAAACACCTGTTCAAGTAGACCAACCTCTTCGTAGATCTGATTGTTGGGAGTATGGGGAATACAATCAAAGTCCCACATTGGTAAGACATGGAAAAGATCATGTGCTTATAAGAAAAAAGATATCTCCATTGGCATGAGGCCTTTTGGGTAAAGCCCAAAAACAAAACCATGAGGGCTTGGGCCCAAAGTGGACAATATCATACCATTGTGGAGATATGTGGATCTTATATGCACTAACAATTGGTATCAGAGCCATGGTCCATGTCAAGCCATGAACCTCGAACGAAGGAAGTTGAGCTCCCACGTCCGGATCAAGAGAACCAGACATCAGGAAGGAAGTCTAGTTGGGTCGGGGGGACCGAACAACTGACAGGAAGTCCTGGTGGGTTGAAGATCGGACATCAAGCAGAGAAAATCCTTCGAGGAGGGATAGGCTTGAGGGGGGGCCCAATGTGGTCCTTCGTTTGAGGGGGGGATTGTTGGGAGTATGGGGAATACAATCAAAGTCCCACATTGGTAAGACATGGAAAAGATCATGTGCTTATAAGAAAAAAGATATCTCCATTGGCATGAGGCCTTTTGGGTAAAGCCCAAAAACAAAACCATGAGGGCTTGGGCCCAAAGTGGACAATATCATACCATTGTGGAGATATGTGGATCTTATATGCACTAACACTGATAGGATCCGTCGTCAACCTGAGAGATATTCTTTTCTCTTGACTGACAACGGTGAGGTATTGCTTGTCGATCTTGACGAGCCTACATCCTATCAAGAAGCTATGATGAGCCCAGATTCCGAGAAATGGCTAGAGGCCATGAGATCCGAAATGGAATCCATGTACACTAACCAAGTATGGACCTTGGTTGATCCACCTGAAGGGGTAAAACCCATTGGGTGTAAGTGGGTCTTTAAAGTAAAGACTGACATGGATGGTAATAAGCATACCTATAAAGGTAGATTGGTGGCTAAAGGATTCAAACAAATTCATGGTATTGACTATGATGAAACCTTTTCACCAGTTGCGATGCTTAAATCCATTCGGATCATACTTGCTATTGCAGCCTACCACGATTATGAGATCTGGCAGATGGATGTCAAAACCGCTCAATGGAAAGCTACTCGAGGATGTGTACATGACACCCGAGGGTTTGAAGATCCAAAGCATCTCGAAAGGTATGCAAACCGCAAAGGTCCATTTATGGACTAAAGCAAGCCTCTCAAGCCTGGAATCTTCGATTCGATGATGCAATCAAAGAGTTTGGTTTCATCAAGAATGAAGATGAACCTTGTGTCTACAAGAGAAATAGTGGGAGCATAGCTTGTATTTCTTGTCTTGTATGTAGATGATATACTTCTCATCGGAAATGATATTCCCTCACTCCATCTGTGTGAAGATGTGGTTAGGGAATTGTTTCTCGATGAAAGACTTAGGTGAAGTCGCCTATATTCTAGGCATCAAGATCTATAGAGATAGATCTAAAAGATTACTTGGCCTAAGTCAGTACATACATTGATAAAGTGCTAGATCGCTTTGCTATGCAAAATTCCAAGAAAGGGTTTCGCTTTATCACATGGTGTAAGTCTTTCAAGACTCAATGTCCTCTTCTAAGGAGGAGAGAGACGCATGGATAAGATCCCTTATGCATACGCTATAGGGTCTATCATGCACGCCATGCTTTGTACTCCCGACGACATCTCGTATGCTTTGAGTATGACGAGTAGATACCATCGGATCCGGTGAAAGTCATCGGATAGCAGTCAAAATATTCTTAAATACTTACGAAGAACGAAAGAATATTTCGATATTTGGAGGCAATGAGGAGCTAATCAGAAGGGTTACGTGATGCAAGCTTCCAAATGCATAAGGATGACTATAGATCGCAATCGAGTACGTGTTTTGCTGAATGGTGGAGCCGTGAGTCGAAGAGTTCAAAGGGTGACACGCTTGCCGATTCTACACGAAGCCGAGTATATTGCGATCTCGATGCAAGAAAGGTCATTTGGCTCAAATAAGTTCATCGCTGAACTTGGGGTAGTTCCTAGCATTGCAGATCCAATAGACCTCTATTGTGACAACAATGGGGCTATTGCACGTGCTAAGGAACCTCGATCACATCAATGACCAAACACATATCGCGCGGCTTCCATCTCATTCGAGAGATCATCGATAGAGGAGATGTGAGGATATGCAGAGTACCGACGAAGCTAACATCGCAGATCCATTGACCAAGGCTTTGCGCACGGAGGAAGCATGATGGTCACACTAGGTCACTAGGTATTAGATATCATAGTGATTGGTACTAGTGCTAGTGGGAGATTGTTAGTTATAGCCCTAAGAACCAATCATGTGATGGTTGAATAGGAACATTTTGTATCATATTCTATAAAGGCAAAGGATTGGTTATTATATTTAAGTCTTGTGCTGCCTAAATTAAATATAGTAATGCCCTAGAAAAGTAGGTTCTTATCTACAAGACATCAATTGGCGTAATTGATTATGAGAGGTCAGTAGAGAACACTTTCTAAATGTTCTAGTCAAGTATTAATATGCAAGGGCAATATTAATACATAAAGACTAGCATGTAGGTCAATTGATGACTTGATCTCACAAGTCATGGATATATGATATCAAGTTGACACATGGGTATATATTAGAGAATATATACGAATCGACCCGCCATGAGAAAGTTTCATGGATCGTTATATGAGTGTCATAAACTTTCTCATGTGACTATTGGTATGAATAGTCCTTAGACTGAAGTCACTACTGGTTCCTACATAAGGAGTTATGTACTTTGGTATCGTCAAACGTCACCAGAATGGGTGGACCATAAAGCGATTATCGGGTATATAACAAATTATGCGGAGGGATGTGAGTGATGTAGATGGGATCTATCCTCTCCATATGACGAGAGTGATATCGGTGGGCCCTTGATTGAGTAGAACTACTAAACGCATGGCCGTACATGCTCGAATGAGTCAATATGAGATATTGAGCTCATTTGTTTGAGTTAGTTTACTCGGGATCAAGAAACACATAGATTGATCGAGGATGACACGATGCCTATGCCTCATTGATCAACTGATATCAAGGATAGAAGGACACGGCCATATATTATAGTAGTCACGAAAGGTTAGTCGGATCTTGACTTATCTCAGAACTTGGGTAGCAATGATGTATTGCTAGATGCCGCTCATTGCTTGTGTATCTAAAAGAGTTTAGATCCACTGCCAACGTTATGAGAGCCTATAGGGTCACACACAAAGAGCATGATAATTAGAGGAATTAGAGTATTCTAGTTTGACTAGAATAATTTGGGAATAAGCTTAAGTACAAAATGGTTTTTTGACTTTAAGCTTAATGAGAATTTTAGCTAATTGATTTAATGAGATTAATTCAATATGTTACCTCATTGATTTAATAAGATTAATTCAATATGATAACATAAGCTTAATTGAATTAATAAGATTAATTCAATATGATAACATAAGCTTAATTGAATTAATAAGATTAATTCAACATGCATGAATGCCACATAAGAATGCCACATAAGCATGCCACATAAGCATGCCACCTAAGCTAGATAAGGTGGAAGGAAACAAAATGGTTTTGTCTCCTTAAGTGGCCGGCCAAACAAGGAAGCCAAATCCTTTTTGAGTGTGTCTCAATGCAATGGATTGCATTGAATGTGAAGGAGGTGGAAGGGTTTTTCCAACCCTATAAAAGGCTCCATGGAGTGGCCGGCCATAGTGAGTTTTTGGTGTTGTGGTTGTGAGAGAGCTTGGTGGAAGCTTTGGTTGTGTGGGTTTGTGAGTGTAGGCTAGCAAGAAGAGGAGTCTTCTTCTTCCTTTCTCCTTTTCCCTCTCTTCCTCTCCTTTAGGGACTTCTCTAGCAAGAAGTAAAGGAGAGCTCCTCTAGTTTTTCTTTTGTGAGACAAGAGCTTGCTCGTGTGGATACATATAGAGGCACGGACACTTGAACGTGCTAAAAGATCCAACACATCCAAGGAAAAGCGGGATTGCAAAGGGCACGCAACAAAGGTAGAACTCTCCTATAAGATAGGCTTGGTTTAGAGAAATTTATTTTATACGAGTTTGCTTTCGCATGGATCACTTGGAAGAGATCCTAATTTTTCCGTTGCGCATATGCCATTTGGCATACAAGAGATCCCTACAGTAACCGTTTGTGTTCCAGCTACTCTATAGTAGCTATCTAGTAGCTAGCCAAAACCCCATGAGCATTCCTACTCTTCACCTCTACAATACAACATAATCACTGCTAAGTCCACGTCATATATATGACTTATCTCGCAGTTCTTTAACTGCCGTAAGCTTAGGAATCGTCTTATTCTATAGCATCAGAATCGCTCCGATCCCCGAAATGATGCATCCATGTACACTACCCTTCCATCCACACCAAAATGATTAATCAACACTGGCGTAAAAGTCAACCATCGTCTGAGCCCTGAAACTAGTTTCACAAACTTCAGACCAAGTAAATTTCATCACCTTCTTGGTCCAACCAATTAGCGATGTAGTACCGCTAGAGCATCCTATCCATATCTATGGTAATAATCAAATCAATACCAGGAAACCACCATCTACGGTGGCTGAGTGTGCAACCCCAATTACCACCATCAACAGTGGCCAAGTTACGCAACTCCAACGACCACAACTGATCCAATCGTGTCCCGAATACACAACTTCCCAAATCCCTGAACTACTAAGTCGTCAATAAATCTATTAAGATAATCAAAAGCTCATACAATTCATACCAAGTATGAAATTGTCATCGCTACACACCTGCATTCTCTTTACTCTAGGCTGATGATATAACCATCATCACTACGACAATGATAATTGTATGACATCATGTCACTACAATATCAACCCACCAGTCATAAATCAATCCTAGAGTATACACAGGTGTTCTATAGCTGATCTAAATAGATCCTCTATCCACAATGAAGGATATTCATTTCCTTCCACAACTACCGTATTCTATCATCGACAATCGATGTCTAATCTCAAAGGTTCATCTCTCTTTTAACAAAGAGTTTCGGATCTTCTCTAAAAGAAATATTGGGACAGTGAAATATCTCATCCAACACCTCCTATAATAAGGTAAAACGATCTTTCATTGTCTTGACCAGTGTAGGTATACACGCCTTATCCAAAACCAAATCGCTAATAGCAGGGACTGATATTCTCTGAGAGTTTACTCCTTGTCCTTCAAATTGGTGGCTAGCAGGCCAAATCCCTAACTTCCTAATTCGACATCAGTCGACACCTCTAAAGAGTCCGTACTTCTAAAATCATCGTTAGGTTTCGCAAGGTCACTACGTCCTCGACCTCGTCCCCGACCATGAGTAGGGGCAATTTCACTAAGTCAATACTTTTACTAACCACTAAAGTACAATAACCACTAAAGACAATACTCTTCCTATAGCTCAGAGATATCCTTCAGCTTGCCTGGTCCTCAATACACGAGAACTCCCAAAAATCCAAGGAAAAGAAAATCCTCGAAACACAAAACCCACAAACCAAAATCGCAAACCAATAAAGTTGTCACGTCCTAGGGGCATATCCGTCATCCAAATGACGGAGGAGCCCCTAAGTGACAATATTCCGAAATACATGGACCAAATCAGGTAAAAACCTCAAAATAATAATAGAAATACAAGTATTTTATTAACTGCATGCATGCACAACTAAACATATATCCATTAAAGTAAAATAGTTTTATGACACCAAATCAAACTGCGACAAAATCTAAAGTGCATAACAAAATGCAATATTGATAAAGTAAATAAAGCGGCATCCCGAAGATGCAGGGAAATAAGCACGACAAGGAACTCTCTGAGCGACACAAAGGTAGGTCAACATGACACGTCCTCCATCAGTTAACCTAGAGGATAAGTGAGGAGGGGGTAAGTACAACCACTCAGTGGATGGATAGACAATAGTGCATAATCATAATGCACATAATGGAAATCAAAAGAAACAACTAGAGTAACCCAACCCTCAGAGTATCAATATCAGTCTACTACTAACCTGGTCGGCGGTATAACAAATATACCCGTAACATACACAACCACTGCAATCTACAAGCAATGCACATCCAAATACCACGACAAAGCCTCGTGGCTCTCGAGATAATACAAAGGGAACTAACTATGAGCTACCACGAACGGAACTCGTGGGTCGACAATCAACATACTCAGCACTATCTACGCGTAACCACATACTACCACGAATGAGACTCGTGGGTAAACAGGCAGTATATAGATATCTAGTTATTGACTGCACGCACTAATATACTACCACCGATAGGTTGCGTGGGCAGTCGAATATCCTAGGTTGTTAATCCTAGGGTTATCCAATAAATCCAGCAAAGAACGACTATCAACGTCGACAAAGATCATCGATCTACAGGCGGTCAAGCGAGGGTTTCAACACCTCTAATCTGAAATATTTACCAAATTCAGTAAAGATCATCGACTTGTAAATAAATAAGTTGAGATGGTTAAGTCTAGAGAGTTCCAACCCTTCTAACATGAACGGTTATCAAGGTCGATAAAAATCATAAATCCAGTCCACTCATAAACACGTCGAGACGATTAATACTAGGGTTTCGTCCCAACTAATAGGAAATGCCTATCAAGGCCAATAAGGACAACACATCTACTAACAAAATCGGCAATAGGGCTAAGCCTAAATTATATCCTTTCTACCAGTTTAACCATGCATGCTGTAACATGCTACCACGAATAGATCTCATGGGTACTTAAGATGTAAAGTAGCTATCTAGCTACAGGCGTCATACGAATCCGATTATCACCAACTCCGAATGAATAACGCAAGAATATAACCTTACAGTAGGTCATCTCAACCATGATTGGGAGGCATGATTGACCACAAATACACAGCACCCACCTATAGAGAGACTCTACTGCAGACTCTCTCTCAACCAAGAATGGGAGATATAGTAAGGATTAATCGCATCCTAACCATACGAACTCTACTAGTCCGATCACCATATCACCGAAACAGTAAATGGATAAACATATATCATTAAGCACATCCGGGTTATTACGCCTAGGGTTCTCACACCTAGGGTTTTACTAATGTTGTTTCATTCCTGAGATCCGCTCCTACAGAATAACTTCATCTAAGTTATTCTATCTCTACTAGTCTTAATCATGGTATCCACCGCAAAAATACATAACCATATAAACATATAACACACTGTCTAATAAACGATAGCATAGTCATACTAATGGCAATCAATGACTGAAATTAATTAGGGTATAACTAAAGGGTCATGACACCAAATCAAACTGCGACAAAATCCAAAGTGCATAACAAAATGCAATATCGATAAAGTAAATAAAGCGGAATCCCGACGATGCAGGGAGACAAGCACGACAAGGAACTCTCTGAGTGACACAAAGGTAGGTCAACAGGACACGTCCTCCATCAGTTAACCTAGAGGATAAGTGAGGAGGTAAGTACAACCACTCAGTGGATGGATAGACAATAGTGCATAATCATAATGCACATAATGGAAGTCAAAAGAAACAACTAGAGTAACCCAACCCTCAGAGTATCAATATCAGTCTGCTACTAACCTGGTCGGTGTTATAACAAATATACCCGTAACATACACAACCACTGCAATGTACAAGCAATGCACATCCAGATACCACGACAAAGCCTCGTGACTCTCGAGATAATACAAAGGGAACTAACTATGAGCTACCGCGAACGGAACTCGTGGGTCGACAATCAATATACTCAGCACTATCTACGCGCAACCACATGCTACCACGAATGGGACTCGTGGGTAAACAGATAGTATATAGATATCTAGTTATTTACTGCACGCACTAGCATACTACCACCGATAGGTCGCGTGGGCAGTCGAATATCCTAGGTTGTTAAGCCTAGGGTTATCCAATACATCCAACAAAGAACGACTATCAACGTCGACAAAGATCATCGATCTACAGGTGGTCAAGCGAGGGTTTCAACACCTCTAATCCGAAATATTTACCAAAGTCGGAAAAGATCATCGACTTATAAATAAATAAGTTGAGATGGTTAAGTCTAGAGTTCCAACCCTTCTAACATGAACGGTTATCAAGGTCGATAAAAATCATAAATCCAGTCCACTCATAAACACGTTGAGACGATTAATACTAGAGTTTTGTCCCAACTAACAGGAAATGTCTATCAAGGCCAATAAGGATAACACATCTACAAACAAAATCGGCAAGAGGGCTAAGCCTAAATTATATCCTTTCTACCAGTTTAACCGTGCATGCTGTAACATGCTACCACGAACAGATCTCGTGGGTACTTAAGATGTAAAGTAGCTATCTAGCTACAGGCATCATACGGATCCGATTATCACCAACTCCGAATGAATAACGCAAGAATATAACCTTACAGTAAGTCATCTCAACCATGATTGGGAGGCATGATTGACCACAAATACACAAAGCACCCACCTATAGAGAGACTCTACTGCAAACTCTCTCTCAACCAAGAATGGGAGATATAGTAAGGATTAATCGCATCCTAACCATACGAACTCTACTAGTCCAATCACCATATCACCGAAACAGTAAATGGATAAATATATATCATTAAGCACATCCGGGTTATTACGCCTAGGGTTCCCACACCTAGAGTTCTACTAATGTTGTTTCATTCCTGAGATCCGCTCCTACAGAATAACCTCATCTAAGTTATTCTATCTCTACTAGTCTTAATCATGGTATCCACCGCAAAAACACATAACCATATAAACATATAACACGTTTTCTAATAAACGACAGCATAGTCATACTAATGGCAATCAATGGCTGAAATTAATTAGGGTATAACTAAAGGGTCATGCCAGAACAAAGTCAAGGCAATACTAAATAAAGCATCATATGCCTATATATACCCTAATACTAGTCCAAATAGCAAGAGGTAAACATCTACCAATAATATCTAATCATTTATATCACAATGATAACTAGCTACGTATAGCAGTAATAACAATTAATAACCATATACTAACGATAAACCAGCAATCTAAAAATCTAACAGTCTAACAGATAAAAGGTTAAAAACAATACTAGACAAAACATGATACCACAACATAACCAATATAACCAATACAAATATGTACTAAATCTAAAAAAATTTCTAGAATTTATTTACCTGTTAGCCGTCTGGAGATGTCCTATCGCCGTCAAATCCCCAAATTGACCTCGTTAATAATACCTCGAATTTCCGAAACATAAAAATCATCAGAAATCCATACAACTCCGAAAATACCCCAGTTAACCAGCCAAACGAGTCAAACTCTCCGAAAACCCAAAGACCCTAAGAAACTCGGAAACCTATGCTCTGATACTAATTAAATTGTCACGCCCTGGGGGAGTCCTCGCAAGACGAAAATCCGACAACATCTCCCCTGTACGGGTGACAATACCAATCTTGCATACAAGACCTACACAGCCACTATACATCGGTCAACATGACCGGAACATACCACAACACAATATGCAGCCTCAGGCCATCAACCAAAATAAATAAAAGATCTAAAACATCGAGACCTACCCCTTCTGTCATCTGAGCAGGAACATACAACCAAACCAATCGAATAGTCCATAAGGACACAACAAATATCTCCAAACTTTCACAAGTACATAACCAAAATATTAGGACCTAATCATATCTTCTATACAAAATCCAAAACCATAACTCAAATAACTAATAAACTATCACGACGAGGGGGGGGGGTATGACAACTGGACTCTCCTGACAGCTTCATCCTGAAATAAATATAAAACCACGGGGTAAGTTCAAAGAACTCAGCGGATATAGTCGATATGCAAAGTAAGATATAGCTAACTATAACAATCATGCCAGTACAGTCTCATATATAGGGTATGCAAAAAAGAAATACAAAAGGATTGTACGTACCTGAATCTTCTATCCTGATATAGGAGCATGTGCCATACTAGATGAAATAAAGTCGCTGAACCATATACAAATATATATCCTGTATGCATGGCAATCATATGCAACATCCAAGGCAACAATAAAAATGCTGCAAACACAATACAAATGCTATCCATGCAAAATGTATGTCGTGCAAATGACATGGTCACCCCTGATGCCAGTCAGCCACCTCACACGCAATGGTGAAGCCGAGTGGGTAGGGCTATGACAACTGTGTACTCTGCCATCACTGCTCCTGAGTGACCAAGTGGACAGGATGCTGTCGGAGTACACCTATCCTTCTGCCCCAAACAGAGTGGGGGAGCAAAGCTCTAATCTCTCGGTGTTGTAGACCAGAGGAGGGATCCCTGCCCGCTACCATGCTGACTCAACGCTACCCATGAGCGGACTAGCAAAGCCTGACAGAGCAACTGCACACACCCTCTTGATGTACTACTAACCCATGAGTGGCAGCGTGTGCAAACCATGTAACTGGCTGCGGGCTCAACTATAAAGGAACCCCGTCCAGCCAGCATGCAATCATGCAAGATGGTGCATGATACTAAAGCATGTAAATCCAACTAAAATACATATCCAAATAATATGCACATCCAATAAATACATATCAATGATTCGAGTAAAACAGGGAAGATATAACTATGAACTGATCCAATGCATGTACCAAGTAGGCACAATAACATACTAGGCATATAAACATAAAAATTATTGCAAGCTATACAAACTAGCATATCAACATGACTATATCTAAAAGATAAGTCAAAATACCCGCCTGTTATGTAGAATGTCGATTGTCTTTGCAGCAGAGAATCTACCTCCATCAAAGGCCTACAGGTAAAATATAATTATTACCAAGTTCTATGATAAGTCCAATAAGGGTAATAAATCGAACTTAAATCCATATCTTGAATCTCCTAACCGAATATAACCCTATTCATTAATTACCGATCAATTTCACATAATTAATCAAATTTGATCCACTATATAATCCATAAATAACCTTGTTGCAACAACCTACTGCATAGCTAAGACATATCCAAGTTGAAGCTTACCAAATCGAGCTTCTTGATCTCAAATCTGTCGGGGACCTTGGCTAGGGTTTGAACGTAGCAATCGATCATTTGCTGCTTGCATTGGGACATCAGAGATTGTAATGACGATGAAATTCCACGGCCGTCGTGATCAGGGAATGGTAGAGGTCCACACTGAGAAATGCTCACCAACGAAGTAACAACAACACTTAACCCAAAAAGGAACAGTTGTCGGTTCTGTCTCCGATCTGCTTAGTGGGTCTTTGTCGGATCTGTGAGCTTTGTCAATTGGATGCCCTTTGAATTCTGGATCAAGAACCACAACCCATTGTTCAGCGGAATGCTCCGAGAGAGAGAGAACGAGATCTGCCCGGGTGGAGAACCTGGGAACCAAGTGGTCTACAATGCGCCGACGGCCGTGCGATGAGGAAGAAAGGTGGGAAGAGAATCGCCGGCTGCGACGACTGTGGCACTGCCGGAGTCGCGTGTGGGGTGGAGGCTGACTGCGACGAAGTGGAGTCGCATGCAGGTGGCTGCGGCCGCAGCCGTGGCTGGCCGACGCTGGCTGAAGTGCGTGTTGCGACGACGGCGGTGAAAGGGGAAAACATAGGGCAGCGCGGTCGGAGATCCCGCAAGATCTCGTGAGTGAGGAGGCTATTGGATCGAGAAACGTCGCTAGAGGGGGGTGAATAGCGATCGTAAATCTTTTCGACGTTTCGTTCGAGTAGACAATTAAACGAATAAGAGCAGTGGAAAATAAAGGAACACGTTTATTTTTACTTAGTTCACAACCCAGCAGTTGCTACTCCAAGGCCCTATCGGTCCTAGACCGCGTACGGAGGGCAAAGCACTGTAACGTCTCCTCCTCGTTGGAGGTAGGAGACAACGATCACAAAAACTGAATGTACGAGGATGAGGCAACAAGCCTACCTCACCTCGTTACGATTAAAATTAAGAATACAATAAAAATAATTACTTGCTACTGCTGCCGACGAAGGAGATTTGAACTTGTCGTCGCGTCGGCGTTATGACGGCGTTGGAGCATTGGCGTTGTAGGAGCACTTGATGAATAAACTTGATGATGCTTAGAGTTGGAATCCTCCCCTCCTTTTATAGATTTTGTCCTCTGAATTTGTCTCCTTTTTTTTTTGAAACATATCATGAAGTTATCCAAATTTTATTGCGATGTGGCTGCGTCAAACGTTATCCATTTTGACCTAGCACAAAGGCTGATTCGTCGCCATCACCGATCGATGTCTCCATCACCGATCCGATGAGCATCGATCGGCCGCTTGATGTCCGAATGATCGACACACCACTTCCCTGCAGTAAGAAGTTAGCTCGAAAAATGATAAATGCGACGGTTTCTGACCGTCCGATCTCGACCTAGACCTTCCACGGGAAGTCTTAATCGGATCGCCGCCTACGGTCGTCCCCGTAAAGAGGACACGACCTTACAATCTCTCACTCACACGAGCTTACCTCGATAGTAGCTCTCGCTTCCGGCCTTCCACTCGATTCATTTGGCTCCCTCCGAAGTCACTCGAGTGTCGCTCGACCACCGCGGCTTCCTCCGGGTGTCGCTAGCCTTCAGCTCTAGGTTTAGCACTTTTCTGCACACTTGATTTAGCTCGTGAGATAACGATGTAAACTTAACTTTGTGTCTTTGCCATAATCAAAACAGTGTTCGACATCTAGTGCCCCCGCACTAATATAGCGGTCGAGAGCTCGTCGGCGCATGACCGAGGTGAGCAACGACCGGCGATAGCAGTGGCGAGTTGGTGGCGCGGGGAGCGCGGTGGCTCCGTCGGTGTGAGGAAGAAACGGTGGCGGAGGTTCGATGGCACAGACGCGACGGGCGCGAGAAAAGGGGAAGGGCTCGGGCAGCTAAGCTCGCAAGAAAGAAAAGGGAAGATCACGGAAGGGAAAGAAAAATCGGGGAAATAGAAAAACCTAGGTTTTCTATTTAAAACCTTAGGTCAGATAATCCAAACAGGCCTTTTAAAAGCTTGTTTTTCTTATCCCTGTAACTACCATGTACAAGCCCCGTTTAAATCCAGAAAAATTCTGGAAAAAATCCTAAAATTCTCCAAAAATCTCCAAAATAATTCCTAGAATTATTTTCCTAAATTTTTGGCCATTAAATTTAGTATTTTAAATTTCAATATTTAACAAATATTTTACCCATAAAATATTGAAATTGATACAAAGTTCAAAAGTGAAGAAAAACTTCAATGTTTTAGCTCACTTTGTATCAACTTTATCAATGGTGATTGCTATCAAAAGATAGACTTCATCAAGATTTTCTAAAAGGATTTTAAAATGATTTTGAAAACTTATATTGGATCATATTCCTTCGACTTAATGTACATGACTTGTACACTAGCTTTCCCAATGATCCACCATTAAGGTAAGATGAGTTTTAGTTCATCTAGATGCAAAAACTATGCACCTTAAACTTGACTCATATCCTATCATCTCACATGTATCTAGGGTATATAAATACACACACAAGTCAATGTGATGTGAGATGTGGGTTTTGTTCATCCTAATCTAGGGTTTCATGCATTTTTCTAAGGCAACCTTACTTGATTCCCTTATAAATGAGACTTCAAGTCATGCCATTGTCCTTAAATCAATTTTAATCAAATTAAATGCATGAATGATCATGGAATAAATGATAACATAATTAATCATGACCAATGATCATGATGTCATGACATATGATATAATCTAAAAACACATGACATTAAAAACTTAATCTAAGCATGATCATGACATATTAAATGATTAAAAAAAATATGATGTCATGGCATATTATATGACAAACAAAGCATGACAAATAAAATATAAGGTATATAATACCTAAATTTTAGTATTTGTTGCCATTTGATATTATTTTGTCCATTTTGCCATATTATTACTTATTTTCCAAAGTGTGACAAAAATCCAAAATGACACACTAAGACCTCTAAACCTAACTTGTGCCAATTTGATTGATTTTTTATAATTCCAAAGATATATTGGCACATCCTAAAATCTTTTAGGATCATAATATCAAATCTATTTCTAAGGTATCCATAACCTTGAAAATTACCTAAAGTGTCACCTTTACCATGGTTAGGTTAACTACCCTTCCATTTAAAGTTGGCACACCCTAAATCCATCTAGCGTGAATCAATCATGCTCTTAGGAACCCAAAACATATTTGAGCTCTTAGGGTTAATTAGGTATTCCTTAGGGATAACCTCCCTAGATACCTTCCTAATGACCCTTCTAGGCTTGTTAGTCTTGGTCATTTGGGTCTTGTCATGGTTAACTCTAGGGGTGACTCCCCTTGTAACCTTCTTAGTGGCTTCCCTAGATTTCTTTGAAACCCTAGCCACTAGGCACATTCCTTGGTTACCCTTAGGGATGACTTCCCTAGTAACCTCGGTCTTCCTAGACCTAGTTTGTGTTCTATAATCAAATGGAACACTATGATAAGTCACCTTAGGCTTAGGTTTGTGACCCAAACCTTTCTTACCCTTGGTTGACTTTTGTTTCTTAGGCCCTAGGTATTGACTTTTACTTCTAGACCCTATGATTTGACCATTTGACCTTTGCATTTGATTTGTCATTTTTGCAAAGGTCTTTTCAAGTTTCTCAAGTCTTGACCTCAATGCTTGGTTTTCCAATTCTAATTGCCCAATTTTTGATTTTTCATTTGGTTTTTGGGCATTATTTTTTCTAGGCATATGCCTAGTCCATTTAGGGTTTAAGCCTAGGTGGTCTTCAATTTTTCTAATAGATCCCCTAGGTAAGGTTTTTCTAGGGACATTAGTCCCAAATTTCTCCCTATTTGAAAAGTGGATATTCTTAGCTCCTAAACAAAAATATTTATTGTTCCTAGCATACTTTTCATGAGTTATTCAAGTGAATTGAAATTTCTAGCATGCTTTTGCCTATTAACTAAAGAAAGTGCATTATTGAAATATACCTTAGGGTTAGCCTTAGCTCCCCCTACTTGTGATGCTCCTTCCTTTTTCTTAGGGCATTGGCTCCTATAATGTCCTGGTTGTTGGCATTTGAAGCACACAACGTGCTCCTTGCTCTTCTTGGTGGGGACACTGGCATCCTTTGACTTTACTTGACTTTTAGGTGTCGGAGGAGCTTTCCTTACTCTCTTTGGGCACTTACTCTTATAGTTCCCGGATTCCCTACACTCAAAGCAAATTATATGATTTTTGTTTAAACCTAAATTGCTTGAGTTACCTAGGGTATTTGTGGTGGTTAGAATGGATTCTTCATCTCTCCCGGGGGTGGATGGCTCCTCTTGAGGTTGCTCCGGTGTGGATGGTCTCTCCTCCCCCTCAATCCTTGAAGTGGAGGCTTCTTCCACTTTTTCCTCTTCTTCCACCGATTTGGAGGTTGACTCCCTATCAACTTCCGAATCCTCACTCGCTTGTGAGGATGAGGATTCATCTTCGGCCTCCTCTTCTTGAGCCGGTGATGGGTCTTCATGGAGCTTGGCCAATTCCCTCCAAAGCTCCTTGGCATCCATGCAATCACCTAGGCTACACAAGAAGTCATTAGGAATTAAATCAAAAATAAATTTGATTACCTTCTTATTTTTCTCGAATTGTTGGAGTTGCTCCTCACTTCATCTCTTCTTTTTGAGGAAGCCACCTTTTGGTCCTCTTGGATATTCAAATCCTTCCATTAAGATGGACCACTCCTCAAAGTCTCTCATCATGATAAAATCTCCAATTCTTCTCTTCCAAGAATTGAAGCCTTCTCGTCCATATAATGCGTACGAGACCGATGTGTTGATGTCCCATCCTAGTTGTTCTTGAACTTCCATCTTCTTCCTCTAGCAATTTTCTCCCAGCGGTTAGTCTGTAGAAGAGCTCCTAGCTCTTATACCAATTGTTGGGGATTCATTGACCGCTAGAGGGGGGTGAATAGCGTTTCGATGCTCGATGGAATTCGTTTCATCTACAAATTTCGTTAACGCAGCAGAAATAGAAATAATAGCAATAATGAAACAAGACAAACACAATTCACAACACGAAAATAACGTGGTTCGGAACCGAATGGTTCATACTCCATGGATCGGGCTCTAAAAGGCCTAACAATGCAAACACACACTACTAATCACAATAACTCCTTCTCAACACAAGTTGGAGGTGGAGAAATCTCGTACAAATGAACTTACAACAACAAGAAATAAATACAAGCAATTACAATAAGGAAATACACTACAAGTAAAGGAAAAACACTTTATAATTGCCTTTGGATTGCTTGCTTTTGGTTGCTTGAAGAATAGCCTTGGAGACCGTGATTTGCAGCAACAAATCGCCCCAAAGTAGCTCAAGAACCGGTTGTGATTTCCTCCTCCATGAGCTCCATTTAAAACCGCTGCCTGGGCTGGAAATCGCCTATCAGTCGACTGCTTGGGACCATCAGTCGACTGATGACACTGTTGCTGTGAGACAACGGTGTGATCCACGCTAGAAAAATCCAACGGATAGGACATCAGTCAACTGATCATGTTCATCAGTCGACTGATCGAGCCTTCACTCGACTGCTAACCCTAGCAGTCGAGTCAGACTTCATTCTATGCCCAAAATACCGAGCACTAGTCGACTAATCACACGATCAGTCGACTGATCGAGCTAGCAGTCGACTGCCCACCTCTAGCAATGATCATCGCACTCCTACCAAACTCTAGTTGACTCACACCGATCATATAAGTCCCCACCTCAAACATGAGCTTTTAACCTCAAACATGAGATTTAACCCAAGTATGGTGCCCCTATACTTGCTAGACTACCCGTAGCTTAGATCTAAGCCTTCTAGCCACCTCCGTCAGCCTCGCGCCTATCGGATCCCTCCAAGTCATCCATGACTTGTTCATCCATACGCTAGCCTTCAGGTGTTTCCATCGACTATGTCATGCTAACGGTGTCTACACCGCTAAGGCACATTGGACTTACGCTGGCAAGACTCCGCTTGGACTTTACATCGCTAACCATTGGACTTATGCTGCCAAGACTCCCGCTTAGACTTTACGCCGCCAATATCAAACCCCTTGGACTTCTCAAATGCCAAGACTCAAGCTTGGACTTTCCCTTGCCAACCCATGTTGGACTTTCCATGCCAAGACCATGCTTGGACTTTACATGCCAAGTACTCAAGACTTGGACTTTCCATAACATGGTCAACACTAGTCAACCATCAAAATCCCCCTCGAGTCAAATTCGAGTCCGATTAATCATGACCCGAGTCGATTGCACCAACAATCTCCCCAAAATATTATCAGACATCAATGTCAAACATCAAAACATCGCTCGAGTCAAACTCGAGTCCGGTCAATCGTGACCTGGGTCGATTGCACTAACACATGCTTGGATTTTATGTTGTTAAAATCTCACCCTTGGACTTTCCCATTGCCAAGCCTCAATACTTATACTTTCTTGCCAAAATACATTTGGACTTACATTGCCAAGACTACATGCTTGGACTTTACGCTGCCAAATCTACAAACTTAGACTTTCCCTTTGCCAAGTACCCATGACTTGAACTTTTAATTGTCAAATACTCATGACTTGAGCTTTCCAATTGCCAAGACCATGCTTGAACTTTCCATGCCAGGACCATGCTTGGACTTTCCCTTTCCAAGACCATTCTTTGACTTTCCTTGCTAACTTCATGTTGGGCTTTCCAATTGTCAAAGTGCACTTGGACTTTACGTCGCCAAGACTACACACTTGGACTTGCTGCTAAGACTTTACCTTTGGACTTCCCTTGCCAAATATTCATATTTGAACTTTCCTTGCCAAGTATCTAAACTTGGACTTTCGAGGTTGATTGCTCAAATAATCTCCCCTATATAACTTTGGATATCCCAATCATCCACTCGTCATATGGTTAACATATGGTCAAATCATATTGTCAAACAATGGTCAAATCCATTATCAAACATCAAAATACTACTCGAGTCTCACTCAAGTTTGGTCAGCATTGACCCGGAGCCTATTGCACCAATAATTCATCGTCAGGAGGAGCAGCAGCAAATGCATCACCAAGAGATGATGCAGTTGTAGACAGACCAACATAGGGAGATGACAGAGATGCTCCGATCTTGGGGCATGAGCCATCCGCATTATCCACCTCCTCCTTCATCTGATTAGGATATTATTAGCTGGATTTGTGATTTGTGTATCTTACTTTTTAAGACTTAGTGTTCTAAAACACATTCAGTTGTGATCTTTAATTAAATCTACAATTAGGTTTGTGTCTTGTAGAATAGATTTCATTATTGCTTTCACATTCAAACCTATTTTGCTATTAAATATTATTATTTCTTAAGAAAATTGAGAATTGAACTAGTCTAGGTCAAACTTAGATTTCATAAACCTATAGACCTAGGTAAGCCTTTGCATCTCACAAACACATAAGATTAATTGTTTGTGTTTTGAGTCATGAAAATGGACGTGAGATGTTAGGACTATATCCTAGGTTTTGGATATAGATTCAGTGCGTCGACATGAACTGCAAGGGGTTTAAAACAAAATAGATCACTTCGGTGACTAACTGTTAACTAAACTTGATGATGTACTCATATCATTTGAGTTTTCCAAAATAAGATTTAGAAATTTTTTTTAAGGATAATTTTTATATGTTTATATTCAATATATTATTTTTGTCCAATTACAAGTAGGGATTTATGCTTGGAAATTCACTTTCTTAGGGGTAATTTGTACTTGTGTGCATCATTTCTAAGTAACTTAGGGGGAGAGTCTGTTCGTTTCATTTTCAAAATCTAAGAATACTATTTTCAAAGCATAAGGATAAAATTGGAAAAATTATTTTGAAATCTTAAGTTAAGGGGAGTTTCAATATTTTTGAAAAGAATTGAAAAGGTTTTGAAAGTTTTTAAAGCCTAAAAAGATATATTTTAAGGGGGGAGAAGATAAGACTTTCAAAATGAAAATTAAAAAAAAAAGTGAATAAAATTTATTGTTTTAGGTTTTTGAGGATAATTGGTCAAACTTTAGATTTGAGAACATAAATACTTAGTTGATTTTTTTATTTCACTCTTCTATGATTACTAAAGCTTGATGACTTGATAAACTATTTTCAAAGCACTTAGATAAATTCAAACTTTGAAAACTTTTTGCTTTTCGTTTTACATGGTGTTGAAATTTGAAATATAAGTTATCTTTCATGTTTTGATGTATACCAGAGGGGAGAGAAAAGTAGAATTAAAGTTATTATGAAAATAATGCATTTAAGGGAGAGTGTATTTCATGATCTTTTCATGTGAACTTAGATCTTTTTTTATTTTGATATTTTTTCTAGCGTTAAATGATTGTGTTGTCATACATCAAAAAGAGAGAGATTGTTGCTGCATGGAGCACAACACCACTCTTGTGTTTTGATATATAACCAAAGTTTAAAGTTAGGACAAGCTTGTGATTTGATATATGTGTTAAGTGTGCAGGCTTAACAGGAAAGTCCTAATAAGTCAGGTTGACTGGATATTAGACAATGTGATAGAAGTCCTAGTAGGTTAGTGGATCGGATACTAGGCAAAAGTCTTGATGGATCATGAGGACTAGACATTAGGTAGGAAGTCCAGATAGGTCAAAAAGACTTGATATCTGCCAGAAGACCAGTTGGGTCAGGAGGATCAGACAACTTGCGAGAAAACTAGCTGGGTCAAGAGGATCAGACAACTGACAGGAAGTCTTGGTGAGTCAAGATCGAACGTCAAGCAATGTAAGTCCAAACAGTTTGGGAAGATCAGATGTTTGACAGGTAAGCTCTCGAGTAGAGAGGTGAGATCGAGTCGTCGATTGAGGACAAAGGTAAGGGTCGATCCGACAGAGGGTCAAAGTTGGAATCCTAAGTTAAGATCGGATAGTATTACTACTGCCAATATATTTTATATTCTTCTTGTGCTAATTCTATGTTGCAAGTCTCCAGGAGACTGGGTAGGGTATAGGCACCTCAAGGTCCAGTCGACTGGACCATGTCCAAGCAGCTGGGATGCCAAGTTGGCAAGGTGAGTTGGCGATCGCTGGAGATCGTGTAATGGAGTTGGCAAATATTCTAGGCGACTGGATCATGTCCAGTCGACTGAGATCGAAAAATTCCAGAATTGCATTGGAGTAGATAAGGGTTTTGGAGTCGCTTGGATTAGGTCCAGGCACCTAGAAAGGCTAAGTTGCCATACCGACGAGTTGATATAGAGGCGATTGGGAGGTGGTCCAGGCACTGGAAAAGATTTATAAAATAAATGGTGATGCAACTTCGAAAATTAATTATTCTATTCATTCCTCAAAGTGCTTTGTCTTCATTTGCAATCTGCATAGCTTCATTGTGCCATTCCAATGCCACACCGATACTCCGAGCTACTTCGTTCATCTTCTACTTGTGTCAGTATAATTAGCATTTGCTTTTAATTATTCTTGTACTTAATATTATAAGGAAAGGCAGAGCACTACCTTGTCCAAATCATTGTAAAGCAAACACCCTCCGAAGTCGAGAGTTCTCGAGTCGGAGGGATTTTTAGTGATTGCCCTACAAGGTAGTCCTACGAAGGATTATAGGTCAAGGGTTATGAGTCTTGGATTAGCAATTCGGCTCGAATTGTGAACCAAGTAAATACTTGTGTACTTGCCTTTATTTTTTCGCTACATTACTTTGATTTCAAAAACATAAAGGAAATATTTTTAAAATTAATAAAAGAAAATTTCTATCTGAGATTCACCCCTCTTTCGGAACCTTTGATCCTATAGTAATGTTTATGTCTCTAAAGAATCGAGAGATAAAGTAGAATGTCATTCATCCAATATATTCCCTTCGGAATTGAATATTTGTTCTATGATGACGGTTGACACCGGACAAGCTAACATTTCTTTTGCGATAATGGAGAAGATAGGAAAACTCTGAGTCTTTTGTTATTATTGTAGTAAAATATCGAAATTTGTTTCACTATATATATCACTAAAATCAAAAGAAGTTGTCAAATAATTCTCAAATTCCTGTCTGGATGTTTAATCTGTTCTTTTAGTAAAAGTTATATTTTTGTAAGTTTACATTATTACTACTAATATTTTGAAGTTCTGATACATTACTTTCTAATTCTTATTTTAAACTATACTTCTTTATAAATTTCATATAAGTTATTTCTAGTATTTTGTACTCTAGTAGCAGAATGAGGAGAAGAAATTTTTTTATTGAAATTAAAATATCATAATACATAACTAATATTCCATATAAAACATATAACTTTAATATAGGGTCTACAACAAATGCAACTAAATAAATATCAATAATATAATAAAAATATTTTTAAATGAGCTAGAAGTAGGATAAACACAAGAAAGTTATTGAGTTGCATCATTAAATACTTTTAAAATTTCACAAATACTACTATATATATTTCATTAATGTGAAAATAAATATATATTAGGATTAATAACTACTTGAGAAATAAATAAATAAATCTTGTAGTAATTGATAAATTGAATTCCAATGTGTTGGTACATCACCTAAAATTTTTTTAGGTCTAATTTCATTAATTTTATAAAATTTACTCAATTGTTTCATTGTATTGGGATGTGACTATAAATAAGAAATTTTAATTTTAATTGATTTTCTAAAATTTGTAATTCATCATGAACATATAAATTTAAAATATGATATATACAATGAATATGAAAAATATATAATTAATAATATGTTAACAAATTAATTTAAGTTCATCTATACTTATGGTATTAGAACTAACATTATCAAATGAAATTGAAAATATTTTATTAGTTAATCCATGTTCTTCTAAAATTAAATATAATAATTAAAAAAATATTATGAGTAGTGTGTGATTCGTCCAAAATTTGATATACTAATAGACGTTTTTGGATTGTCCAAGAGTTGTTGATCCAATAGTAAGTCACACCCATATATGAATGAGTATGTCAATAATCACTTCAACTATCTGAATATAAAGATACTTTATTATTAAATTTACTAAATTCTTTAATTAAATTTGTTTTTTAACTAATTTTTAAATTATACTAGTAAGTGTAGTTCTAGAAATATATTTAGCAAATGGATTAAGAGATTCTTGACAAAAATTTTCAAATGTACATTTAAACCCAAAACTAAATGAAAGATATTCAATATAAACAAATCTAACTAATTATTCTCTTAATTTAATATCAAAATATTTAAATAAAGTATTGATGAAGAAAATCTAAAAAGTTATGTTTGAGAACGGTAGATCTTAAATTCCGTCAGGTGCTTTGTCTTAATATGTCGCTTTAACGAACCATAATCACCGTCTAATTGAAATTTATACGAGACATTGTAATATTTGTATTTTGCTCGTATTTCTCCGGACGGAAGAACGACTTTCTCAAAATGTTTAGTAAAAATTGACGATTTTAAAGGTTAAAGATCTCGCACCTTAGAAGTTATGGTACTTCTCTATGTGTCAATTATAGAAAATTGCTCTGGTTAATCATCAGTGAATTGAACCTTGTCGGATTTGGTATCAATATTTGAAATAAAAACATTCTTTCTCTTTCAAGATCAAGATGATCCACCTTCTATTGAAATCGGAGTCAAAGAATCAAAGCCAATTGAAAACGGAGAATCGAAAGCGTTTGAAATGACAAAATTGAGAGAGAAGAGTAGAGAAGATATAATAAAAATGATGAAATGAGCCTTTTATATATAAAAAAAAATGTGGAACCGCCATATTAGCAAGCCTTTTATATATAGAAGTTAGAGCATAATGGATACCAAATCGTAACCATTGATCAAAAAATAATCAAATGATCTTGATCATCGAAATTCAAAAGGAAAACTTTTTAACCCATTAGAATCGACGATTCCAATGCCTATATTTTTTTAAAAAAAAAATTTAACCGTTGAATCGGTAGTTTGAACTGCCAATTCAACAGTTCCAGATTAACAGAACCTGGATCGACCCATCAAGGGATGGGCCGGTTTTGATTTTGGCCCATTAACCCAAATCAATTTGTAATTAGCCAATTGACCCGATTACGAACCTGGGTCGGTTCTAGTTTAATCAATATTTTGCTCAATTTTATGTGCTACCCATTTCTCCATGATCTTCGAGGTATCTTATACTTAAAACATCTAGGCATGTGGTTCGAGGACAAATTCGAAGGAGCTCTCTCTCTCTCTCTTTAAGGCTCTCTCTCGTTACTTTCTCTTTTCATTCTATTATTTGGGCATCGAATCGGAGGAGCTCCGATAGGGAAACTTCCGACAAGTCCTTTGACACGTATTAATCAATATTAGTTCAATCACATCGTAGAAGAAAGATCCATTAACAATCTCAAATGAAATGGCGGATTCTTGCGGCATCATCTCCCATCAAAATTCAATAGACGTGATATATACAAAACATATTTGTTAGCAAGTTTGAACACTTTGAGCTAATATGAAATTGAGTTCCCTAGCATCTAATAACCATTTTAGGTGAAAATTAAAGGAAAAAAGTTGAAAGTATAGAAAACATTTGTACTTGTATATATATTCAACATGAATAAATTTATTGTAGCAAAAAATGATAATGTTCGATCATTCTGAGTATCCTTTCAGACTGACTCCATAGCATATGAAGATCAGAGATAATTCATAATAATCGAATAACCTCTTAAGTAGAAAGATATTTTTTTTCTAATAAAATTAACTCCTATAGAGATCGATTTTTGTTTATTAGAATAAGTTTATCATTTTAGTACCAATTTGACTAGGTCTTTAGGGATCATTGTCAATGAATTTATGTTAATATGCAAGAAGATTATGTTAAATTATTTCGTTCAAATAAAATTTATTCACGTGAAAATACTCCATTTTTAACAAATGAAAGTTTTCACGACTTTATTCAGCAATAACAAAACTCGAAGAAGAGATGAACAATAGCACACAACTAATAATTAACAATGCACACAAGAAACTTAACTAAAAATTGAAAAAGGCGAATAAAATGCTTCCACCGGCGACTAAGTAGAGAAGAGGCAGCTTCGGAGAAGCAGCAACAACAGCCTTCGATACATTTCCTACGCAATTATTTCATTTAATTAGTTGAAGCATATTCTTGTTAATTGATTACTCGATTAATTGGTTACGTACCTGTGGCCGGAGAAGTACCACCACTGCCCGGTGATGGAGCCCCCGGTGGTGGTGCAGTCGCCGGAGAAGCCCCATGATTGTTAGCTGCCGGTGCAAGTTAATATGATCGAGTGGTTATTAATTAAGTCGGTAATGATGATATCATAGTTTATACATGAAATTAAATGAGTACGATAATGTTAGCTCTCTTTTGCCTCATTGTCATTTGAAATGGTCGAGCAAACCGGTCGCTAAATGTTAGAAAAATTGCAATTTACATATGAATTTTAAATGAACTCACAAGTCAAAGTCAATGAGAGTTGACTTTAGACTTCAGACGTGGTGACAAATGGGGCATGCCTTATCGTTGACCTTTATCAATTAATAATAGATATTTTTTGAACTTCCCTTTTAACTCGTGAAAATACCCTTAAAATATTGAAGATCTTGTTATTTGCTCTTAATTTAAATTTGATTGATAACATAATTGAGCAATATTCCTAATTTAAATGGAGCAAAATCACAAAGTTGTCGGTTTAACAAATTTGAAACTACGAGCGTCGTGTTAAAAAAATAGCAAATATATTGGTGCAAAATGAAAATTTCCCTCACTAATCCATGCATATGTCCACTAATTATTCAATTACGGAATTCATGTGAGATGATTAATTGCCGGATTTACCAGTAATGCAGGCGTTAAGCTCCGGCGAAGTCTTGACTCCGCACGCCGCCAGCAGCGTCGATGCCTGCGTCTGGTTGAAGGAGAGCCCCGGCGAAGCGAGGCTACCGTTGATGGCCGAGCAAAGGCACGCCGGCTGTGATGATGCAACGGCGTCGAGCTGCGCGCAGCAGGTGGGAGAGGAGGCGGAGGAGTTGCCGTCGAGGTAGCTCAGGCACGGCGACAGGGACACGAGCGCCGACGTGCAGCCCGATAATTGGGCCGACGAGAGGCTCAATAAGGAAGAGAAGGCGATGAGGAGGCCCAGTGCTAGAAACCACGATGACGACTCCGGCGAAGTCTTCATTCCGGCGACGTAGTCTCGCCGGTGGTAGAGGCGCGGGAAGGCTTCGCTGAAAGTCGTGTTGCTCTGGGCATGACTATAAATAATAACTTTTATAGTATTTTTTTATCTCTTAAATAATTTTAGACATTTTAAAATAGATTTATGTGGAATATATTTAAGAAATTCGAATTGAATGATTATATTATCTCGAATTATAACATTCCAGATTTTTTTTTTGTAATGCGAACCAACTAAAAGCTATAACTCATAAGTCATGCTTAGCACAACATATATATAAATTATTTATGAAATATATAATAATTACCATATGCAATCACATTGAAGATCTTGATAATTTTCATCATGCATGTTCTATATAAACAACATAAATTCTTATTTTCTTTGCAATTTGTGAGGATCGACAATAGATTTTCTCGATCCAAACATCACCTCTGCTAATAGAGTTTGTTTGTAATCATAAATCATAATCTAATATGCTTCATCATCACAATTATATTAAACAGAATCCAAC
Organism: Wurfbainia villosa; assembly: GCA_025175895.1. Classification (NCBI taxonomy): domain Eukaryota; kingdom Viridiplantae; phylum Streptophyta; class Magnoliopsida; order Zingiberales; family Zingiberaceae; genus Wurfbainia; species Wurfbainia villosa. Next base: position 1,532,696 of record JAKLTH010000281.1, read on the forward strand.
GCAGGCTTCACCATGTGAAGCTCAAGTTTCTGAAGCCGAAACTTCAAAGGATGTTGAAATTATGAAACAAGACAAATAATTAAGAAACATTAGAGAACTGCCTTCTCTTGGCAGATTCAAGTAAAGTGATCAGTTGTCGATCGGCCGGTTTCATTGCCGCCTCGATCAATTAAAAGCATAAGCCCGCCAGTCTACATCTTATGATCTTACTTGAGGCAACTTTTCTGCAAACTAGGCTCTAATTTGATGTTATTAGTGGAGAAGAGTTTATTCTTCTGTACATGACCAGGTAATGACTGCAAAAGCTTTGATTATTTCCCTGCAGAGATCAAACCTCCTCTTGTCATTCAGTCATGAAAGATACTTTGCGATATGAAGCAGGCGCAAGCTTATTTTAACCTTAGAAAGAAAGAAAGAAAGAAGATAGCAAAAGCTTTTTGTCTTTTTGATTGTGCTCATTATTCTCCCTTCCCTACAGCAAAAGATGATAAATACTTCATTGTCAATCTCAACGATAATGCAGATGAATTACGAATGAATGAAAGATTAGTGCCACAATAAGTACATATGTAGAGCAAACAAAAGCATTCAAATTTCAGGATATGAATGACTTTGATGGTTCTTTATAAAAGATACATGCGAGGAGTTGGGTCCTTTTGGATATTGTAAGACAATGTAGGCGAGTAGAAATGTTTAATTTCGGGAAGAAAGTTTTTATGAGCAACAAGAGGATTAGATCTGACCTCTGGGGGATTCACTTTGATCGAGAGGCGTTTCGGATGATGGAGAGGATGGGGAAAAACATATGGATCCTCTCACATCCATCAGCATGGCAATCACATCCCTCATGGTTGGCCTATCAAACGGAGAATCATTAGTGCAGAATAGTGCAATCTTTAGAACCAAGGACATCTCTTCCATTGTGCTCTTTGAGCTAAGATCCAATCGGGAGTCGAAAATATTAGATGTTGCTGTGTTGTTGTGAATCGATCTCCTCACCAAATTGACCAGATCACCTCCTTGTTCTATCGGCTGAATTGGAGATTGCCCAGTGACCAGCTCCAAGAGGACAACTCCGTAACTATAGATATCACACTTTTCTGTAACTTTCATTGTGAAAGCATACTCTGTATCAACCATAAAACAAAAGTTCAGAATAATATGCTTTAAATCTACATTCTCTGGTCTGAGCAAGTTCGGCTTTGCTAAGGAAAATCTACTTGCAGTACAATATGATACGAAGAACAGGTAAAGAATGAAAGATACAGCAATTCATATTTATCAAACAGTAAGTTGCATTGGCAATGTACTTTAAAAAAATTCTCCAAAGTTCTATGATTTCCAAATGAATTTTGTTTTTTGTTTCTATTACTTCGGAATCATGAATCTAATATCCCTATACTTCCAGCAAGGCTAATAAACAGAAGTTTAATTTAGAGAAACATTATGGACTATCCAACTCCATAGTTACATCTGAAACTACAGAAAATATTTGCAAGGATGAGTTGATAGAATGCTCAAAAGCATACTCCTTCAGAAAGGGCATAAGATAGAACGGACAAAGGTTGACACTCGCACCTGACAAAGGAGGTAAATTGACATAAACCAGAATGAGAATTACGAAATACAGCATGAAAGAGAAGACGTATTTTTTAAGTACTTCTACTAAAAACTGGTTAATGGATTTAGTGTATGTTCGCAAAATAGTATCAACCAACGATAAATTTAATTAAATAAAGGAGACCAAACTTAAAGGAGAGAAGGTAAATATCTCTATTTTGCTAACAGCATTACCTGGAGCAATGTAACCATAAGAACCAGCAACAACAGACATGGTTTTGGAATGTGAAATGTCTATCAATTTCGCCAAGCCAAAATCCCCTACATGAGCCTCCATTGCTTCGTCCAAAAGGATATTATTAGATTTTATATCCCGGTGGATTATTTGAGGTTTGCAGTCACAGTGAAGATAGCGCAAGCCTTCCGCTGCTCCAAGAGCAATCCTGTAGCGAGTATTCCAATCAAGCAAACATGCATCGCCACTACCATGCAGCATTTCACCGAGACTACCGTTTGCCATATATTCATAGAGGATTAGATTCGAGTCCGGGTGATAGCAAAACCCATAGAGCTTTACAATGTTACGATGTCTAACATTTCCGAGAGTTGATATCTCAGCTCGAAAGCTACTGTCAATGCTAGAACCCTCGACATGAGATTTCAGCTTCTTTATTGCAATGATTCCTCCATCCAACATTACAGCCTTGTAAACAGTACCACAGGCACCCTTTCCTATAACAGCACCCTCAGAGAAATCATCGGTAGCCTTGAGAATTTCTTGATATGTTACACCCTCACTTGGGAAATAATAGAGATCAGAAACTCCCTGCTTATGTTCTTCAAGTTTAGCAAGAACTGGCATTCGGTACTTCATAGACCAGCATAAACCTATTGTCAAAACTAACGAAATTATCCCTACAACCACAGCAGAGATACTAACAATTTTCTCCTTGGAGGTTCTCTTTACCCAACCTGGTTCTGCAATATACAATGGCATGGGTGCAGGCAGGCATGCCTTCGTACCACTTCCACATAGGCCATAGTTTCCAAGGAAGTTGCTATCATTCATTCTTCTGAACACTGGAGTATTAGGCAAAGAACCAAAAAGGTAATTGTAAGAAAGATTGCAGACTAGAAGGCTGGAGAGCATACCAAACGAAACCGGCACTTCACCATCTAGTTGGTTGTTGTTCAAGCACAATGTCTCCAGCATCTGCAAGTTCCCAAGATCAAATGGTATCTCCCCAGAGAGGGAATTGTAGCTAACATTCAGAGCAATTTGCAGTGAAGTAAGCTGCCCAAGCTCGTCCGGTATGCAACCAGACAAATTGTTCCCACCCAGTTGCAGCTCTGTAAGGTGACGAAGGCCCCCAAGACTATTTGGTATAGTTCCATTCAGATGGTTATCTGAAAGCAAAAGGAGTTCCAAGTTGACTAGATTGCCAATTTTTCGTGGGATAATTCCACCGAAATGATTTCTGCTAAGATCAAGCCTCTGGAGTTTTTTGCAATTTGCCAGCTCCTGAGGTATACCACCCGAAAGATGATTTGAGGAAACATTGAAGCTAACAAGAGCAGTCAGCTCTCCAATCTCAGGAGGAATCTCACCGATGAAGTAATTGTTAGACAGTAGCAACCTTTCAAGGTTCTTAAGCTTGCCAATTTCTGGAGTTACTGGTCCAGAAAACCGGTTGTGGTTCATCTCTAGAGAAGTTAGATTTGGAAGGCCAGATAACTCCAATGGAAGGCTCCCAGTGAGAAGGTTTCCTCCCAGCCTTAGTTGAATCAGTGACATGCATGTTTTGACCCCATGTGGAATGTTACCGAACAACCTATTCGATCCAAGGCTTAGGAGGATCAACTTCTGGTACTTACAAAGTTGAGATGGTATGGTGCGGGTGAGTTTGTTGTCAGACAAATCAAGAACTGAGAGATTACTTTTGGTTCCTAACAGAGGAGGAATGATTCCTTCAAGGTTGTTATAGAATAGTTGTAGGCTCTCTAGTGAGGTGAGGTTCTGGAATTCTAAAGGAATAATTCCTGTCAGATTATTGATCGACAAATCTATCTTCCTTAAAAGATTCAATTGGCCAAGCTCCCTAGGGATGCTTCCCTGCAGGCGGTTCTCAAACAAGTAAAGCAAGTGAAGTGTCTGAATCTGACCAAGCTCTTTAGGAATAATTCCGGTCAAGTTATTCTCTGAAAGATCAATCTCGACTGCACTCTGGCAATTACCTAGCTCCTTAGGGATCATTCCATCTAACTTGTTGGTGTAAACATACAATTTTTTCAGCAAGATCAGCTTGCCAAGCTCTTTTGGCACACCTCCAGTGAAAAAATTGTTGTTCAGGGCAATCATCTCTAAGTTACTGCAGTTGCCTAGCTCAGGAGGAATCTCACCAGATAACTGGTTTTGCCAAAGAATTAGGGTTGTGAGATTCTTCAACCTCTCAAGCTCTTTGGGAAGAAAACCTTCTAACCTATTCTGGGCTAACCCTAAAACCTCCAAGCCATCACACTCGCTGATCTCCACTGGCACTGGACCAGACAACTTATTGAGACCCGCACGAATAATCCGAAGATTTTTCAACATTTTTATGGACGGAGGGATCTCTCCGGTGAGGTTGTTACTGTAAATGACAAGCTCCTCAAGCATGGTCAAATTGCCTATGCTCGAAGGGATTCCCCCAAATAGGTAGTTCTCACTCAAAAAAAGCTTTGTGAGAGAAGACAATGCACAAAGTTCTTGGGGGATCTCCCCACGAAGCATGTTTGTGCTCAGATCAAGAATCTCTAAGCTCCTACATTGGGCCAAATCTTTCGGAATGGAGCCAGAAATCATATTGGAGGAGACATTGAAGATGGTCAAGTAAGGGAGGCGGCAAATGGCAGCAGTCAAGTAGCCCTGGAGACCTAACTTGTGAAGGTTAATGGAGGTTACCTCGGACTCGAAGCAGGCAATGCCGTCCCAGAGGCAAGGATTGGACCCGGGGGAGCTCCAATTCGAGAGCATGCCGCCGGAACCGACGATGTTGCTTTTGAACTCCATGAGCAGCCGAACGTCGTCGCTGCCGGCCTCCACGGCGGCGGAAACGAAGCAAGAAATGGCAACAATCAGATGAAGAATCCCCCGCAAGGACGTCATTTCTGTGGGTATTGGGCCCCGTCGGGCTCGATTGGCGCAACAAAATTCGACCTTGGGATCCGCGAACTACTTCACGTGGATCGGAAGGGCAGAAAAAGGAGGCGGCGAAGCAAACGGCAGGGGAAAAGGATGAAGTAAAAGCTACAAGCTCCAAGGCGGAGGGCATCGATCAGCGGTTGGTGTGGCCATGGAGCAATACCAGCAGAGAGAGAGAGAGAGAGAGAGAGGAGTGTTGCATGGAGCTCAAAGAGCACCAGGGCAAGTTATAGTGGGCATCAGTAGTGAGCGATGGTCAGGTGCCACATACCACAGTGCAAAGCCACCATTGCTTGCTTCCTTGAGCTCACAGTCAAGCGTTCGTGTTGACGTGCTCGGGATAAGTCTCCTTCACCACATGCACCAATGAACACCAACTTTACTTTTCTGCTCTGGTCCTCCTCCCATCGATCCTTTTGCCCATTGAAATTGAATCCATGGAAGGTGTTATTGCGGAGTGTCGCCCACTGTTCTTTCCCCTTTTCCTCTGCTTCTTCTGTCACATCAGTGCAAGCATATGACTGTGGTTGATGGTGCTGCTGGTGGTGGTGCAGTGGTAATATGACAGAGGTGGATGGTGATTCTTCCGCTGTCAACCTGCACACTCTTCTTCCCTGATCATGCACTGTGCAATTATGCACACTACTCTTCTTCTTCTTCTTCTTCTTCTTCCTAATCCCTGTCCTTGTTCATCATTTGATTTAAAAATTGTAGGAAAGAGCACCTAACTCGATGTTAAATGTGCCAAAAATAATAATAATAAAAAGGTATCCATTCTCAAATGAACATCTGGATGTGGACTAAAAAAGCTTGGAACATCCATCCATCAAATGTTTAACAACTTGCCTAACTATTCTTTTTGCCTTTGCCTGCTTTTGCTGACTGATCCAGTGTCAGTTCAAACAGTTGAATGAGTGCTACAACTTTGTTCTCGCACAATTCTGAAGTCACTTGGCTTATGAAATGCCATCGTCTTCTCTCTAAAAGACAGGGAAAGGCTAGTTAGAATGCATGATCCATGCTTAAGAATAAATTATGATAGCAATTAGAGCAACACAAGGCAAAAAAAGGGATAAAGAACCATTATTATATATAACCTCTCTTGGTGTGGTGTTTGGTTTGGGAGTAACTATGTGGATCTTCTTTTTTTTTTTTTCTTTCATTGTCATGGTCGATGATCATATTAGATTCTTCGATTCATGGTGAAACTCAATGGCAATCGAGTAGAGATGATTGAACATTGTTCCACACGCACTTAGTTCAGAAGCCATAACTCGAGGTGATCTAGAATAGAAAAAGAAAAAAGAAAAATACAAAACAATTATAGTGTGAAGGATGTGGGGGTGCCCCCTCCTCCTCTCCACTTTTGGGTAGGTCAACTAGGACACTATTACAATGTCAATTCCCTGACCTTCGCTTTGCCTTCCATCAAGAAATGGATCCTTGTGAGACATCCTTTTCTGAAATCAAATGCAATCTATGAGCAAGGTTGGGTGTTTGCCAACTTTCTTTTATGAACCAGCAATACTCCACCTGGGGTGGCTGCCAATATTAGACACAATCCAATGGCATGATATGCATTTTTTTTTTACTAACATCGTATATATTAATTCTAAAAATGATCGGTCTGATTCCATCGAATTTTTTCATCCATTATCAAAGTACATCGAAAAACACTTATGTAAACAAGCAACCTCAGTAACAATGTTACTTCAGTATTCTTGATTTGTCATTCTATTTAGAAAAAAATTCTATAAATTCATCCTAGTTAGAGATCAAATCATAGGTACCTGAGAACCAAACTTGATGTCTTACCGTTGCACCGTAGCAACAAGGTGACACGATATGTTTCAATTTTATTGGGAATTTGATGGATGATAAAAATCAATGCTAGTGAATTAGGTAGACAAACAAGTGGTACAAATTCTATATATACATTTATCATCCGAGCTAGCACGTGAAAGTTTGTTCAGTTCCGACCTCACAGTTGCGTCATCCCTGAACGACAGTTCAATGTTGAAATCATACTCCGTCCACCAGACAAACTCCTGACTCAGAGTCGTCCGAATGAATTTTTCTTAATTTCGTCAACGAACGATGTCACAACAGAGGATTGAACTGTGTTCTCCTAGAGAATATTTATTCTCTTTTGCCACTACACCGTGCCACTGGAGCTAAACTAGGTAGACCGATGATAAAAATTTCCACATCCACAAAAGGTTAGAATCCGTCAATCTAGTGGCTCCACCGGTCTGTCCCACGATCACTGTGAGGGAGGTAAATCACGGAGGGTCTTATAAGGCCTTAACGTGGTGGTCAAGACACGTAATCCAGAAAAAAACTTTAGACCTTCTACAGAATCGATCCTTGCCTTATCCGTAAGCTCCGCCGTATTTTAACCATCATGTCATCTCCGTGGGGACGATGATAAAAATTTCAATTCTATTGGGAATGTGATCGATGATAAAAATTAATGTTAGTGAACTAGATAGACGACTACGCCGTCCAAACTATGTGCGCTCGTCCTTTAACTCTTATTATTATTATTATTATTATTATTTTCAAATATGCGCTACTATGAATCAAGCACAGACAATTATGCTAGCGAACCGTCTAACTATGTGCCCTTCTGACCAAACGAAGGTGACACCCATGGGGGCGATAACTCAAAGCACCAAAAGTACCCATGCTAGTCATACTCATCTCTTAATCTCTCATCTCTCGCTTTCTCCATTATGCTATAACTTAACTTCCTATTCTATGATCAACTTATTATTCCTCCGTCCAACAATTGAATGTACATTTATAATAACATTTGTTTATGTAATTATTTATTTTTTATTTGAATATATATAAAATGAGAATATAATAAGTAAAAAATAATATATTAAACGTAATCACATTTAAGCGAAGGAATGCACATGCCGCCACTTGGTGCATGCATGCTTTTGATTCTTTGGCTAGCTTTGAACTTTGAAGCCTATCTTGGTCCACAATTCTTCCTTCAAAGCCTTTTATTATGACTAGGAATAGCAATTCAACTATGTGCTCTATCTTCGCGTACCGTGACATGATGCCACTTTAATCAATGCGATGCATGAAGAATGAGAGACAAGTTGATATGCATACCTTTCAAATCACAGTCAGTCAACCTCTTATTTCAGATATTTTCATTGGAATTCAAGAGAGAATCGTACTTAAAATTTTGATGATCTAAATTAATTTTTAAAAAAATATATTAATAAATTAATTTTTAGATTTTTATATTAATTTGTAAATCTCTTTTAAAAATAATTTAAACTATTTTTATCTTAGTTTCTTTCTCACAAATTTAAATGAGCTAATTCGAAAACTCTGAATGAACTTCGGCTAAGTAAACTAAGATCATTGGCCGACTACATATTTCCCATGTAAAGGAAGCTCTTTTCCAATGATTATCGCACTAGCTTAATTATTTCTTGTAAGTTGTTGCACGTGACTAAGACCATTTAGTTAATAGTATTCTACCTATATATGAGTTTTAGAAGTTTCTTCAGTATTTTACCAAGAGGTGCATTCAAAATTTGAATGTTAATTTAAAAATTAATATTACAATCAGTACCATTATATTTCCTGATGGTCGAATTCTCGAACACCCAACTCTATTCCTGAGCACCCCTCTTTCTTGCCGAACACTCACTATTGCTTGAGCATTAGTCTTTGTGCCAAGCAACTAGTCTTTTAGTCGAGCACCATGTTTCTCACCGATTATTTTCTTTCTCGCTGAGCACCTAGCTTTTGTCCAGGCACCTAGCCTTTGCTCGAGTACTTAGTTTTTGCCCAAGCACTTATCTTTATTCCTAAACACTCAGCCTTTTTGCCGAGCACTAGCTTCATTCTCAAATACCTACCTTCTTACATGAGCACCAGCTTTATTCCCGAGCACTAGGCTTATTCCCGAGCATCATCTTTCTTGCCAAACACTAGTCTTCTTCCCGAGTGCCATAGGCTCATTCTCGAGCACCGAAAATTCTCCTTATGTCCTGAGCAAGAGCTTTATTCCTGAGCACCGTCTATTCTCCGCTTGTCCTGAAAACTAATTTTCTCGTCGAGATCCAACCTTCTCTAAGAACACCATCTGTTCCCCAAGTACCAACCTTTTCTGAGCATCAGCTTCCTCGGTGAAGTTCTGAGCTTAATCTGACTGTTTGAGTATTGAATTTCTTAGGTTGTTATGCTGAGTCATTTGCTTCTACTCGTGGTCGTCCACAATTCATTCTCGTCTCTATAATGCATAACGGAGGAAGATTCCTTATAGTATTGGCTCCCTAACAACCTCAATAGTGGTCCCCCAATAGTTTATTAGGAAAGGCGGTGCTTCTCGCCTAGATAAGGTACACGAAAGGAAGGAGGACGATGATGGTTGTTTCTCTCTCTGATACATAGAGATAACTCTTATTTTTCTACCATGAGTTTTCTTCTTTTACTATGTTATCCTCTTTTCTTTGCTTTTACTTTAGCTTCTCGATGGATATTTACTTGAGCATCGGAGGGGTCGTGTTAGTAACACCGACCCACTTCTAACGTTCTTTATGGTGGTAGATCTAATATCAAGGGAGAAGATCCAAGGTTCTAGCGGTGATTTGTAAGAAAGAGGAGGGGGATCGAGCATGCTGAAAGAGAGGACACCATCAAATTGACACTGTCTATGAAAACCTGAACAAAAAGTTGTTAGCTCTTGCTAGGGTTCAATACATCCTCCTCCTCTGCTCTAGTTTTAATGATTGAATTTTAAGAAGTTGTTATCACGAGTTTTTGTAATTGCTGTAATTTCTGAATTTGCTAAATTTTTTGGGCGAGGGTGACATTCTACCATACTATTGGTGTTATTATTCACTAGATCTGATGTTCCCACCATATGAGGGTTACTTTCCCATTGAAATAATTTCAATAGTTTGATAGTTTATTGCTAGAGTTTTCCCTTTGAGATTTATTGCAAGTCCATTGTTCGATTACATATGTTCCAATCTCCACCTGGGTTCTCTTCATGTTGAATGTCTCTGATTTGGGTTAACCTATCAAGTTTTGCTGCAATTGGAACTGAATCAGATTGTGGAAGTGATGAGACAGCAGGGTGTGTCTTGTTAATCTATATTATTTTGCTAGTCAGATTGTGTAGTGTGCATTCGATTTTGCTCAGAACTCGGTAACCTATCTCTCCGGTTGGGATCCTTGGAGCCTTCTTTAGCCACTAAATAGGACAACATCTGTTGAATTGACAAGTTATTAAAGTTACACTATTCTGTGCCAAATTGGACATAATGTACAATTTCAAGTGTTTGGCTCCATTAGTTAATTTAGTGAAGTTTCTGCACTTACTATCAAGGTTTGTTCCTTGTGATGACCTCTCCCCAGTATGGGGTGTGTTAATGAAATTTGATGATATTTCTCAGCTTCTGAAAATATTTTTAAACTTGGAGTTGATTTTGAAACTAAGCGATAGCCTAAAGTTGGATTTGCCCAGACTATGCCTGAAATTGATTTTGGTTGTTTTTTTTATCACTTTTCTGCTTTAATTAATTCTTTCCTTTCAACTTTTTTATTTAAGACAATTTCCATTCTTTTAGCTTGATACAAGCTACCATATTAACCTCCTCTATCAATGTATCCCGGATATTAACTTGTGAGAACTCCATGAAATCATCATGTTTAGAAGCGATCTTATATCTAGGAAGGTTAAAAGTAATTTCTTCGAGGCATGCGACCTTGCACCTTCGTTCAGCAGTAAGGAGTTACTGGAGAATAGTTTAGATATCAACGTGATCAGTATTGAAATAAATCTAAAAGAATATGGGAAAGAGTGCATCAAAGTCGTAGACAAGGTCTAGGGGATTTTGCTAGAAAATTCAGAAGATTTGATGGTTGAGACAAGAATGAAAAGTGAGTCACTTGATACATCTATGGTCTTTGATCACTCTGGTATTCTGACAAATGAGAAGCAAATTACATTACAGTTTGGAACTTCTGTGAGTGTCAAGGAGTTATCCTTCACTTTGCCAATAAGATCCAAGGAATTTACACGGATCATCCAACAAGAGTTTGAGAAGCTTATTTCTTTGTTAAATAGATATGCTCTTATTGCTAAGACATTCAGTTAATTGGCTCAAATATAGTTGTCTTTAGGTTCATTGAATTTCAGTATATTGGAAGATTGTAAAGGGTTTTCTCTTGAAGCTTCAAAATGACAATGGTTGCACAACAACATATAAGCAATATTTCTTTTTAAATGGAAGACTTGTTGGTATGTGCAAGGATCCAAAAAGGGAAAACGTATGTTACCATCAAATGCAAATGGGGAGGAGGGTCCTGTGGCCTTCTCCAAAGGATTATTTTGTGAAAATGGTGGCCACCAATTTTTGGAATATGATCCTCTAGAAAATGTGCAAGTTAAATAGTTGAATTTTTCTTTGTAGAAAAATGTTTATGACAAAAGAATTGGACAGTAGTTCGCATGAAACAGATGAATCAGATTAACAAAGCTGCTGGTTTAGGTCTTCTTCAATCATCTCTTATAAATCTTCCTTACATGAACAAAAGGAAACAAGAGGATAGTCGCAGTGTCTTGTTGGAGCAGGCTTTACTGAGAAATAGATCTTGCATATTTCCTAATAGAGGTTCTAGTGAGCAAGTTATAATGGCAACTAGATAATTTAATGGAAGATATGATACTCGATCACCTTGCTCTGATTTAAAAATAGATTGTTATGCAATTCAGTATGAATGATCTTAAAAGAAAGACATAATTTAAGTTCACAAGGTTGCCGCAAAGTAAAACATTACATGGACTGGATTAAGGAAGTATGGGTTTTCTATGGTATGATCTCCCTAGCTTTGTTAGCCTGCTAAGTTGAGGATTCAAGGCTATCTTTTATATTATATTCTCCTCAGCTTTGTTGGTTTTCTGCTAAGTTCATTCACAGATAAGTTTAAGTTCCTTTATAATTTTCAGTATGATATGTTTATGTTGGTGCAATCGGCTCAGGTCACGATTGACCGGACTCAAGTTTGACTCGAACGATATTTTGATGTTTAACATGGAGGTTTGACATTGATGTCTGATAATGTTTTGAGGAGATTGTTGGTGCAATCGACCCAGGTCATGATTGACCGAACTCGAGTTTGACTCGAGGGGGATTTTGATGGTTGACTGGGGTTGACCATGTCAAAGAAAAGTCCAAGCATGACCCTTGGCATGTAAAGTCTAACATGAGTTGACAAAGGAAAGTCCAAGCTTGAGTCTTGGCATTTGGAAAGTCCAAGGGTGTAGTCTTGGCCACGTAAGTCCAAGGGTGTAGTCCTGGCGGTAAAAGTCCAAGTCATGAGTACTTGGCATTTAGAAAGTTCAAGGGGTAATATTGGCGGCGTAAAGTCCAAGGGTGGAGTCTTGGCAACATAAGTTCAATAGTTGACGGCGTAAAGTCCAAGCGGAGTTTTGGCAGCGTAAATCTAATGTGTCTTAGTGGTGTAGACACCATTAGCATGACATAGTCGATGGAAGCACCTGAAGGCTAGCGTATGAATGAACAAGTCATGGATGACTTGGAGGGATCCGATAGGCATGAGGCTGACGGAGGTGGCTAGAAGGCTTCGGTCTAGGCTAAGGGTGGTCTAGCAGGTATGGGGGCACCATACTTGAGGTAAAACCTCATGTTTAAGGTGTATCAGTCGACTGAGACCTATGGGCAGTCGACTGGAGTGAGTCAACTAGGGTTTGACTACGGGGAGGGCAGTCGACTGCTGGCTCGAGCAGTCGACTGATCACCAGATCAGTCGACTAGTGCTCGAGAATTCGGGCACAGAATGGAGTCGGGCTCGACCGCTAGAGTTAACAGTCGAGTGAAGGCTCCATCAGTCGATTGATGAGTATGATCAGTCGACTGATGTCCTATCCGTTGGATTTTTCCAGCGTGGATTGCACCGTTGTCTCACAGCAACAGTGTCATCAGTCGACTGATGGTCCCGATCAGTCGACTGATAGGCGAAATCCAGCCCAGGCAGCAGCTATAAAGGAAGCTCGTGGAGGAGGATTTTACAACTGGTTCTTGAGGAGTTTTGGGGCAATTTGCTGCTGCAAATCAGGGTCTCCAAGTGTATTTCAAGCAACCACAAAGCAAGCAATCAAAAGAGCAATTGTAAAGTGTTGTTTTCTTTACTTGTTGTGTATTTCATTTGTATCTTGCTTGTATTTGCTTCTTACTGTTGTAAGATCATTTGTTCCGAACCACGTTATATCGTTGTGTTATCATGTTTGTATTCGTGTTATTGTTTTATTGTTATTATTCCGCTGCGCACTAACACGACTTGTAGATGCAATCACAATCGTAATCCATCGACGCATCGAAACCAGCTATTCACCCCCCTCTAGCGGTCACCGAATCCTCAACAATTTATTCTTATTTGAATAAAAATGGTAGTTCTTTAGTTTGATTTATGTTCTCAATACATAGTTTTCAATTTTGGCTCCTCCATCCCATGGAGGTTTCCTTACACCACGAAGTTGGTTATCTCAATGTGTATTATTTATGATTTTCTCATCTCTATCACTCAGTATGAATATGGTTGTTTATGGGGAAATTCGTATGAGATTATATCTATATTCCTCTTCTGGCAGATCAGTACTCTTTTGGAGACTCAAGTATTTAAGTTCCCCTCTCTTAGTCTCTGGGAAAAAATTATAACAGTCTAAGGGCTAAGTAAATATAAAATTGTCCCACGGGCCTATAATAGTCGATATAACGGCTAGGTAAATCTCTTTGGCTCTGCACCAACTATAACAACCTAAGGGCTAAGTAAATATAAAATTGCCCCACAGGCTTATAACAACCATTATAATGGGTAAGTACGATTTCTCAGCCTTGCGCCAATTAAAGCAGTCTATATACTCTAATATTTTTCCATTTGCTTGAGTAGAACTGAGGTTTCTTGTAAGTCCCTTAGATTTTTACCTATTATAATCAGGGACAATCGGGCTTCTCAATTAGGATCTATATGTTTTTTCTTAATATGGTTGAGCTTCTCAATTGAAACCAACATCTGTCTTATTTACATGGTCGGACTCCCCGACTCCAACTATGAGCTCTCCAATTGCAATCTTTTTTATATGATTGAGCTCTCCAATTGCAATCTTTTTATATGATTGGGTTCTTCAGTTGTGTATACGTTTTATTTTCTCAATCAACCAATGCAATTGTGGTCTTTGGTTTTTCCTTAAGGGTGCACTTCGGACTTCAATTATAATGCAATGACCCTTCTGTATCTTTGTTATATATTAGAGAATTATATTATGGATTATTTCTTTACATGTTATGTTCCAAGAGTGGGTAGAGATATATTGAGTGGTAATAAGGACTCTTTGGATTCTCCGGAATACATTTGTCTTCCCGTGTATTATAATCTCCTTGAACATTGTCTATTCTCCTAAGTATTTTTGGTCCTCTTGAGCTGAGTAGCTGTCCTTATATATTTATCAGATTTCATTCGACTTTGCTCTTTAGTCTGATTGAGGAGGGGGGGGGGACTTGTGGTGGTATTCGGATCCTCTAACGGTATTCTTGAAATACTTTTCTTCACCTAACTTTAACATCATCAAGAATTACACTCCAACTTTGTCAAGTATCTATGGCATTCCCGAGCAATAATGTGTTTGAATATTGACCCCGGACAGTATAGTTCTTCTATTTTTCCAGTAAGGGTTTTTCCTGGGTATTGTTCGTCATGCCAAGCATTGTCATTATATTTCTGGGTGGCTGGTCTTTAAATTATAATCAAACTTCATTCGACTTCACTTTTCAGTTTGACTCGAAGGGGGGACTTATAATGGTACCTAGGAATTCTCGAAGGTATTCCCGAGCACCTTGCTTTCTTGTCGAACACTCGTTATTTCTTGAGCATTAGTCTTTGTGCTGAGTGTCACGCCCGCTCTTTTCGAACCCAGAATCCGGAAGGGGCGGTGCGTGACGCAACCGTACATACATACATTACATACAGCGGAAGACTTTATACATACTTCTTAATTCTTACAGCGGAAGACTTTAGACCTATTTTTTTTTCTTTTAAAACATAAACATGCATTGACATATATATATATATATATATATATATATATATATATATATATATATATATATATATATATATACTTCTTCTTTTTAACATAGAGTATGCTTCATAACATGTATAGATACTTCTTCTTACTTCTTCTTTACTTCTTCTTATCAACATAGAGCATGCATCATATATATAGATACTTAGTGCTTAGTTCAGGTTCATAAACATCATCGTCATAAGGAGACATAAGTAAGGATATCCATAGACATCATCATCATAGGCAAACATATATATATAGACCTAACGGATCCTCTCCACCATGCCACTACCACACACATTTGGCCCCTCCTACTGCTCCCTTTAGTTTATCCATCCCTTACCCTTATCTCTGCAAAGATTTAGGAAAGATAAACTATAAGCACATAGGCTTAGTAAGATCCTGTCCTACTCACAAAAACCATACATCGACATTAATCATGTCATATAACATTCATAACATATAAGCAATATAACATGTAACATACATGGCGTAATCAACTTAACATGTAGCATAAGTAACGTGAGTAAACATAACATGTATCATCCATAACATGGCAGCATAACATGTATCATCTATAACATAGCAGCATATCATGTAAATATATGACTTAATCAAACATAACATATAACATACGTAACATAGCAAATCAACATAACATACAACATATATGTATGACATATCAAACATAACATACATCATATGTAACATAGTGGCATAAACATGGCATATCAAACATAACCTACATCATATGTAACATAGTGGCATAAACATGGCATGTCAAACATAACCTACATCATATGTAACATAGTGGCATAAACATGGCATATCAAACATAACCTACATCATATGTAACATAGTGGCATAAACATGGCATATCAAACATAACCTACATCATATGTAACATAGTGGCATAAACATGGCATATCAAACATAACCTACATCATATGTAACATAGTGGCATAAACATGACATATCAAACATAACCTACATCATATGTAACATATCAACATAGCATGTGAACATAACAATCTAATCATGTAACATATGCAGGATGCTTTTGAAAACATATATTATAGGTACGTAAACATAAATCTCAATATATTTGGGCCCGGCATTGTACCACTTCTTCATTATCATAGCGTGCATCCCTAAATAGGCCCGAGGTAGCAAGTCTCGAACCTAATAGGTTACTAGGCCCGATCTTAGTCCGTCGGCCTAGGGCAATCGTCATAGCGTAGAAGCCCATCCTAGGCCCGAGTCTTACTCCATCGACCTAAGGCATCTTGGAGCCCATCCCGTACTAGGCTCGAGTCTTATTCCATCGACCTAGGGGCAATCATACATAGAAGCCCGTCCTAGGCCCGAGTCTTATTCCATCGACCTAGGGCATCTTAGGAGCTCATCCCTTCTTGGACCCTGTTAGGGTCTTGGTACAAGCCATGCAGAAGGTAAAATACTTATATGCTTATTTTATAACATAGCTTATTTCATTTTGCAAACATAGCATACTTCATTTCATAACACATCATGCTTCCCTTCATGAACATATCATCTTTCATTTCGTAAACATACCATTCTTTATTTCGTAACATATCATTCTTCATTTCATCATCATGTCATATTCATGTCGTGAACATATCGTTTTGTTTCATTTCATAATCTTATCTTTTTCCATTTCATAACATATTTTAAATATCGCATACACATAGACATGGCATAAGGCATGACATCAAAAGTAAGTAAACACTAACCTAAGACATGTTATCTTCATCTAGCATTATTTAATATCACAAGTCAACATGAATTCACCCAACATAAAACACATGTTAACCTATTCATTTAACTTAACAACAACTTCATATGCACATAAGACTTGAATTAAAACTTCATTTAATCCCCAAAAATACATGATGGCCGAATGGTCCATAGGGTTTTCTAGGGTTATCTTTTAACCTAATTCATTTAGCATAACAACAACTTCATTTGCATATAGAACATGAATTAGACTTCATTTAATCACCCAAAATTCATGGTGGCCGAATAGTCCATAGGGTTTTCTAAGGTTATCTTTTAACCTAATTCATTTAACATAACAACAACTCCATTTGCATATAAAACATAGATTAAAACTTCATTTAGTCACCCAAAAACATAGGTTGGCCGAATGGTCCATGTAGGTCTTTAGGGTTAACCTTTAACCTAATTCATTTAACACAACAACAACATCATAATCCTACAAAAACATGGATTAAACTTCATTGAATCATCAAGATCTAGGGGTGGCCGAATGGTCCATGTAGGTCTTTAGGGTTAACCTTTAACCTAATTCATTTTAACATAACAACAACATCATAATCCTACAAAAACATGGATGAAACTTCATTGAATCATCAAGATCTAGGGGTGGCCGAATGTATATTATAGGTTTCTTTCACAAAATAGTAATCGAAGCTACTCGTATGTAGGTGAGGGATACTTACATCCTTCGCTTTGCTTGTAGTGTGAAGATAACCTAAGGAACCAAGCCTAGCCTTTGCTTTCTTGCTTGGATGAGGTTCGGCCAAGGGGTGGAAATGGAGAGGGAGAGTCTCTAGAATTCGGTGAGAAGAAGAAGAGAAGAGGAGAAAGTGAAGTTGCTAACTCATGCCTCCTCATCCCCCCCTATTTATTCATCTAAAGAGTCCCTTAATCTCCCTTACACTTAACCATAATTTCTCTTATTCCTCTAATGATATAATCCTATTGGGCTTCTGGTTAGTGGGTGCATCTATAGGGCTTGGCTATCTCTAGAGGTTTGGGGTTCAATTCCTAGGCCTTGCACCCCTTTTTGGCTTATTTTCTTTTATTTTTGAAAAGGCCCACATAAAGCCCATTATCATCAAGCCAAAAATTCTTGTAAAATTGCTAGGAATTTTACGGGCGTTACAATCCTTCATACTTTTTAAAAGTTTCGTCCTCGAAACTTAGAACAATTAATGGTACTTCGCTTCATGTCCTCCTCGCGTTCCCGTGTAGCTTCCTCGTCAGATTGATTACTAAGGGCACCTCTTTGTTCCTTAGCCTCTTGATTTCTCGGTCTAGTATCCTGGATAGGCCGACTTTCAATACTCAGTCCTCTTGAACTTGTAATCGCTTGTGGCTCGATCACTTGGTCCGTCTTGAAATGCATTTCTTGAGCCACGAGACATGGAACACGTTGTGAATAGCAGACATCTCTTGAGGCGGCTCTAACATAAGCTACCTTGCCAATCCTGCGCAATATCGGATCACGGTCCCACGTAGCGTGGACTCGATTTACCCTTCCTTCGAATCTCATCACTCCCTTGAAGAGCCACTTTGAGAATACTAGGTCCCCAACCGAATTCTAGCAGTCTACACGCATATCCCATAGCTCTTTTAGCCGGCTCGGCGGTTTCAATTCTCGGCGGATGTTCCGTATAGCTCGGGTGGTGTCGTCGATGAAATCCGTCTGGAGTCCCATCCTCTTCTTTTCACCACCCTCGTACCAGCATATGGGAGATCTATATTTCCTCCCGTATAGAGCCTCGTAGGGTGTCATTCCAATAGTAGCTTGGTAGCTATTATTGTAGGCGAATTCTGCCAAACATAAGTATCGACACCAGCTACCTTTGAAATCCAGGGCGCAGGACTTCCTGCTGAGTGCATCAGCCACCTTGTTAGCTTTCCCCGGATGGTAGAGAATCTCGCAGTCATAATCCTTGATGAGCTCGAGCCATCTGCGCTGTCTCACGTTCAGGTAATGCTCGGTAATCAGGGCACTACTGAACATCTCCTCTGCGGTCTGCGGTCTATGAGCTCTGCCGGCCACATTCTGAGTTATTTCTGGTCGGAGCATCTTCGGCATGAGTCTGCCCCTTTCTCTTTCCGTGCTGACCAACTCTGGGTATAGGCATGCGAGTCGGCTGAATCTCTTCACGGCTTCGCTGACCGATAGGTCACATGCAGTCTCTGATTGACTCAATGTCAATTTGAATTGGTTTACAACATCAAGCGGCAACTTCGTTTCCACTCATCATTCGTATGTCCCAATCTAACCGACATTGATCAACTATACCACATACATCCCATGCAATGAACTAATCACTAATTTCAAAGGACACGAGCTCATCATTTCTTATTCATACGTTCAGAAAAGAAAAATGTTAACATATAACATTCCTTATTTCTAATCGAAACAAAAACTACTTGAGAAGATAGTTTATTACGACTCCCACTAGGACAAACCCTAGTGCAGTTGTAATTATTTTTAGTCCTATCTTCCTTAGCCTCATTAGGGTAGTCTCAGGCTGGCCAATAAGTTGACTGTTTGTAGAACTCTCTTCATTCTTTTCGAGGCCAGCTACCACAGGATTCTCTACGACAGGATTCTCTTGAACCTTGTGTTCCAGTAGTTCCCAGCACAACTCAGCGTATGTTATCCGCCCTTCATAGCGGCCCCATACGTGATGTGCAACTACCATGAAATCATTTTGGCAGAGGCGTGCAAGGCCCATATCCAGATAATTGTCGATGCGGAAACTCCTGCTGCTCGAGTCTCCTAAAAAGACCATCGAGCCTTCTCATGTGTCCGATGACCCCACCATCAGGTTTATAAACTATTTCTTCAATAGCTTCCCTCAATTGGTTTCGTAACACATCACGATGGGTCATCGTAGTGATTGTCCGTGCCATCTGAAATTGAAATAAATTAAGTCAGTACAAAACCGACTAACCAGTACGAAACCGGCTTAATTCAATTTATATGAGCATAGACCTTACACAATTAATTACGAAAATCAATTCTTCATAATTTTAGGAGTTTTTTTTTTTGGTTGATGAGTTCAACTGAACAATCGACTCCCCTAGTTTTTATTCCGAATTCAAGTTGTACTAACAACTATTCGACACTTGGGTTATTATTTAAATTGACCACCGTCAAATTTCTTCGCTGATCAATTTTGATTTACCTAATTTGTCTACCTTTGACCAAATCACAAGTATTTCTTGCGAAGCTAGTATAAGTTTTTTTTTTCATTCGTTTCTCTACGCGTAATTAAACTAAAGCTAGCATAAAGCTATCATTTGTATATTCATGCATTACTTAAACTAAAGGCTAGGCTAGCATAAGATTATCATATATATATTCATGCATATTTAGACTAAAAACATTCCTTATCATACACTTATCTTCATGTATTAAAGTAAAGCTAGTATAAGTTTTTCGTTCGTTCATCTACGCATAATTAGACTAAAGCTAGCATAAAGTTACCATTCATGTTTTCATGCATATTTAAGCTAAAGGCTTTTCATATCATACATGAACAAAATAAGCTAAGGCATTTCATATCATACATGAACAAAATTAACAAAATTAGAGTAGACATAGAATTCTTACTTGGAGCGGCAGGATTTGGAGCTTGATGTGTGTGTAGTGGAAAGGCAGATCCGCTCTGATACCAACCTGTCACGCCCGTCCTTTTCGGACCCAGAATCCGGAAGGGGCGGCGCGTGACGCGACCGTACATACATACATTACATACAGTGGAAGACTTTATACATACTTCTTAATTCTTACAGCGGAAGACTTTAGACCTATTTTTTTTTTCTTTTAAAACATAAACATGCATTGACATATATATATATATATATATATATATATATATATACTTCTTCTTTTTAACATAGAGTATGCTTCATAACATGTATAGATACTTCTTCTTTACTTCTTCTTATCAACATAGAGCATGCATCATATATAATTATATATAGATACTTAGTGCTAAGTTCAGGTTCATAAACATCATCGTCATAAGGAGACATAAGTAAGGACATCCATAGACATCATCATCATAGGCAAACATATATATATAGACCTAACGGATCCTCTCCACCATGCCACTACCACACACATTTGGCCCCTCCTGCTGCTCCCTTTAGTTTATCCATCCCTTACCCTTATCTGCAGTACGAGGGAAAGATAAACTATAAGCACATAGGCTTAGTAAGATCCTGTCCTACTCACAAAAACCATACATCGACATTAATCATGTCATGTAACATTCATAACATATAAGCAATATAACATGTAACATACATGGCGTAATCAACTTAACATGTAGCATAAGTAACGTGAGTAAACATAACATGTATCATCCATAACATGGCAGCATAACATGTATCATCTATAACATAACAGCATATCATGTAAATATATGACTTAATCAAACATAACATATAACATACGTAACATAGCAAATCAACATAACATACAACATATATGTATGACATATCAAACATAACATACATCATATGTAACATAGTGGCATAAACATGACATATCAAACATAACCTACATCATATGTAACATAGTGGCATAAACATGGCATATCAAACATAACCTACATCATATGTAACATAGTGGCATAAACATGGCATGTCAAACATAACCTACATCATATGTAACATAGTGGCATAAACATGGCATGTCAAACATAACCTACATCATATGTAACATAGTGGCATAAACATGACATATCAAACATAACCTACATCATATGTAACATAGTGGCATAAATATGACATATCAAACATAACCTACATCATATGTAACATAGTGGCATAAACATGACATATCAAACATAACCTACATCATATGTAACATATCAACATAGCATGTGAACATAACAATCTAATCATGTAACATATGCAGGATGCTTTTGAAAACATATATTATAGGTACGTAAACATAAATCTCAATATATTTGGGCCCGGCATTGTACCACTTCTTCATTATCATAGCGCGCATCCCTAAATAGGCCCGAGGTAGCAAGTCTCGAACCTAATAGGTTACTAGGCCCGATCTTAGTCCGTCGGCCTAGGGCAATCGTCATAGCGTAGAAGTCCATCCTAGGCCCGAGTCTTACTCCATCGACCTAAGGCATCTTGGAGCCCATCCCGTACTAGGCCCGAGTCTTATTCCATCGAGCTAGGGGCAATCATACATAGAAGCCCGTCCTGAGCCCGAGTCTTATTCCATCGACCTAGGGCATCTTAGGAGCTCATCCCTTCTTGGACCCTATTAGGGTCTTGGTACAAGCCATGCAGCAGGTAAAATACTTATATGCTTATTTTATAACATAGCTTATTTCATTTTGCAAACATAGCATACTTCATTTCATAACACATCATGCTTCCCTTCATGAACATATCATCTTTCATTTCGTAAACATACCATTCTTCATTTCGTAACATATCATTCTTCATTTCATCATCATGTCATATTCATGTCGTGAACATATCATTTTGTTTCATTTCATAATCTTATCTTTTTCCATTTCATAACATATTTTAAATATCGCATACACATAGACATGGCATAAGGCATGACATCAAAAGTAAGTAAACACTAACCTAAGGCATGTTATCTTCATCTAGCATTATTTAATATCACAAGTCAACATGAATTCACCCAACATAAAACACATGTTAACCTATTCATTTAACTTAACAACAACTTCATATGCACATAAGACTTGAATTAAAACTTCATTTAATCCCCAAAAATACATGATGGCCGAATGGTCCATAGGGTTTTCTAGGGTTATCTTTTAACCTAATTCATTTAGCATAACAACAACTTCATTTGCATATAGAACATAAATTAGACTTCATTTAATCACCCAAAATTCATGGTGGCCGAATAGTCCATAGGGTTTTCTAGGGTTATCTTTTAACCTAATTCATTTAACATAACGACAACTCCATTTGCATATAAAACATGGATTAAAACTTCATTTAGTCACCCAAAAACATAGGTTGGCCGAATGGTCCATGTAGGTCTTTAGGGTTAACCTTTAACCTAATTCATTTAACACAACAACAACATCATAATCCTACAAAAACATGGATTAAACTTCATTGAATCATCAAGATCTAGGGGTGGCCGAATGGTCCATGTAGGTCTTTAGGGTTAACCTTTAACCTAATTCATTTTAACATAACAACAACATCATAATCCTACAAAAACATGGATGAAACTTCATTGAATCATCAAGATCTAGGGGTGGCCGATTGTATATTATAGGTTTCTTTCACAAAATAGCAATCGAAGCTACTCGTATGCAGGTGAGGGATACTTACATCCTTCGCTTTGCTTGTAGTGTGAAGATAACCTAAGAAACCAAGCCTAGCCTTTGCTTTCTTGCTTGGATGAGGTTCGGCCAAGGGGTGGAAATGGAGAGGGAGAGTCTCTAGAATTCGGTGAGAAGAAGAAGAGAAGAGGAGAAAGTGAAGTTGCTAACTCATGCCTCCTCATCCCCCCCCCCCCCTATTTATTCACCTAAAGAGTCCCTTAATCTCCCTTACACTTAACCATAATTTCCCTTATTCCTCTAATGATATAATCCTATTGAGCTTCTGGTTAGTGGGTGCATCTCTAGGGCTTGGCTATCTCTAGAGGTTTGGGGTTCAATTCCTAGGTCTTGCACTCCTTTTTGGCTTATTTTCTTTTATTTTTGAAAATGCCCACATAAAGCCCATTATCATCAAGCCAAAAATTCTTGTAAAATTGCTAAGAATTTTACGGGCGTTACACTGAGCACCCAGTCTTCTGGTCGAGCACCAAGTTTTTCGCCGAGCACCCAGCCTTCTAGTCAAGCACCTAGTCTTTGTCCAAGCACCTAGCCTTCATCCGAGTACTTAGTCTTTACTCGAGCACCTATCTTTATTCCTAAACACTCAACCTTCTTGCCGAGCACTGGCTTCATTCTCGAGTACCTACTTTCTTACCCGAGCACCAACTTTATTCCCGAGCATCAATTTTTTTGCCAAACACTAATCTTCTTCTTGAATGCCAGAGGCTCATTCCCGAGCACAGAAAGTTCTCCTTATGTCCTGAGCAAGATCTTTATTCTCGAGCACCGTATGTTTTTCGCTTGTCCCGAATAGACCCGGCCAAGGTCCGGGTCAGACCCAGACCCGACCTGGAATCGGACCGTGGTCAACGGTCCGATTAACCGGGTCAACGGGTTTGACCCAGACCCGTGACCGGACCGCCTATTAGGCAGTCTGGTCACGATTTTTAAAAAAACCGAACCGGCGGTTTAAAAAAAAAAAAATTGAACGACCACGATTTCGTGGCCATTGATGATCAACGGTCACGATTTCGTGGCCATTGTGGTGCAACGGGCGACCCGCCGAGTCGGCCCGAACCGGACCCGAAGGGTTGACCGTTTTATTATTTAAAAAAAAAATTGACGACCACGATTTCGTGGCCGTTGATCATCAACGGCCACGAAATCGTGGTCGTCGTGCAACAGTCGACCCGCCGGGTCAGCCCGGCCCGGACCTGGCGGGTCGGCCATTGGATTTTTTTTTATATTTTTTTCCTATAAATACTCCTCCACTCCTTTTCATTTTTTCACAAATCACAACTTCTCTTCTCTAATTTGCATTCCCTCATTTGCTTTCAAGTCTCAAGTCATATTTTTACAAATATTTGGAGCCGGATCAAGTCGTAAGGGTGCGGTCGGTGCCAGAAAGAGAAAGAGCATAATGCCACCACTGCCCGAGTTCGAGTTCGAGCAAGGCGGTGATTCACCTCAATTTGATATCGGCGACTATGATCTTGATATTTCCGGTGATGAATATCAAATACGTCATCATCATCAAAGTCAAAAAAGTAGGAGCAATACATCCAGTACGATGGCAGATTCTACGGCTAAAAGACCAACTCGAGTGTCTCGCCCCGCATCCGATATCTTCACCAAACATTTCGAAAAAGTAACGCTCCCTTCCGGTGATATGCAAGCAAAATACAAATATTGTTCGAAATGTTACAAATTTCAACAAGGAGGAGGTTACGGAACCCTTACTCGACATGTGGAGAGAAATCATCCGGTGGAAATTGGTATCGATCGTTCTCAAACTCAAATTCCGACATTCTCTTCTCAATCGGGTTGGGGTAACGAATCTAAACTTTTTAAATTTGACGAATCTAGATTTAGAGAAGAAACTGCTAAATTTTGTACGATTGAACAACTTTCTTTTAGTTTTAGTGATAAATTATCTTTTAAAAATTGACTTTCTACAAGTGCAAATCCTTCTATTAAACGTATCCCAAGAAATACTCTAAAATGCACACTTTTAAAATTAGTCTTAGAACAAAAAAAAGAATTGATTAAAGAATTTTCTAGTTTAAATAGTAAAGTTTCTTTGTGTTCCGATATTTGGAGTAATCATTGGCAAAGTTGTTCATATATGGGTATTACTTGTCATTGGATTGATAATAATTGGGGCATTCAAAAAAGATTGCTAGCATATAGATGTTTTAACGAAACACACACGACACAAAATATTTCACAACTTATTTTTGTTATTTTAGAAGAATATGGTCTAACTTCTAAAGTTTTTTCAATTTCTTTTGATAATGTTAGTGCAAATACCTCTAGTATTAGTGAGCTTATTGATATATGTAAACCATCAATAGGTGGAAGATTTTTTCGTATTATACGTACATATCACATTTTAAATTTGTGTGTTCAAGATGAACTTAAAAATTTAGGATCGCATATTCAACCAATTAGGAGTGCAATTCATTATTTATGGACACATCCTCAAGTTATGAAAGAATGGAGAAAATTTTACAAAATAAATGGTATGAAGCCTAAACGGTTTGCACGTGACGTTCTAACTCATTGGAATTTTACTTATAAATTGTTGTTATCTACTTTTGAATACAAAGATTTATTATATATATTTTTTCATCAACATATTTAATCACGTGATATTTATTTGTTTTCAAATCAATGGAATATATGCACTAGTATTTGCGAAATTTTAAAAGTTTTTAGTGATGCTAGTGACCAATTATCAGGCGTTTATTATCCAACTTCATATTTAGTTTTAACACATTGTTGTAATATTGATGTATTTTTAATGAACATATTCAATCAAATGATACTTATTTATCTCAATGTATTTATGTAATGAAAAAAAATGGGAAAAATATTTCTTAAACATTCCTGAAATATTTTTATGTGATTTTGTTTTAGATCCTACACTTAAATTAGATGGTTTGCAAGATATGTTAGCATTATATTATGAATCTTTAAGCCCTATTACCGAAACTGCTCCTAATATTTCTTTGATTTTGTTTAATATTAAAACTCATTTACATGATATTTATAATGAATATAACATTAAATATGGTGAACAAACTATTGAACATGAAATACATTAATCCATTACAACTAGTATTATTACTTCTAAACTCACTAAAACACAATTGTTATTAAGGGAACGGACTAAACGCCCACGAGGATCCTCAAGTTTCAGTCAGGAACTTAAGAATTATTTTACCACTTCTTTTGATTTTAGTGATGCAAATGAAGAAAGCTTCGACATTCTAAAATGGTGGTCGCAAAGAACTCAAATATTTCCAATCTTATCTATAATGGCAAAAGAAATTCTAGCTTGTCCAGTTTCAACGGTTGCAGTGGAACAAGCTTTTAGTATCAGAGGAAATACATTGGACGAGAGACGTTCTAGCTTAAGGTCGGAAAATTTAGAAGCGCAATGTTTACTCAATGATTGGTCAAAAGCTGCAAGTCGAACCTAACATATTAAAAGTGACAAAGAAGACCAAGACGAAACAGAGGGAACATCCGGAACTACGACGACAGGAGGAAATACTGAATACGACTAAAATTGATTGAATATAATGAAAATTGAAATGTAGTTGATTTTTTTTTATTGTAATAGGTTTTTTTATTTAAGTTCAAGATGTTGAAATTTGAGATGTAATATATTTTTTATTGAGATAATAAAATATTTGATAGAGTTTTTATAAGTTTAATTGTGCAATTTTTTTTTATTTTAATTATTTACATCATTCTTTAATTTTTTATTTATTTAACTAAGACGGTGATTAACCGGATCGGACCCGAACCCGGACCCGGACCGGAACCGGCGGTTCCACAACCCGAACCGTAACCGGCCATGAGCGGGCCGATTAAGGGTCGGTATTTTGCCAACCCGAACCCGACGGTTCCAATCCGGACCCGGACCGTGGCCAGGTCTAGTCCCGAACACTAATTTTCTCGCCGAGAGCCAACCTTCTCCTCGAACACCAATTTGTTCCCCGAGTATAACCTTTTTTGAGCATCAGCTTCCTCGGCGAAGTTTTGAGCTTAATCTGTCTGTTTGAGTATCGAAGTTCTTAGGTTGTTATGCTGAGTCATTCGCTTCTATTCGTGGGCGTCCACGTATCATTCTCATCTCCATAATGCATAACGGAGGAAGATTCCTTATAGCATTGGCTCTCTAACAACCTCAACAGTGGTCCCCCAATAATTTGTTAGGAAAGACGGTGCTTCTCGCCTATATAAGGTACACGAAAGGAAGGAAGGCAAGGATGATTGTTTCTCTCTCTAGTACGCGAAGATAATTCTTATTTTTCTACCTTGAGTTTTATTCTTTTACTATGTTATCCTTTTATTTGCCTTTATTATAGCTTCTCAATGGATATTAATTTGAACATCGGAGGGGTCGTACCGGTAACATTGGCCCACTTCTAACATTTTTTATGGTGGCAGGTCTAATATCAGGGGAGAGGATCCAAGGTTCCAGCAGCGAGTTGTAAGAAAGAGGAGGGAGTCTAAGTGTGCTGAAAGAGAATATACCATCAGTTTTAAACTTTTAAACATCATATAAGACTCAAAAGTAGAATTACACATCTACTTTACATTCTTAAGATATCTCTTTTCCATTTCATGTCATGATTTCAAAATTTTAAGTCCTCTAAATCCATCGATAAGTTTTGACTAAAATCCATCGATAATCTTAATTAACTTTGATTGAATTCAATTAGAGTTAGATTCGTTTTTGCAGTAACTCTGAGTCAAACCGCATCCTAAAGTCTCAACTTTAAGATTTTCCTAGCCATGCACAATATATTTTTCAAAATTCAGCCTATATGTTAATTGACACATATCCATAACTTTACGTAAGATGGTCAAAACCAAGATTGCATATTACATTTACCTTCTCTATACTTTTTTCTTTCATTTTTTTGTCTAGATTTTATAATTTCAAACCCTCTAAATCTATTAATAAGTTTTGACCAAAATCCACTGATTACTTTAGTCATCTCTAATTGGATCTAATCCAAACTTGATATATTTCTGCAATACTCCTCCGTCTCACTGTGGCCAAAAGTTTAACTTTAAGCACATTTTGGTCGTGCACAACTTTTTGTCAAAAATTCAAGATACTTAATGCGCCTTTTGAATACCATGACAACTGCATAAAATTAAGATATTTTTGAAATTGAACTTTTGACTAAAGTGGAACTAAGGAAGACTACAAAAACCTATAAATTTGGATTGGATCTAATTAGAGTTAATTAAAGTTATCAATAAATTTTAACAAAACTTATTGATGAACTTAGAGGATTTGAAATTAAAAAACCTGAACAGAGAGTGAAAGGATAAAGTATAGAGAAGATAAATATGGTATGTAATTCTAATTCTGAGTTTCCTACACAAAGTTATAGATATGTATCAATTGATACAGAGGTTGAATTTTAAAAAACATATTATGCATAGCTAGAAATACTTTGAAGCCACGCCTTTAGGATACATTTAGACTCAAAATCACTACAAAAAACTATCAAACTTGAATTGAATCAAAGCTAGCTAAGATTATTATGAACCGAAATTCATTGATAGATCTAGAGAATTTAAAATTTTAAAATCAAGACATAAAATGAAGGAAGTTTTAAATATGTATGGAATGCAACTCTACTTATTTCCTACGATATTTCAAATTTGAAACGATATTGACTGTGACGTTGATTTTCAAAAAGCAACATCATAGAAAAATAATATTTTGGAACTTTTGACAGGAGTATTATTTTTGAAATCGTGTTTTTTTTATAAAAAGCAAAGTATAATAAATCTTTCGAAAATTTCTGGATGCACCATTTGATAAAATGCCGAAGTTTCTTTTTCTTTTTTTTTTGGTTCTCATTGAATGAATCCGCTTAGAGGAGTTAGCTTGTGAGCATTATTGGACCAATTAATTATATTGGCCGGCCCATTATAAGCCCATAGTGGCAGAGTTGAACTAATCGGATCTCTTAGAAGAGCAAACCCGATCCGGTCCGATGGTCGTTCGCCGCCTTTCGGCTCTCCTGAAATCTCTCGCCAGCACCGCCGCCGCTGGCGATTCCTTAGCTTCAGGGAGGATTGTACACGCCAAATCCATCACCCTCGGCCTCCACCCAGACCCAATCCTCTGCCGCGCCCTCGTCGGCTTCTACCTCTCCTTCGACCTCGCGCACCTCGCCATCCGGCTTCTCGACTCCGCCCCTCCCGACGACGTCTCCGCTTGGAACGCCTTCCTCTCCACCTGCTCCAAGCGCAACCTCCACGCACAGGCTCTCCATCTTCTCCGCAAGCTGCTGCTCCTCTCCCCCGGTCTCAAGCCCGACGCCTTCACCTACCCTAGCGCGCTCAAGGCTTGCGCCGGCCTCGGCGTCGCTCTCGACGGTGAGTTCCTCCACGCCGGCGCTATAAAACATGGCTTCTCCGCCGACGTCGTGGTGTCGAGCTCTTTGGTCTACATGTATGCGAAATGCCATCGCTTTGCGTCGGCAATCCAGATGTTCGACGAAATGCCACAAAGAGATGCAGCGTGCTGGAACACAATCATGTCCTGCTACTACCAGTCCAGGCAGCCATCCAAAGCCCTGGAGGTGTTCGACCAAATGACACACTGTGGGTTTCAGCCGGACTCCGTCACGTACACCACGGCCTTCTCTGCTTGCGCTCGACTTGCGGATTTGGACAGGGGAAAAAGAGTTTACGAGGTGCTGATCAGAAGTGGCTTCGAGTTGGACGACTTCATTAGTTCTTCAATTGTCGACATGTATGCCAAATGTGGGAATTTGGAGACTGCAAGAGAGGTATTTGAGCAGATTCCGAGCAAGAATGTGGTCTCCTGGAATTCAATCATCAGCGGGTATTCATCTGTTGGCGATAGCTGTAGCGTTTTGGATTTGTTCACCAGGATGATAGCACATGGAATTAGGCCTACTTCGACTACCATAAGTTGCTTGGTAATGGCTTGTTCAAAAAGCTCCAATTTTGGACAAGGAAGGTTCATTCATGGATACATTGTTCGGAACTGCATCACGGTTGATATTTTCGTTGCCAGTTCGCTTGTAGATCTCTATTTCAAATGTGGAATGACTCGGTGTGCAGAATACATCTTTGCCAAGATGCCAAAATCAGATGTGGTCTCATGGAATGTGATGTTCTCAGGTTATGTGATGGCTGGAAGCTACTTTAAAGCGATTGATCTCTTCCATGGCATGAGCTTTTTTGGGACCGTTCCAGATGCCATCGCCTTTACTAGTGTTCTATCTGCTTGTGCTCAATTAGCTGCTCTTGATCAGGGCAGAGAGATCCATAAGCAAATAAACAAGAATAGTTTGGAGAGCAATGAGACAGTCATGTGTGCAGTTCTTGATATGTATGCAAAATGTGGAGCCATTGGAGAAGCAAGAGTTGTTTTTGACAAGTTGGTTTCAAGGGATGTCTTGTCCTGGACTTCCATGATCATGGCCTGTGGCTCCCATGGCCGGGCCACCGAAGCTCTGGAGCTCTTCCATGAAATGCAGAATGCGAAAGCAAAACCGGACCATGTCACATTCCTTGCCCTACTCTCCGCGTGCAACCATGGAGGGCTGGTTATCGAAGGCTGTTACTATTTTAATCAAATGATGAATGAATATGGAATCAAACCCCGCGTAGAGCATTACTCCTGCTTAATTGATCTCCTCGGACGCTCCGGACAGGTAGACAAGGCGTTTAGTATACTGAAGAACACACCTGACATAAGAGCTGATGCAGGCTTACTAGGCTCCTTGTTGTCTGCTTGCAGTTTACATAAGAACTTGAAACTCGGAAAGGAAATTGCTAGTCTTCTTGTCAAATTAGATCCAGATGATCACTCTGCTTCGGTAACTTTGGCTAACATGTATGCATCAGCTGGACGGTGGGATGATATGCGTCAGGTTCGTGCAAGAGTAAAAAAGAGAGGGTTAAAGAAGAACCCTGGGTGTAGCTGGATTGAGTCTGGAAAGACAATTCACCAGTTCTTTGTGAAAGATGACTCGCATACGCACATCGATCTAATATACGAATGGCTAGGGTATCTTTCGCTGCACATGGTGGACAATTCTGAAATGCCAACGACCCTGCACCGAATGTTAGATTGAATCTTACTTAAACGTTGGTAATTATGCTAAGAAGCTGGCATTGACCTGCAGCAAGCAAATTTTTTATTCATTGCCTTGAATTGACTGTAAAGATGATTCTTGGCATGGATGAACATTCTGCTCTTGAGATGATGAGTCATATAACTTTGCGGTTTTTCACTATACCCATTTCCGATTTCTATAACTGAAACTTGTTTAGATTGTTATATCAAGTTCCATTATGAGTATTTTGATGATCCTACAACTCAAAACAATAGAATGTATCATCTTGACACGGTAGAGCAAATTTGAAGCATGAAATATATACTTTTTACATCTTAAAATATATCATTCGGAACTCGGAAGGAGAGTCTTAGCAGTAAAGTAGTTGTTGTATAGTTTGGTAATCGTTGATTCTGAAAATAGCCTCTTATGTTACAGAGTAAAATTACTCTTTTGTGAGACTGGACCGTCCTTTATTAAAATATATCATCTAGAAGCAGATGGATAGGAATAAAATCCAACATTGTTGCTTATAGAGAACATGAAAAACAATTTGATAATAATAATGTGCCACAACGAGCTGATATCTAAAGGTGAAATTTTGTCCTGGTTTGTTTATTTGGAAGGGAGGAAATAAAAACGAAACCAAACATTGCGTGGAGAAGAAAATAAATAAATAAATTGTATTATTTTATTTTCACTATATTTTATTTATATCATTTACTCTGACAGGATTGAAGAGAGGGAAATGCTCATTTGTTATTAATTATTGGTGTCTTTACTAGCATGGGAATAAATCAGAAAATGAGAAGTTTTTTTTCTTTCCTTTTCACTTCATCAATTTCTTTTCCCTTCTAATTCCTCCCTCCCCTCTATACGAACACAACAAATAAGATGTGTACACTGTAACTCCGTTCCCAATTTATTTATTTATTTATTTTCTATCTTAATTCTTGCCAATTAAACACAACATAAAGAAAGCCTAAACAGAGAAAAATACCTTCATATCCATAATAACTGTCGGCCATATTCTCGCATAATGACTTGCACACTGCTAGGCGGGAGCTGCAGAATAAACAGCGATGGTAAGGTGATGGAGCTTGTTTTCTAAACACATAAAAAACATAATAAGAAGCAAAATTAATATTTATTTAATAATTCATGATAATTTATTTGTGTCCAAGCTTCCTATAGGTAGTACAGGTGAAATGGTTTGAAAGCTTGGAAGTAGTTCTAATGAACACAGGCACGATCAAAATTCACGTAGAGACCTGATGTCACTTGGTCACATCGAGAACAAAAAAATCGAAAGAAATAGAATAAACCTCTTGTAAGAAATTTTATAAACTTTTCAAGAATCAAATTGCCAACTTGTCTCCCAAATATTTTGGAAAAGCTATAGAATAAACTTCTCAACGAGCAGATGGGATG
This sequence comes from Wurfbainia villosa, assembly GCA_025175895.1. Taxonomy (NCBI): domain Eukaryota; kingdom Viridiplantae; phylum Streptophyta; class Magnoliopsida; order Zingiberales; family Zingiberaceae; genus Wurfbainia; species Wurfbainia villosa. Next base: position 1,565,258 of record JAKLTH010000281.1, read on the forward strand.
ATGTATACTTTAATGATAATTATCAACAGCCTCTGCACAAGTGCAGATTATAATTCAAAACATGATAAAATGGCGAAAACTTAAATAAACTAGTTACAGGATTCCCCTGCCCACTAGTAGAAAGAATAAGTATTCATTGGGGAAAAACTAGATTAGATACACAACCAAATACATTTTTAGAACAAAGTCAACCTGATTGTTCACTTGCGGGAAAGGAGAGGAAGAGGGGGAAAAAAGGAACTTAAATTGTTTAATTGGTGGTGGGAAGGAGAACAAGAATGGAAGGGAAAATTTGCAAGAATAATGGGCTTGAGTTCATGGACCTGATTGTACACAAAAAATAAGATGTGTAGTGTTAAATAAGCAAGAGTTCTTACATTATAAGTTGGATAAGAACAAATATTATAGAAAAATTAATAGTCTAAAATTTGATACATACAACATAAGAACCCTCACTGATAAAACAATGAAGGTAGTAGATAGGATGATTAGGAGAAGAATTAATTTTTTGTGTGTACAAGAGACAAAATGGGTAGGAGAGAAGGCAAAGATGACAGAAAACTCGGATTTTAAGTTATAGTATACAGGAAAGAGTAAAACAAAAAATGGAGTGGTATTATTGTAGATAGTTTGGTAAAAAATGAAGTTGTAGGAATAGTTAGAATGGGAGATAGAATTATAGCTTTCAAAATAGTAGTGAGAAAGAAGCTATGAATGCAATTAGTGTATATGCACCTTAAATATGATTAGATGAAGATACCAAATTAAGGTTTTGGGATGACCTATATGAAGTATTATAAAATTTTTTGTCAAATGAAATGATTTTAATAAAAGAAAATTTAAATGGACATGTCACAATGAGAAATGAGGAATATGAGAGGATGCATGGAGGTTATGGGTTTGAAACAAGAAATAAAAAAGATAAAACTATATTAGATTTTATGATAGTATGTGATCTTATACTAACTAATATGTTTTTTAAGAAAAGAAAAGAACACTCGATCACGTTCAAAAATGAAAATAATAAATCGTAAATTAACTTTCTTATGGTTAGTAAAAGAGATAGAAAGATTTGTAAAAATTATAAGGTCATCCTTGGAGAAAACTTAACTACCCAATATATATCAGCAGTATTGGATATACGTCTCAAATACAACATTAATATAAGAAAAATATACACGACTCCTAAAATTAAGTGGTGAAAGTTAAAGGATGAGAAACAAAACATATTTAAGAAGAAGGTAGGAATACAAGTATTCAATGAAATATACGAGGACTCTAATACGACATAGGATAAGATGGTATCAAAGTTGAAAATAGTAGCCAAGAGTATACTCGGTGAGTCAAAGGGGCATGCACCACCAAATAAAGAATCTTGGTGGTGGAATAAGAAAGTACAAAAGAAAGTGAAGAAAAAACGTACAACCTATAAAGAATTATATATTTGTAAGAACGAAGAGAACTTGAAAAAATATACAATAGCCAAGAAAGAGGCTAAGAAAACAGTGAATGAAGCTAAGAATGAAACTTTTGAACGGTTATATTGAAAATTAAATACAAAAGAAGGAGAAAGAGATATTTATAGAATAGCTAAAGTAAGAGAGAGGAAAATAAAAGATTTTATTCAAATAAGATGTATTAAAGATTAATGCAATAGGGTATTAGTAAATAATGAAGAAATAAAAGAGCGATGGAAGAGGTATTTTCATCAACTTGTTAATGAAGATTTAGGTGACCAACTTAATTTAGGTAATTTAAGTAGGTCAAATGAGTATAGAAATTTAAATTTTTATCATAGAATTTAAATTTCAGAAGTAGAACAAGTTTTAAATGGAATGCAAAATGGAAAAGTCATTGGACCATGTGATATTCCGATAAAGGTATAGAAGTGCCTAGGAAAACAAGGTATTGAATGATTTACAATATTATTTAATATGATATTGAAAACAAAAAAATATTTGATCAATGGAGATTAAGTACTCTAATTCCCTTATATAAGAATAAGGGAGACATACAAACTTATGCAAACTATAGAGGTATTAAACTAATGAGTCATACTATGAAACTTTGGAAAAAAGTAATAGAAAAAAAATTAAGGAGACTACGGTTCTCGAAAATCAATTTGGATTTATGCCAAGAAGGTCGACAATAGAAGTCATATATCTTCTCAGGAAACTAATTGAAAAGTATCGGGAGCAAAAGCAAAATCTATACATGATATTCATTGACCTAGAAAAAATTTATGAAAGTGTTCCAAGAGAAATTATATGAAGAATTTTAGAAAAAAGAGGTGTTAACATAACATATATTGAACTAATTAAGGATATGTATAAGAAAGTAATAATTAGAGTGGAGACTTCAGCCGGATTAACTGAAACATTTCCAATAAAGATAGAGTTACATCAAGGATCAACTCTAAGTCTCTATCTTTTTATACGAATCATAGATGAACTCACTGGACACATTTAAGACATAATACCGTGGTGCATATTGTTAATAGATGGTATTGTTTTGGTAGATGAGACACATGAAAGAGTAAATGTTAAACTAGAATCTTAGCGGAAAACACTAGAAGTGAAAGGTTTTAGACTTAGTAGAGTAAAGACAGAATATATGGAATTTAAATTAAGAAATATTATACATAATGAGACAAGTGTTAAGATGAGAGATGATGAGTTGTCTAGAACTGAGAGCTTTAAATATTTAGGATCATTTTTGCAAAGTGATGGAGGAATTGAGAGAGATGTCTTATATAGAATACAAACAAGACGGTTGAAATGGAGGAAAGTGTCGAGTGTTTTATGTGATCGTAAAGTACCTCTAAAACTTAAAAGGAAGTTCTATAAAACGACGATTAGATTTGGTATGTTTATGACATTGAATGTTGGGCTACAATTCAAGCACATTTGAAAAAGATGAGAGTTGCAGAGATGAGGATGTTAAGATAGATGTGCGAACATACGAGGATAGACAGAATAAAAAATGAGAGTATTAGAGAGAAAGTTGAAGTTGCATTTATTGAAGGAAAGCTCCGAGAGACACATTTAAAGTGATATGAACATGTACTTAAACGATCAATAAATGCTTTAGTTAGGCGATGTGAAACGATGACAAATATACACATCAAATGAGGGAGAGGAAGACTAAAAAAGACTTAGTTAGCAACAATAAAAAAAGAAAAAGATCCATATAGCCGATCCCACCTGGTGGGATAAGGTTTGGTAGTTGTTGTTGAATGGGCTTGATATGAAACTATTTTGTAAACACCCTTTGATCTCATATCAGCACTAGCTCCAATTGAATTTCAAACCAATAGATTATTGGACACAATAAATATGTGCTACTTGGATGAATAAAGGACAGAAAACTAAAACAAGTGTCTCCATCCAACAAGCCTGGACAGAAAAGTGCCTTTTATGGCAGTATGGGGGTAGTCAAAGAACATCTTCTAATCTTGCTTTAATGTTTAGACTAATGCAGGTACATAACGGCTGAAGCTTCTAATAGCATTCTATCAAACACCTGTCACGCTAGCTACTGAATGGAATAGACAATGTCATGGGAAAAAACAAACTTATCAATTGTTGCATGATAAAGTAATTTCTAAAGGACTGAACAATAAAATAGAAGCTAATTGCAACTCACCATTCCATAATCTGTTATAATCATGGAGACATAATCAGAAGGTGTGATGTCATAACTGTCGATAAAGGAGAATGAGGTTAACCTCCTTTGCACCTATATGGAACTTCAAACACTAAATTAATCTTTCATAGGGAAATATTCTTACTTGAGATTAAGAAGCTGCAGATAATCATTGTCCATACAGCTATCCAGGTATGACTCTACATGTGTGGGAACTTTCAAAATGGCATCTGAATCACCTGAAAAGTAGCAACAAAGAAGTTGCATAGAGCAACATTGCAAAATGACCCCAGTAAAAATTAGCAATCTAACTAGTAAGATCATTTGGAAGTATATACCTAGTTCATTGAAACATATAGAATCCAGCTGCACCCTTTCATGAAATTTATAAGCCTCACAACATACTAGAACAGCAACTCGGAATGCATTTGCAACCATAGCTACACATGCTGTTCCCACTCTTGAGTAGACAGTTCCATTAGAGAGCACTGAGGAAGCTCCTAGAAAACCCCCGTCACTTCATGCATGATGTATGATATTGCATTAATATGTGTATACGTGCAGTTCAGTCCCTTGGCCACCAGTCTACGTAGCAATACCTGCCCTTCAAGCTTGGGACGGGAATCAACTATCACAACACGGAACTTCTTCCTGAGCTCATGGGCGTACACTAAAATCATTTCAACAACAGATGACAATCCGTATGTTAGAAGAACATCCCCATCCCTGATTTTTGCAAAAGCATGCCTAACTATGACCTTGTCAGCAATTCTTATTTTCTCATTTATGAAATGATCAATATCAGATTGAATACTAGCTTTGGCATCCGATTCTGATATAGAAAGAGGTAATTTAGCAATCCTATTCTTCAGAAACTTGATAGCATTTCCCATGCTAATTGAAAGAGGTCTACATTCAATCAGAAATGAGATAAAACTACTAATTTTTGCATTCAGATCTCGAACAAGAGCTTTTTCAGGCGGTGTAGAGTAATGTTTAATTGCCTCTTTAAATGCCAGAAGCATAGCAATACAGCGAGCATTGCCACCAGAAATCTTACCAGAAAAGTAATGAAGTCCAACCTGAAGACCAGTGAAAGCAGCAGCAACATTAGAAACAAGTTCTTATAACATCCATCCATGACACAAAAGAAGATTCAGAATGGCCAATTTAACAGGATATTCGTTTAGAAAACATTAACATAAATCACATTTTTTTTCTGCATATTGTTCAAAACTGCAAACAATAATAATAAATTATATTGCAAAGAACTTCAGATTCATCTTCATTTTAAGGATAATGCTTTCTATATGACTAAGGACAAGTATTAAATTATGCTTGTACCAAATTATCAAATTCATTAAGGATTTATGATAGAGTACCACAACATTTTATAGTGATTTACAATGGTATATTAGTCTCTAATATATTTCCTGTTACAATGAATATAAGAGATATTCTCAACTACAGTTTTAACAGTCCTTGAGGCTAGAAAGTAATGAGCTTGCAGCTTCACAAAATAAGAATGGTGAATTACTCTGGATAATAGATACTTCTGTTATAAAGAAAGTATTGAGGACGCTTCCATGTCTAGTGGTCCTTTAGTGATGAACCAAAAATTAGGATCAGTTACCTTTTTGGTTTTACTAATGCATCAATAGCGGTGCTGTTTCAATTGGATTATTGAGTACTGTGTGTGCAGTATTATACAAGCTGGAGCTTTAGCATTTTGAGCCATGTGTTTCATGATAATCTATTTAACAATTTGGTTGTCTTACAAGTCATAACAATCCAGGAATCAAGATTGGTAGGTAAAAACTAAAAAACACTGTCTGAGAAGGTTTTGAGAAAAATATTAATTTAGTAAAAATTGCCCATCAGACATTTGTTTTTATTGCTGAACATCTTAAGGATAATAATTTCCTTGAAGCATCCCTGTTACTGGAAGCAACCTTTGATTCTTAGAATCCATTAAGGATTCACGATTTAAGCCAGACAAACCATATCTCAATTAATTTGATGAAATAAATTGAGGTGTTACAATCTTCCTACAAATTCTTGAGAAGCCAGTCAAGGACTGCCTTAACCAAACATTATCCATTTTATGTCCAGTTCAATCCAATGGAGACACCAACAAGCAGGAAACCTTTTTTTATTGGAACAAATTATGAAAGGTTAGGCTCTTGATACCAGTTTTCTAGACCCACCTAAAGACAAATACATTCAAGTTATATAGTGCCCAGCTCCACTACAATTAGACATGTCACGATTGCCAATACAAGGATTGAGAGAACTATACTCTCACCCAATTCAATTTCCAATCTGACCCATTTAATTGATCAAAAGATGATAAAATTGAACAACCTGTCCCAAAACACTCCAAACTAAAGATAGTTCCTCATCCATACATTTTCAAGTGTAAATCTTTACACATCACTGTGATGTCCAGCAGGAGTCTAAATGAGGGTTAAAATGAGTTTGCCATTATTCCTCTTTTTAGCATCACATAGGACTCATAATGTAACCAGTTCCAGCATTACTAGACCTTGAGATAGAACTCCCAATGCTCTCGACCAAAATGATTATCTTTTACTGGATAACAGCTGTCACAGCTACAAGATGGACCACTGTTTGATAGCCAAAGAAGCCTAGAGGAGAACACTAATATTAACTAAGAATACGTGCATTTCAAAAGTTAAAGAGAACACCAATTTTCTGCATGGTATACACAAGTGGTATCATGTATGGTACCTTGTAAACAGATGGATGAATGGCATCGAGTTGAAAAAACTTTGCTTCAAGTTCTTGAAGCTGAGTCCTATGCACAAACTGAGGTAGATGTTGGAAAAATTCAACTCTATTTTTCGCTTCAAGTTGATTAACTATTGCTCGTCGTTTCACTTTTTCAACCTTTTTATCATCAAACTGCATACGTGGAGGAGGATCAATCTTCTTTTCAGATGAAGCTGCGACTTCAGGAACATCCTTCTTTTGTGAAGTAGGTTTAACTACTTTACCTTGCTTTGTGTTAGTGAGAGCTGCACCTCCTGCAGAAGTGTAGACATTAGTTTATCAATAACATCACACAGAGATGCAAAATCAGACAAAAGAGGTAAAGATAAGTCATGAATGCAATCAGATAACTGAACTATGGTCATTGTATTGAGCAACAAAACAGTGATATATACAAAGGAATAAAGAAGAAATGCTAAGTTCAACATTTGTTTTCACATATATGTCATTATAGAGTTTTGCGGTTGAATGAAGGGAAAAAAATTATTCAACACAGTCCCTAATGAGAGAAATTACTCAATTGATTTATCTAGGAAAACAAACCAGAAGATAAGGTAACAATGTCTCAAACATGCATTACAGCTTTAAGAGGATAGATTCAGCATGCTTTGAGAAAAAAGTGAAGAAAATACCATTTTACATCAATAGAACTGCAACTATTCATGTCTACAGAAGTTCCAGATGCACATGTGACAATTTACACAACTAAAAGTTTTAGAGTATGATATACTGTAAACAAACTGAAGCGCAGGAGGATTTCATATAAGAACAGACTGAAGTGCTAGTCATAATTGAATCATTTGTAACATTTTACACCTAGTTTAACATGATAAGGTAATCAAAACATCTTAGAATCCAAACCAAAGCATCCATCAGATACTAGATTGCTCAGTCGCAAAGTCATAATTTCCCAAGTTAGCTTAAGCGACCGATACTTCTGAAGCCTGACCACCCTCCTTGATAGAAAATGCAGTGAACATATCATGAAATTTAGTTAAAATGTTCAATATCTTAGAAAGAAAATGAAAATGAATCAGAGCCTGACCACCCTCCTTTGCAGCAGCTTTTGCAGCGCGTTGGGCCTCCTGGAGAGCACGGCGCTCGGCTTTTGTTGTTTTCTCTTTCAGTGGCTTGGGTGCCCCTGCCTCATCATGCAGCTTTTCCAACATTCCTCTCTTTTTCTCTACAAGATGCCACTTGTTGTAAATGAAACTAACAAAAAATTCCAGAGTTGAAGATGCCAGTCATCTCAAATAACTATAGTATTCCAGCATTAGAGATAAGCTAATGAAAACTTAATGGGAATGTGTACAGTAAAAAAAGTTTTGAACTATCCAAAATTTTTGAGTGTGTTTACTTTGTGCTTCAACCTACCATTTTGGGGATACAAAGGTTAGTGAAGCACAAACTTTTAAAAGGAAGATTAGCCTTATTTACTATCTGCAAAGTTAGTTTGAGCTAAAACAGAGTTTGAGTAAGACAATTTTTCCACAATATAGATAGGTTAGAAATGAACATAAAGTAGCACATAGAAACATCTTTTAAATGGAGGATCACAATTTAATGTTTATTAGACGATAGATAAATTACAACCTTGTCTAACATTGTCCAGATCAGATTCACCTACCAGAAAAGGGGACAAATGCATTGGTGGAAATTGTTTGGATAGTGAATTGTTCTTCTATTTGTTGTTCGTAAGAACAGCATGCATGAGCTCAGTACCTATTTTATTTGACATAAAGAAAGTAATCAGTCAGGCTGAAAACAGATACTTGAAGTTCACGACATTTTGGTATTTCTTGATGGTGTTTCTAGTAAATTGCTTTCTGCTTAAATTCCACTATCTTCCTAGACCCATGCATCATTGGATTCCTCCCTTAACTTGGTCATGTGTGTTCTAACTATAATAAAATAAAGTGCCAGAAAAATAAATGAAAAATAAAGCAACGGATGTTCATAATTTCTAAATTACTGACCCTAACACAGTCTGAGAGCATATGAATTACTCGTAATCATCAAAAAGATGCTGCCTGAGAGTACCGCTTCTTTCAGCATGCCAACATGGAACCAAGACTGCGTTGTCTAATGTCTAGACCATGAGGAAAGTCTTAACCAAATAGAAACGTATTATTTGAATTCTCAATACTGACACCAAGTCATTTTTAACACCACTATAAGAGCCTAAATAACTACCACACACAATTCTGAGGAAAAGGTCAACTAACTTCTTGTATGGACCTCACCTATGGTAATTAAACAAAAGTTAAGATCTTAAAAGGAACACAGAGGATGCCAGCAGTTCTTGAAGTCTCATGGTTCCTCTGATCTGATCATCTCAGCGTGTATAAAAATAGGATAATGTTCTGAACAAAGGCAACGCTATTTGCGGGTGTTGAGTGTTATGTTAAAAATATAACATGGCAATTCCACTAGATTGCATCCTTAATACTTGACCAAAAATACCTTAAACAAAAATTTAATCACGTGTAATATAGTTAGCAAAGCAAAGGCCTTACAACAGCGTAAAATCAACATGTAGATTGCTGGGCTGATAAAAACGATAGGACGATAACAAGTGATTCATGTTTTTAAAGAAGAAAAATCATACCTGTAATTCCAGGCAGTGCCTTTACCACCAATGAAGTCGTCAGAGGCTCTTTTGGAGTATGGTTGCCGCCTATGCTACCACCAGCACCGACAGACTTCGCCACCATCAGTTCATCGCTACTCCCGGGGAAGAGCATACCAACCTTATCCGGTTCAGTACGACCGTACAACGAAGACGCAGAAACATCGCCGGAGAACTCGGAGACGGCGTCCTCGAGCCCGCTGGAAGGCGATGTCATCGGGGGCGTCCCGAGGAGGACTTCCGACGGATTATAGCTGCCGATCCGAATCTGAAGGTTATCGCGTCGGAGCGCCGTGGTAGCGATGGGAATGGGGAGAAGGGCGGTGACACGGGCTGAAAGGCCGTCATGGCGGGGCGGGGGAATCCTGACGAGGGAGAGGGAGCTACCTGCGACGGGGAGTTCCAGGGAGGCGTTGGCGGTGGGTGGTGCTGCGGTTGGGGTGGCGAAGCCTACCTGGCGGACCTTGGGATCGCTGACGTTGCGGGGAGGTCGCCGGGGATCCATAGGATCGCAGCGGAGGGAGACGGTTAGCAGGAATCGCTAACGTTCGAACCGACGCTACGAAAGATCGCAAGGTACTCGAAGCCACAATGGGCAAAGCACTTGACTATTTTGATCTATTCAAGATGGTTCCAATTAAGAATGCAAACTAACCCAGTCGGCCTGATATTTCGATTCAAAATTAGAAATATGAATGATTGTAATTCGAATTCGATTTAAAATAAAATTCAAATTTAAGTCAAATTAAATTAAATTATAAATCTGATTTAAATTTGAATTTCATTCCAGTTATTCGAATGTATATTTGAATATGTTTACGTTAAAATTATGATTTTGGTTCGCGAATTAAATAAGATATTATAAATTCTAATTCGATTCAAAAACATTATCAATATATATTTCAACTCGACTCCAATTTGATAATTCGGAATGTAAATATTTTTTTTTTAAATCGGTTCACAAATAAAGTCGATTCATCTGCACACTTCATTTCAATTAGTGAAATTTTAAAAAATAATCTTATTTTGTTAACAAATAATATCAATTATTAAAGGGGAAAAATCATGCATTATTATTATTTTTCTGTTTTCCGCTGATTTTTTTGGAAATTGTGGATTTTTGTCTTCGAGCGAAGATCAACTCACTTTGTCTAAAAAATTAGGAATCTATCCAACTATGATCGCACGTCTATTCATCCTAGGCATCGAGAGAGAATCATCGTGGAGGACAAAGTCTCGACACTGACAATATAGAGAGAGGTTCATCTAAAATCAGGAGGGATTTTAGACCCCTCATTCGGAATCGAACTCTGTCCATTCTATAAGCAACACCCTATCTTACCATCGCACCGTCCCCGTGGGGACAACTCACATTTTCTGCGCCATGTAATGAATGATGACTGAACATTTATTTGATATCAAAATGCAGTTTTCCTGAATATGACACAACAATGGTAAGTCAAAAGATATTTTTCCATTGGACATATTCAAGGTGAATTTTAAAAAATTTATATAGATAATTTTAGTTATAGGAATTTATCTTTGCAAATAGAATACGATTTTGATATTAGACAATTTTACCTGAATAATACAATTGTAGAAATTGAGCTGGACTATTTACTTACAAGCACTTCTGAATTTATTCTCACGATCAATAAAGACTTTATTTAGAAAAATTACGAACTCTTTAAAAAAATCCATAGAAACGAACTGATCACTCATAAATCAAAATGCAATTAAATAAATTTATTGAAATATAAGAAATATAAATGGTTGGTTTATTAAAGAGTAGATAAATTAATATGTTAATTACTATATTTTGTTAATGTCATTAATTTGTTATGTTTACTAACGAAGAGAAATCTTAAATTATTATATTTGCGATAGTTTTATACTAATAATATATATTAGCATTATTTTGATTAAATTTTTATCAAGCAATCATGTACACTTTTGATACATGGTCGACACTCAGATCTATGAGTAGGGTTTCTATTTTATTGTCTCCACGGAAATAACGCGGTGGTAAAGTAGAGTGGTCGCTTTGGAAACGGACTGGGATCGATTCCGGATGAGGGGTCTAAAATCTCCTCTGGTGTCAGATGACCCCCTCTCTACCTATGTCACTGTGTCCAGGGACATTGTCCCCCCCGCGATTTACCTCTTTCTCGCTGCAGTTTTGGGACGGATGACAGGAGACTGCTAGTTGGGCAGATTCTCAACTTTTGGAGGGTTTCTATTTTATTGTTCTCATGGGGATGGCGTGGTACTAAGATATGATGGTGTTTGTAAACAGTAATAAATCTAGATTGAAATTTGAACGGATATTGAATGAAATTCGACGGCGATTGACAGAGACACGAAACTAATGGTTGACGACTAATAGGGGAGGATTATCTTTACCTCCTAGAAGAAGAGGTGCTTCCGTGCACTCTCGCCCTCTCTCTCTCCGCTACTGTTTGTAGAAGTGGTGTGGATCAATTTCGGAGAAGATCTAAGGTTCTTTTCTGGATTCAAATGACCCCCACATATCTTGATAACTACATCAAGCCTCATAGGGCCCTCCGTGATTTACCTCTCTCACAATAGTCATGGGACAAGTCGGTGGGACCCGCTAGGTTTGCAGGGTTTCTATTTTATTGTCTCCAGAAAAAATCAAATGGTTAACCGATAAAATTATTTTAAAGAGCCAGAGTCAATTTTAAAAAATGATAAAGTTTTTTAGAAGGTCTATCTTTCTGTCGTCCTAATTTTTGATTGAATAAAAATATTTTTTATTATCTCTCTTCATCTTATTATATGACTAGACGATAAAAAAAAATATCTAGATGAGCGCACCTTTAAGAGCCTCTATTTTATTAAAACTCTAAAAAATATGTTTCTTATATATATAATTATTAATTTATTATTATCACCGGAGCATAAGAAGAAATGATATACGATTTTTTTTATCCAAAATGAGTTTGATTAGATCAAAATGAAATTTTAACCAGTGTATAATTATAATTACGATTTAATCAGTAATTTTTTATTTTTATCAAAGTGACTAGCTAGACCTAAGTCTTCTAGCCACTTCCATCAATCTCGCACCCTCAGGATTCATATGAGTCCTCTACAACTCTTTCATCATTTACGTTAGTCTTCAAATGCTTCTAATTGACTATGTCATGCTATTGAATATTTTTAGTCTAAACCTAAGCCTTCAAGCCACTTTCATCAGTCTTAAGCCCTTGGTTCGAGTCCACGACTCCTCACTCTTAGCCCTAGCCTTCATGACGGGGCGGGGGTATCATGACGTTGTTGTGTCGTATCCAGGGAAACTGCATTTTGATATCAAATAAATGTCCCAGTCATCATTCATTACATGTCGCAGACAATGTGAGTTGTTCCCACGGGGACAGTGCGATGGTAAGTTAGGGTGTTGCTTATAGAATGGACAGGGTTCGATTCCGGATGAGGGGTCTAAAATCCCTCTGGCTTTAGATGGACCCCTCCCTGTATTGTCACCGTATCAAGGGACTTTGTCCCTCTCCGTAATTTATCTCCCTCTCGTCAGTACCCTGAGACGGATAACAGAGGATTGTTAGTTGGACAGATTCCTAACTTTTGCAGCAGACAAAGTGAGTTGATCTTCGCTCGAAGACAAAAATCCATAATTTCCAAAAAATTCAGCGGAAAACAGAAAAATAATAATAATGCATGATTTTTTCCCTTTAATAATTGATATTATTTATTAACAAAATAAGATTATTTTTTAAAAATTTCACTAATTGAAATGAAGTGTGCAGATGAATCGACTTTATTTGTGAACCGACTTAAAAAAAAAATTATTTACATTCCGAATTATCAAATTGGAGTCGAGTTGAAATATATATTGATATTTTTTTTGAATCGAATTAGAATTTATAATATCTTATTTAATTCGCGAACCAAAATCATAATTTTAACGTAAACATATTCAAATATACATTCGAATAACTGGAATGAAATTCAAATTTAAATCAGATTTATAATTTAATTTAATTTGACTAAAATTTGAATTTTATTTTAAATCGAATTCTAATTACAATCATTCATATTTCTAGTTTTGAATCGAAATATCAGGCCGACTGGGTTAGTTTGCATTCTTAATTGGAATCATCTTGAATAGATCAAAATAGTCAAGTGTTTTGCCCATTGTGGCGTCGAGTACCTTGGGATCTTTCGCAGTGTCGGTTCGAACGTTAGCGATTCTTGCTAACTATCTCCCTCCGTTGCGATCCTATGGATCCCCGGCGACCTCCCCACAATGTCAGCCCGCCAGGTAGGCTTCGTCACCCCCGCCGCAGCACCACCCACCGTCGACGCCTCCCCGGAAACCCCCGTCGCAGGTAACTCAATGCATATGCTTCTTCAAGAATTCTATCCATCTCTTTTGACACAAATTTGATTCCTTCTATGTGAATAGATATTTTAGGATCTTATGATTAGTGTAAATTTCAAATAATATCTTTACATTTTGAGAACAAATATAATGGCTACTAAATCTAAGTTGTATACTACATAATTTTGGTCATGGTTCTTCAATTGTCTAAAGGCATAAGTCACTACTCGATTGCATTGCATCAAAATTACCTTTAATCCTTGGCTCGATGCATCCGCGTAGATGACAAATTCATCTTCCCTAGTGGAATGATGAGGATGGAAGTACTAACTAGTCTTTGCTTAAGTTCTTAAAAGATAGCTTCAAAAGCTTCATTCTATGAGACTTTGATTCCTTTTCTAGTGAGTTGAGTTAAAGGTCCGACAATCTTGAAAAACCCTTGCAAAACAATAATAATTGCCCACTAAGCCCAAAAAGTTATGAATTTCTAGTACCGTCTTGGGTGTCTCCCATTTGGTTATCGCTTTAGTCTTTTGCGAATCCACCGAGATATTTTCTTTAGAGACTATGTGTTCGAAAAAACCCACAAAATGTAACCAAAATGCATGTTTATTTAATTGTGCATAGAGGCATTCTTTACGTAAAGTCTTCAACACTTTACCCAAATGCTCTTCATGTACATCTTTTGGTCTTGAATAAATTAAGATGTCATCAATGAAAACAATCATGAATCAATCTAAGTAATTAAGAAATACTCTATTCATTAAGTCCATGAAAGCTACTAGAGCATTAGTGAATCCAAAGGGCATCACTAGAACTCATAATGACCATAGTGAGTTATAAACATTGTCTTTGGAATATCTGATTCCTTGATTTTGAACTGGTGGTATCGTGATCCCGAATTAATCTTAGAGTAAATTCAAGTACCTTCAATTGATTAAAGAGATCATCAATACATGGAATATGATATTTATTCTTTATAGTCATCCCATTCAATTGTTTATAATCAATACAAAGTCTCATTGTATCATCCTTCTTTTTAATGAATAGGATTGGGGCACCCGGGAACACACTTGGTCATATGACACCCTTGTCAAGAAACTCTTGCTACTGAACTTTTAGCTCTTCCAACTCCTTTGGTGTCATATGATATAGTGCCTTAGATATTAGAGTTAAACTAGGCTATAGTTTAATAGCAAATTTGTCTGACGTATTGGAGGTAACCCGAGTAGTTCATCTAGAAATACATTAAAAAACTCCTTGACTATATGAACTTTGGATAATAGTTTCACATTAGGGACATCCATACTAATCATAGATAAGGGATAACCTTTGCACCATTTGGACAACAATTTTGAGCATATAAGGTTGATATAATGGGTAAATTTTGATCTCAAACATTGGTGAAATTCCAAGGAACATGTCTAGGATGTTGGTGTAATCGACCTCAGATCAAGATTGACAGACTCAAGTGGGACTCGAGTAGGTTTTGATGTTTAATAATGGGTTTGACATTTGTATGGTCGTATGACTAATGAATGACTTGGGGCATCCAAGGTCATATGAGAGAAATTATTAGGAGAAGATTATTGGAGCAATCAACCTCATGTCAAGGTTGACTAAGCTCGAGTAAGAATCGAGTGGAAAAAGTCCAAGTATGGATACTTGACAATGGAGAAGTCCAAGAATGGATTCTTGGCAAGGAAAGCCCAAGTTTGGAGACTTGATAAGGGAAGTTCAAGTATGGATACTTGGCAATGGAGAAGTCCAAGAATGGATTCTTGGCAAGGGAAAGTCCAAGTATGGATACTTGACAATGGAAAAGTCTAAGGGTGCAATCTTGGTCGTGTAAGTTCAAGTGAGTAGTATTGGTGGCAAAAGTCCAAATATGGATACTTGGCAAAGGCAAGTCCAAGGGTGCAGTCTTGGTCATGTAAGCTCAAGGGTGGAGTCTTAGCAGTGTACCCGTTAACATGACAAAGTCGATGGAAGCACTTGAAAGCTAGCATGAAGTGTGAAAGAGTCATGGAGGACTTGGATGGACCATGAGGGCGTGAGATTGATGAAAGTGGTTTGAAGACTTAGGTCTAGGATAATGGTGAGTATCAAGTATGAGAGAATCATACTTGGGTGTTAAACCTCATTTTTGAGTTTTACCAGTCGACTGAGACTTGATCCAGTCGATTGGTGAGCTAAAATAATCAGACAGATTGTTTAACAGTCGACTGAGATTATGAACCAGTCGATTGATCGAGTATTCGACACTCGGGAGCTCAAATTGACTTGGACAGTTGACTGGCCTTAAGTGGATAGGGCACAAAATATTTTGGAGTCGACTGTTAGCCCATGATAATCAATTGATGGATTTGGCAGTCAACTACTGGGTCAGAACAGTCGACTGATTAGAAATTTTTTGACATGGATTAGTCTGTTGTGAGACAACGGTCAAGTGACTATTCGACTGGTGGATACGGTCAGTCGACTGGATGGTGAAAAAATAACCTGAGCTAAGTTATAAATGTTAGGAACGTTGGCGTCGCTAGGGGGGGGTGAATAGCATTTTTGCTTCATCGCTTGGAATTCGATTGTGTTCATTCGATTGCTTGTCTACAATGATGTGCATAGCGGAATATACAATAAATATAAATGCACAACGAGAATACACAAGAACAACATAAGATATAACGTGGTTCGGAACCTAAAGTTCCTACTCCATGGGGCGAGCTCAATAGCGAGCTCTAGTGATGCACACCACCACTAATAAACCTTTCTTTCTCGGAAAATACTCCGGAGGTGGAGAAATCTCTTACAAGGTGATTACAGCAGTAATACAAGAAATACAATAAGTATACTAAGCAATAAGCAAATACAAGTAAAGAAAACTTTACACAAAGAACGTTTGATTGCTTGTTTGTTGCTTGCTTTGGATTGCTCTTGAAGGTCTAGAATGCAACAACACTTCCCCTTCAAAATCGCCCAAAAAACTGATGCAAAATCCTCCATATCGAGCTGCTTTTATAACTTGCATCGAGCTAATTTCGCGCCTAGCAGTTGACTGCCAAAAGACACCAGTCGACTGCTCATAGTATCGTTGTCTCACAATGACTCAATCCATGCTGGAAAAACTCCAATGGATACCACATCAGTCGACTGCCCTTACCAGCAGTCGACTGATGCCCGATAGTCGACTAGCCAGTCGACTATTGAAGCTTCTGTGCTCATGTTTGCTTAAATCAATCGACTGCTAAAGCCTAGCAGTCGAGTGATCAATAACCGATTGATCGCCCACATTGGCGATCAATCGCGATCTCACCGGCGATCGAAGCTCGATCGACTACTTGACGATCGGGGTCATAATTCCAGTCGACTGATCCAAGTTGACTAGGATGCCAAATGTCAAACATTTGGTCAGTCGACTGGTTCATAATCTTAGTCGACTGATAAACCTCAAACAAGAGATTTAACTCAAGTATGATCCCCTCATACTTGATAGATCACCCTTAGCCTAGACCTAAGCTTTCTAACCACCTCTATCAGCCTCACGCCTATTGAATCCCTCTATGTCCTCCATTAATTGTTCATCCATATAAGGGATCCTTGGATGGCTAGAGGGGGGTGAATAGCCTCTTTTTGTTTTCTACAAAAATGATTAGCGCAAACACAACAAATATAATAATAATAGAAACAAAAATGCAATGCTAACACGGAAGTTTTTACGTGGTTCGGAGATAACACTCTTACTCCACGGCGATCCTTAAGGTGGATCAACCCAAATCGATCTTCACTAATAAGTTTTCTCTTTTACAAAACCTCCTCTTCTTACAAAGGATGAAAATGAATATTAGAGAAGAGGAAGGGAATTAAAATACTTAGAAAGCTTAGAAAATTTATGGGAGCTTAAGAGAATGATCAGAATATAAACATTAGGCTCTTCTTGCTCCCCTTGGACTCTTTTTATAGGAAAGAGCCTCTTTTTCCCGTTGGAGGTCCATCAATCGACTGATGAATCACATCAGTCGACTGCCATCGCGGCTAACGGCTTCTGAACAGTCGGATTTGCAGTCGTCATCACCAATGGGAGGGCTATCAGTCGATTGCCAACAGTAGCAGTCCGACTGATGCTGCCCGTAGTCGACTGGCCAGTCGGCTACGAGCCTTTCTGTTCGTGGCAGTCGACTGTCAATAATGGCAGTCGACTACCAGCTTGTATGCGGCAGTCCGGTCTGAGTCGACTATCATCAGTTCGATTGGGATAACTCCCAGTCGACTGCCAGCAGTTCTCCGACTCTAATGATGCATTTTGAAGGCCAGTTCGACTTGCATAATGTTCCAATCGACTGGTACACCCTAAGTATGACTAACTCATACTTGACAACATACACCCTAAGTATGACTAACTCATCCAGTCGACTGGTACACCCTAAGTATGACTAACTCATCCATTGTACTAGCCTTCAGGTGCTTCCATCGGCTATGTCATGCTAACGGTGTCTACACCGCCAAGGCACATTGGACTTACGCTGCTAAGACTCTGCTTGAACTTTACGCCGCCAACCATTGGACTTATGCTGCCAAGACTCCACCCTTGGACTTTACGCCGCCAATATCAAACCCCTTGGACTTCTCAAATGCCAAGACTCAAGCTTGGACTTTCCCTTGCCAACCCATGTTGGACTTTCCATGCCAAGACCCATGCTTGGACTTCCCTTGTGCCAAGTACTCAAGACTTGGACTTCCCAAATGTCAAGTGTCCCACTTGGACTTTCCATGCCAAGTACCCATGACTTGGACTTTACCTTGCCAAGACCCATGCTTGGACTTTCCCATAATCACATGGTCAACCCTAGTCAACCATCAAAGTCTCCCTCGAGTCAAACTCGAGTCTGGTCAATTATAACCTGGGTTGATTGTATAAACAATCTCCCCAAAATATTAACCGACATCAATGTCAAACATACTATGTCAAACATCAAAGCATCACTCGAGTCTGGTCAATCGTGACCTGGGCCGATTGCACCAACAATCTCTCCCTTTTTGATGTTTGACAAAACAAACCTTGAGTTAGACCCCTAACTCAAATTCCCTTATCAATTTTCCAAATTGGCAATTTAACTTTCTCCCCCTTTTTGACATACATCAAAAAGGTTATCTCTCTAAGGAGGTCAATGTCTCATGTCCCAATGAGATCTTACAATCTCCCCCTTGATCCAAAAATACCTAGGATGCCTACTATATTCCTAGTGATAAGTCTCATATCACTCAAGAGAGGCAATCTTATACTCTCTCACAATTTCCAAATTGGGTTTCTCAAAATCCCATCAATTTTCCCAATTGATAACATTCTTCCCATAACTTCTCCCCTTCAAGAAGAAAAAAAATACATTCATCATCCCAAGATGAACAACTCCCCCTAAAGGCTTGCTCCCTCTTGACCATTGCACCAACAATGTCTTTGGGAAGTCCCTAAGCCAATAAGAACTCTAAACCATCAAAATTAAGGCTTAAAGTTCAAACATGAACTCTTCCACCCTTAAATTTGATACTTTGACCTAACACCTCTCTAAATCCATATCCAATGGATTTTCACCCTTTATAATGCTTCCCAAAGCATATCCTAGGGTTAGAAGTGGTTAGAGACCTTTACCATGGCTGAAAATGGGCTAAACAATCTTGTTTTTCCCGAAATCAGCTTGGCAGTCGAGTCCTTCAAAAATCAGTCGACTGCCACCCTTATCAGTCGACTGTCACTAAGAGCAGTCGATTGATAACTAAAAATCTCGATTTTTAGTTATCAAAAATGAGATATGGAAAAGCATAAATAATTATACATAATTCGAAAAATCATGAAATTTGATACGTATAATACCTATGACCAATACAATGGGTGAAAAATGATAGAAAAATATTTTACCCATAAAATATTGAAATTGATATAAAATTCAAAAGTAAATAAAAACTTTAAAGTTTTAGCTCACTTTGTATCAATCTCATCAATGGTGATTGCTATCAAAAGATAGGCTTCACCAAGGTTTTCTAAAATGATTTTAAAATATTTTTAAAACCTTATTTTGGATCATATTCCTTGGGCTCTATGTACATAACTTGTACATAAGCTTTCCCAATGATCCACTTATGATTTTAGATGAGTTTTGGTTCAACTAGATGCAAAAACTATACACCTTGAACTCAACTCATATCCTAGCATCTCACATGTATCTAGGGTATATAGCATACACATACATGTTAATGTGATGTGAGATGTGGGTTTTGTTCTCCCTAATCTAGGGTTTCATGTATTTTTCTAAGGCAACCCTACTTGATTCCCTTATAAATGGGACTTTAAGTCATGTCAAAGTCTTTAACTTAATTTTAATCAATTTAGATGCATGAATGATTATGACATTAAAGATGGTATAAATAAACACATGCTCATAATCATGATGTCATGGCATAATATGAAATCTAAAAACACATGACATTAATCCTTAATCCTAAAACATGATCATGACATATAAATGAGGAAAAATAAACATGATGTCATGTCATAGCATATGGCAAATCAAGGCATGACAAGTAAGATATAAAGGTATATAATACCTAAATTTTAATATTAATTGTCATTTGATATAATTAAGTATATTTTGTCATAATGCTACTAATCTCTCATGTGTGCCAAAAACCCAAAATGACACACTAAGACCTCTAATCCTAAATTGTATCAATTCAATTGATTTTTCATAATCCCAAACATACATTGGCACATCCTAAAATCTTTTAGAATTATAATCAAAATCTATTTTCAAGGTATCCATAACCTTGAAAATAATCCTAAAGTGCCACCTTTATCATGGTTGAGTTAATTATCCACCCAATCAAGGTTGACACACCCTAAACCCATCTAGCATAAATCAATCACACTCTTAGGAACCCAAAACCTATTTGAGCTCCTAGGGTTTACTAGGTATTCCTTAGGGATGACCTCCCTAGATACTCTTCTAATGACCCTCTTAGGCTTAGAAGCCTTGGTCATTGTGGTCTTGCCATGGTTAACCTTAGGGATTGCCTCCCTAATAACCTTCTTAGTGGTCACCCTAGGTTTCCTAGAAACCCTAGCCACTAGGCACTTACCATGATTACTCTTAGGGATAACTTCCCTAGTAACCTTGGTCTTTCTAGACCTAGTTAGTGTTCCATTAGATTAATGGAACACTATGATAAGTCACCTTAGGCTTAGGTTTGTGACCCAAACCTTTCTTGCCCTTGGTTGACTTTTGTCTTTTAGGTCCTAGGTGTTGACTTTGAGATTTGGACCCTTGACTTTGACCATTAGACTCTTGAAATTGATTTTGTATATTCCTAATGGTCTTTTCCAATTTCTCAAGCCTTGACCTCAAGGCTTGATTTTCTAACTCTAATTGTCCAATTGATTTTTGATTAAGTTTTTGGGCATTACCATTTTCTTTAGGCATATGCCTACCCTTCTTAGGGTTAATGCCTAAGTGGTTTTCTATTTTCCTAATGCTTTCCTTAGGAAGAGTTTTTCTAGGGACATTAGTCCCAAATTTCTCCTTTCTTGAAAAATTGACCCTCTTGGCTCCTAAGCAAAATTCCTTACTTCTAGCATGCTCTTTATGATAAATAGCAAGACTATTAAAATTATTCCTAGCATGCTTTTGACTATAAGAATTAGAAAGAGCATTACTAAAATATACCTTAGAGTTAGCCTTAGCTCCCCCTACATGTGATGCTCCATTTTGAGCTTTTTCTCCCCCTTCTTGCATTGACTCCGGTAATGCCCCCTTGAGTTGCACTTGAAGCATATGACATGCTCCTTGCTCTTTTGACTTGGGTCACCGGCATCCTTGACTTTTGGAGCCGATTGAGCCTTCTTTACCCTTTTTGGACACTTACTCTTGTAGTGTCCGGATTTCCTACACTCAAAGCAAATTATATATTTTTTATTTAAAATCATATTGCTTGAGTTACCTAGGGTAGTTGTAGGTGCCGGAATAGGATTTTGAGCTTCTTCATCTTGACCTGATGTCGATGCTTCTTCTTGATGTTCCGGTGTGGAAGTTCTCTCCTCCCCCTCAATCCTAGAGGTGGATGCTTCTTCCACCTCTTCAGATCCGGATGTTGATTCCCTATCAACCTCTGAATCCTCAAGCTCTTTGAATGACGGTGTACTTGCTTCTTTTTTAGCTTGAGAGGGTGAGCACTCTTCTTCTTCTTCTTCTTCTTCTTGAATTGAGTGAAGCTCTTCATGGAATTTTGCCAATTTTTCTCATAGCTCCTTGGTGTCTAGATATTCACCTAGCTTAGACAAAACATCATTAGGTATCAAATCTTCTAAAAGTTTTGTTACCTTGGCTTCGGTCTTGAATTTTAGCCTTTGCTCTTGGGTCCATTTCTTTAACTTGAGGACTTCTCCTTTCTTGTCCCTAGGAGGCTCAAAGCCTTCTACGAGGATGAACCAATCCTCTATGTCCATCATCAAGAATGTTTCCATTCTTGCTCTCCACACCAAAAATTCTTCTCGATCATATGGCAGTGGAGTGTTGATGTCCCATCCAAGCTTGTCTTGGAATTCCATCTTCCCTCTAGCTTCTTTAGCTCCCGGCGGTTAATCCGTAGAAGAGCCCCGGGCTCTGATACCACTTGTTAGGACCTGTGCGCTCGTTAGAGGGGGGGGTGAATAGCGATGTGCTCGTATGTCGATGGAAATCGTTTGCGTTGCTTGTCTAAAATCTTGTTAGTACGCAGCGGAATAAACAATTACAATACAAATGCAAGATACAATCACAACACGTACGATATAACGTGGTTCGGAACCAAATGGTTCATACTCCACGGATTGGGTTCGTACGAACCCTAGCGATGCCACAAACACCACTAAGCAATAAACTCCTTCTCGACAACACATCGGAGGTGGAGAAACCTCTTACAAGTGATTACAATAAGTAATGTAAAGTAAACAAGCAAATACAAGTGAAAATGTAAAGAACACTTTACAAACTAGGGTTTTGAACGCTTGCTTATCGGTTGCTTGGATGAGCTTGAAGGACCCTAAAATGCACCTGCAAATCACCTTCAAATCGCCTCACCAAAGCTCCCAAAGAACTAATGTCGAAATCCTCCACGAGCTCCTCTTTTTAACCTGCATTGGGCTGGATTTCCGCCGATCAGTCGACTGCCATAAGTCACCAATCGACTGATGCCACTATTGTCGTGAGACAACGGGTCGATCCACGCTGGAAAAACTCCAACGGATCTCTTAGCAGTCGACTGCCAACATTGGGAGTCGACTGACAGCCGCGTAGTCGACTACCCAGTCGGCTACGGAGCATTCTGTGCTCGCGGATGAACTAGCAGTCGACTATCGTCCCTTGGCAGTCGACTGCTCCAATAAGAAGTCGAATGCCAGAGCAATTTCAGCTCTAAACCGGCAGTCGAACTCTAGTCGACTCACGATAGTCAAACCGGCCATAATGTCAGTCGACTGTCAACCTCAAACATGAGGTTTTAACCCAAGTATGGTTTCCCCATACTTGCTAGACCACCCTTAGCCTAGACCTAAGCCTTCTAGCCACCTCTATCAGCCTCACGCCTCTCGGATCCCTCCAAGTCATCCATGACTTGTTCATCCATCGCACTAGCCTTCAGGTGCTTCCATCGGCTATGTCATGCTAACAGTGTCTACACCGCCAAGGCACATTGGACTTACGCCGCCAACCATTGGACTTATGCTACCAAGACTCCACCCTTGGACTTTACGCCGCCAATATCAAACCCCTTGGACTTCTCAAATGTCAAGACTCAAGCTTGGACTTTCCCTTGCCAACCCATGTTGGACTTTCCATGCCATGACCCATGCTTGGACTTCCCTTGTGCCAAGTACTCAAGACTTGGACTTCCCAAATGCCAAGTGTCCCACTTGGACTTTCCATGCCAAGTACCCATGACTTGGACTTTACCTTGCCAAGACCCATGCTTAGACTTTCCCATAATCACATGGTCAACCCTAGTCAACCATCAAAGTCTCCCTCGAGTCAAACTCGAGTCTGGTCAATTATAACCTGGGTCGATTGTATAAACAATCTCCCCAAAATATTAACCGACATCAATGTCAAACATCAATGTCAAACATACTATGTCAAACATCAAAACATCACTCGAGTCAAACTCGAGTCTGGTCAATCGTGACCTGGGCCGATTGCACCAACAATATGGTCAAAACAAAATAAGACACAAGCTATCTAAAGATCATCATCATCAACGTCCATCGGTGCGGATGACGAACCATCGTGAGGAGGCGGATGTCCGGGTTCAGGAGGGCGAAGAATCGCTAGAATGTCCTGCTGTTGATGGTGCATCCCACTCACGAGGGAGATGAGCTCCTGATGCTCCCGGCGAAGCTCCTGGTGCCCCAAACTAAGCTCCTCAAGGCGCGCATCCATCCTCTCTGCAAAGGCATCGAAGCGGGCGACGAAAGCCGAAGTCCGCATAATCGCGCTGCACTCAAAGATCCTCCGCGATCGGCACTGTAATAAAGAAGACTGCAGCAGCGGCACCCTCCGGTGTCGGAGCGCCGCCTGGCAGTCGTCGTGTAGGGTCCCAGATAACGGACCCCTCGTGGGGCTTCAAGCCCGTCAAAGAGAAGCTCCGAGCGTTCAACTGGTCATATTTCTTGGTCATGGGCTTAATGACCCCCTTGGTTATATCGATGCCCACGGAGCTTAGCCACTGAGTAAGGACATTATCAAATGACATATGGACCTTCCCACTGTTTGGCTTGATGAAATGAGTAATGCAATGGAAGGTGTTGAGACCAATGTTGATATCTAAGCTCTGACGGAAGATATGCATGAGGAAGAAGTGAACAGGTCGAACTAAAGCCAACCTGCGTGTAACTATCGGAAGAATACAATGAGCAATGACCTTATAAAGGACATTATCAGAAGCAGAAAGCTCTTGGGACTGAAAAAGATTAGTATTTAAAGGACGAGGAGAATTGTAGAAGAGAGTATGAAGTAATTCTAGAGAGATATCCTCAAAGGGAGGCGAAAGTGGCTCACTCCAAGAAGGATAGAAAACGAACTCATTCTCGGAAGGACGACATCCGAAAAAATCCGTCCAAATCTGAGGGCTGAAATCCAGATCGCATTGAGAGACACGAGTCTGATATCTCAAGCCATCTCCAACAGGTCGCAAATTATTGAAAAACTCTGAAAGGAGGGTAATGTTGACCAGGTGGTCACAAAATACCAAAAACTCAAGATTATAGAATTGGATAATCTGGACAATGTCGAAGCAGCTGTCCTTAATAAATTCTAGTTTCAATGATCGAGGAGGGATAAGTTGAAATTTGTTCTTATTGAATGCGAGTTCAAGTGTCGAATTTGGAAACCTAGGATCGATGGTGGGTGGAGGGTTCGATGGGCCCTCGTTGACCGGTGGTAATCGGGCACGCTTAGATGCAAAATGCTTAACTCTAAATGTATGGAGTGAAAGAACAATGTAGGTCAAGGATTTATGATGATGATGAATGCAAAAAAACAAAAACAAAAAAAATACAATGGTTAGTGAAACAAAAATAGACAAACAACCAAACTATGAGCAGGGGTGAGGGTTTACCTAGGAGGTATGGTGACTGATCAAGGAAGGGTGTCGGAGTCTAGGTTCCACGAAACCCTAACCGAGGGAATGGGATGTGGTGGAGACCAGAGCGTGAAATGGTGAGAGGAGGTGGTCCTCGAGTCGAAGAAGGCTTCAAGCACGAGCACCAGCCGGTGAGATCGCCGGAAAAAGGGAGAAATAGGCGAGAGAAACGTGGCGGGAAAAAAATCGGCGGAGGAAGAAGAAAAGGAAGTTCGGGGTTTTGGCGAGTCGAACGGGTGGGATAACCCTAAAACCCGCGACACCAGTCGACTGTCGTTAGTTAGCGGCGGTGAATCGATAGAGATCGGTCGAATCGCGGTCGGATACGAACGCTTTTGTATGCGTGAGTCAATCGCCATAAATAGCGATGAATCGTTAGTGAGCAGGTAAGCCGGTTCGGGAAAGACGTATCGATCGAATGCACAATAAGCGCCACGATCTATCGATCGATAGGTTTTCTAACTAGATTGGAAAATGCATAATTAATTCAATAAAGATAAAAAAATTACGAAATTTTGTGGTTAACTTTGTTAGATCATTTCCTTTCATGGAAAAATGATTTTAAAATTTTTTCACTTCTAGATTTTGATATTGACACAAACTCAAGATTTAGCAAAAGTTATGACATTTTTACAAGCTTTGTATCACTTTTGCTTATCAATTGAAAATTATTTTTTAAAGTATGATAAACATAGTTTAGATTATATTTTATTTAACATTTTTGATCATATTCTTGGAGCTATATGCCCATCAATTGTGCATAAGTCTTCCCAATGATTGGCCCAATGAAAGATTAATGTCTCTAGATGTTACTTTGGTTCATAGTAATGCATCATAATAAGCATGATGAACCAAATGCATCTTCCTAACATCTCACATGTTGTCTAAGTGACTCAATACAAAAATCATGGTTTCTTAGGTGTTTTGTGAGATGTTTAAAGGTATAAAACCTAAAATTTCTATAGGATTATGCAATCCTAGATTTCTTATTCTACTAAGTACATTCCAAGTTCTCTCCTAAGTGATGAATATTCCGCTTCGGGAAGAGCCTTGGTGAATATGTCGGCTAAGTTGGACTTAGATTCTATGTAATTAAGTTCAATGTCCCCCTTAGCCACATGATCTCTAATGAAGTGATGTTTCACTTCAATGTGCTTGATCATAGAGTGATGCATCGGAGTTTTGGTCAAATTTATGGTGCTCACATTATCACAAAATACTTTTATGTTGGAGTAAAGTAGCTCATAGTCCTCTAAAGTATGTTTCATCCATAGTAATTGAGCTACACAACCACCCATAGCCACATACTCGGCTTCGGTGGTGGATAGGGCAACACAAGGTTGCTTCCTACTACTCCAACTAACTAGGGAGGACCCAAGAAATTGACATCCAACACTAGTACTCTTCCGATCAAATTTGCAACCGGCATAATCAGAATCGGTGTACCCAACCAAATCAAAAGACCTAATCCTAGGGTACCATAGTCCTACATTTAGTGTGCCTTTAATATATCTTAAAATTCTCTTAACGACAACTAAATGAGATTCTTTGGCACATGATTGGTACCTAGCACACATACCAACCGCAAATAATATATCGGGTCTACTAACGGTTAGGTATAAGAGACTATCAATCATACTTCTATAGAGTGTAAGGTCAATTTATTTTTCTTCATTATCACTATCTATTTTTGTATTAGTTGCCATAGGGGTTGACACTACTTTAGCATTTTCCAAACCAAATTTCTTAATCATTTCCTTAGCATATTTGGTTTGGTAAATATAAATTCCTTCACTTGTTTGTTTGACTTGTAATCCTAGGAAGAAATTTAGTTCCCCAACTAGACTCATCTTAAACTCATTTTCCATATTCTTAATAAAGTCTTGAAGAAGTTCATCATTTGTTGACCCAAAGATAATGTCATCAACATATACTTGGGCTACAAAGATATCCTTTGATGTTGACTTTATAAATAGAGTTTGATTTACACTACCCCTCTTAAAGTCCTTAGAGATTAAGAAAGATGATAATCTTTCATACCAAGCCCGGGGAGCTTGTTTCAAACCATACAATACTTTTCTAAGCTTGTATACATGGTTCGGATAGTCCATATTCTCAAACCCGGGAGGTTGTTCTACATATATCTCTTCCTTAATAAACTTATTTAGGAATGTCGATTTAACATCCATTTGATGGAGTTTGAAACCCATATAAGAGGCATACCCTAATAGGATCCTAATAGACTCTAATCTAGCAACCGGGGCATATGTTTCATCATAATCAAGTCCTTCAACTTGATTAAAGCCCCTTGCAACTAACCTTGCCTTATTCCTAGTAATATTTCCTTGGTCATCTAGTTTATTCCTAAAGACTCATCTTGTAGTAATGATGGTGTTATCATTAGGTCTAGGAACTAACTCTCATACTTGACTCCTTTCGAATTGAGCCAATTCATCTTGCATTGCTAAGATCCAATCCGGATCAAGTAATGCATCTTTGATTATTTTGGGCTCAATTTGAGAGATTAGGGCTATATAACTAGAGGGATCCCTATGAAATGACCTAGTCCTAACACCTTGAGATAATTCACCTACAATTTGATCTATAGGGTGATTTTGATGAACTCTTATTGTTCTAGGAGGTGTATCAAGGTGATTTTGATCATGATTATCCTCAACCCTTCTTTCATCATCGGAATCACCTCTTACTTCCCCTTGATTTAACTCTCCCCCTTAATCATTACCCCCTAAAGTTAAATCTTGAAATTTTTGGGTAATTTCTTGATTTTTGTCATTGATATCATTATCAATGGGAGATTTCCTAGGGTATGTATTAGAGGTTTCATCAAATTGGACATTTGAAGATTCCTCAATCTTTTGAGTTCTTTTATTATAAACTTTATACCCTACACTAGTGGATGAGTATCAAACTAGGATTTTCTCATCCGCTTTGGACTCAAATTTACCTAGGTTATCTTTGGTGTTTAAAATATAGACTTTGTATCCAAAGATCTTAAAATAGTGAATTGTTGGAATTGTACCATTCCATAATTCAAATGAGGTTTTTCCTAAGAACCTATGAATTAAAACCCTATTTTGGATATAGCAAGCGGTGTTGACCGCTTCCGCCCACAAGTAGCTAGGTAAAGAGTATGCATTAAGCATAGTCCTAGCCGCTTCTTGTAGGGCACGATTTTTTCCTTTCCACAACCTCATTTTGTTGGAGTGTTCTAGGACAAGAAAATTCGTGCTTGTACCCTTGTTCTAGGCAAAAGGTTGAGAAATTAGAATTCTCAAATTCTCCACCATGATCACTACGGATTCGATTGATTTTGAGTTTTCTTTCATTCTCTACTCTCTTGCTAAATCCTATGATTATTCCTAGGGGTTCATCCTTATTTTTCATGAAAAATACCTAAGTAAATCTAGAAAAATCATCTACAATCACTAAGCAATATTTACTACCAATCATGAAAGGAGTACTATGACAATCAAATAAATCCATATGCAATAGTTCTAAAGGTAAAGCGGTACTAAGTAAAGTTTTACCTTTGTGCGATGTTTTCGATTGTTTCCCTTCTTGGCATGCATCACACATTTTGTCCTTGAGATACTTGACTTTTGGCAACCCTTTGACTAACTTCATTTTGGCTATTTTGGCAATGTTCTTCATATTTATGTGCCCTAGCCTCCTATGCCAAAGCCAACTCTCTTCTTCTTTTGCAATAAGACACTTAGTAGAAGCATTAGTAGCATAGGATAAATCAACATAGTATATATTTGATTTCCTAAAACCTACTAACATGCAATCATTTAAAGTTTTGTGTCTTATGAAATATTTTGAAGAGTCAAATTGAACATCAAAATTGGCATCACATAGTTGACTTACACTAAGTAAATTAAATTTCATATTTTTAACTAACAACACTTTATGAATGGCAAGATTGAGGGATACCTCAATTTTGACTTTTCCTAGAATCTTAAGTTTGCCACTATTTCCAAAAGACACCTTCCCCTTGCTAGTGTGGTTGATGGTCGAAAATTTTCGCTCATCACCGGTCATGTGTTTTGAGCACCCACTTGTTGGATCGAAAGTGTCGCTAGAGGGGGGGTGAATAGCGATACGATGTCGTTAAAAAACTTTTGCAATAAGTAAAAAGCAAGTAGAGAGTGCACAGCGGAAATATAAAGTAGACAAGATATTTTTACGTGGTTCACAATCTTTCGATTGCTAATCCACGGCCCTAGTGATCCTTGATCACGTACGGAGGGCAATTCACTAAAACCACTCCTCCTCGTTGGAGGTAGGAGCAACGATTACAAAAAGAAATCAAGGCAAAGGGACACTCCCCCTTTCCTTGTTACGATTAAAGCACAAAGACAATTTAAAGAAGTAGAACTTAAATAAATATACCGACAACTCTTATAAGTAGAAGATGTAGCTTTCGTTGTCGGCGGCACTTCGTCGTAGCAAATGTGAGTAGTAGTAGCGGCGTTACGACGGCGTGTTGAGAGCTCTTGAATTCTTGTAATTTGCTTGGCTTGAACATGTCTATTTATGGATATTGATCTATGAATTTAGACATAGGTAGTGTCCAAGGTGAGGTTCTTATCCCCAAGACTTGTTCATCCACATCCTTTGCGCCAACTCAAGGATGAGGTGTTTCATCCAACCACCTTGTGCCACCTCCAACCTCCTTGGGCGCCAACTTGAGGATGAGGTGTTTCATCCAACCACCTTGTGCCACCTCCAACCTCCTTGGGCGCCAACTTGTTGGAGCCATTCAACTTGTGCCACATCATGGGAGCCAACCATCTTGTGCCAACTCACCTTATTTTGGGCGTCCACCACAAGGAAGCTTGGTGATGGTTTGGATGTCCACCTTGATGCCACATCACCCTTTGTACCAAAACACGAGTCAAGTCCAAATTCACCCCCTTGAAATTCGAGCTCTTCTCGAGGCTGGAACTTGACTAGCAGTTGACTGTAGTCAAAGGGTTTTGGGATGATACAAGTTAGCTTAAAATATAAAGTACGATGGTTCTAACCATCTGATCTCGACCTAGACTTTCCATTGGAGGTATTGGGTCGGATCTACGCTTAACGACCTTGCTTCGCTTTCACACGAGCTTACCTTGTAGCCTCGCTTCCGGTCTTCACCCGAGTACCTCGGCTTCCTCCGAAGTCCCTCTGGCGTTGCCCGACCACCTCGGTTCCCACCGGGTGTCGCAGACCTTCCGCTCAACTTTAGCATTTCTGCACACTTAATTGAGCTCGTAAGATAACAAATATACCCTTAACTATTGAGCCTTTTGCCATAATCAAAATACCGGTTCGACTTTGGTGCCCACTGCACCAACAATCTCCCCCTTTTTGATTCATGGCAAACCGACACAAAAGTTAAGGAAAAATTAAGCATAACAGTAAGCTAGCATAATGATTAAGCATGAATGAGCTAGCATAAAGATTAAATATGAATGAGCTAGCATAATGATTAAGCATGAATGAGCTAGCATAAAGATTAAATATGAATGAGCTAGCATAATGATTAAATATGAATGAGCTAGCATAAAGATTAAGCATGAGTGAGAAATATTATTGTTTCAAGTTCTCCCCTTTGAGGTAACCTCCCCCTTGACCGAAGGTGAGTTCTTGAAAAATAATTTTTACTCCCCCTTAATAGTTGCTTAAGTAAACGGAATTACTTAATATAAAAGGTAATAATTTTGTTTACTTTCTTCCTTACTTTTGTGACTTTCTCCCCCTTTTGCCTTAACTCAAAAAGTTTGTAAATATATTTTAGGGTTTGTAAGTCCAAGCAAGTTCCCAATATAAATATATTTTTTTTTTAAAATAATAATAAGCTTGAAAATATGTTCATCTAAAATGTACAACTCCGGTTGGACTTGATTGATATAGAATGATCAATAAGTCTTGAAGGAGTTGATTAATTTTAAATAATTATACTCCATGGTTCATGTCGATGCACTCAATCTACGCTCGAACTGTGAGTAAGGTCCTAACATCTCACGCCTGCTCGCATAAGTACACAAACACATTAGTCCTATGTGTTGTGAGATGTGTTGGCTCCTTAAATCTATAGGTATATGATTTCTAAGGTAAGACTTAGGCTAATTTCATAAAAGAAGCAAAAGTAGAGTACATATATAGAAAAATTTAAATCCTACTCTATTACGCACATACCTAACTTTCGTCTTAATAAACTAAATTCGCCGGGTAGTGGTTTGGTGAAGATGTCCGCTAGGTTTGATTTGGACTCAACATACTCTAGTTGTATAGTTCCATTAGTTACATGTTCCCTAATGAAGTGGTGTTTAACTTCTATATGTTTTGTCCTAGAATGACATATTGGATTTTTAGTTAAGTTAATTGAACTAATGTTATCTATGTAGGTTTTAATGTTGTTAAAGATTAAGCTAAAGTCTTGGAGAGTGTGCTTCATCCACGGGAGCCGAGAGACACACTCACCCATCGCAACGACGTATTCGGCCGGTGGTAGATAAGGCAACGCAATCGCTTCCCTCTTGCACCAACTTACTAGACTCGAGCCGAGGATTTGACAACAACCACTCGTGCTCTTTCTATCGAGTTTACTACCGCATAGTCGGGTCGGAGTAGCCGATTAGATTAAACTCGGTAGATCTAGGGTACCAAATACCTCGTTTAGCGTGCCCTTTAGATATCTAAGGATACGCTTGACTAGGGTTAGGTGAGACTCCTTGGCACAGGTTTGTAACCTTGCGCACATACTTACCGAATAAAATGTCGTCTCGCGGTTAAGTATAGGAGACTTCCTATTAACGCTCCTATAGTATTTTAGGTCAACGGGTTTTCCTTCTACATCTTCGTTTATATTAACATTAGTTGCCATAGGTGTATTGATTATTTTAGCATCTTGCATTCCAAATCGATTTATTAAGTCCTTAGTATATTTTTGTTGATGTAAATATATTCCATCTTTAGTTTGTTTAATTTGTAAACCTAAGAAGAAACTTAACTCTCCCACTAAATTCATTTCAAATTCACTTTCCATAAGTGAGATGAATTCGCTTAGCAGGATCGAGTTGGTAGTTCCAAAAATTATATCATCTACATAGATTTGGGCTATAAAGATTTCTTTTCCTACGGTTTTAACGAATAAGGTTGGGTCGACTAAACCTTGGTTGAATCCTTTGGACTTAAGATAGATCGAAAGCCTTTCGTACCAAGCTCTTGGGGCTTGTTTGAGTCCATATAGGGCTTTCTTAAGTCTAAGGACATGGTCAGTTTATCTAGATTTTCGAATCCGGAGGTTGGTACTGACGTAAACTTCTTCCTTAATGTATCCATTCAAAAATGCTGACTTGACATCCATTTGAAACAATTTAAAACCTCGATGTGCGGCATATGCTAACAACATTCGGATGGACTCTAGCAGCTACGGGCGTAGGTCTCATCGTAATCTAAACCTTCGACTTGACTAAACCCTTTGCGACTAACCTAGCTTTATTTCTAACTACTTCACCTTTATCATCAAGTTTATTTCAAATACCCACCTTGTTCCTATAATTGATTTTTCTTTAGGTGGTGGTACTAATTCCCTGACTTCATTTCTAGTGAATTGAGCTAGCTCTTCTTGCATAGCAATAATCCAGTCGGGATCAAGAAGTGCTTGTTCAATAGTTTTGGGTTCGATTTTGGAAATTAACGAGATTTGACTAAGGTTTCGATATGAAGCTCTAGTTCGAACCCCTAAATTTGGATCACCTATAACTTGATTGATAGGATGATTTGTTTGAGTCTTAGTGTGACTCGGGTTAGGGTCATCTATCACTTGGTCGATAGGATGACTTGGGTGAGTTCTAGTTTGACTTGGGTTAGAGTCATCTATCACTTGGTCGATAGGATGACTTGGGTTAGACGAGATTCAAGTTCAAGATCGTCGGGTTCGCTATAAGTTGATTTGCTAGTTGGTTTTGTTAAGGATTGAGCAGGTTCGTGTCCTTCGTCGAAAACTATATTAATGGTTTCTTCGACTCTAAGAGTGTCGTGATTGTATACCCTATAAGCTCTCGGTGGTTGAGTATCCTAGAAAGGTTCGAGAGGTTTTGGATTTGAATTTCCTCGGTAATCCTTAGTGTTTAAGATATGTACCTTGCATCCAAATACCCTAAAGTACTTGATGTTCGGTATTTTATCGTGATAAATCTCGTATGAGGTCTTTTGGTGCCTCTTTACCATAAGGATCCTATTTTGGACATAGCAAGCCGTACTAACGGCCTCTGCCCAAAATCTATCGGGTAGGTTATACTCGTTTAACATTGTCCTAGCGGCTTCTTGTAGGGTTCTATTTTTCCGCTCGACTAACCCATTTTGTTGTGGGGTTCTAGGACATGAAAACTCATGGTGGTATCCGTTTAGGTTACGTAAATCAGAACCGTGGTTTTTGAATTCACCACCATGATCGCTTCTAAGTCTTTTAATCTTAAGGTTCTTTTGATTTTCGATTAACCTACAAAGATTGATTAGTTGGTCTAGGGTATCATTTTTATGTTTGATAAACCTAACCCAAGTAAATCTAGAATAGTCGCGTCAATTATGACTAAGCAAAATTGACTACCATTGAGTGACTTAGCTCCATGTGAATCAAATAGATCCATGTGTAGGAGCTCAAGAACACTTTTGGTTCGTTCTTGATTAGTTAATTGATGTTGTGTCCTAGATTGTTTACCTTGTTGACAAGCATTACATATTTTATTATCCAAGTTGTTTAGTTTAGGCAAACCTATAACCAAGCCACTCTGACTCATCTTGTGGACGAGTCTTGGGTGCGAGTGTCCGAGTCTTCTAAGATTCCTCTTGCTGTGTCATAAGACACTTGGTTGAGGAGTTGGGTAAATTTATTGTGTAGATGTTGCTACTCCTAGTTCCTTTAAGTATTATTTTAGATGTTGCATTTATTTTGATACGCATTCATTTTCTAGAAATATGACCTTATAATTGTTATCACACAATTGGCTTACACTAAGTAAATTATATTGAAAGTTTTCTACTAATAAGACATTTTGAATTGTAAAGTTAGAGTTGAGCTCAATATCACCTGATCCGATGATTTTGAGCTTGCCATTATTTCCGAAGGCTACCGATCCTTGTCGTTTGAATCGTAACTTCGAAAAAATGAGTTGATCCCCATGTGTGCATCCTACACATAAGGTAGTTGGATCGGATATTGGAATTACTAAAGGGTTGTTTGTAAGTTTTTAAACCTAAATCATCTCACCAATATCTACATGATCAAAACATGTTATTCCTATGTGTTATTGTGAGATGACTATCAATTTTACTTGATTAATTTTAATGAATTTAAATTAACCAACATTAGGTTAGATTCGGATTTAGTCTAAGCTCATCAAGTAATCTTTTCAAGAGATTAGCTTCCAGGTCGTGGCGAGGCACAGAGGCCTTCTTTGATCGGAACAACGACCACTTCCTTAGACAAAGCTAATTTCAAGAAATTGATAACTCGACTTACTTGAGACTACGTCTTGGTCTAACTAGTTATTTTTGAAAAGAGGCTCCCCGAGGCTCAATCTTTTCGTAGGATTTTAGTTGGTTTATTTTTGAAAAGAGGCTCCCCGAGGCTCAATCTTTTCGCAGGATTTTAGTTGGTTATGAGTCCTATCTAACCATTCTAAAAATAAAGGAAAAACTAAGCATGCAATTTCTAAGACTTAACAAAAATACATTTTGTATTGGCTCCCCCTGGACCATTGAATCGAGTGGGTCTATTCACATAGTTAATTTGGTCCTTGGGAACCCAATACATGTTAGATCCTAAAGTTGAAATCAAAGTGGTCTTAGGGACCCATGCTTGGACATTTTTCTTATGTTGGTTTACTATAGACATATATGACTTATTGGTTGTATTTGAGTTAAACCAGTCCGCCTTGTTGTACACGGCCCTTTGTGATCCAAGTAAGAGGTCAAGTCCCTTGGATCCCAAAGTGAACCTTTCAACGTGTTCCTAAGGTCTTCGACTTGTGTTTTCAAAAGCGAGTTCTCAACTTCAAGCTTTTCAACTTGAGTTGAGTCCTCCTCTTGAATACGAGTAGTCGAAGAGGTTAGGAGACCTCATGTTTGAGAAGGTTAACCTCCTCAATTAGGGTCTCGACCTTGGACTCGGACTTAGCTAGTTTCTTATTTAAAAATTTAATTGCACCATACAAAGTATTAAGTAACGGACTTACCCTTAATGATTCTTTTGAACCGGATACGGATCCGTGGCTTGTCTTGAATGGAAGCTCATCATTGGATTCGGACTCGGACTCTTCTTGGTTTCGAGTCGTGCTCTCGGCTTGGCCATTAGAGCTTGGATATCGCCTTCTTCCTCCGACAACTCCTCCCAAGTAGCGTTTAGCGCTTTCTTGATCTTTGATGCGTTATTCTTTAGCTTTGGGCACTCGGACTTGATGTGACCCAACTCAGCACTCATAGCATCTAAAATTAGAAGTATTTGAATTAGGTTTAGGCTTACCTTGAGTTGTTGGTCGCTTTCGTCTCTTGATCATCTTCCGAACTAGATTGACTAGTTCGGATTCTATTTCGAGTCTACTTCGATTCGGACTCGTCTTCTTCCTTCGGGGTGGCTTGCGGGCTTCTTCTTCTTGGAACCTGCAACTAACGCAATACTCTCTTCTCCGACCACGTTAGTTTGCTCATGTAATTCAAGTTCCAAAACAATTCGTCTAACCTAATTTTAGAAAGGTCCTTGGAGACCTTGTAGGCATCGACCATGGATGCCCACAAGGTGGTCCTAGGAAAGCGAGTTAAGAGAATACCTGATAAGGTCGCGATTCTCGACCTTTTGTCCGATGGCATGGAGTTGGTTGACGATGTCTTGGATACGAGCATGTAGTTGAGTTGCGGTCTCGTTTTCCTGCATTTTCAAGTTATACAATTTATTTAAAAGTAAATCTCTTTTACATACCTTCGTGTCGTCGGTGCCTTCGTGTAGTTCCACTAGCTTGGTCCATAAGTCCTTTGCACTAATGAAGGCGACGCGGCGGTTGAGCTCTTCCTTGGACAACCCACATTGCAAGATTTGAGTTGCCTTGGCATCGGCTTCTACTTGTTTTTCATGGAATTTGACCATTGATCGTAACCCAAAGATTCACCATCTTCATTAATAGGAAGTGTGAAACCGGTTTGGATTACGATCCACATCTCGATTTGGGTTTTAAGAAAGCATTCCATCCGACCCTTCCAATAACGAAAGTCATTACCGTTGTAAAACGGGGGTCGGGCGGTGCTAAACCCTTCGAGATGGGCCATTTAAAAACAAGAAGAAGAACGACGAAAAGAATCTTGCAAAACACACACGGAAAGAATATTCCAAGACTTTCGTCTTGGATTAGTAGTGCGGGAAGTAAAAAAAGATATATAAAATGTAACTTGCAAAAAGAAATAAACAATCAAATGCGAATGTCGTTGAAGTTCCGGAGGACAACCTTACTCGGGATCTAACCCGAAGGACAACCTTATCCGGATCCTAAAGCCTCTAATGCAATTCTATATGTAGGAGAAGATAAGCAAGTGAAATAATTATACGAAAACAGAAATAAATAAATAAAAAATCTGTAAAAAAAAGAAAAACAAAGCTAGATTGGTGGTTTCACCGAATCTTAGCGCCCCCGGCTCTGATACCAATTGTTGGATCGAAAGTGTCGCTAGAGGGGGGGTGAATAGCGATACGATGTCGTTAAAAAACTTTTGCAATAAGTAAAAAGCAAGTAGAGAGTGCACAGCGGAAATATAAAGTAGACAAGATATTTTTACGTGGTTCACAATCTTTCGATTGCTAATCCACGGCCCTAGTGATCCTTGATCACGTACGGAGGGCAATTCACTAAAACCACTCCTCCTCGTTGGAGGTAGGAGCAACGATTACAAAAAGAAATCAAGGCAAAGGGACACTCCCCCTTTCCTTGTTACGATTAAAGCACAAAGACAATTTAAAGAAGTAGAACTTAAATAAATATAACGACAACTCTTATAAGTAGAAGATGTAGCTTTCGTTGTCGGCGGCACTTCGTCGTAGCACATGTGCGGAGTAGTAGCGGCATTACGGCGTGTTGAGAGCTCTTGAATTCTTGTAATTTGCTTGGCTTGAACATGTCTATTTATGGATATTGATCTATGAATTTAGACATAGGTAGTGTCCAAGGTGAGGTTCTTATCCCCCAAGACTTGTTCATCCACATCCTTTGCGCCAACTCAAGGATGAGGTGTTTCATCCAACCACCTTGTGCCACCTCCAACCTCCTTGTGCGCCAACTCAAGGATGAGGTGTTTCATCCAACCACCTTGTGCCACCTCCAACCTCCTTGGGCGCCAACTTGAGGATGAGGTGTTTCATCCAACCACCTTGTGCCACCTCCAACCTCCTTGGGCGCCAACTTGTTGGAGCCATTCAACTTGTGCCACATCATGGGAGCCAACCATCTTGTGCCAACTCACCTTATTTTGGGCGTCCACCACAAGGAAGCTTGGTGATGGTTTGGATGTCCACCTTGATGCCACATCACCCTTTGTACCAAAACACGAGTCAAGTCCAAATTCACCCCTTGAAATTCGAGCTCTTCTCGAGGTCGAACTTGACTAGCAGTTGAGTAGTCAAAGGGTTTTGGACCGATACAAGTTAGCTTAAAATATAAAGTACGATGGTTCTAACCATCTGATCTCGACCTAGACCTTCCATTGGAGGTATTGGGTCGGATCTACGCTTAACGACCTTGCTTCGCTTTCACACGAGCTTACCTTGTAGCCTCGCTTCCAGTCTTCACCCGAGTACCTCGGCTTCCTCCGAAGTCCCTCTGGCGTTGCCCGACCACCTCGGTTCCCACCGGGTGTCGCAGACCTTCCGCTCAACTTTAGCATTTCTGCACACTTAATTGAGCTCGTAAGATAACAAATATACCCTTAACTATTGAGCCTTTTGCCATAATCAAAATACCGGTTCGACTTTGGTGCCCACTGCACCAACACCACTATCAACAATCCATAAGTTTGGTTCTTCTACCTATACAACATGAAAAATGCAAGCCTTAGGCACCCAAATTTTAGGACCACTAGCATCAATCAAAAACTTCTTAGGGACCCAAGCCTTCCTAACCTTGCTCCTAACGGTGGATTTTCTACTAACAAGGGATGTAAAGGCTATCTCCTTTTCCTTAGGCCTATATCTTATTCCGGCTTTGTTGTAAATAGCCCTTTGATCCTTAATTATCATATCTAGGTATTTAGAGTCATTTGTAAATTTTTCTAAGCATGCTCTTAGTTCACCTATTTCTTTTCTTAATTCATCATTTTCATTTTTAAGTGTGCATGTATCATCACAAAGTGGTTCTACATTTTTAAGTGCCTTAATTTCTACTTTTAAGTCCTTAATCCTAGTTTTTGATCTATTTAATGCATTTTGAAGACATGCAATGGTTTTGTAAAGTAAATCTACCCTAGGGGAGTTGCTTACCTCATCATCACTTGATGATGATTCGTCGCTTGAAGAAGAGGATGAAGACTCCTCACTTGAGCTTCCGGCTTCCTCCTCCAAGGCCATGAGGGGTAGATTCCGGGTGGCATGACACACTTCTTCATCATCGGAAGAGTCCTCCAAACTTAGTGTGTCCCATGTTTGTGTCACCATTGCCTCCTTCTTCTTCTCCTTCTTTTCTTTCTTCTCCTTATGCTTCTTTTCCTTCTCCTCTTTCTTCTTTCGGGCAATTTGGCTTGATATGCCCTTTATTGTTGCAACCATAAAAAGTTACGTTAGATGAAGGAATTGAACTAATAGAAGACTTACCTCTTGAGGATTGGAACATCCTCCTCACATCCTTCTTGGTGAGTTTCCTTGACCTCCCACCAAACTTCTTGACATAATGAGTCACCTCGCTTGCCGATAGCTCATCTTCACTACTTGATGATTCCTCCTCGAATTCGGATGAGGAAGACACTTCTTTCTTCTCCTTCTTCTTTTTGTCCTTCTTCCATACAAAGAGAGCTATACCTTTCTCTTTTGATGAAGTATTATCTTGCTCATGCAATTCAAATTCACAAAAAAGATCATCTAATTTTACCAAATAAAGATCCCTAGAGACCTTATAGGCATCCATCATTGAAGCCCATAAGGTTGTTCTAGGGAAGGCTTGGAGTATATACCTCACAAGGTCTCAGTTGTCGATCTTCTCACCTATCACATATAGTCCGTTGACTACTTCCTTAAAGCGACCATGCATTTGGCTCACGGTCTCGTTGGTCTTCATGGTGAAGCTTTGGAGTTGACCTATCAATAGGTCTCTTTTGGCTCTTCTAGTCTCCTTTGATCCTTCATTCAATTCGATGAGCTTCTCCCAAAGCTCTTTTGCGGAGTTGAAAGGCCCGACTTTGAAAAATTGCTCCGTGGATAGACCACATTGAAGTGTGGTCGTTGCTTTTGCATTAGCTTGTGCTTTCTTTGTCATCTCTCTTGTCCAATCTTTTATCGATAGTGGTTCTCCGAATTCGTCGACTGACTTTTCGAATCCATCTACAATACTAAACCAATTTTCGATGTCATTCATGAGGTAGTATTTCATCCTACCTTTCTAATAGCCGAAATCATTGTCGTCGAAGAATGGAGGCCTCGCCATACTATATCCCTCCTGGAAAGTCATCTTGCTCCGGTTGATTGTTAGATCTTCCGATACGAACCTGGCTCTGATACCACTTGTAAGGGATCCTTGGATGGCTAGAGGGAGGGGGGGTGAATAGCCTCTTTCGTTTTCTACAAAAATAATTAGCGCAAACACAACAAATATAATAATAATAGAAACAAAAATGCAATGCTAACACGGAAGTTTTTACGTGGTTTGGAGATAACGCTCCTACTCCATGGCGATCCTTAAGGTGGATCAACCCAAATCGATCTTCACTAATAAGCTTTCTCTTTTACAAAACCTCCTCTTCTTACAAAGGATGAAAATGAATATTAGAGAAGAGGAAGGGAATTAAAACACTCAGAAAGCTTAGAAAATTTGTGGGAGCTTAAGAGAATGATCAGAATATAAACATTAGGCTCTTCTTGCTCCCCTTGGACTCTTTTTATAGGAAAGAGCCTCTTTTTCCCGTTGGAGGTCCATCAGTCGACTGTCGTCGCATCTAACGGCTTCTGAACAGTCGTCATCACCAATGGGAGGGCTATCGATCGGCCCAAGCGATGGCGATCCGGCCCGATCTTGCCCGTAACGACCAGCGATCGACTCTGAGCCTTTACATTCGTGGCGATCGATTGTCAATAATGTGATCGACTACCGGCTTATTATCGCGGCGATCGATGTCGACTATCATCGATTCGATTGGGATAACTCTCGGCCATTGCCGATTCTCCGACCTCTAATGATGCATTTTGAAGGCCAGTTCGACTGGTACACCCCAAGTATGACTAACTCATACTTGACAACATACCCTAAGCTTAGACTTAACCTTCTAGTTTCTCCATCAGCCTTGCGCCTCCAGGATTTCTCTGAGTCAACGACTCCATCCATGCGCTTGCCTTCAAAAGCTTCCTTTGGTTTCGTCATGCTTTGGGTTTCTTCTTTGCCAAAGTACGCTTGGACTTTACGCTGTCAAGACTACATGCTTGGACTTATGCCACCAAGACTTGCCGTTAGTCTTCCTTTGCCAAAGACTGCTTGGACTTTACGCCGCCAAGACTATATGCTTGGACTTACGCCGCCAAGACCTTTCCTTGAACTTCTCTTTTACCAAGTCTTCATACTTGGATTTCCCTGTCACTTAAACATGTTCACAATTAGATCACAAAGCATTGCTTAACTTAGATGATTATCCCAACATCAAAACATATAAATGCTTGGGGCATTGTTGCACCAACAATCCATATGCTAGCCTTCAGGTGCTTCCATCGGCTATTGTCATGCTAACCAAGTCTACCTTGTCAAGGTGCATTTGGACTTATGTCGCCAAGAAAAATGCTTGGACTTTATGCCGCAAAATATTGAACTTATGCTGCAAAGACTACAGCTTGGACTTTACACTGCCAATATCACATCCTTGGACTTTCCAATTGCCAAGTACCCATGACTTAGACTTTCGCTGTCAAAGTTCACTTGGACTTTACGCCGCCAAGACTACACACTTGGACTTATGCCGCCAAGACTATACTTTTAGACTTTCCTAGTCAAGTACCCATGACTTGGACTTTACATTGTCAAGACTCATGCTTGGACTTTCCAATTGCCAAGTGCCCATGACTTGGACTTTACCATTGCCAAGATCCATGCTTGGACTTTTTATGTAAAGTACTCAATACTTGGTCTTTACCATTGCCAAGACCCATGCTTAGATTTCTCAATTGCCAAGACCATTCTTGAACTTCCCATGACAATCACATTGTCAATCGTTTTATCAAACATCAAAATACTACTCGAGTTAAACTCGAGTCTGGTCAATCGTGACTTGGGTCGATTGCACCAACAATAAAAGGTAGACTTCGATGGAGAAGAAGGTTGTCGGTTCTTGGAGCTCTTGGAGGGGAATTGATGTTGCATTCTAGACCTCCCAAGTCATTCCAAAGTAATCAAAAACAAAGCGATCAAAAATGCACTTGTGTGAAGTGTTTGGTTTGAGTTTTCTCATTTCTTTTATATACTTGTCTCTTGGTTGTATTCTTTCATTGTAAATCTTTTATAAGAGGTTTCTCCACCTCCGGATTATTTTCGAGAAATAGAAGTTTTAGTGGTGATGACATCGATAAGGTTCTGAACCACGTAAAAACTTTTATGTTGTGATTGTGTTTGTTTTGTTTTATTTATATTTGTATTCCACTATATATAATTTTTTGTAGACAAACACGACGAGTACGATCGAAGAAGAATAAAAAATTATTATTCACTCCTCTTTAGTGCATCACCCAAGGTCCTAACATAGGAGAACTCAAGTCATAACTTTTGATTGACAGTCTACTGAGATATTATTTTCAAATAGCCAATCAATCCCTAAAATAATATTAAATTTTGACATATTTAAAATTAATAAATTCATTATAAGAGAATGTCCATCAAATTTCAAATGACACCTTTTAATGCTCTTGTGTAATATCAACACTTTTCCTAATTGAATCATCATGGCCAAACTAAATGATTGTGGGGTCGGTTATTTCCTCTTCCTCATAAAATTCAAAGAGATAAAAGAATGAGACCTTTGATAATTGATCCATTAGCTCGTTGTGCATCACATTAGTCATCGCATAAATCCATCCAGTAGTTGTCTTCTGATATGGGGCTCCTGAGTGCACATACGCCAAAAGAGATTGCATAGGAATTTGAGTTGGCCTTATAATAGAAGTGTTAGGTGGACTTGTATAGGGGTATGGGTTGTGCTTGCAACTAGTATATCTATGATTTGGGATATTATTGTTGAGAAGTAGGTAATTGTGACTAAGTTGATTGATATCTTTGTTGATTTCTTTGTTGTTGTAGGGGCGGACATTATTCGAATGACTGTCTTTATGGCGCATTAGGTCTTCTAGACTCATGTTGTACTCGTAATGTGCAATCTCTACTTTGATGCCTAAGTAGTTTGCAATAGAAACACATGCATGTTTTGATCTAAAATGACATTGTGAGATCTAATGTTCGTTCTGCATGCAACGATAACATTCTTTGAACTCCAGCTTCTAAATCACTTGATTTTTTCTTTTGATGAGCTAGTGTTAGTTGAGCATGAGGATCCCTGAAATAATGTATTCCTTGAGGCAAAAAGTGAAATCC
Source organism: Wurfbainia villosa (assembly GCA_025175895.1). NCBI lineage: Eukaryota > Viridiplantae > Streptophyta > Magnoliopsida > Zingiberales > Zingiberaceae > Wurfbainia > Wurfbainia villosa. Next base: position 1,608,168 of record JAKLTH010000281.1, read on the forward strand.
ATCACCCTAGCAGTCCCCTACCGATTAGTCCTACAATCATTGTAAGGGGGGTAAATCACAAAGAGTATTTTGTCCAACTAAGAACTAGTACGATGAGAGAGTCTGAAATGATATATTCCTATTCTTTGCTTTCTTCTTTGATTGAGCATATTCCTCTATAGTGTTCCCTTCGTCCTCTGGTACAAAAGGTTTGAATCCGTCAACCTAACGATCCCTACCAATCCGCCTCCGGACCATCGTAAGGGAGGTAAATCACGGTAGGCATTTGACCCTTGAGATTAGTAACTAACGCATGGAGGAATAATACCCTCGTATTTGTAAAAAATTGACCCGTTATCCTCTGACATATTTCCTTCATCCTGATCCTTGTTTTGGGAGTTTTCGTCTATTATGTTGTCCCTCTTTTCCTTGATGCTCTAATTGAATAGAGATGTTCCTTTTCCTTATTTAATCACGGTTGAGTAGATTTAGTAGAAATGACTTTTTTCAATGTCTCTTTGAAACTTGTGAGAATCAATTCAGACATCTAGATGTGAATATAAAGTGTCACTCCTTGGACAAAATTTTTGCAATTGATTGATTAGTATTAAAAGTTACTCATCAAACCTAACTATAGTAAAAAAAATTAAAAATTATCGATCAAATCTAACTTTAAAAAGTCAAAAATTAAAAATTATCAATCAAACATGAGTTTAACCAATAAAAATTTAAAAAATACTAGCAAAATTTAATTTTAATGTATACAAGATTAAAACTTATTAGACAAATCTAATTCTGATTATACACTGGTTAAATCGTAATTATAATTATACACTGGTTAAAAATTCATTTTGATCTAATCAAACTCATTTTGGATAAAACAAATCGTATATCATTTCTTCTTATGATCCAGTGATAATAATAAATTAATAATTATATATATAAGAAATATATTTTTTAGAGTTTTAATAAAATAGAGGCTCTTAAAGGTGATGCACTCATCTAGATATTTTTTTTTTATCTCGATCATATATCAGATGAAGAGAGATAAATCATAAAAAATATTTTTATTCAACCCAAAATTAGGACGATGGAAAGATAGACATTCCAAAAAACTTTATCGTTTTTTAAAATTGACTCTGGCTCTTTAAAATAATTTTATCGGTTAACCATTTGATTTTTTTCTGGAGATAATAAAATAGAAACCCTGCAAAAAAGATTGGAATCGTCAACCTAGCAGGCCCCACCAACTTGTCCTTTGATTATTATGAGGGAGGTAAATCACGGAGGACCCTATGAGACTTGATGTAGTTATCAAGATATGTGGGGGTCATTTGAATCTAGAAAAGAACCTTAGACCTTCTCCGAAATCGATCCACACCACTTCTACAAACAGTGGCGGAGAGAGGGAGGGCGAGGGTGCACGGAAGCACCTCTTCTTCTAGGAGGTAAAGATAATCCTCCCTTATTAGTCGTCAACCATTAGTTTCGTGTCTCTGTCAATCGCTATCGAATTTCATTGAATATCCGTTCAAATTTCAATCTAAATTTATTACTGTTTACAAACACCATCATATCTTAGTCACCATGCCATCCCCATGAGAACAATAAAATAGAAACCCTACTCATAGATCTGAGTGTCGACCATGTATCAAAAGTGTACATGATTGCTTGATAAAAATTTGATCAAAATAATGCTAATATATATTATTAGTATAAAACTATCACAAATATAATAATTTAAGATTTCTCTTCATTAGTAAACATAACAAATTAATGACATTAACAAAATACAGTAATTAACATATTAATTTATCTACTCTTTAATAAACCAACCATTTATATTTCTTATATTTCAATAAATTTATTTAATTGCATTTTGATTTATGAGTGATCAGTTCGTTTCTATGGATTTTTTTAAAGAGTCCGTAATTTTTCTAAATAAAGTCTTTATTGATCGTCAGAATAAATTCAGAAGTGCTTATAAGTAAATGGTCCAACTCAATTTCTACAATTGTATTATCTCTGTAAAACTATCTGAGTTGTTTCCACAGGGACGATGCGATGGTAAGGTAGGGTGTTGCTTACAGAATGGACAGGGTTCGATTCCGGATGAGGGGTCTAAAATTCCCCCTGACTTCAGATGAACTCCTCCCTGTATTGTTACCGTGTCAAGGGACTTTATCCCCTCGTGATTTATCTCACTCTCGTCAGTGCCCTCGGACGGATGACAAAGGGCTACTAGTTGGACTGATTCTTAACTTTTGCAACAGACAAAGTGAGTTGATCTTCGCTCGAAGACAAAATTCCACAATTTCCAAAAAAAATCAGCGGAAAACAGAAAAATAATAATAATGCATGATTTTTTCCCTTTAATAATTGATATTATTTGTTAACAAAATAAGATTATTTTTTAAAATTTCACTAATTGAAATGAAGTGTGCAGATGAATCGACTTTATTTGTGAACCGACTTAAAAAAAAAAAATTATATACATTCCGAATTATCAAATTGGAGTCGAGTTGAAATATATATTGATATTTTTTTTTGAATCGAATTAGAATTTATAATATCTTATTTAATTCGCGAACCAAAATCATAATTTTAACGTAAACATATTCAAATATACATTCGAATAACTGGAATGAAATTCAAATTTAAATCAGATTTATAATTTAATTTAATTTGACTAAAATTTGAATTTTATTTTAAATCGAATTCGAATTACAATCATTCATATTTCTAGTTTTGAATCGAAATATCAGGCCGACTGAGTTAGTTTGCATTCTTAATTGGAATCATCTTGAATAGATCAAAATAGTCAAGTGTTTTGCCCATTGTGGCATCGAGTACCTTGGGATCTTTCGTAGCGTCGGTTCGAACGTTAGCGATTCCTGCTAACCGTCTCCCTCTGCTGCGATTCTATGGATCCCGACGACCTCCCCGCAATGTCAGCGATCCCAAGGTCCGCTAGGTAGGCTTCGCCACCCCCGTCGCAGCACCACCCACCGCCGACGCCTCCCCGGAACCCCCCGTCGCAGGTAGCTCCCTCTCCCCTATCATGATTCCCCCGCTCTGCCATGACGGCCTTTCAAGGAGTCTTGTGACACATACTCTTGCTCAGAACAGTACCTTTTGTTATAGGTGTTTGTTCAATGTTGCAATCATACATGCTGAAATATTGTAACATCTTATTAATATATCTCTTGGGACAAATCCAAAAGTCTTTTCGATTGATCTCTCTCGATCTTGACACCTAAGATGTATTCAGCTTCTTCCATATCTATTATGTCAAACTGTGATGAAAGCCACTCTTTGACTTATATTACAAATCCTATGTCATTTTCTGCTATCAATATATAATAATAAAATGATAAACTTTTCTTTTTCCCTTTTTAGGAAAATACAATGATCCTCATTGATCATTTCGAAATCATAATATCAAACGACTTCGTTAAATCTTATGTTTCATTGTCTTGACGCTTATTTTAGCCCATATATAGACTTTTTAAGTCTACATACTTTACCCTCTAGGCCTTCAACAACGAAACCTTCTGGTTGTACCATATAAATTTCCTCGTCAAGCTCATCATTCAAGAAAGAGATTTTTACATCCATTTGATGTAACTCCAAGTCATAATGCGCTACAAAAGTCATAATAACTCGAATTGACACAAACTTTACTACGGAAGAAAATATCTCTTTATAGTCAATACCCTCTAATTGGATATATCCTTTTGCAACCAAACGCACTTTTTATCAATTAATCGATCCATTAGCTTTCCTCTTAATTTTGAGAATCCACTTATTCCTAATGACCCTTCAGCCAGGAGGAAGATCGACTAAATCCTAAACATGATTCTTCATCATCGACTTCATCTCTTCTTCCATTGTTGTTTTCCATTTTTCTCTAACACTACATCTCAATGCTTCCTTAACGGATTGAGGTTCATCATCATCAACTAGGAGTGTCATCATTGTCTCATTCTCAACATCAAACATTTTCTTAGGTTTGATCTTACAAATACTTCTTCGTAAGTTGGGTGGTTGAGAAGACAACTCATGACTTGGCAAATTACTCCCACTCGGTTGACTAGATTCGAGCATCCCTTGTGATACCTCTTTTGTTAATAATATCTCATCCTCCTCAAACAAGGAAACTTTTTTTTATCAACATTACCTCTAGCTGGGAACTATATTTTGAGAAAAGTTGCATCTCTTGACTTTATTTCGGAGATGATTCTATCTTGCTTCTCATCAATGAAAACATAACCTTTGGAGATCTCAAAATATCTTATAAAGATACATTTCTTACCTCTAGGTCTTAATTTTCTATACTTATGAGAACTATCATGAACATAAGAAGTTGACCCCCAGGATCTCAGATTACTTAAATCTAATTTTTTGCTTATCTAACATTCATATGGGGTAGATGGAACTGATTTAGAAGATACTTTATTAAGTATATAAACTACTGCTAATAATGCATCTCTTCAATAAGAGACTGACAAATTAGTCTGAGCCATCATAGACCTAACTATTTCAAGAAGAGTCTTATTTCTTCTTTCAGCAACCCCATTTTGCTGTGGAGTTCCTAAGATTGTTAGTTGTCTAATAATCCCTTTATCATTCCAAATTGTCTTGAACAAATCAGATAAATATTTACCTCCACGATCAATGCATAAAGTCTTAATCTTACGTTCCATTTAATTCTCAACTTCGTTCATATAACGAATGAAGCAATCCAATGCTTAAGATTTATGAGAAATCAAATACACATGACCAAAACTAGTGAAATTATCAATCAATGTAATGAAATAGGAAGCTCCATATCTAGCCTTTACGTTCATTGGATCATAAATATCCGAATGAATTAATTGCAATGGAGAATCAACCCTAATAGTCTTACTAAATGGTTTCCTAGTTGCTTTTCCAGTAAGACAATGCTCATATACAGACATGGTAATCTTAACACGAGTGCCCAGCAAGTCCTTTCTTGCTAACCGATTCATTCGTTCTTGTCTTATATGTCCTAACCTAGCATGCCAAACCTCATCAAATATATCTGCATCACTAGTAAGAGCAATGTTTGAAAAACAACTATCATTTTCATTGATATATGGTTCCACATCAAGAATCATGAAACCATTAGTCAAAAAATCATATCCAATTGACACAGAGTCAATTTTAAGTTCTATACATCGGTTGTAAAAATTTATACAATAACCCAAATTAAGAAGACAAGTTATGGAAACTAAATTTTATCGTATTTAAGAAGCATATAGGATATCATGTAGAAACAAGGTTCGTCCACTACGAAAATTGAGTTTGCACGTGTTAACTCCTTTGACTTCTACCCTTGCATTATTTTTCACATATATTCACTTATTGCCAGTTGGTATCCGACGGTACTCCATGAATGTAATTCACTCTAGAGCTATATGGTTGGTTGTTCCTAAATCTATAATCCACAAAGGATAAGAATAAGTTAACAACACAAAACTAGCAACATAATACTTATGAAAATAATTCAGACCTAGATTTACCTTTTTCGGCTCGATACATTCCCGAGCGATGTGACCCTTCTTGCCACAGTTATAGCAAGACAACTTGCTTTTCAGTTTCTTTCTAGTCTTCTTTTCCTTCTTCTTATTTGGGCCCGACCTAGCCGCAACACCAACTTCCTTTTCCTTTCTTATACCATTTTTTTCTTTTTGGATCCAGATGATCCAGCATAACCGACAACTACATAAGCTTGTCCAGAAATTCTTGCAGATTTGACTCTCTTCGCCTCTAGCTCTACATAGCGTGAGACATCAGTGAAAGTCTTGATACTCTCACTGTGAGTCAGGTTTTGCTTCATGGTTTCCCAAGAATTAGGAAGGGAATGTATAACTACTTGAACTTGTTATTCATTAGTAAACTCATGACCAGCAGTTTTAAGCTTCCAAATCATGTTCGATATTTCTCTTAGATGTGGAACCATGGAAACATTCAGGCGCTTCTTGTAGTTGTCAAACTTAATTGTCAGCTGTCGAAGCTTGCTTAGACTTACTCCATTGTATCTTTCCCTAAGGGTTATCCAGCTGCATGAGCCGATGGATACGACTCATACTCAAAAATCAAGTCATCCACCATTGAACTAATCAACATGCCCTTAGCAGTGAAGTCCTTTTTCTTCCATACCTTATAGGTATCAAGATCTAGTCTGTGTTGTGCAGTTGTACCATCAACAGGTTTCTCCATGACCTGATGAACAACCTCAAGAACTTCTTGTTCCTCGAGAACATATTGTATCTTGAGGTGCTAGATTTTGTAGGTTTTCCCATTCAATTTTTCACCCTTGTTGAGTTCTGCTATGATGTTTTTAGTTGTCATAATCTATATAAATAAACATGTTATTTATCTTTTTAGTGTAAATTCTATGTATGCAATTTCTGATTGACTCAATGTAAGTCTGAATTGATTTACAAAATCAAGTGGCAACAAAGTTGTCACTCATCATTCGTATTTTCCAATCTGACCATCATTGATCAATTATATAATATACATCATATTTAATGAACTAATCATTAATTTATCGTATGAACTAATCATGATATAATCAAAATGAACTAGTCATTTCTTATTCAAATGTTTGTTACCATATAACATACTTTAAAGAAAAGACTGATGACATATAACATTCTTTTATTCATATCCTAAATAACTCTACTTGACTAGATAAGCTATTACTACTCTCATTGGGACAAATACTAGCACAATAATAATAATTTCAAGTCATATCTTCCAAGGCTCCACTAGGGTAGTCTCAAGCTGACCGACTTCAGAATTCTCTCCAATCTCCTCGGGATCCATCTCTTCGGGACCCTCCTTGTGTTGAAATAGTTCCCATCACAACTCAAAATATGTGATACGCCTTTCATAGCGCCCCCATACGTGATGTGAAACTACTTTGAGGTTGTTGAGTAGAGAATGCACCAATGCCCAAATCTAATAGTTGTCGAGTATCGAAAACTCTTGTTGCTTATGTCTCCAGAAAATACCATCGAGCCTTCCTATATGTCTGATGTGTAGGGATCGTTGGTGACCGCTAAAGGGGGTGAATAACGTGTTTTCGTCGTTTGATAGAATTCATTTGTTTGTCTCTACAATCGTCGTTAGCACAGCGGAATATAGAAATACAAATGTAGAAACAAATACAAACACATACACACGATGTACATAGTTCGGAACCTTAGGGTTCCTACTCCACAGGGCGAGCTCAACGAGCTCTAGTGATGCACTCACCACTAATAAAACTTCTTCTCAACAACACGTCGGAGGAAGAGAAATCTCGTACAAAAGTTCTTACAACAATAAGAAATAAAATACAAGCAAATACAAGTGAAATCATAAAAGAATGTAAAGAACACTTTATAAACGATCTTTTGGAAGCTTGCTCATTGATTGCTTGAACCGTGCTTGAAGATCCTGATTTGCACCAGCAAATCACCTAAAAAATGCCCAAGAAATCACTGTGGAAATCCCTCCCGTCGAGCTCCTTTTAAGCCTCCTCGCGACCTAGATTTCCACCTGGCAGTCGACTGTCATAAGACCCCAGTCGACTACCAACAGTACTATTGTTAGACAACGGCTTAATCCATGTCGACATTCAAGCTAGCGATTACACTAGAAGTCGACTATCATTAACTGATCAACTTCTAGGGTCGTGGCCGTGACGATCGACTACCGACATTCTGCTCATGACCTTGACCGATCGTGTCCTCCATGGCGGTCGACTTCCATCGATCAAGCGCCTAATTACGCGGTGCGCTAGGTTATTTCTGCAATCGAACACGGTCGAGCGGCGAGTTCAAGTGATCATAATCGATCATTGCCAAGAGTGAACTCGGCTGTCAAGTTTCAAAACACTTAACCAATCGACTGCTCCAAAACCCTAGTCGACTAATAACCTCAACCATGAGGTTTAACCCCAAGTATGATGCCCTCATACTTGCTAAACCACTCTTAGCCTAGACCTAAGCCTTCTATCCACCTCCGTTAGCCTCACGTCTATCGGATCCCTCCAAGTCATCCATGACTTGTTCATCCATATGCTAGCCTTCAGGTGCTTCCATCGGCTATTGTCATGCTAAGCTGGTCTATACCGTCAAGGCACATTAGGCTTACGTTGCCAAGACTACCACTTGAACTTTACGCCGTCAACCATTGGACTTATGCTGCCAAGACTTCCGCTTGGACTTTACGCCGCCAATATCAACCCTTGGACTTTCCTTGCCAACCCATGTTGGATTTTCCATTTGCCAAGATTCAAGCTTGGACTTTCCCTTGCCAAGACCCATGCTTGGACTTTCCATGCTAACCCATGTTGGACTTTCCAATTGTCAAGACTCAAGCTTGGACTTTCCCTTGCCAAGACTCATGCTTGGACTTTCCATGTCAACCCATGTTGGACTTTCCAATTGTTAAGACTCACGCTTGGACTTTCCCTTGCCAAGACTCATGCTTGGACTTTCCATGCTAACTCATGTTGGACTTTCCATTTGCCAAGACTTAAGCTTGAACTTTCCCTTGCCAAGTGTCCCACTTGGACTTTTCATGCCAAGTACCAATGACTTGGACTTTCCCATGACAATCACATTGTCATACATTTTATCGAATATCAATGTCAAACATCAAAATACTACTCGAGTCAAACTCGAGTCTGGTCAATTGTGACCTGGGTCGATTGCACCAACAATCTCCCCCTTTTTAATGTTTGACAAAAACCACAAACACCTTTGAGTTAGGCCACCTAACTCAAATCTTCTTACCAATTCTCCCAAATTGGAAATTCTACATTCTCTCATAACTTCTTCCCCTTTTTGACATACATCAAAAAGGTTCTCCCGAAGGGTGTCAATGTCTCATATCCCAATGAGATCTTACAATCTCCCCCTTGGTCCAAAAACACTCAAGATGCCTTCACTCTTCCTAGTGATAAGTCTCATATCACAAAAGAGAGGCTTCCTATAAACTCTCCCAATTCTCTCCCTCATGAGGAAGAACTCATCCATCATCCCATGATGGATAACCTCCCCCTAAAGGCTTGCTCCCCTTGACCATGGCACCAAAATGTCCTTGGAGAGTCCTTAAACCTATAGGAATACTAAACCATCAAAATTAAGGTTAAAAGTTCAACCTTGAACTTTCACACACCTTAAAATTGATACATACCCTAAATAACTCTCCTAATCCATATCCAATGGATTTTCACCCTTTCCAATACTTTCCAAAGCATATCCTAGGGTTAATAGCAGTTAGGGTAGCCTAACATAGCTGAAATCAGGCTAAACAAACCTTATTTACCCAAAATCATGTCTGGCAGTCGACTCTTATAGTCACCATTCGACTTCCATTGACGCCAGTCGACTTCCATAAGCGGCAGTCGACTGATTTCTACAAATGCAGAAATTCAGAAATCAGAAACTGAATTTCAGAAATTCATAAGTAATTATACATAATATGAAAAATCATGAAAATTCATATGTATAATAATTATGTCAAACATTATGGGTGAAAAAAATTTGAAAAATAAAATACCCATAAAATAATGAGATTGACACAAAGTTCAAAACCATTGAAAAGTTCAATATTTTGGCCCTACTTTGTATCAACTCTCTTAATGGTGATTGATATTAAAAGATAAACTTCACCAAGGTTTTCTAAAATTATTTTAAAATATTTTTGAAAATCTATATTGGATCATGATCAATGGGCTCAATGCACATGACTTGCACAATAGGTTTCCCCATGATCCACCTATGATATAAGATGAGTTTGAGTTCATCTAGATGCAAAAACTATGCACCTTAAACTTAACTCATTTTTTAGCATCTCACATGTGTCTAGGGTGTTTGAAAACACACACATGTCAATATAATGTGAGATGTGGGTTTTGGTTATCCTAATCTAGGGTTTCATGCATTTTTCTAAAGCAACACTACTTGATTTCCTTATACATGGGACTTCAAGTCATGCCAATTGTCCTTAACTCAATTTTATTAATGCATGAAATGATCATGGCATAAATATAACATAAATAAGTATGACCAATGATCATGATGTCATGACATATGATTAAATCTAAATATACATGACATAAAAGAAAAACCTAAGCATGATCATGACATATTAAATGATTAAAATAAACATGATGTCATGACATGACAAGGCATGACAAATGTAAAATACTAAGGTATTAAATACCTGAGTGTTAAGCCCAAATTGTCATTTCTAGAATTAAATTCAATTTTGCCTTAATGTCACTTATCCCCCAAGTGTGCCAAAAATCCAAAATAATACACCATGATCTCTAAACCTAGTTTGTGCCAATTTGATTGATTTCTTATAATTCTCAAAATATATTGGCACATTCTAAAATCCTTTAGGATTAAAATTCAAACATATTTCCAAGGTATCCATAACCTTGAAAATGACCTAAGGTGTCACCTTTACCATGGTTAGGTTAACTACCCATCCATTTAAAGTTGGCACACTCTAACCCATTTAGCGTGAGTCGATCACGCTCCTACGAATCCAAAACCTATTTGAACTCCTTGGGTTTACTAGGTATTCCTTAGGGATAACTTCCCTAGATACTCTCCCAATGACCCTCTTAGGCTTGGCAGCCTTGGTCATTTGGGTCTTGCCTAGGTTAACTCTAGGGGTGACTCCCCTTGTAACCTTCTTAGTGGCCTCCCTAGGTTTCTTCGAAACCTTAGCCACTAGGCACACTCCATGGTCAACTATAGGGATGACTTCCCTTGTGACCTTGGTTTCCTAGACCTAGTACTAGTTCCATAATCGAATGGAACATTGTGATAGGTAGGCTTATCTACCTTGAACCTAGGCTTGTGGCTCAAGCCTTTCTTGCCCATAGATGAGCCTTGCCTCCTAGACTTTAGGCTTTGACCATTTGACCTCTTAATTTGATTTTGCATGTTCCTAAGGGTTTTCTCAAGTTTCTTAAGTTTTGACTTCAAAACTTGATTTTCTAGCTTTAATTGTCCAATTTTTGAATTTTTATTTAGTCTTTGGATATTGTTTCATTTCTTAGGCATATGTCTACCCTTCTTAGGGTTAATGCCTAAATGGTTTTCTACCATTTTAATGGACTCCCTAGATAAAATGAGTCTAGAGTTATTGTTCCTAGATTTGTCCTTAGATACATTAATATGCTTAGCACATAATCAATAAAGCCTATTATTCCTAGCATGCTTTTGTTCATGAGTAATAACAAGAGTACTAAAAGCATGCTTTTTAACCCTAGAACTAGAAGGTGCATTAAGATATACCTTTAGGGTTTGCCTTAGAGGCTCCCCCTATATGTATAGCTCCTTCTTGACCCTTGTTAGGCTTCCTCCCCCTAGGGCATTGGCTCCTATAATACCCTCTTTGGTGGCACTTGAAACAAATGACATGCTCCTTGCTCTTTTATCTTTGGGCATTGGTATCCTTGACCTTTGGCACCGGTGGAGCCTTCTTGTCCTTCTTAGGGCACTTGCTTTTATAGTGTCCATATTCCCTACACTCAAAATACATAATATGATTTTTATTTTGAATTAATGTGCTTGAGTTACCTTCCGTGGTAGGGGAATTTTGATCATGTCCTTGGCTCCCGGAGGTAGAAACTTCTTCTTTCTCTTGCTCCGGCTCCGGTGATCTAACTTCCTCCCCCTCAATCTTAGAGGTGGAGGCTTCTTCCACCTCTTCTTCCTCGGATGTCAAAAATCTCTTGACCTCCGAATCTGCAAGCTCTTCGGATGAAGATGATGTGCTTTCTTCTTCTTGAGCTTGGGAGGATGAGGATGATTCTTTCTCTTTCAATTCTTCTTGGATCGGTTCGGGATTTTCGTGGAACTTGACCAACTTGTTCCACAACTCCTTAGCATCCCTATAACTTCCTAATCTAGAAAAAATATCATTAGGTATCAAATTTACTAACATTTTTGTTACCTTAACGGTTGTCTCGAATTTTTGTCATTGCTCCTCGATCAACCTCTTCATCTCGAGCATTTCTCCGTTCTTTCCCCTCGGAGCATCGAATCCTATAATCACGGCAAACTAATTTTCTATATTGGACATTAAGAAATATTCCATCCTACCTTTCCAATACACGAAATCTTCACGATCGAAGGCGGGTGGAATTGCTATGTCATCGCTCAATCTCTCTTGAAAATCCATCTTGCCCTCTAGCGCCTTTGCTCCCTCGGATGTGAAGCCGGTGAAGAGCGACCAGCTCTGATACCACTTGTTGGGGAATTGATTGTCACTAGAGGGGGGTGAATAGTGTTTTGTACGTGCTTGATGGATTTTGATCGTTCATCTCTACAATTCGGTTAGCGTAGCAGAAATACAAAATAGAGTACAAATATATAAACACATACACAATCACAAATACAAGCACAAGAACACAACAATATAACATAGTTCGGAATCTCAAGGTTCCTACTCCACGGGTTGAGTTCAACGAGCTCGAGTAATGACAACACCACTAATAAAACTCCTTCTCGACAACACGTCGGAGGCTGAGAAACCTCGTACAAGGATTACAACAATAATACAATAAAAATACAAGCAAATACAATAGAATGCAAGTAAAGAAAACTTTACAAAGAGCTTTTAGATGCTTGCTTGTTTGGTTGCTTGAGCTGCACTTGGAGACCTTGAATTGCACCAGCAAATCGCCCCAAATCGCCCTAAGAAACCATGGTCAGATCCTCCTCCACGAGCTTCTTTTAAAGCTTCACCTCGGGCTGGATTCCGCATAGCTGTAGACTGATCGAGACTATCAGTCAACTGCTCCTATAGCCATTGTGAGACAATGGCTTAATCCACATTGGATAAGTTCCAATGGATACACTGGCAGTCGACTGCCAAGGCCGTAGTCGACTGGCCAGTCGGCTATCGAGCATTCTGCTCCCGTAATCCCAACCATGATCGTCATCCATGGCGGCCGATTGTTCACCATCCCGATCGCCTAATGCTAGCAAATGATCGTGCTATTTCCTATAGTCGAACATCAGTCGACTCTGAGCAGTTCGACTGGCCATAATCTCAGTCGACTGCCATGAGTCAACTCGGCTGTCAAGTGTCAAAATACTTGACCAATCGATTGGTCCAAAGCCTCAGTCGACTGTTAACCTCAAACATGAGGTTTAACTCCAAGTATGATGCACTCATACTTGCTAGACCACCCTTAAGCCTTCTAGCCACCTCCATCAACCTCATGCCTATCGGATCCCTCCAAGTCGTCCATGACTTGTTCATCCATGCGCTAGCCTTCAGGTGTTTCCATTGGCTATTATCATGCTAAGCTGGTCTATACCGCAAGCCACATTGGGCTTACACTGCCAAGACTACCGCTTAGACTTTACGCCGCCAACCATTGGACTTATGTTGTCAAGACTCCACCCTTGGACTTTACGCCGCCAATATCACTCCTTGGACTTTCCTTGCCAACCCATGTTGGACTTTCCAATTGCCAAGACTCAAGCTTGGACTTTCGCTTGCCAAGACCCATGCTTGGACTTTCCATGATATGGTCAACCCCATCAACCATATAGTCAAACAATGGTCAAACCTGTTAGGAATATTTGGAATAGCTAGAAGGGGGGTGAATAGCGTAGATGAAATTCGCTCTCGTTTGTGTCTACAATTTCGTTAGTGCGCAGCGGAAATAGAAATAATAAAAGCGATAATGAAATAGACAACAAGATAACACAATGATATAACGTGGTTCGGAACCGCACGGTTCCTACTCCACGGATCGAGCTCTAAAGAGCCCTAGTGATGCACACGCACTCACTAATGATAAACACTCATTCTCGACACAAGTCGGAGGCGGAGAAACCCCTTACAATAAATCTTACAACAGTAAGAATGAAATACAAGCAATATACAATGTAAATATGAAATACAAGTAAAGAAAAGACTTTACAACACTTGTTTTGATTGCTTGAATGCTTGGTTGCTTGCTTACACTTGGAGACATGATTTGCACCAACAAATCGCCCCAATAGCCCTCAAGAACCAGTTGCTTTTTCCTCCATCACGAGCTCCATATATAGCTTCAACTCTGGCCGAAAGTCTATCACCGACCGATCGAGACCATCACGATCGATGCCATCGCTGTCGCGGAGACAACGCGCTAGTTCCACGCTGATAAGTCCAACGGCACTATCACCGATCCGATTGACCATCACCGATCGATGAAGTCCTCACTTGACCAGTCGAGTCTCGACTCCATTTTGTGGCCAAATTCTCGAGCACCGATCCGATCACACGATCGCTTGATCGCTGAGCCATCACGATCGCCAACCTATGGCGATCGCTAGGCCATAACCCATCCAAACCCTAGTTGATTTCGGTCCATGACTGCCACATGGCATCAGTCGACTGGCACACCTCAAACATGAGGTTTTAACTCAAGTATCGTTCCCCCATACTTGCTAGACCACCCTTAGCCTAGACCTAAGCCTTCTAGTCACCTCCATCAGCCTCACGCCTCTCGGATCCCTCCAAGTCATCCATGACTTATTCATCTATCGCGCTAGCCTTCAGGTGCTTCCGTCGGCTATGTCATGCTAACGGTGTCTACACCGCCAAGGCACATTGGACTTACGCCGCCAAGACTCCGCTTGGACTTTACGCCGCCAATCATTGGACTTATGCTGCCAAGACTCCCGCTTGGACTTTACGCCGCCAATATCAAACCCTTGGACTTCTCAAATGCCAAGACTCAAGCTTGGACTTTCCCTTGCCAACCCATGTTGGACTTTCCTTGCCAACCCATGTTGGTCTTTACATTGCCAAGTGTCCGACTTGGACTTTCCATGACAATTATATTGTCATATATTTTTGTCGAAACATCAAAACACATCAAAATATTACTCGAGCCAAACTCGAGTTGGTGATCATTGACCGGCCGATCAGACCAACAATCTCCCCTTCCCACGTGTTTGACAAAAACAAACAAATAATTGAGTTAGAATACTAACTCAAATCCTTTACCAATTATCCCAAATTTCTCCCCAAACATTCTCCCCAAGGTTTTCTCTCAGGAGGTCAATGTCTCATGTCCCAATGAGATCTTACAATCTCCCCCTTGATCCAAAAATACCTAGGATGCCTACCATCTTCCTAGTGATAAGTCCCATATCACTCAAGAGAGGCAATCCTATTCACTCTCCCAATTTCCAAATTGGGTTTCTAAAAATCCATAAATTTCCCAAATTGATAACATTCTCCCCTTCAAGGAGAAAAACACATCCATCATCCTAAGATGGATATCTCCCCCTAAAGGCTTGCTCCCCCTTGACCATTGCACCAACAATGTCCTTGGGAAGTCCCTAAGTCAATAGGAGCTCTAAACCATCAAAATTAAGGTTAGAAATTCAACATTGAACTTTCCACACCTTAAAATTGATACAAACCTTAAACAACTCTCCTAATCCATATCCAATAGCTTTTCACCCTTTATAATGCTTCCCAAAGCATATCCTAGGGTTAGGAGTGGTTAGGGACCTTTGCCATGGCTGAACACGGACTAACCAAACTTAGTTTTCCAAAATCAGCCTTGGCAGTCGACTCTGTCGACTACCGATCATTGCCACACTCATCGATCATTGCCACTCAGGCGATCGGTGATAACTTAATTTCAATTTGATTATCAGAATCGAGTTTCAGAAAATCATAACTAATTATACGTATATCGAAAAATCACGAAATTTGATACGTATAATACCTATGACCAATACAATGGGTGAAAAATGTTTGAAAATTATTTTACCCATAAAATAGTGAATTTGATACAAAACTCAAAACCATTGAAATTTTCAATGTTTTGGCCCTATTTTGTATCAACTTCATCAATGGTGATTGCTATCAAAAGATAGACTTCACCAAGGTTTTCTAAAATGATTTTAAAATGTTTTCAAGACCTTATCTTGGATCATATTCCTTGGGCTCTATGTGTGTGACTTGTACACGAGCTCTCCTAATGATCCATAACTAAAATTAGATGAGTTTTAGTTCATCTAGATGCAAAAATTATGCACCTTGAACTTAGCTCATATCCTAGCATCTCACATGTATCTATGGTGTATAAATACACATACATGTCAATTAGATGTGAGATGTGGGTTTTGTTCTCCCTAAACTAGGGTTTCATGCATTTTCTAAAGTAACTCTACTTGATTCCCTTATAAATGGGACTCCAAGTCATGCCATAGTCCTTAAATCAATTTTAATCAATTAAATGCATGAAATGATCATGGCATAAAGATAGCGATAATTAAGCATGGCCAATGATCATGATGTCACGGCATATGATAAAATCTAAAAACACATGACATTGGTCCTTAATCCCTAAGCATAATCATGACATATAAGATGATTAAGAATAAACATGATGTCATGACATGGCATATGATAGCAATACAATTATACAAATATTCATTCATACACACAAGATTTTTCAGAAATAAGGGTTTCATTTAACTTAAATTTGTCTTTTGCAATCAAAATGGAGATTGGCTATGCTCAATCTTACTACAAAAATGACATCCACAAAAAAACAAAAAAAAAATATCCTCTAATCGTCCGCAGGAGGTGGTGGTGGAGGTGGCTGCTGACTCAGAGTCCAGGCCCGCATCATCTCTAGCATATCGCGCTGATGCTGCTCTATGCGGCCCTGGGTCTCCTCCATCCTATCGAGACGTGTGTGAAGGCTGCTGCACACCGATAACTGACGACTGAGTCAACCGATGCGATAATCCTCAATCTGGACTCCGGTACCCGACGGTGATGGACCCGATGCGATGTGTGTCTGCTGGCATCTGGTCATCCTCATCAGAGGTGTCCGCATCCTCGTCGTCCTCTGCTGCATCTCTGGGTGGCAGAGGAGGCTGTCTGTGTGCCCTGGGTGGTCGAGGTGCCAACTCCATCTGTCCAGCGTCCATCCGTAGCTTCACTAAGGAGAAGTTCTGGTGATATCTGATCGTACACTTGATGGTGCTGTCATGAAGGCCCCTATGGATGTTAATGCCTCTGAGTCGAGCCATCTTTGTGATGATATGTCCAAATGGCATATGCACTTTCCCTTGTACAGGGGAAGTGAAGTGCACAATGCAATGGAAGATGTTCAATGCAAAGTTTATGTCTAACTGATGACGCATGGCATATAGAAGAAAGAGATGGGAGGCGAGATCTTGGCGGACCAGTAAGTGACAATGGCGAAAACACCCAACAATGACCTTGTAGAGGACATTGTCAGTCTGAATCTTCGGTGATAGGAAATAAATTACAGGCGGTGGGCGAGGATAACCAAAAATATGCTCATGCATGGACTCCATAGAGATATGGGTAAAAGGCTCAGGTAGAGGAAAGTCCATGGTAGGGTAAAAGATGAAGGTGTCATCTGAAGGCCTACACTCGAGAAACTCCTGCAGTATCGCAGGAGTGAACTCTAAGTCGCATTTTACGCTTGAGTAGTGTATGTAGGGCTGTCATCTACCTTTTTAAGGTTTTGGTAAAATTCCTTAATGAGGTCATCATTGATTGGATGTGTGCACAAGACAATCTTCATCAAATTGTAGTATGCAATTAGTTCCATGACGTCACTACAATGCCTATTGAAGAAATCTCTATCTATGTACCGAACCAACATAGGTTGGTACAACCGAGAGTCACTCTCGGATGGATCATTCCTACGGGCTCTCCTATTATGAATGTAATGTGATGATATGCAATGCAATGGCAACAATACGCGATTAGATAAACCTACATTGTAATGGAAATGAAAATTAAGGCTCGGAAAGAAAAATTGTTACTTAGGTGCCATGTGTGTGCCGGAGGGAAAACTCAAAAGTTGCTGAGGATCGCCGAAAAAGTCGAGAACGTCGGCCACGGAACCCTAAGCTGAACAAGGGAACAAAAACCTAAAACCGCGTGAACTAGGCTCAAAACAAGTGAAAAATGGAAGAGGAAGGGCTTATCTGTCAAACCTAATATCTTGGGCGATTGGGACTAGGAGGAGTCGATCGGAGAGGAAGGCGACGATCGGAGGAGGAGAACTCGTCGCGTGAAGACGCCGAACCCTAGCGGTTCGGCGTTATAAAATCGTGATGCGATCGTGATGTGAGCATCGATCGGTGATCGAGTCGTTATCGAGTTTTCGAACCGATCGCCCGCTCGGTTCGATCATTCAACTCTCGCTGACGTGCTACAAAGCATCGATCGATTGATGTTGCTCATCGTGATCGATGTGCATATCACTCGCTCGTCGAGCACTCATTCGATGGCCTTGGCCTCGGTGAATAGTACCATCGATCGATGGACCTCATCGATCGATGGACCTCATCGATCGGCGATGTTCGATCGATCGAGTCATGGAGCTAGCACTCGGTGATGGTCGTGTCGTAAGCATACTACGGTGTTATCGATCGATAAGCGTATCGATCGTGATGTCTGATTTCCAGCTCTGAAAATCAGAAAATCTTGATTTTATCATCTTAATTGTTCCATTTTATCACGTTAGATCTTGTATTTTGAATGTATTGATGTTATACCTTTATTTATGTATTTGTTAATGTATTTTAATGTTTTATTTCATTTTTGCAAACATTAACATTCAATGATTTCCAAAACCTAACATCTCACCCTTTCTAAGTGTTGAAATACACAATCAAGGTAAAAGACTTATTTTGTGAGATGTAATTTATCCTAGACATTCATTCCATGCAAACATATGGTAAAACATATGAAGCATGGTGAATACAAGATACCAAGTTGTGTGGCACTTGAGTATCACTCTAGATATTACCTTTACATCTTAACCATACATTTCTTGATACATGACCTTCCCAAGTGTGCCAATAATCAAAGGTACACACTATGACCTCTAAATCTAGATCGTGTCAATTTTATTGATTTCCATGTTTTCAAGATATATATATTGACACAATCTAAAATTTTGAGATTAAGACTCAAGGGTATTTCCAAAGTAACCATAACCTTGAGAGTAACCTTAAGGTGCCACCTTTATTATGGTTGAGTTAACTACCCATCCAATCAAGGTTGGCACACCCTAAACCCATCTTAGCGTGAATCAATCACGCTCTTAGGAACCTAAAATCGATTTGAGCTCCTAGGGTTAATTAGATATTCCTTAGGGATAACCTCCCTAGATACCTTCCTCATGACCCTCCTAGGCTTATTAGCCTTGGTCATTTTGGTCTTGCCTAGGTTAACCTTAGGGATTGCCTCCCTAACAACCTTCTCAATGGCCATCCTAGGTTTCTTCGAAACCATGGCCAATAGGCACGCTGGTCAACTCTAGGAATGACTTCCCCATTGACCTTGGTCTTCCTAGACCTAGTTAGTGTCCCATAGTCAAACGGAACACTATGATAAGTCACCTTGGACTTAGGTTTGTGACCCAAACCATTCTTGCCCTTGGTTGACTTTTGACTCTTAGGTCTTAGAGTTTGACAATTTGACCCTTGAGATTGATTTTGTATTTTGTTTAGGGTCTTTTCCAATTTCTCAAGCCTTGACCTCAAGGCTTGGTTTTCTAATTCTAATTGCCCAATTTTAGAATTTTTATTTAACTCTTGGGCATTGGACTTTCTTGGCGAATGCCTAGTCCATTTTGGATTAAAACCTAGATGTTCTTGGATTTTCTTAATAGATTTCTTAGGTATTGTTTTTCTAAGGACATTAGTCCCAAATTTCTCCTTATTCTTAAGGTGAACATTCTTAGCTCCTAAACACATATGTTTGTTATTTCTAGCATGCTCTTTATGATACATATCACAATTGCTAAAATTAGTTCTAGCATGCTTTAAATTAGACGGAGCATTATTTAAATATACCTTAGGGTTTGCCTTAGTGGCTCCCCCTACTTGTGATGCTCCCCTTTGCCCATTCTTTTTCTTCTTTGGGCATTGACTCCGGTAATGACCCGGTAGTCGACATTTGAAGCAAATGACATGCTCCTTGCTCTTTTGTCTTGGAGAACCGGCGTCCGTTGACTTTTGTTGACTTTTAGGCGCCGGAGGAGTTTTCTTGATTCTCTTTGGACATTTGCTCTTGTAATGCCCATACTCCCTACACTCAAAGCACATAATATGATTTTTGTTTGAAAATAAAGTGTTTGAGTTACCTAGGGTGGTGGTAGGTGCCGGAGTTGAATTTTGAGCTTCCTCATCTTGATCGGATGTTGAGAGCTCTTCTTGAGGTTGCTCCGGTGTAGAGGATGGTCTATCCTCCTCAATCCTAGAAGTAGATGCTTCTTCCACCTCTTCTACTTCTTCTTTCTCCGATTCAGAAGTTGACTCCATCTCAACTTCCGATTCCTCACTTTCACTTGAGGATGAACTCTCCTCATGGTATCTTGCCAATTTTCTCCATAGCTCCTTGGCATACATGTAATCCCCTAACTTGCACAAAACATCATTAGGGATTAAATCTTCCAAAAGTTTCGTTACCTTAACTTCGGTCTTGAGCTTTTGGCGTTGCTCTTGGGTCCACTTTTTCAATTTTAGGACATTCCCCTTCTTATCCCTAGGGGGTTCAAGACCTTCAATGAGGATAAACCAATCCTCTATGTTCATCATCAAGAATGTTTGCATTCTTGCTCTCCATGCCGGAAAATCTTCTGGATTATATGGAGGTGGAGTGTTGATTTCCCATCCAAGCTTATCTTGGAATTCCATCTTCACCCTCTAGCCTTTCACCTTAGCTCCCAGTTGTTAATCCGTAGAAGAGCCCCGGGCTCTGATACCACTTGTTAGGAATATTTGGAATAGCTAGAAGGGGGGTGAATAGCGTAGATGAAATTCGCTCTCGTTTGTGTCTACAATTTCGTTAGTGCGCAGCGGAAATAGAAATAATAAAAGCGATAACGAAATAGACAACAAGCTAACACAATGATATAACGTGGTTCGGAACCGCACGGTTCCTACTCCACGGATCGAGCTCTAAAGAGCCCTAGTGATGCACACGCACTCACTAATGATAAACACTCCTTCTCGACACAAGTCGGAGGCGGAGAAACCCCTTACAATAAATCTTACAACAGTAAGAATGAAATACAAGCAATATACAATGTAAATATGAAATACAAGTAAGGAAAAGACTTTACAACACTTATTTTGATTGCTTGAATGCTTGGTTGCTTGCTTGCACTTGGAGACCTGATTTGCACCAACAAATCGCCCCAATAGCCCTCAAGAACCAGTTGCTTTTTCCTCCATCACAAGCTCCATATATAGCTTCAACCTGTGCTGGAAAAAGTCTATCAGTCGACTGATCGAGACCATCAGTCGACTGATGCCACTGTTGTCGTGAGACAATGGCTAGTTCCACGTTAGATAAGTCCAACGGAACTACTCGATCGGCGATTGATCACCGATCGATGAAGTCCTCACTCGACCGATCGAGTCTCGACTCCATTCTCGTGGCGAATTCTCGAGCACCACGATCGATCACGATCGATCATTTGATCCGCTAACCTATGGCGGTCATTCACTGGCCATAACCCACGGTCAAACCCTAGTTGACTCGGTCCACCGGTCGCCACATGGCATCGATCGGTGCACACCTCAAACATGAGGTTTTAACTCAAGTATCGTTCCCCCATACTTGCTAGACCACCCTTAGCCTAGACCTAAGCCTTCTAGTCACCTCCATCAGCCTCACGCCTCTCGGATCCCTCCAAGTCATCCATGACTTGTTCATCCATCGCGCTAGCCTTCAGGTGCTTCCGTGCTATATCATGCTAGCAACTTACGCCGCCAAGACTCCGCTTGGACTTTACGCCGCCAATCATTGGACTTATGCTGCCAAGACTCCCGCTTGGACTTTACGCCGCCAATATCAAACCCTTGGACTTCTCAAATGCCAAGACTCAAGCTTGGACTTTCCCTTGCCAACCCATGTTGGACTTTCCTTGCCAACCCATGTTGGTCTTTACATTGCCAAGTGTCCGACTTGGACTTTCCATGACAATTATATTGTCATATGTTTTTGTCGAAACATCAAAACACATCAAAACATTACTCGAGCCAAACTCGAGTCCTGGTCAATCGTGACCTGGGCCGATTGCACCAACAAAACCATCGTCAAACATCAAAATACCCCTCAAGTCAAACTCGAGTCCGGTCAATCATGACCCGGGTCGATTGCACCAACAATCTCTCCAAAATATTGTCAAACATCAAAACACTACTCGAGTCTGGTCAATCGTGACCTGGGTCGATTGCACCAACAGTTTATTCCGAGTTCAAGTTGTTCTAACAACTACTCGATACTTTGGTTATGAGTCAAGTTGATCATCGTCAACTTTGCTAGTCATCCAATGCTGACGTAGCTATGGTTGAGCACTTTGATTAATTCCCAAGTACCCTTAATCAAGCACTACATACCTGGCTGAGCACCGTATGAAAAATCTGAGCACCATGTGTTCTAGCCGAGTATCATATGGAAAATCCAAGCACTATGTACTCTGGCCGAGCACCATATGGAAAAAGAAAAGTTTTACGATCGCTATTCACCCCTCCCCCCTTTAGCGACTATTCGATCCAACAATTGGTATCAAAGCGGGGGCACTCAGATTCGGTGCAACTATCGGTCGAGCATTTTTCTTTTCGTGTTTATTGCTTTAAGTTTTTTTTTCCACACTACTAATCCAAAACAAAGTCTTGGTACATTATTTTTTGGTTGTGTATTTGCAAGTATCAATCGAACTATTTGCTTATAGAGTAGCTAATGGTAAAACGGACATAACTTTTGATACAAGTGGACCCACAAAATATGCTACCCACCAAATCGAAGCTCTCTTGAAGATCTATATTTCTTATTGGGTTTAACCTTGTAACAAGCTATTTTTGACCTCAAAAAATGATGTTTAGTATCTTTTCGGGGACATCGAAGGTTGTAAGTGCTTAGTTCTTTGTTTAGCTTTATGTCTCTTTTATTTCTTATTATTTCCTGCATTACTAATCCAATACCAAGTCATGAAATTCCTTTTGGTTTGTATTTTTATTTTTTAAAATTTTTTGATGGCCATCTTGATGGGTTTAGCACTGTCCGACCTCTGTTCTTCAACGAAGATGACTTCCGTTATTGGAAGGGTCGGATGGAGTGTTACCTCAAGACCCAAGTCGAGATGTGGATAGTCATCCAGATGGGCTTCACTCTACCAACCAATGAAGATAGTGAGTTCATGGATTGCGACAAGTGGATGAACGCCATGAAGCGACAAATAGAGGTTGATGCGAAAGCCACCCAAATCCTGCAGTGCGGCCTCTCCAAGGAAGAACGCAACCACGTCGGCCCCTTCATTAGCGCAAAGGATCTATGGAACAAGCTCATCGAGCTACATGAAGGGACGACCGACACAAAGGTATGCAAACGGGACCTTCTTTTAAATAAATTATTTAATCTAAAAATGCAGGACCATAAGACGACGATGTGACTCCACACAAGGATCTAGGACATAATGAATGGTCTACATTCAATTGGGCAAAAGGTGGAGAACCGAGATGTAATAAGGTATGCGTTAAATGTATTTCCTAGGACCACTTTGTGGGCATCCATGGTTGATGCCTACAAAGTATCTAGAGACCTCTCAAAGATTAGGTTAGATGAGTTATTTTTGGAATTCGAATTTCATGAACAATCTAACACGACCCCGGTCGAGAAAGGTGTAGCATTGGTTGCAAGTCAAAGAAGAAAGGCAAAGGGAAAGCCACCTCCCAAAGAAGACGACTACCAATCGGAGGAAGAAATGAAGACCGAACTAGTCAACCTAGTTCGGAGGATGATCAAAAAGGAAATAAATGCAAGACAATCGAAGAAAGCTTTCCAAGCAACTTGGGAAGAAAAAGAAGACCAAGGCGATGACTTGGCATTCATGGTGAGACCGACGGAGTCCGAGTCTGAGTTCGAGTTTGAAGCAAACTATGAATCCGAATACAACTCCGACGATGAATTCGAGTCAAAACTCAAAGTCGACTCAAAAGAAAAGATCAAGGTAAGTCATTCATTAATCAGAAATTTATATCGTGTCATTAAATTATTAGATAAGAAGTTAGCTAAGTCCGAGTCTAGGGTCGAGTCCTTGCTTAACTCCTCAAGCATGATGCCACCCTAACCTCTTCGACTAGTCAAGTTCGAGAGGCAAACTCAACTCAAGTTGAAAAACTTGAGGAAAAGAATTCTCTTTTGAAAGGGCAAGTTCAAGAGCTCAAGGCTAGGTTGGAAAAGTTCGCATTGGAATCCAAGGGTATTGACCGACTCCTTGGAACTCAAAGAGTCGTGTACAACAAGGTCGGACTCGGGTTTAGAACATCAACTACAAATAGGTCTTACTTATCAATCGTTAATCGTAGTAATCGAAAAATCCAAGCATGGGTCCCTAGGATTATTTTGAACTCACAATTAGGTCCTACTGAGTATTGGGTTCCCAAGGACCAAATCCACTATGTGGATAGACCGTATTGGTTCAATGGTCTAGGGGAGCT
This sequence comes from Wurfbainia villosa, assembly GCA_025175895.1. Taxonomy (NCBI): domain Eukaryota; kingdom Viridiplantae; phylum Streptophyta; class Magnoliopsida; order Zingiberales; family Zingiberaceae; genus Wurfbainia; species Wurfbainia villosa. The sequence continues at coordinate 1,632,719 of JAKLTH010000281.1, forward strand.
AATACTAAAATTGTGTACCCGATCTTTTAGTCCAACCTTACATGCTTAGTTTTTCTTTTAATTTCTAGAATGGTTAGATAGGACAAATGGTTAATCAAACTTGATAACATAGTATCAGGATGCAGCGAGATGATAGTACGTTAGGGAAACGAGGTCTTGTGTATTCGAGCTAGATAAGGCGTATCTAGCTTGGTGCACTCGGCTAAGTTGAACTAGCTGAAGCTACCTTGCCACATCTTAAACTATTAGACCAGGACGTAATTCTAAGTGCATTAAGTGAGCATTTTCTTAAGGTTGGCTTTGTCTAAGGAAGTGGTCATTGTTCCGATCAAAGAAGGCCTCTGTGCCTCGCCACGACCTGGAAGTCACTTTTTGAAAGGCTCACTTAACGATCTAAAGGTTAAATCCGAATCTAACCCAAGGTTGATTAATTTTCAAATCACTAAACTTAACCAAGTAAAGTTGAAATCATCTCACAAGAATATAAAGGTGAGCATGCTTTGAGACACATAGCATGGTTGAGATGGTAAGGACAATTAAAATGAGAATAGCATAATTTTCGAAATATTTTCAAAACTTATAAGAATATGTATCTTCATGATTGTTGCATTAGACATATAAGTTAGGCCAAGTTTAGACCCCTAAACCTTCTAGGTTCCGTGTGATTGACTAAGGGGGAAATACCAATATCAAAGGCTAAAAGTTTCTATATTACAACTCTTTAAACTCTTCAAGGTATTTTGTGAAATCATACTTATGTTTATAACATTTAAGCATTTTGAAATCTTAAATTATGTTTGTAGTAGTTTTTCAAAAACTTACTTTACCAAAACTAACTATTATACACTTTCTCTCAAAAATAAAGCTAGTTTAGCATTGTTGGTGCAGAGGAATGAAAAAACTCAAATTAATCATACACCTTTAGTTACATCAAGGATGCTATACAATCCATAGAACTTAAACTAATGAACTTCAAAGGGACACATGCTTGGACTCTTATACTTATTTCTTCTATTTTTTAATGAAATTTCTTATCCTTCATCTTATAAGTACACCCCCAATCTTATAAATACACCCCTCGCTTTTTCGATATATGACAAAAGGGAGAGAAGAGGGTTTGAAAAAGAACTTACTCATTCCAATTTACTACATGCTTACTCATGCTTATACATGTTTACTATATGCTTACTACATGCTTACTTATGCTTATACATGTTTACTACATGCTTACTCATGCTTATTTATGCTTAATTTTCCTTAACTTTGAATCGGTTTGTCATAGATAAAAAAGGGGAAGATTATTGGTGCAGGGGCACCAGATAATCAAACTTAGGTTTTGATTATGACAAAGGTTTAAAGTTAAGCTATTATTGTTATCTCATGTGTTGTGTTGAGTGTGCAGGAATTGTATTAAGCTAAGCCCAAGGTCAGCGACACTCTGAGAATCTCGAGATAAGAAACCGTGGTGGTCAAGCGACACCAGGAGAACTTCGTTGGAGTCTAGGAACCTCGGTGGTGACCAGAAGCTAAGCGATAGGTCGGGAAGGACCAGAGGTAAGCACTGAGTACGGAGCGATGGTAAGGTCGTGTCCTCTGTATGGGGACTACCATAGGCGACAATCCGACTAAGACTTTCAGAGGAAGGTCTAGGTCAAGGTTAGACGGTAAGGACCATCGTATTTACCATCGGTCATGTATTCTGTGTTAACTCTTTGTTGCAGGTGAATGATCAAGCTAACAGTAGACTGAAGTCTATTGGCAGTCGACTGATCCTACCATCAGTCAACTGCTGAGGGGCATCGGTCGGCTAATGGTCAAGCTGATCATCTCGAAGAAAGTCAAGATAAGCTCCACCAAAAATGGGGGGATGAGGAGATTTAACCTAGATATGGATTTCAACGAGCAAGGGTTTGAAGGGCTATAAAAAATAGGCTTTTCACCTCTTTGGATAATCTAATCTTGCTCCCAAAGTGCTCCAATGATGACAAGCTTCAACGACAACGCTAAGCCGCTGTAACGCTAACTTCATGCCTAAACTCTGGATCTTCTAGTCGGTAGTTTTAATTTTAGTTGTCCTTACTTTACTTATTCTTTATTGTACTCAAGCTTTTACTTGCAAAGAGTAGAGGTAGACTTGTTGCCTCTTCCTCAACTTTGTGTTTTTGTAATCGTCCTCTCCTACCTCCAATGAGGAGGAGACTTTTAGTGGATTATCCCATCGTACGCAGTCTAGGATCGTGGGGCCTTAGAGTAGCAACCTTTTGGTTGTGAACCAAGTAAAAAATAAAAGGTGTTCCTTCACTTTTGCTTAACTTTCATTTCTGCTGCAATACTCGTGTTTTTGACGAAACAAAAAGAAAAGTTTTACGGTCGCTATTCACCCCCTCCCCTAGCGACTCTTCAATCCAACAGTAGGTTCCTGAAGTATTTGAAGATTGCTGAGGACAGTGGGAGTCCAGTAACTATCTACTGTTATAGTCAAGCTGCAATAGCTTTTTTAAAGGATCCCAAATATCACAACAAGGGCAAGCATATATCTATAAAGTATAACTCTATAAGGGATATTGTTGCTAAGAAAAAAGTTATTCTTGAGTATATCCCAACTAAAACTATGCTTGTAGACCCTGTTACTAAGTCCATGACTAAAGAGTCATTTTATGAACATGTAAAGTCTATGGGACTTCAAAAAATGTAACAAAGTTGTTATAACAATCAGATTTTATGAGATAATTTGATTGAGAAATGTCATAATTTATTTAGAATAAATGTTCATGTTACATTCAAATAAAATCTCGGTGAGCATGTTGACAGGTTAACATTGGTTCTCTCACATGGACAATCATCTCTATTTGTTGAGTATAAATAGGGGTAATACCGATGCTTATGGGATAGCTTATGTAACTATATATAAATAGAGACATACCTATAAGCTGAGGTCGCCTTGATAATTGTATCAAGATGAGATCATTTGTAGATTTATGATGGAAGTAAATGAATCAATCATTTACTAAACTTGTATGAAGCCAGATTTGAATTCATGAGTTGAATTCACGATTAGGCATTGAGAATGTCTAGATTGAAATCTTTACAATGTTAATTTGAAGAAAACATGCACTCTTTTTATTAAAGAGAATAATATTGTAACATGTGATTCATACCACATGTGTTATGTAGGATCGAGAAACGTTAGAGGGGGGTGAATAGCGTTCGAAAAATTTTCATTTCTTCGATTAAAGCCAAAGTATGCAACAGAATAATAAAACACAAAACACAAGTTTATTTTTACTTGATTCACAACCAACCGGTTGCTAGTCCAAGGCTCCGTGATCCACGATCACTTCCGATGGGAAATCCACTAAAAGGTCTCTTCCTCGTTGGATATAAGAGACAAATGAAAGGTACAAAGAATGTAGAGGATGAGGTAACACTCCTACCCCTCCTCTTAGCAATTTAAAAGAACAAAGAACAAGAGAAATATTAAATAAACAAAGTACTACCAACTTAAGTGGATGAGTTGTTGAAGCACGGTCGGTGTAATGGCGTTGTTGCATAATGAAGAGCACTTGGATCGATGGAGCAATTAGGAAGCCTTTTTAGTTGATGAAAATGAGTGATTTGCCTCTTATTTTATAGCCTTTTGAACCCTATCTCGTTGAGATCCAGATCTGGATCAAACATCCACATCACCCCTCCTATAGTGGATCTTATCTTGACTCTCCTCGAAGTGATCGGCTTGACTAGCAGTCGATTGATGTCATACAATAGTCGACTAATGGTGGTTCAGTCGACTGTCATTTTCCTTCGGTCGATTGACAGCCTGATAACGCACCTGCAATACGTGGTTAGCACAACACGTCTTTATTGATGGTAAATCCAATGGTTCCTTACCGTCCGACCTCGACCTAGACCTTCCTCTAGAAGTCCTAGTCGGATCGCCGCCTATGGTCGTCTCCGTAAGGAGGACACGTCCTTACCATCACTCCACGCTCGGAGCTTATCTTTGGTCCTTCTAACTTGTCACTTATCTTCCAGTCACCACAGAGGTTCCTTGACTCCCCGAGATTCTTCTGGTGTCACCCGACCACCGAGATTTCTCGTCCCGAGATTCTCCTAGTGTCGTTGACCTTAACAACACTTAGTACATTATCTGCACACTCAACACAACATATGAGATAACAATAATGGCATAACTTTGAATCTTTGTCATCATCAAAACCTAGGTTCGATTATTTGGTGCCTCTGCACCAACAATCTCCCTCTTTTTGTAATTCAAAGTTACAAAACCTCCCCCACAAGGTTACCTCCCCCTTAACCCTAGGTGAGTTTTGAAAAACTAAGTTAAGTGAAATTTTCGAAAAAATTTAACCCCTTACAATTTCTCTCCCTTAACTCCTTGTCTCCCCCTTTTGTCATATATCAAAAATGATTTTGTGAGGGGTGTATTCTTAAACATGTATGTAAAGGAACTCTTAATAACCTTTTCGAAAGAGCATTAAAAATTCAAATGATAGAAGAAATGAGTCCAAGCATGTCCCCTAAAATAATAGTTTCAACATAACTCATCTAATAAGAATGTTCAACTCTATTTGACTCGATTGATATAAGACGATCAATAAGTCTTGATTAGAGTTGGTTATTTTGAAAAATTATACTCCATGATTCATGTTGATGCACTTATTCTACATCTGGAATCAGGAGTAAGGTCCTAACATCTCATGCCCATCTACGTGGCTCAGTACACAATCACATTTAATCTATGTGTTGTGAGATGTGTTGGCTCCTTAAGACTATAGGTTCATGCTTTCTAAGGTAAGCTCTAATCTAGTTCTATGTAACACAAAAGAAAAAAAGATAGATAATAAGTAAACAACAATTCTACTCTACTACGCACATTCCTAATTTTCGTCTAAGCAGACTAAACTCTGCTTCAGGTAATGGTTTGGTAAAAATGTCCACTATGTTCAATTTTGATTCTACGTATTCAAGTTTTACATTTTCATTTTCTACATGTTCTCTTATAAAATGGTGTTTTACTTCTATGTGTTTAGTTCTAGAATGATATATAGGGTTTTTAATTAAGTTAATTGAGCTAATGTTATCAATCAAGATTTTAGTATTACTAAAATTTAATTGGAAGTCTTTGAGAGCGTACTTTATCCAAAGAAGTTGAGCTACACACTCACCCATGGTTACGTATTCGGCCTCGGTAGTAGACAAGACAACACAATATTATTTTCTACTACACCAGCTGACTAGACTCGATCCTAGGAGTTGAAAACAATCATTTGTACTCTTCCTATCGAGTTTACTACTGGCATAATCTGAGTCAGAGTAGTCGATTAGTTCGAACTCACTTATCCTAGGGTACCAGATTCCTATATTTTGTGTTCCTTTTAAGTATCTAAAGATTTGTTTAACTAAGGTTAGGTGTGATTCTTTGGCACAAGACTAAAATATTGAACACATACTTACTGTAAAGAGTATATCGGGTCAGCTTGCAGTTAAGTATAGAAGGCTACCTATTGCACTCCTATAGTATTTTAAATCTATAGTTTTTCCATCTGAGTCTTCTCCAATGTTTACATTGGTTGCCATAGGTGTATAAATTTCTTTAGCATTTTGCATACCAAATTTACTTATTAACTCCTTAGCGTATTTATGTTGATGCATGTAAATTCCTTCTCTTGTTTGTTTTATTTGTAATCCTAAGAAGAAAGTAAGTTCACCTACTAAGCTCATTTCAAACTCACTTTCTATTAGAGAAATGAACTCGTTTAAAAGGGTTGTGTTTGTTGTCCCAAAAATTATATTATCTACGTAGATTTGTGCTATAAAAATTTCTTTTCCTATGGGTTTTACAAATAAGGTTGGGTCAACCACTCCTTTATTGAATCCTTTAGACTTAAGATAGATGCATAGCCTTTCATATCAAGCTCTAGGAGCTTGCTTTAATCCATATAAGGCTTTTCTAAGTTTAAGTACATGGTTAAGTTGGTCTAAGCTTTCAAATCCAGGTGTTGGCTAACATAGACTTCTTCTTTGATAAATCCATTTACAAACACTGACTTGACATCCATTTGAAACAATTTAAAATCTCGATGTGCAGCGTAGGCTAATAGCATTTTAATTGATTCGAGTCTAGCTACGGATGCATATGTTTCATCATAATCTAATCCCTCTACTTGACTAAACCCTTTAGCTACTTACCTAGCTTTATTCCTTATAACTTCACCTTTGTCATCAAGTTTATTTTGAAATACCCACCTTGTTCCAATGATCATTTTTCCTTTAGGTGGGGGTACTAATTCCCAAATTTGACTCCTAGTGAGTTGAGATAACTCTTTTTGCATAGCAATGATCCAATCTGGGTCAAGAAGAGCTTATTCTATGGTTTTGGGTTCGATTTTAGATATAAGTGAGATTTGACTTAGATTCCTATAGGATTCTCTAGTTCAAACTCCTAAATTTGGATCACCTATCACTTGGTCAATTGGATGACTAGCTTGTAGTCTAGATTGATTCGGATTAGAGTTTACACTAGATTCGTTTTGTGGGTTAGGTTCAGGTCTAACTTCATTTTCATTGTTTAATTTAATGTTTACTCCAGGTTCAGTAGACTTGTTTTCTTCATTAAAAACTACATTAATTGTTTCTTCAATTTTTAAGGTTTCATTAGTATATACCCTATAGGCTTTACTAGTAGTTGAATATCCTAGAAATGTGTTGGTAGTTGTTTTAAAGGTAAAATTTCCTAAGTAGTCTTTTGTGTTTATTATGTGTACCTTACATCCAAAGACTCTAAAGTACTTAATATTAGGTAACTTTTCGTAATAAATTTCATAGGAAGTTTTTTGATGTCATTTAACTATTAAAGTTCTATTCTGGACATAGTAGGCAGTATTGACTGCTTCTGCCTAAAACTTATTAGGTAGATTATATTCATTTAGCATGGTTCTAGCAGCTTCTTGTAGGGTTCTATTTTTCTGTTCAACTAACCCGTTTTGTTGAGGGTTCCTAGGGCAAGAGAATTCATGGTGGTATCCGTTTTGATTACAAAAATCGGTAAACTTATGACTCTCGAATTATCCACCATGATCACTTCTAATTCTTTTAATCCTTAGGTTCTTTTCATTTTCTATTAGTTTACATAAATTAGTAAGTTGATCTAAGGTTTCATTCTTATGTTTTAAGAACTTTACCTAAGTGAGCCTAGAGTAGTCATCTACTATTACTAAGCAATATTGACTTCCGTTTAGTGACTTGACTCTATAGGAGTCAAATAGGTCTAAGTGTAGGAGCTCAAACACATTTTTAATTCTTTCTTGATTAGTTAGTTTATGTGGAGCCCTAATTTGTTTTCCTTGTTGACAATCATTACATATTTTATTTTCTAGGTTACCTAGTTTGGGTAGATCTCTAACTAAACCATTTTGACTTATTTTATGTATGAATCTTGGATGGGAGTGACCGAGTCATCGGTGCCACAACCACGATTTCTCTTGCTGTGTCATTAGACACTTGATCGAGGAGTTAGATAGATCTATTATGTAAATATTATTATTCCTAATTCCCTTACGTATAGTTTTTGAGCAATCATTATTTTTAATTAAGCATTCATTTGGCAAAAATATAACCTTATAACTATTATCACATAGTTGACTAACACTTAAAAGATTAAATTTAAAATTTTCAACTAATAGTACTTGACGTATAATAAAGTTAGAGTTTAGCTCAAAATCATTGGATCGGGTGATATTAAGCTAAACTCAATATCACCTAATCCGATGATTTTAAGTTTTCTGTTGTTTCCGAAGGCTATCGATCTTTGGTTTTTGAATCTGAGCTTCGTAAACTTTAGTCGGTCTCCGGTCATATGTCGAGAGTACCCACTGTCCAACATCTATTGATCCTGCACATATAATAGTTGGATCGGATATTGGAATTTTTAAATTAGGTTGGAAATTTTTAACCTAAGATTCATCTCACCCTTTCTACATGATCAAACATGTTAACTTTATATGTTTTTGTGAGATGACTTCAATTTTACTTAGTTAAAATTTAATGATTTGAAGACTAATTAACCTTGGGTTAGATCCAGATTTAACCTTTAGTTAGTTAAGTGAACCTTTCAGAAGATGGCTTCTAGGTTGTGGCGAGGCACAGAGACCTTCTTTGATCGTAACAACAACCACTTCCTTAGACAAAACCAAACTTAAGAAAATGTACACTTAATTCACTTTAGGTTTACGTCCTGGTCTAACTAGTTTAGGATGTGGTTAGATATCTCCAGTTAGTTCCACTTAGCCAAGTGCACCAAGCTAGATACTCCTTATCTAACCCAGATACATGAGACCTTGTTTCCCTAACGTATTAGCATCTCACCATGTCCTAATACTATGTTGTCAAGGTTAATTAATCATTGGTCCTATCTAACCATTATAAAAAAAAAACTAAACATGCAAAGTTACATTAATCAAGAGATTGAGCACACAAGTTTAGTATTAGCTCCCCCTAGATCATTGAACCGATAAGGTCTATTCACATAGTGGATTTGATTCTTGGGAACCCAATACTTAGTAGCACCTAGTTATGAGTTTAAAAAGGTATTAGGGACCCATACTTGGACTCTTCGATTATTACGATTAACGATTGACATGTAAGATCTATTCGTTGTTCTAAACCCGAGTTCGGCCTTATTGTATACGACTCTTTGTGATCCAAGAAGTGGATCAAGACCCTTGGATCTCAAAGTGAACCTTTCCAACGACTTCCTGAGCTCTTGAACTTGTCCTTTCAAGAGAGAATTCTCCTTTTCAAGTTTTTTGACTTGAGTTGAGTTTCCCTCTTGAACTTGATTAGTTGAAGAGATTAGGGTAGCCTCATGCTTGAGGAGTTTAACCTCCTTAAGCAATGACTCAACTTTAGATTCAAACTTAGCTAATTTCTTATCTAAAAACTTAATGGCATTGTATAAGGTATTAATTAAAGACTGACTCACCTTAATTTACTCTTTTGAACCGGATGCGGATCCATGGCTTGTCTTGAATTGTAGCTCGGTGTCGGATCCGGAGTCGGACTCGGTCTCGAACTCGTAGTTGGCTTCGGGTTCGGACTTGGACTCGGACTCGGTTGGTCTTGCCATGAACACCAAATTGTTGATTTGGTCTTCTTCTTCTTCCGGTGATTCTTCTCAAGTCATGTTGAGTGCCTTCTTGGTTTGTGGTTGCTTGTTCTTTAGCCTTGGACACTCGGATTTGAAATGACCTCCCTTATTACATTTGTAGCACTTGTAGTTTTGATTTTGTTTGGGTTTCTTCTACTTAGTTGGCTTGATGGGTCGCCTTCTATTTTTTATCATCTTATGAACTAGGTTGACTAGCTCGGTCTCTATCTCTTCGTCTACCTCCGATTCGTACTCTTCTTCTTCAGGAGGGGGTTTGCTCTTTTCCTTTCTTCTTCCTGCATACAAGACAATATCTTTCTCAACTAAGGCTAAATTAGATTGTTCATGAAGTTTGAATTCAGAAAATAATTCATCTAACCTAATTTTTGAAAGATCTCTAGAGACTTTGTAAGCATCAACCATGGATGCCCACAAAGTTGTCCTAGGGAAGACTCTTAGAGTGTACCTTATTACGTCGTAGTTCTCCACCTTTTGTCCGATGGCTTGTAGGTCGTTTAGGATGTCTTGAATGCGAGCATGGAGTTGGCTCGTGGTCTGGTTTTCCTGCATCTTTAGATTATATAATTTATTAACTAGTAAATCTCGTTTACATACCTTCACATCGGATGTCCCTTCTTGAAGCTCGGTTAGCTTGTTCCAGAGGTCCTTGGCACTAATGAATGGTCCAATTCGATTGAGCTTCTCTTTGGACAAACTACATTGCAAAACTTGGGTTGCTTTTGCATCGGCTTCAATTTGCCTCTTGGTTGCATTGGTCCATTTGTCGAAGTTCAATGGTTCCCCTTGATCGTTGGTGGATAGAGCAAAGCTGGTTTGGATTATTATCCACATCTTGACTTGTGTTTTCATGAAACACTCTATCCGATCCTTCCAATAATAGAATTCATCTTCGTTAAAGAATGGAGGTCGAGCGGTATTATACCCCTCAAGATGGGTCATTTTAAAATCCTTGCAAAAATATGAAAAACAAAAATTCCCAAGACTTTGTCTTGGATTAGTAATGCAGGAAATAACAAGAAAAAAGATGAGAAATAAAAAGCTAAACAAAAACTAAACACTTACGACCTTCGATGCCCCCGAAAAGGTATTAAATGATATATTTTGGGTTAAAAAATAGCTTGTTATGGGGGTATACCTCATAAGAAGTGTAGATCTTCGAGAGAGCTTCGATTTGGTGGGTAGCACATTTTGTGGGTCTACTTGTATCAAAATTTACGCCCATTTTACCATCAGCTACTACAGAAGCGATTGGTTCGGTTGTAGAACTTTAGATACTTGCAAACACACAAACAAAAAATAATGTACCAAGACTTAGTCTTGGATTAGTAGTGCGGGAATAAAATTTTAAATGATAAACACGAAGAGAAAAGTGCTCGACCAGTGGTTGCACCGAATCTGTGCGCCCCCGCTCTGATACCAATTACAGAATTAAGAAATGCTAGAGGGGGTGAATAGTATTAGGAAAATTTTCTTTTCTTTGATTAAAGCCAAAGTATGCAACAGAATAATAAAACACAAAAGATAAATTTATTTTTACTTAATTCACAATCAACCGGTTGGTAGTCCAAGGCCCCGCGATCTTAGATCGCTTCCGATGGACAATCCACTAAAAGGTCTCTTCCTCGTTGGAGGTAAGAGACAAACGAAAGGTACAAAGAATGTAGAGGACGAGGTAACACTCCTACCCCTCCTCTTAACAATTTAAAAGCACAAAGAACAAGAGAAATATTAACTAAACAAAATACTTCTGACTTAAGTGGATGAGTTGTTGAAGACGGTCGGCGTAACGACGTTGTTGCATAATGGAGAGCACTTGGATCGATGGAGCAATTAGGAAGCCTTTTTAGTTGATGAAAATGAGTGATTTACCTCTCCTTTTATAGCCTTTTGAACCCTATCTCGTTGAGATCCATATATGGGTCAAACATCCATATCACCCCTCCTTTGGTGGATCTTATCTTGACTCTCCTGGAAGTGATTAGCTTGACTAGCAGTCGACTGATGTCATACAACAGTCAACTAATGGTGATTCAGTCAACTATCATTTCCCTCCAGTCGATTGATAACTTGATAACTCACCTGCAATACACGGTTAGCACAACAAGTCTTTATTGATGGTAAATCCGACGGTTCCTTACCGTCCGACCTTGACCTAGATCTTCCTTCGAAAGTCCTAGTCAGATCGCCGCCTATGGTCGTCTCCGTAAGGAGGACATGTCCTTACCATCACTTCACACTCGGAGCTTACCTTTGGTCCTTCTGACTTGTCGCTTAGCTTCCAGTCACCACTGAGGTTCCTCGACTCCCTGAGGTTCTCTTGGTGTCACCCGACCACCGAGGTTTCTCGTCTCGAGATTCTCCTGGTGTCGTTGACCTTAGCAACTCGTAGTACATTACCTGCACACTCAACACAATATATGAGATAACAAGAATGACTTAACTTTGAATATTTGTCATCATCAAAACCTAGGTTCGATTATCTGGTGCCCCTGCACCAACATGTTATGGTGACAATAAGGATAGTAGAAGAATGGATCCCTGCTTCTTTACTATGTGAGCCCTTAAGATTATATGTTAATCTCGGTATTTGCCTTAAGTGACTATTTAGATGTCTACTTGAAGTTTTAATTAGCGTCTGCTACTTTAACATGTAAACCTATTGACTATGAATGATTTGATCTATGGAACATGACTAAGAAAATGACTGATTAAAATGAATAGATTCTAGCTAAAAAGGAAGATTATAAAGATTTACATATTTGAAGTTTATTCCTTGGTTGATCCATTTTTGTTATATACAAAATGAATTGTGAATATTAAAATATGGAATATGCTCTTGACATAATGGTCATTTATAAGGGATTAGAGATGTTCATATTAATGTAAATAATTTAATCTGAGTAAATAGCAAGGCATGAATGTCTCTTGGAGAATGGATGTGTGCCACATGGGAAAATGACTATGTGTCAATTGGAGAATGGTTGTGTGTCATATGTTTGGCTGAGTGTCATATGTTGAGTGGCTAAGTAAAATGCGACAACTTTCTTAATGATGATCGCTCTATGAGTAATTATGTAAAGTGTAATAACTTTCTTAGCATGGAATGCTCGATATGCTTGCTGTCACACGAATCATTTTTCTTAAGTATGAATTGGATGTTCTGATTTCGTCTTTGTGAATAGATTGTGACTATCTAGTCTTAGTGACTATAAATCTCTATGACTATTTATCTTTATTCTATTAGTCTGTGTGGCTATTTGGTTTATATGACCGTTTGTCTTTGTGATATAACTTGGATGAGTTTGAGATGTTATAATTACTGTGCAATGACTTTCTTAGCGATGATCACTCTATGAGTAGTTATGTAAAGTGTAATAACTTTCTTAGCATGGAATGCTCGATATATTTGCTGTCACACGAATCATTTTTCCTGTATGAATTGGATGTACTGATTTAGTCTTTGTGACTATCTAGTCTTAGCGACTATGAATCTATGTGAATGTTGATCTTTATTCTATTAGTCTGTGAGGCTATTTGGTCTAGTGACCGTTTGTCTTTGTGATATAACTTGGATGAGTGGGAGATGTTAGAATTACTATGCATACATTGCGCAGCCAATGCATTAAGCAATGTAGTTGCCATACATTATGCAATCAAGGCTTCAAGCATCATGGTTGCACATACGTTATGCAGCTGATGCATTAATTAAGGAAGGAGATGAAATGTCTCCGACAAGAAACCGTCCAAGCTATAAGAACAGAGGAAGGTGTAGTGAAGGGTATATACGAAGGTTGAGAGAGAACATCTGAGACAGTACTGCAGGGATTTGGTTTGTGAACCAAGAAAAACTTTTTGATATTTTATACTATGATTGCTCTTCAGACAACGAGCAAAGATCCGAAGGTCTTTTACAGAGCAAAAAGAAGAAGAACTTAGAAGCGAAAGAATACTTCAAGTGTTTACGACATTTTTAGTCGAATTCATGCATTACATATTGTAATCTTACCAACAATCAAGGACGTTGCAACTGTTAAGGTTATCTAAGAAAATACTTTCTAATTTATTCTGGTGAACAGTAGAGCATATCTCGCATAAAAATTATTTAGCACCCGTTAGAGATCGGTGGGGCAGGGCCAACCATCTCAAGAATTAGTCAGGATGAAGACCTGAATATCTGATGAACAAAAAATAAATAGTACATAGCATATTTTGGTGTTAAAAATTTGCAAAATTTGCAAAGAGAAGACCAAACTGAAACAAGTAGAACCCACATTGAACATAAGAGAGGTCATGATCCATCTCTATAACTTTCAAAGCTATCGAAAAGAGGTATCCACGGAGATGGTGTGTTGATAAGTGCAGTGCAAAATTTGTACAAGGAGTAAAGTTTAATCTCCGTATCAATAAGTTGTTTAATATCCGTGCCGGAATACGTCTTCCACTGTATTTGTTATCGCATCAAGATCAGTACTCATTCATGATTTACTTCCTTTCATATTTATAAAATTGGAGTGAGAAGATTACTAGAGTAACTATTTCAATCTTTTGCACAGAGCTATCGAAAAAAGAGCAAAGAAGTGCACATCAAATGCGGAACTGGAAGAACAATTCGAGGAAAAAGGAGGGATAAGAATGCGCTCAACTAATCTCCATGAATCTGCTCCAAAGATAAGAGAATATACAGATTTACGAGCAAGAGTGAGCATTCGATTAAAATGGAAATGATCAAATCGAATTTATTAAATCTGAACTTATCCAATTTTTTCTGATCATTCAAATCAATCTATTTTCACTATTAAAATAAAAAAATTAAACCAATAGAAAAATTAAATAGTTGAATATTAAAAAAACAAATAAAAAAATATTAAGACTTTTTTACCTTGCAAATGTGATAGGAATAAAGTTGTACAGGGCCTTCGATGTCCACCTTTAACTTGAGGAACTGTCAAATTGCTAGTGAAAAAGATAATTTTTAAACAGATAGGAGTAAATTTTTAAGAATTTTATTGTCATGGATTATCATCGATCTCTTTCTTTATACATTCTGATTTATCTTAGAAATAATCGAAAGAGATTATTAATATGACAATTTTATTTTTTTATTTTTAACTTGAGGAACTGTCAAATTGCTCCCATAAGCATAGTTGAATTTGTATTCAAATGTAAAATTATTAAGAGCTGATTCGTCTTTTATTGGAATTGTTATCCTTTTGTACATTTATCATCCTTCATATGCTTCCCATTCCTTCATGGCTCGTTTCCTCGGTGGATTTTATCATGGAATTTCCATGGTAATTTCGTGGTGAAGTTTCAATTAAAATAATTAAAGTCGATGCACTAGAAATATGTAAAATTATTAGAAAAATAAATAAATATATATATATATATATATAATTTGGAGCCCAATAGCTGTAATTTTAAAAGAAAATATATATAAAAAAAATCGTCTTTAATTTGTTAAGTTCCTCCCATTTGCAACGAATAAACTGAATGGTGACTCTGGTCTGCTAGTTCCTGGCTTTCAATCCAACTCTTCCCTGTGCCTTTCCTAATCCTTGCATCCTTCATCGTAGCTTGAACAAAAGCCTTTCGTTCCCACATACTCGTCGAAGCGTACACCGTAGACAATGCGATGTAAGGCGAAGGGTCGCCTGGTCTCATTTCCATTATCCTTTGCGCCACGAAGTTCACAAGATCGACATCTCCATGGATCTTGCATGATGCAAGCAGAGCTTCCCAAATGAGTTGGTCAGGCTCGAATGGCATTGCGTTTATCAACTCCATGGCATCCCGAAGCTTTCCAGCCCGACCGAATAGATCGACCATGCAAGCATAATGCTCCAGCTTCGGCTGCAGCCCGTGCTCTGCCCTCATCGCACTGAAGTAGCTGCATCCATGAGCTACCAGACCCAACCGGCTGCAAGATACCAGGACACCGACGAAAGTGTAGTCATCTGGTCGAATGCCTTCTTCTCGCATCTTGTTGAACAATTCTAGAGCTTCTCCTTCATGATCATGTTGCGAAAAGGCTGTGATCATGGCATTCCAAGAGACGACATCTCTGCGATTCATCAACTCAAACACCCTCAGCGCGAGGTCTATATGCCCACACTTGGCATACATCGCTATAAGAGAGTTATCGACGGAGAGATCGTCGTCATTCCCTGTCTTCATAGCCCGGCAATGTAACTGTTCGCCGGCGGCGAGACTTGCTATGATAGAAGATGCTCGAATTGCGCCTGAAATGCAATACTTTGGCGGACCGATTCCGCGCCGAAGCATCTCCCTAAACAAGACTATGGCTTCTTCTCCACGTCCATTCTGACCATAGCAAGTCAGCAATGCAGTCCAAGAGATCGTATCTTTCACACTCAACTTCTTGAACAATCTCTCCGCCTTTTCGATCCGATTGCATCTTCCATAAAGTGTGATCAAAGCATTGCAAACCGATACGTCTGCTAAGAATCTATGTCTCAGAGCATAGCCATGAATCTCCTCTCCCAACCTCAGCTCTTCCATGCCTGAACAAGCTCCAATGGCGCTTGCAAGCATGAAACGATCAACGACCACGTTGTTCCCGATCATGCTTCTGAAGAGATTTATCGCGTGCAGATCATAGCCATTTTGGGTGTAGGCGACGAGGAGTGATGTCCACGAAACCACATCCATGTTCACCCTGGCAGAGAGCCTTACTGCTTCGTCGACGCTGCCACACCTTCCGTACATCGATATCAGAGCGCTTCCCAGTTGGTCATCGACCTGGACGCCGAGCTTCAGAACGCACCCATGCACCTGCTTGGCTTCACGGAGCCTTTCAGGTTCGTCGAAAAGCTTGATCAAACTGACGAATGTTCTGTCGACCGGCCAAATTCGATTGCCGATCATGTCCCTGAAGACAGCGAGAGCCGCTTCTCGCATCTGATCGTCGCGGCTGGTAGCCAGGCAGGTGATGATGGAGGTGCAGATGACTGCATCCCTTTGATGAGTCTGGTGGAAGGTGCTGAATGATTCCTTAAGCTTCCCGCACTTGCCGTACATGTCTATCAGCGTGCTCGATACGAACCGGTCTCTCTCGACGCCCAGCTTGACCGCGGCGCAGTGCGTTTGCTGCCCAGCTCTCAAGTCCCTGGCGCGAGAGCAGCCCACTATCACGGTTCCGAGATGGCTAGCGAGAGGAAGCTGGCCGTCGCAGCCGCGAACCCTTCCGGCCAGGAGTTCCTTCAGCGACGCCACGGCGGAGTTTAGATCGCCGGACAGCGCGGAGCGAGAGACCGTGGAGGAAGACGTGGTCACATTCGGGTGAGGCATTCCGTCGAACAGATCGCGTGTGTCGGCGGGCATGGAGAGGGACGCGTAAGCTCGGAGAAGGCCGTTGCAGAGGAAGGTGGAAGGGAAGCGGCCGAGCTTGAGGGAGAGGCAACAGACTTCTCGTGGGTTTTTCCTATGCTTGAGGTACCTAGAAAGCTCGTCGGAGAGGATCGGAGAAAGCTTGTCGGAGAGGCTCATCGATGTCTTCTCTTTTCATAATTAAGAATTTCTGGACGTTTTTGAAAAAAAAAAAGGACGGAGCGTTCGAAGTGGGTTTTCCCTGGTTAGTTTAAACGCCCTTTTGGAGTTTCTTTTATGCCCTTCCTTTCTTTAAATTATCTCTGTTTTACGTCGATCTGATTCGTTTATATTTGATCATACGAACCATATTAAACATGAATTTTGAATATTCAATACGTTAAAAATGGCATATAAGGAACTAGAAATGCATTTCGCCTAAAATTATCGGGTTTAAAAGGATCATCTACTCTTCCTTCTTCTTCTCTCGATGTCGAGCTTGATCTTCCAAAATGTCGCAGAAATTGCTCGCCAATTCTTTGCTCTCGCCGATACCAATTTGTTCCGCGAAGCCCCGGTCGAAGAATTCCAGGAATTTGCGCATTTTTTGTTCGATCTGAAGCCGTGGACTCTGCGAAGAAGGCGGAAGCGATGTCCGTCCCGGTACCGTCGAAGTTGTCCGAATCGCCGGTAGCGGAGGCGTACGGAGGACCGTACCCGGGTGGAATGGGGCCCACCTCCGCAGTTATTGGACGGTGAACAAGTCGGAGTGGCTCAGGCAGAGGGCGCCGCAGGGGGAGAAGTACGCGATGCTGCAGGAGTCGCTCTCGGAGTTGAAGCTGAACGCGGTTTGCGTCGAGGCGCAGTGGCCAAACATAGAGAGGTCATAGTGGTTTCTTGATCGAAATTTATTCTTGGTTTCTGGCATCAAAATTTTGGAACTTTGGTGGTAAATAGCTGCCACTTCAATTGTTTCTGATAGTTGATATAGACTACAACTTATATCAGTGTTTTTTTCTGAATCATGTGAATGATATAAAGATCTTTTTGTTATTAATGTTATTATTTTCATGCCAAGTATAAGGATTCCAGGGATTAAACAGATTGCATGATTACAAGCGGAACAATTGCGTGCACATAAACCACTGTTCTTAAATAAATAGTTCTCTCTGTGAGATTGTTTATCCTTTGTGCGGCATCAATTTGGCACCAGAACCCTGTGTGAGTTTTGCTCGCTTCCGTGCTGCAACATAATAAGTTGAACCTTACCAGGACTTTGGTGTTTTGGATGCAGTGTTGGAATGGAGGGGGAGGAGCTGGTGGTGAAGGTGATGGTATTGCAACAGCCACAATTATGCTTCTAGGAGATACATGCACCCGAGGATGTAGATTCTGCTCCGTTAAGACCAGCAGAAACCCAGCGCCACCAGATCCCATGGAGCCAGAGAACACATTGAAGGCAATTGCTAATTGGGGGTAGTTATTTTCATTCATGTTAAAATTGTATGCATTTTTATATTGTAACCATGGTATGCTCTTGAGCTCTCTATTTGGATTTTTGTTATTGACTAGTTGTCCTATTAAATTGAGAATTAATCAGAAAGTTTTCATGTTCAAGAAGCTGTAGTCATTTCATTCCATTAAATATCAACTTTTAACTGACAGCTAATGTTCAGAATCACAGTAAATGGAAATAACGAAAGTAAGTGACAATTTAATTTTCATTTAGGCAATATAATTATAGCAATTAAGTTAGCAATGAGTAAGCTGCATTCTTGTGCTTGAGTTCAAAGTATATTGTTTCCTAATTAGTGATTGAATTTCATTAGCCAAAGCATTGTATTCATTTCATAGTTGAAATGTTTGAAAGGGTGGACTATGTTGTGCTTACGAGTGTTGATCGTGATGACTTGCCTGATGGTGGAAGTGGTCACTTTACGGAGACAGTAAATGCTTTGAAGGTTTGTAAAATTTTCTTTTCGTACTCTAGTTTCTATAAGTGCTTATTGTAGAATTTTGGGGCTATAATTGTAATTATAAATTGTGAATGTCATCAATTAAATAAGTCAAAAACTAATGTGATCTTAATTTTGTAATTAAGGAATTTGATTTAAGGATTTAATTGTTATGAATAAAATATTGTGAATATCATGTGCTAATTCTGATTTGTTGAGGCGTCAAATTAGAAATAGGCAATCTTTGGATTATATAAATAATAGGTTATGGTCCCAGTTTGTAGAACGACACTTTCTTCGTTTTATTTCCCATCGACAAAACTCTCTAGAAACCTAAAGAAATCTGCAAATTGAAAATCATCTCCCAGGATTAAAACTATGGATTCCGGTACGCTTCCGCAACTTAGGTTATTATCATGTTTGTTATTTCTTAAGAGTGGATTAGAGATTGAGATTATGGATTGGAATTTTACCAATTCTATCAATTGGTATCAGAGCAATCTATTTCCAATTCATAAGAGATAATTATAAAGTTTGTTTTATTTTTATCTAAGGTATTATGGATTCCGTGGGTTCATTTTGATCGTTCGATTGATTTCATCGAAGAATGCATTTTTCTTCTCTTGTGACGTGATGATGTCTGTTTGGTTTTGATCCTCGATTCGTTCAAGAATGTGTTAAATTGCGATTCCGAGTTTCGGTGGTCTCTGCCGCCGGGTGGTAAATCCATCTAACCCTGCCTCTCAAATGCGGATTGGAAATTGATGGTATGTGTAATGATGATGATTATTGTCATGAAAATTGAAACCTATTAAAAATAAAATAAATATGACTTCGATGGAGGAGTCTGGCATGAATGTTAGGGCTTGGGATTTGAAACTGTTTGGGAAACAAGTGGCAGCCACCACCATGCAGTTACAATTTTGGTTAATTAATTTTTTTTAAAAAAAAAAACTGACACAACGTCAAGACAACGTGGTGCAACATTTTTTTTTTATGTGTTAATAAAAAAAAACTGACGTAACAGTTGAATTTGGATATAATTATTCTTATTTTATCCCCTTTTAATCATAATCCATTAAATTAATTAAATTATTTGGATATAATAATTTAATTAATTTATTTTATAATACAGATTTCAATATTAAATGGATTATATGAATTTCTTTAATATTTATTATTTCAAATTTAGTTAAATTTAAATTATATGTCACCAAAGTGATCTCTATTACTTGAATTTAATTTTATTTGAAATATTGAGATATTATTCAAGTATTAGATCAGGTGTAAATGTGTATATTTATGTGAGTATTAATCGGCCCAAAGGAAGATTTATACTTATCAAAATTATACATTTACTTGTGATAATAAACACGTAACAATTATAAGGTTACAATTGTTATTTTTATGAATTTAATGAATCGATCCAAAGATAGATTTATTATTTGTCATTCATTATTGTTAGTGTTTGATTATTACAACAAGAGTACCACTTGCAAAAAATATTATTGTCCAAAGACTTGATATTATTGTTGCACTAGGTATCTTTAGATGGGATTTACTATTTATTTTAAATTTCATCATAATGAGCATGTTAATTATGTTATTGTTCTTGTGTTCTTTTTCAGCAAGTGTTGCTACTATTTCTGCTAACTTAAATTCAGTGTCGATCCTTAATGGTACAAATTTTAAGGATTGGAAGGAGAACATTCTCATTGTTCTTGGCTGCATGGATTTAGATCTTGCGCTCAGGACAGAGCAACCTACTACTCCTACGGATTCTAGTTCTTCTGAACAGAGAACTAAATATGAGAAGTGGGATCGCTCTAACCGCATGAGTCTTATGATCATTAAGCGCGGCATACCAGAGGTTTTAGAGTATTTGTGTCTAATAGTATCACTAAAGCTAAGGAATATCTCGATGAGATTGAACAACGCTTTATTAAAAGCGATAAGGCGAAAACAAGTACACTTCTTAAAAACTTGATTTCCATGAAGTATAAAGGCAAGGGAAATATTCGAGAATATATCATGGAGTTTTCCCACCTTGCATCAAAGTTAAAAGCACTTAACCTTGAATTGTCGGATGACATGCTTGTGCATTTAGTGCTTATTTCTCTTCCAATCCAGTTCAGTCAGTTTCAAATCAATTATAATTGTCAAAAGGAGAAATGGACTCTTAATGAGCTCATATCATACTGTGTTCAAGAGGAAGAGAGGTTAAAGCAAAACAAGATTGAAAGTGCCTATTTGGCAAGCACCCCTAAAGATAAGGGTAAGAAAAGAAAGAATGAGGCTACGAAAGGTTCTTATGCGAAGAAACAACAGCAGGATAATGACAAGAAAGGTTGTTTCTTCTGTAACAAGCCTGATCATGTCAAGAAAGAATGTCCTAAGTATCATGCCTGGCGTGCGAAAAAGGGTACATTTTTAAATTTGGTTTGTTCTGAAGTAAATTTAGCTTCGGTACCTAGAAACACTTGGTGGTTAGACTCCGGTGCTACTACTAACATCAGTGTTTCAATGCAGGGTTGTCTGAGCTATCGAAAGCCAAGTGATGCTAAAAGATGCATCTATGTGGGTGATGGCAAGTCGGTTGAAGTGGAAGCCATATGGCATTTTAGATTGTTGTTAAGCACTGGTTATTATTTAGACTTAATAGATACTTTTGTTGTACCGTCCTTTAGACGGAATTTGGTTTCTGTTTCTTATTTGGACAAATTAAGTTATTGTTGTTCGTTTGAAAACAGTCAGTTTAGTTTATCTATTAATTCTACTATTGTTGGAACTGGTTCACTTATCGTTTATGACAATCTCTATATGCTTGATATAAATGCTTCTTATATTGAAACTCTAAATGTGGAATCACATGGTACTAAGCGAAAATTTAATAATGAAAACTCAGGTACATTATGGCATAAACGTTTAGGGCACATCTCTAGAAATAGAGTTGAACGACTTGTATCAGATGGAATTTTACATTCCATTGATTTTACGGATCTAGATATTTGTGCTGAATGATTAAGGGAAAACAAACCAAAAGAAAGAGAGAATGTGCATATAGAGCTACAGAAATATTAGAATTGATATATACGGATGTTTGTAGACCATTTCCAACACCTTCTTGGAATGGTCAACAATATTTTGTATCATTCATTGATGATTATTCTAGATATGCATACGTGTTTCTTATTCATGAAAAGGCTCAAACATTAGATGTTTTCAAATCATTTAAGTTTGAGGTCGAAAACCAACTCGACAAAAGAATTAAGAAAGTCAGATCTGATCGTGGTGGTGAATATTACGGTAGATATGACGGTTCAGGTGAGCAACGTCCAGGACCTTTTGCTCAATACCTAGAGGAGTGTGGAATCGTCCCACAGTACACCATGTCAGGCTCGCCAAGCATGAATGGTGTAGCTGAACGACGAAATCGGACTCTTAAAGATATGGTAAGGAGTATGGTTAGTCATTCAACTTTGCCAACATCACTCTGGGGAGAAGCATTAAAGACAGCAGCTTACATTCTAAATCGAGTACCCACTAAAGCAACTACTAAAACACCTTTTAAGCTTTGGACAAAGCGAAAGCCCAGTCTAAAACATTTTCATGTTTGGGGATGTCCAACTGAGGCTAGACCCTATAGGCCACATGAAAAGAAATTAGACTCTAGAACAGTAAGTAGCTACTTTATTGGATATTCTGAGCGATCAAGGGGCTATAAGTTTTATGATTCCAAAGTAAAGAATATCTTTGAGACGGGAACTGCAGCATTCTTTGAGGATATTGAGTTTGGGGGGAAGAATAAAGTAACAGACATTGTCTTTGAGGAGGAATGTATTCCTACTACTCTTGAAGAGGAAATAGTTTATATTCCTATGATTGCTTCTGATAATGATCAGAATTTTATTCCTATTAGTGATCAGGATGCAATACAAGTACAACAGGACATTGTTAATCAACTCCCAGAAGAACAAACTCAACAGCCTCAAGAACCAATGCATGAAGAACAAGTGTCTTTACGTAGATCCACTAGAGAAAGGAGGAGTGCTATTTCGGATGATTACATAGTACTACTCCAAGAACATGAGGAAAATCATGACATGGCGGAGGATGATCCAATCAACTTTCATCAAGCCATGCAAGATTCACATTCTCAAAAGTGGATTGAAGCAATGAATGAAGAGTATAAGTCAATGCAAGACAATAATGTTTGGGAACTTGTCCTATTACCAGAAGGTGTGAAACCTATTTGTTGTAAATGGATTTTTAAAACCAAAAGGGATTCAAATGGTAATGTGGAAAGATATAAAGCACGTCTTGTAGCTAAAGGTTATACTCAAAAATATGGGATTGACTATAAAGAAACCTTTTCTCCAGTTTCAACGAAAGACTCTTTTAGGACAATCATGGCACTTGTCGCACACTTCGATATGGAACTTCATCAGATGGATGTCAAGACAGCTTTTCTTAATGGAGACATTGAGGAAACAATCTATATGGTGCAACCAGAATATTTTGTATCGGGAGATCCAAAGAGCATGGTTTGCAAACTTAAGAAGTCCATCTATGGATTAAAGAAAGCTTCTCGTCAATGGTACTATAAATTTCATCAAATAATCATCTCATTTGGTTTCGAGGCGAATGTGGTAGATGATTGTGTGTATCATAAGTTCAGTGGGAGTAAGCACATTTTTCTGGTTTTATATGTTGATGACATTTTGCTTGCCACAAATGATATAGGTATATTAAACGATACCAAGAGATTTCTATCTAGATATTTTGAAATGAAAGATCTTGGTAATGCATCTTTTGTATTAGGAATCCAAATACACCGAGATCATTCTCAAGGTATTCTTGGATTATCACAAAAGAACTATATCGATAAGGTGCTTAAAAGATTTGGCATGCAAGATTGCAAACCAGGAAACACCCCAGTCGCTAAAGGAGATAAGTTTAGTCTTAAACAGTGCCCTAAAGGAAGCCTCGAGACTCAAGAAATGCAAAAGATTCCATATACTTCAGCAGTAGGAAGTCTTATGTATGCTCAAGTTTGTACGCGTCCGGATATTGCGTACATTGTTGGAGTGTTGGGCAGATATTTAAGCAACCCAGGAATGGATCATTGGAAAGCAGCAAAGAGGGTAATGAGATATTTAAAAAGAACTAGTGATTACATGCTCACATATAAGAGGTCAAATACTCTTGAGATCATGGGATATTCTGACTCTGATTTTGCTGGATGCCAAGATAGCATGAGATCCACTTCAGGCTATATTTTTCGGTTGGCTGGCAGAGCTATCTCTTGGAGAAGTGTCAAACAGACACTGACAGCTTCTTCCGCCATGACAGCAGAGTTTATAGCATGTTATGAGGCATCTAATCATGGAATATGGCTGAAAAATTTTATCTCTGGATTGTGTATTTTGGGAAGGGTTGAGAAACCACTGAAGTTATTTTGTGACAATAGATCAGTTGTATTATATTCCAACAACAATAGGAGCTTAACAAAATCGAAGCACATCGATATTAAGTTCCTTGTTGTGAATGAAAGAGTACAAAGTGGACAGATTTTGATAGAACACATAGGTACAAACTCCATGATAGCAGATCCTTTGACGAAAGGTCTACCGTCCAATGTCTTTTATGAGCATACCACTCATATGGGTGTTATTCAGTTTGGTGAAATTTACTAGTGGGAGTTTGTACTGTATTTGTTTTCTATATATGTTTGGTTATGTCTCTGAAACTTATGTATTTAGAGATTTTCTGATCAGATATAATGTTTAATGTTTACTTCATTACACTTTGTATAACTTAAGTTAAAGTTTTGATCTCACTTTGGTTAAGGAGGACCAGTTGAAAATTGACATGAATAGATCACCTTGCATGTACACAAATTCATAATTGATCTATGTTATTTGATTATATTGATATACGTGACCATTGATGGTTTAGTTGTGACAGATATAACAAAGACTGCATTGATCCTATGTCTATATAATCAATGGACGAGATTGTTGAGGAAGCCCTAAGGTTATGATGACAAAAGTTTTGAGCTCACTAAGGTTAACATATTTATAAGTTTACACATATAGCTCAGTGAGAGATTGTTAGAATTTTGGGGCTATAATTGTAATTATAAATTGTGAATGTCATCAATTAAATAAGTAAAAAACTAATGTGATCTTAATTTTGTAATTAAGGAATTTGACTTAAGGGCTTAATTGTTATGAATAAAATATTGTAGATACCATGTGCTAATTCTGATTTGTTGAGGGGCCAAATTAGAAATAGGTAATCTTTGGATTATATAAATAATAGGTTATGGTCTCAGTTTGCAGAACGACATTTTCTTCGTTTTGTTTCCCATCGACAAAACTCTCTAGAAACCTAAAGAAGTCTGTAAATTGAATATCATCTCCCAGGATTAAAACTATGGATTCCGGTACGCTTCCGCAACTTAGGTTATTATCATGTTTGTTATTTCTTAAGAGTGGATTAGAGATTGGAATTCTGGATTGGAATTTTACCAATTCTATCACTTATACATGTAGGTGCGAAGTATGATGGTTTCTCACAGCTGTTTTATTGTGTTCCAGAAACTCAAACCTGAAATATTAGTGGAATGTTTAACTTCTGATTTTCGAGGTGATCTTGGGGCTGTTTCATTGTTGGTAGATTCTAACCTTGAGGCGATTGCAAAGAATTGTCAGAGATCCTCGAGCAGGGTAAGAAATACTCAAAAGTGATTATTCATTGTTAATTGATAATCTCAGAAAATGAGTCTCACTTTATTTGATATAACTGACAAACATGGAGAAAGTAACCTATACATTGCCGTTACTTTAAACCATACAAATCGAATGATACACCTACCTGATATTCGTGAGTACCAAGTTTTATCATGTTTGGGCAGGTATGAGCAGAGTCTATCAGTCCTGAAGCATGCGAAGGTACACAAGGAGGGGACGGTGACGAAGTCTTCCATCATACTTGGTCTTGGTGAGTCAGATGAAGAGGTGAAGGAAGCAATGGCTGATTTAAGGGCCATTGATGTTGATATTCTTACATTGGGCCAGTACTTACAGGTCTGATGATATGATGCAACTTAGAATGGAAGCTGAGTATTTTTTTTCTTAATCCTTTATATACATCTGTTTGTTTTAGAAATCCTTTGCAGCCAACACTGCTACACTTGACAGTCAAAGAGTATGTAACTCCTGAGAAGTTTGCTTTTTGGAAAGAGTATGGAGAATCTGTTGGTTTCCGTTATATTGCTAGTGGACCTCTGGTGAGTATGATTGTATCTTCTGATGCTAACTAAAATTTTTGTGTTTGTTAGAAACTTTTGCAGACGAAATTGTTTGTTATATTTCTTCATGAGTCTAGTTATCAAAATGTGATTATTCTGATTGAAGTGTTATTTTCATGTAACTAAGAGATAACTGTTTAATTTCTTTATCTTGTATCTTGTATCAAAATCAGACAATAACCGAGCTTCAAAAGTAAATTGTGGGGGCAATTTGGAGTTTGTTTTTTTTTTTTTTTTGCATCACATTACATTTTTTTCGGCAGTCAAACTTTCTCATTTTCTGTTGGCAATTCACAATCTTTATATGTTTGATGGCACTTTTTAGGTTCGGTCTTCTTACAGAGCAGGAGAACTTTTTGTTCAGAAATTGATGAAAGGTTCCAAGATACCCGCAAATAAAACATAGCGATCATCTGGTGCACTTCAGCCCCTTTCGGTAATTCCATCTCTATTCTTTTATCAACGTAAACATATTAAAAAATAAAGAGAAATGAGGGATTAGAAGAGAACAAAAAGGGTAGAAACAAATGAATTTTGAATGTGAATTTCGATAGCTAGTGTTTTGATAGGTTTTTGTGAGTTCTGATTGTCTTTTACTTAGTACAAGCATTCTAATACTCCTATTCCTCATTCAAACTTTCGATTCTAATACTTGTTTTGATTTATTGCCGTGATGGCTAAGACACAACGGTGTTTGTAGAAGTGGCATGGGTCAATTTCGGAGGAGGTCTAAAATTCTTTCTTGGATGCAAATGACCCGTACATGTCTTGGTCACCATGTCAAAGCTCATAGGATCCTCCATGATTTATCTCCACCACAATGGCCGTTGGACAGGTCGATGGGAGCCTTCAACTTTTTCAGAATGGACTTCCAAAATTATTTGCAGATTATAAATGAAGCATTAAAACTTGTTTAACCTAATTCTAAGATCATAAAATTTATTGTAAACTAGATTGCATTGCATAAATAAGTCATGCCAAATTTAATGGATATAAAGTGATTCAAGTAAATAAGGAGATGATATAGTGGTTGAAGTGGGTAAAATGATTATTAGACAATATTAGCAAGTTCAAATAACATAAATTTGATAGAGATTTAATGGATAGGTTATTGTTAAGTTTGAAATGTAGAGGATTCGTTGATCGCTAGAGGGGGGTGTGAATAGCTCGTTTCATCGCTCGATGGAGTTCGTTCGTGCTTGTCTCTACAATCTTCGTTAGCGCAGCGGAATATATATAATAGCAATAACAAAAACTAAGACAAACACAAGTACACAATGATGTAATGTGATTCAGAATCGAAAGGTTCCTACTTCACGGATTGAGCTCTAAAGAGCTCTAGCGATGTCAATCACACACCACTAATAAACACTCTTTCTCGACACAAGTCGGAGGCGGAGAAACCCCTTACAATGATTACACTAAGTAATACGAAAGATACAAACTAATACAAGAATGAAATACAATGAAAGTAAAGAAAAACACTTTACAAGAGCACTTTGGTTGCTTGATCTTTGATTGCCTTGGACTAGCCT
Organism: Wurfbainia villosa; assembly: GCA_025175895.1. NCBI lineage: Eukaryota > Viridiplantae > Streptophyta > Magnoliopsida > Zingiberales > Zingiberaceae > Wurfbainia > Wurfbainia villosa. The sequence continues at coordinate 1,660,034 of JAKLTH010000281.1, forward strand.
TGAAGGACTGGAAAGCACCAACTATCCCCTTCAATTCGCCCAAGAAAAATCGCTGCACAATCCCCCTTACCGAGCTCTGCTGCCTGGGCTGATTTTCGCCTGACAGTTGATTGATCGGGACCATCAGTCGACTGCCCCTGTAGCCGTTGTTTCACAACGGCATTATCCACACTGGAAAAATCCAACGGATCCATCATCAGTCGACTGATTATACCCATCAGTCGATTGGTGACTCAATCAGTCAAGTGGTCGGGCCGATCACTCGACTGGAGACCATTCTGTGCCCGAAATACCGAGCATCAGTCGACTGATCACAAGATCAGTCGACTGCTCGGTCCTCTGGCAGTCGACTGTTGGGGCACTTCCCGCAATCAATCCCTAGTTGACTCACACCAGTCGACTGTCACATGATACCAGTCGACTGATACACCTCAAACATGAGGTTTTAACCCCAAATATGAGGTTTAACCCAAGTATGGTTCTCCCATACTTGCTAGACCACCCGTAGCCTAAACCTAAGCCTTCTAGCCACCTTCGTCAGTCTCGCGCCTATCGGATCCCTCCAAGGCATCCATGACTTGATCATCCATACGCTAGCCTTCAGGTGCTTCCATCGGCTATGTCATTGCTAACGGTGTCTACACCGCCAAAACACATTGGACTTACGCTGTCAAGACTCCGCTTGGACTTTACGCCGCCAACCATTAAACTTATGCTGCCAAAACTTCACTCTTGGACTTTACGCCACCAATATCAAACCCCTTGAACTTTCCAAATGCCAAGTACTCATGACTTGGACTTTCACCGCCAAGACTATACCCTTGGGCTTACGTGGCCAAAACTACACTCTTGGACTTTACTTGTCAACCCATGTTGGACTTTCCATGTCAAGACTCATGTTTGGACTTTCTTCATGACATGGTCAACCCTAGTCAACCATTAAGGTCCCCTCGAGTCAAACTCGAGTCCGGTCAATCGTGACCCGGTTCGATTGCTCCAACAACCTCCCCAAAATATTATCAGACATCAATGTCAAACCTTCATGTCAAACATCAAAACATCGCTCGAGTCAAACTTGAGTCCGGTCAATCGTGACCTGGGCCGATTGTACCAACAATCTCCCCCTTTTTGATGTTTGACAAAAACACATACCTTTGAGTTAGAACACTAACTCAAATCTTCTTACCAATTATCCCAAATTGGTAATCTTATAAATTCTCCCAAAAATATTCTCCCCAAACATTCTCCCTCTTTTTTACTAACATCAAAAAGGTTTTCTCTCCAAGAATGTCAATGTCTCATGTCCCAATGAGATATTATAATCTCCCCCTTGGTCCAAAAATACTTAGGATGTCTACAATCTTCCTAGTGATAAGTCTCATATCACTCAAGAGAGACAATCCTATACACTCTCCTAATTTTCAAATTGGATATCTCTAAATTTCATTTTCCCCTTCATGAGGAAAAATATCATCCATCGTCCCATGATGGATACCTCCCCCTAAAGGTTTACTCCCCCTTGACCATTGCACCAACAATATCCTTGGAAAGTCCCTAAGCCAATAGGAACTCTAAACTATCAAAAATAAGGTCTAAAGTTCAACCTTAAACTTTCTCATACCTTAAATTTGATACATCACCCTAACAACTCTCCTAATCCATATCCAATGGATTTTCACCCTTTATAATGCTTCCCAAAGCATATCCTAGGGTTAGGAGTGGTTAGGGTGTTAGTAATATATGAGAGATGTCCTAAGGCAATCGCCTTATGTATGAACCATTTATATGATAAATGAAGATTCACTATTTGAGTATACATGTTTAATGTATTTGATTGGATCTTAAACTCATTTTGAATGTCCACGATACGATTCACAAGATGAGAGAATTTGTGATTGGATCACAACTAGTGAGTATCTCTACATGTGTAATTGTGATGTATCGGAATTATCCCTAGTCGATGAATTGATGGATTTGGACACCATCAATTCTGTCGAGACTAGCACGAGGTATACTCTTTGGTGTATCCAAGCAGCTGATTCTCACTGGCTGGAGACATAGTGATGTCCGGAGTTAATCGTGGATGCTAGTTATGGTAACTAGTTCATTGGAGTGACCAGCCGTAAGACTTCATATGGTTCTCTGCATATATAGATATGTCAATGAAGTTCTTACTGTGGCTTAAGTGCGATGTTCCTTTGACTTGCGGTATTCAAGTCATCTTGATCATGGAGACTTATGCTTTGACATCTTAAGCAAACATCTCTGAGGAGATGTGGACCCGGGATGATTGGGTATAAGTCGAAGTGATCGAAGGTGTTTGAATAGCCTATAAAGGATTCACCACTCCTTGCGAGGAGATGTATACCCATGGCCTCTCGTCGGATTGTTACTAAAGTCTTTGGCCAAAGCATTACATGTTTAGAGTAAAGTACTCTCGATACATGTGCAAGAACTAGAATCCGTGGGCGAGAAATGATACTTGGGCTAGGTGTGGCGTAGTCGACCTAGTGGGGCCGACACAATAGACCATGTCTGAACCAAGTGGGTATAAGATGAGTGAAGGAATGGGGCACGATTCATTCGAGGCTCAAGGGTTTGAAATAGTTCGATCAAGCTGATCTTTTCGGTTAATTGGGGATCATGATGTACTACTAGGTGCCACTCATGATCGTCTATAATTAATGGTTAATTATAGACGGCCAACATAAACCGAGAACCTATTTGGTCACACGCACAACGAGTGTAATCCAAAGGATATAAACGAGCTTGAGAATGGGATTCTCAGACCGAGAGAAACTATGTTTGGTTGGACCAAACATAAAGCGAGCATGAAATTGTTTCAGTCGCAATGGAAGCGTGGATGGGCCGTGTCTTATGAAGACGTAATGGATGAACCAAAATGGTTTGGTTCTAATCCAATGGAGGAGGATAAACCAAAGGGTTTGGTTTATATTAAACGAATGAACCAAAGGTTGGTTCGGTTCGTTTTAACTTAAAATAAACCATCATGGTTTGGTTTATTTTAACTTATCTTAATGGAGCGGGTTAACGGACTTTATGGATATGATCCATTAACCATTAAGAGAATTAGTTCTCTATAAAATAGGGCTTAAACCCTAATCCAAAACCCTAATCAAGAGTTGCCGCCCAACCTTGTGTTGCCGCCCCTCCCTCTCCTCCCCTAGTCGGCGCCAACCCTAGGATTGTCGCCGCCCAGGTTTTGTGCCGCCGTCCAAGTCATTGTCGGCGACCAAGCTTCAGCCGGTGAACACTCCGGCAACCCTCCGGTGATCCCCTATAGGTTTGGCATCAAGGTGAGGCTTTTCTTTCCTTGGTTGGCCGGCGCCTATATCCTCCACCAAGCTGTCCAGTTTTCTGGACAGCTTCTCCTCCTCTCGTCGGAGCGTCGTTTGGACGATGGTTAGTGCTCCGACAGCGGCTAACTTACCGGGGATTTGATCTCCGGTAATCCTCTGAGGTGGAGGACGAAGGATTCGTCAATTGGTTGACGAATACCTCTCCGGAGAAGCGAGTTTTGAGAACTCGTTTTAGGATCCGAATTTGGATTCGGATCGTGATCATCTCTCGATCACGTCGTCTTCAACACGAGGCTAGTAACCCATACGAAGACGAAGCTCGTGACTTAGCAAAGTCATCCCGAGGAGCTCGGCGTGGATACGGATAGAGACGATCCTTACGAGGATCGTTCCGGTTGATGTCGTTCCCGCTACACGTCATACGAAAGGTATAACGTAGATAATTTCTTTTATTGCAAATTTTAATTTACGGTTATGTCTACACTTGTTGTAATAGCATGCGTGTGCTGTGTGTGTTGTAATAAATATAGATTTATTATTTTTAATTGCTTCCGCTGTGCTCATGTTTGCGAAACATGATCGAACACACACACGCCGCGGTGCCGGAAACCCAACAGTGGTATCAGAGCCCAGGTTGTGTTTCGACATAATCGTAAAAATGGTTTTGCAATAGTCATAATGTATTTCTGGAAATTTTCTAAATTTTGGAAATTTAGAAGTATTTATGAAAATTTTTCAATTTTGGAAAGTCTAGAAGTATTTATGGAAATCTTCCACTTTTGGAAAGTTGGAAGTATTTATGGAAATTGATATTTTCCATAAATAAAATATTTGATTAGATTCTGGAAATTTGTTTCCTAATTTAATCATGATTTGATTTGGGAAATCAAATCTTAAAATATTTTTATTTCCATAAGTAGTTTTAAAGATTTAGGAAATTGGTTTCCTAAATAGATTTTCCTTAATCAAATAATTCTATGAATAAAATATGTGATTAGATTTGGAAATTTGTTTCCTAATTTAATTATGATTTGATTTGGAGAATCAAATCTTAAACATATTTTATTTCCATAAATAGTTATGACAAATAAGGAAATTATGTACATGACATAATTATATGCCATGTAATTGCATTAGATGCATAACATTATGTCATGCGTGTCGTGACATGTAGATGTATGCCACGTATGCCATGCCATGTAGATAATAGTTATTTGCATGCAAAGAGGATGAGACATAAAACCCTAACTCAATATTAAAGCCTACACCTTCCATTAATATGGTTAGAACCAGAGTTCTGTTTCTTGTTTGGGTTGTTGGACTCACTCCAAGCCCACTCGAACTGAACATGTTCAAATCATTGGAATAGTTTAACTCTAATATGGTAAGAGTCAGAGGTCAATCGTTAGTTTGGGTTGTTGGACTCACTCCAAGCCTGGCTAATTGGTTGAATGCGCTCTAACCATATTAAAACTATTTCGCGATTAATGGGTCGGCTTTAACTTGGAGCATCGATTTGTTGAACTCACTCCAAGGTCGATGTGAAGAGAGGTGAAGTTGGGTGCTATGCATATGATGCATACTTGTTAATGTGTTAACAACCCAATGTATGTGTAAACATTCAATTAGTTGATAGCACATTGTGATAGTTACATATACATGATATGTAATCGGTATACTTGATACCCACCATCATAGCTAAGAATGGCTTGTTGGACTCACTCCAAGGTTGTTCTTATCTATGATGGATATCAGCCCATTCGGAGATGGATCTACGATCTCCCAAAGTGATTTTAAGGGTTTTTGAAATTCGAAAAATGAATGGGATTCATAGATGTATATTGATGCATTTTAAAATCATTTTCTCATATATGCTCGTTTTGTATTTCTAAGTTAATATATTGATCATGATGTGTTTGAATTTGCGTTCCATTTTGGATTCAAATAAATTGACTGGGCCGAACTTCTTGGACTGGCTTAGAAACTTGAGAATTGTTCTCAAGGTGAAAAGCTTGTAAATGTCCTCGAAGCGCCTCTTCCCGCCCGTCCTAGTGACGATGCAACTCTGGACCAATTGTTGGCCTATCAGAAACATGTGAGTGATTCTGAACAAATGAGTTGCATCATGCTAGCCACGATGGAACCCAAGCTTTTAAACAAAGCATGAGCATATGGATGCTCATATCGTAGTCCTTCATCTTTGTGAGTTGGTTGATGAGCAAGTGAGATTCGAAAGGTTCGAAGTCTCAAAGCTCCTCTTCACCTCTGAGATGCTAGGAGGTTCATCTGTGATACTGCTCAATATGCTGAAGACTGTGGAGTCTTCTGAGAAGCATGAGGAGGGGACGATGCTGTTAGTTGATTCCTCGAAGAAAGGTTCTAAGAGGAAGTCAAAGGAACAGCAGAAGGGAAAGAAGAGAAGGGCTAAGAAGGTAGAACTAGCACAAAAGGAAACTTTCCATCATTATGGCAAGGAGAGCTATTTGCGAAGAAAGTGCAAGATTTATCTTGAGTCCGTGAAGAAGGATAAGGCATCGGATGCCCCATCTTCTTCAGAAATCTTCTTAATTGATTGTCATTCTATTTCCTCAGACACTTGGGTATTTGATACTGAGTGTGGCTCACATATATGTAATGACATACATGGGCTAAGGAATAGAAGAAGACTCGTCAAGGGAGAGTCAAATTTACGTGTTGGGAATGAAGCAAAGGTTGCTGCACTCGCCATCGGAATGTATTTGTTGAAACTCCCTGTAGGACTTGTCTTAGAACTGGACAATTGCTTTTATATTCCTTTGTTGATAAAGAACATCATTTCTATTTCTTGTTTAAATAGAAATGGTTTCCATTTGACGTTTAGTAACAATTGTTGTTACATAACTTTGAATGAGGTTCTTTATGGGACTGGAACTTTAAGCAATGGTGTTTATACGTTGGACGTATCCAGTGACATTTGCAATATCGAAGCGAGCAACAAGCGTGCTCGAAAGGATAATCAAATAGACTCCTACATGTGGCATTGTCGTCTTGGCCATGTAAGCAAGAAACGCATGTCCGAATTACACCGATGTGGAATTCTGGAATCGTTTGAATTGGATTCATACGATACATGCGAATCATGCTTAAAAGACAAGATGACTAAGTTATCTTTTACGGGAAAATGTGTACGAGTGGGAGAGTTGCTAGGCCTAATACATAGTGATGTATATGGACCTACGTCAACTCAAGCATTAGGAGGCTATAGCTACTTCATTACCTTCACCGATGATCACTCACGGTTTGGGTATGTGTTCTTGATGAAACACAAGTCTGAAGCCTTTGAAAGGTTCAAAGAATTCAGAAATAAAGTAGAGAAACAACATGACAAAAGTATTAAAATACTTCGATCGGATCGAGGTGGTGAATACTTAAGTCAAGAGTTTCTTGATTATCTGAGAGACAATGACATATTGTCTCAATAGACTCCGCCCTATACACCACAGCATAATGGTGTATCTGAGAGGCGTAACCGGACCTTGTTGGACATGGTCAGGTCAATGATGAATCATGCGACTCTTCCCAAGTCCTTTTGGGGTTATGCACTTCAGACAGCTGTTTACTTATTAAACAGAATGCCTACCAAGGTAGTCTCAACTACTCCATATGAGATATGGAATAGTAAGAAACCTCATGTATCTTACTTGAAGATATGGGGTTGTCCTGCTTATGTGAAGCGGACTGTATCAGACAAACTAGATGCTAAGTCTGATAAATGTCTATTTATTGGATACCCTAAGGAAACAAGAGGTTACCAATTCTATCATCCTGTGGAACAAAAGGTGTTTGTTTCAAGGCATGTTGTGTTTCTAGAGAAAGAGTTTCTCTTGCAAGAAAACAGTGGGAGTGTCGTCGAGCTTGAGGAGGCTCGAGAGACTCAAATAGACATTGATGAGATACCTGGTGAAGCACAACAGCCGACAACTCATAGTGATGAGCAATCGGCTGGACCTATTGTAACACCACATCTTCGTAGATCTAGTAGAACACGCAATATTCCTGAGAGATATGGATTTCTCGTAAGTGAATCGAACGACGTGTTACTCATTGATGATGAGGAGCCTACCAGTTATGAAGAAGTGCTGACAAGTTCAGAAAGGGATAAGTGGCTTGGTGCCCTGAAGTCGGAAATGGATTCCATGTATGAAAACCAAGTTTGGAACTTGGTTGACCCACCTGAAGGCATAAAGCCTATAGGGTGCAAGTGGGTTTTCAAGAAGAAAACCGACATGGATGGTAATGTGATTACCTATAAGGCTAGATTGGTGGCGAAAGGATATCGTCAAAAACAAGGTGTTGATTATGACGAAACCTATTCGCCTGTAGCTATGCTTAAATCCATTCGGATGCTCCTGGTCATAGCGGCTCATTATGATTATGAGATATGGCAGATGGATGTGAAAACAGCTTTCCTTAATGGAAACCTGCTCGAGGACGTGTATATGATACAGCCTGAGGGTTTCACATCGGTTGATAAAACCAAGGTATGCAAATTGCGACGATCCATTTATGGATTGAAGCAAGCATCCAGGAGCTGGAATATCCGTTTTGATGAGACAATCAAAAAGTTTGATTTCTCACAAAATCCAGACGAACCTTGTGTGTACAAGAAGGTTAGTGGGAGTGCAGTCGTGTTCCTAGTATTGTATGTCGATGACATATTACTTATAGGAAACGATGTGTCAATCTCAGAGATGTTTGCTTAAGATGTCAAAGCATAAGTCTCCATGATCAAGATGACTTGAATACCGCAAGTCAAAGGAACATCGCACTTAAGCCACAGTAAGAACTTCATTGACATATCTATATATGCAGAGAACCATATGAAGTCTTACGGCTGGTCACTCCAATGAACTAGTTACCATAACTAGCATCCATGATTAACTCCGGACATCACAATGTCTCCAGCCAGTGAGAATCAGCTGCTTGGATACACTAAGGAGTATACCTCGTGCTAGTCTCGACAGAATTGATGGTGTCCAAATCCATCAATTCATCGACTAGGGATAATTCCGATACATCACAATTACACATGTAGAGATACTCACTAGTTGTGATCCAATCACAAATTCTCTCATGCTGTGAATCATATCGTGGACATTCAGTAAATGAGTTTAAGATCCAATCAAATACATTAAACATGTATACTCAAATAGTGAATCTTCATTTATCATATAAATGGTTCATACATAAGGCGATTGCCTTATGACATCTCTCATATATTACTAACAGACTCCCACTTGGCCTAATGTCAATCGCTACGGTATCCAATACCATAAGCTCTAACATGACCCTCAAACTTACTTTGAGGTAATGCTTTAGTCAAAGGATCCGCTAAGTTCCTTTCAGTGGGAATTTTCTCGATTTGTATTTCGTTCCTACTTATGATCTCTCTGATAAGATGATAGCGGCGAAGCACATGTTTGGATCATCGATGAGACCACATCAAGTTCATAGATGAAACTTTTGATCCGCGCCTGCAACGATTCGCCTTAGTGGCGGGCGTAATCCGCTATAGTGTCAAGCTTGGAACCTTTCCAACTTATTGCGCCTCCATTCCAGGTGAATACATACCCAGACTGAGACATGGAATCATCCTTGTCTGTCTGGAGCTGACATCCGTATACCCACGTATCACCATGTACCCTTCTCCATATATTAGGAACACATCCTTAGTTCTTCTCAAGTACTTAAGGATCGTCTTAATACCACCCAATGATCCATTCTCGGATCGATCCGCTCCGTGACACTCAGAGCATACGATACATCGGGCCTCGTACATAACATAGCATACATGATAGATCCTATTGCGGATGCATAGGGAATCTTACTCATGCAAATCCTCTCGTCTTCTGTGTGCGGACACATAGACTTCGAAAGGTGTACCCCATGCCTGATGGGTAAGAAACCTTTCTTGGATTCCGACATGCTAAACCTCTTTAGCACTCGGTCTATATATGTAGACTGCGAAAGACCAAGCAACCATTTCGATCTATCTCTATAGATCTTAATCCCAAGGATGTAGGTTGCTTCTCCCAGGTCTTTCATGGAGAATGTCTTGGATAACCAAACCTTAACTGACTGTAAGATTGACACATCGTTTCCTATAAGTAATATGTCATCGACATACAATACTAGGAACACGACTGCACTCCCACTAACCTTCATGTACACACAAGGTTCGTCTGGATTTTGTGAGAAATCAAACTTTTTGATTGTCTCATCAAAACGGATATTCCAGCTCCTGGATGCTTGCTTCAATCCATAAATGGATCGTCGCAATTTGCATACCTTGGTTTTGTCAACCGATGTGAAACCCTCAGTCATGTCATATACACGCCTCGAGCAGTTTCCATTAAGGAAAGTTTTCACATCCATCCGCCATATCTCATAATCATAATGAGCCGCTATGGCCGGGAGCATCCGAATGGATTTAAGATAGCTACAAAGTAATAGGTTTCGTCATAATCAACACCTTGCTTTTGACGATATCCTTTCGCCACCAATCTAGCCTTATAGATAATCACATTACCATCCATGTCGGTTTTCTTCTTGAAAACCCACTTGCACCCTATAGGCTTTATGCCTTCAGGTGGGTCAACCAAGTTCCAAACTTGGTTTTCGTACATGGAATCCATTTCCGACTTCATGGCACCAAGCCACTTATCCCTTTCTGAACTTGTCAGCACTTCTTCATAACTGGTAGGCTCCTCATCATCAATGAGTAACACGTCGTTCGATTCACTTACGAGAAATCCATATCTCTCAGGAATATTGCGTGTTCTACCAGATCTACGAAGTTGTGGTGTTACAATAGGTCCAGCCGATTGCTCATCACTATGAGTTGTCGGCTGTTGTGCTTCACCAGGTATCTCATCAATGTCTATTTGAGTCTCTCGAGCCTCCTCAAGCTCGACGACACTCCCACTGTCTTCTTGCAAGAGAAACTCTTTCTCTAGAAACACAGCATGCCTTGAAACAAACACCTTTTGTTCCACAGGATGATAGAATTGGTAACCCCTTGTTTCCTTAGGGTATCCAATAAATAGACATTTATCAGACTTAGCATCCAGTTTGTCTAATATAGTCCGCTTCACATAAGCAGGACAACCCCATATCTTCAAGTAAGATACATGAGGTTTCTTACTAGCCCATATCTCATATGGAGTAGTTGAGACTACCTTGGTAGGCATTCATTTAACAAGTAAACAAATGCTGAAGTGCATAACCCCAAAAGGACATGGGAAGAGTCGCATGATTCATCATTGACCTGACCATGTCCAACAAGGTCCGGTTACGCCTCTCAGATACACCATTATGCTGTGGTGTATAGGGCGGAGTCCATTGAGACAATATGCCATTGTCTCTTAGATAATCAAGAAACTCTTGACTTAAGTATTCACCACCTCGATCCGATCGAAGTATTTTAATACTTTTGTCATGTTGTTTCTCTACTTCATTTCTGAATTCTTTGAACCTTTCAAAGGCTTCAGACTTGTGTTTCATCAAGAACACATACCCAAACCGTGAGTGATCATCGGTGAAGGTAATGAAGTAGTTATAGCCTCCTAAAGCTTGAGTTGACATAGGTCCACATACATCATGTACTAGACCTAGTAACTCTCCCACTCGCTCACCTTTTCCAAATAAAGGTAACTTGGTCATCTTGCCTTTTAAGCATGATTCGCATGTATCGTATGAATCCAATTCAAACGATTCCAGAATTCCACATCGGTGTAATTCGGACATGCGTTTCTTGCTTATATGGCCAAGACGACAATGCCACATATAGGAGTCTATGTGATTATCCTTCGAGCACGCGTGTTGCTCGCTTCGATATTGAAAATATCACCGGATACGCCCAACGATAAATGCCATTACTCAAAGTTCCAGCCCATAAAGTACGCCATTCAAAGTTATATAACAACAATTGTTACTAAACGTTAAATGGAAACCATTTCTATTTAAGTGAAATAGAAACAATGTTCTTTATTAGAGAAGGAACATAATAGCAATTGTCCAGCCCAAGACTAGTCCACGAAATAAGTTCCGATGATGACGCAGCAACCTTTGCTCCATTGCCAACTCGCAAATTTGACTCCCCTCTGACAAGTCTTCTTCTATTCCTTAGCCCCTGTATGTCATTACATATATGTGAGCTACACCCAGTATCCAATACCCAAGTGTCTAAGGAAATAGAATGACAATCAATAACGAAGATACCTGAAGAGGATGGGGCATCGGATGACTTCTTCTTCTTCATGGACTCAAGATAAATCTTGCAGTTTCTTCGCCAGTGGTCTTCCTTGCCACAGTGATGGCAAGTGCCCTTTTGCGCTGGTTCCGCCTTCTTTGCCTTTTTCTTTCCTTTCTTCGTTCTTTTGCCTTTCTCTTAGAACCTTTCTTTGAGGAATCAACTATGTAACCGCCTTTCTCCTCATGCTTTACGTAAGGCTCCACGGTCTTCAAAGATATTAAGGAGCTCGAATGGTGGATTCCAATTTGTTCATCCGATAGTTCATCACAAATTGCGAGAAGCTCTTGGGCAAACAATGCAGAATTAAGTCAATACTTAACTCATGATCCATCACAAAACCGAGGGTAGCTAGCCGCTCGATGTACCCGTTCATCTTTAGCACAAACTGCACTACAGACGAACCTTCTTGCATCTTCGTAGTGAAGAGGAGCCTAGAGACCTCGAACCTTTCGGATCTCGCTTGCTCATCGAACAACTCATGAAGATGGAAGACCATATTATTAGCATCCATTTTGCGGCTCGTGTACCATCGCCCGCTAGCATGATGCAACTCGCCACCTCGGGACCGCCACATGTTTCGATAGACCAACATTTGGTCCGAGTTGCATCGCCCTTAGACGATCGGAAGAGGCTCTTCAAGGACATATGCAAGCTTTTCCGCCTTGAGAACAATTCTCGTGTTTCTAAGCCAGAAGTTAGGCCCGGTCACTTTGTTCAATCCAAAATAGTGCGCAAATTCAAAGACGTCATGATCAATTTATTGACCTAGAAATACAAAACGAGCATATATGAGAAAATGATTTTAAAATGCATCAATATACATTTATAAATCCCATTCATTTTTCGAATTTCAAAAACCCTTAAAATCACTTCGGGAGATCGTAGGTCCATCTCCGAATGGGCTGATATCCATCATAGATAAGAACAACCTTGGAGTGAGTCCAACAAGCCATTCTTAGCTATGATGGTGGGTATCAAGTATACCGATTACATATCATGTATATGTAACTATCACAATGTGCTATCAACTAATTGAATGTTTACACATACATTGGGTTGTTAACACATTAACAAGTATGCATCATATGCATAACACCCAACTTCACCTCTCTTCACATCGACCTTGGAGTGAGTCCAACAAATCGATGCTCCAAGTTAAAGCCGACCCATTAATCGCGAAATAGTTTTAATATGGTTAGAGCGCATTCAACCAATTAGCCAGGCTTGGAGTGAGTCCAACAACCCAAACTAACGATTGACCTCTGACTCTTACCATATTAGAGTTAAACTATTCCAATGATTTGAATATGTTCAGGTTCGAGCCGGGCTTGGAGTGAGTCCAACAACCCAAATAAGAAACAGAACTCTGGTTCTAACCATATTAATGGAAGGTGTAGGCTTTAATATTGAGTTAGGATTTTATGTTTCATCCTCTTTGCATGCAAATAACTATTATCTACATGGCATGGCATACATGGCATACATCTACATGTCACGACACGCATGGCATAATGTTATGCATCTAATGCAATTACATGGCATACAATTATGTCATGTATATAATTTCCTTATATGTCATAACTATTTATGGAAATAAAATATGTTTAAGATTTGATTCTCCAAATCAAATCTTAATTAAATTAGGAAACAAATTTCCAAATCTAATCACATATTTTATTCATGGAATTATTTGATTAAGGAAAATCTATTTAGGAAACCAATTTCCTAAATCATTAAAACTACTTATGGAAATAAAATATTTTAAGATTTGATTTCCCAAATCAAATCATGATTAAATTAGGAAACAAATTTTAATCTAATAATCAAATATTTTATTTATAAATATCAATTTCCATAAATACTTCAACTTTCCAAAGTGGAAGATTTCCATAAATACTTCTAGACTTTCCAAAATTGAAAAATTTCCATAAATACTTCTAAATTTCCAAAATTAGAAAATTTCCAGAAATACATTATGACTATCGCAAAACCATTTTACGATTATGTCTACACTTGTTGTAATAGCATGCGTGTGTTGTGTGTGTTGTAATAAATATAGATTTATTATTTTTAATTGCTTCCGCTGTGCTCATATTTACGAAACATGATCGAACACACACACGCCGCGGTGCCCGGAAACCCAACATAGGGATCTTTATCATAGCTGAAAATGGGCTAAACAACCTTATTTTTTCCGAAATCAGCCTGACAATCAACTCTATCAGAGATCAGTCGAATGTCGTGTCCATCAGTCGACTGCCACCAAGGGCAGTCGACTGATAACTGAAATATCAGAATTTCAGTTATCAGAAATGAAATTCGAAAATTCATAAATAATTATACATATATCGAAAAAGTCGTGAAAATTCATACGTATAATACTTATGACACATATAATTGGTGAAAAATATTGGAAAAATATTTTATCCACAAAATATCGAAATTGATACAAAGTTCAAAAGTGAAGAAAAACTTCAAAGTTTTAGCTCACTTGTATCAACTTCATCAATGGTGATTACTATCAAAAGATAGACTTCACCAAGGTTTTCTAAATGGATTTTAAAATGATTTTGAAAACCTATATTGGATCATATTCCTTGGGCTTAATGTACATGGCTTGTACATAAGCTTTCCCAATGATCCACCTTTAGTAAAAGATGAGTTTTTAGTTCATCTAGATGCAAAAACTATGCACCTTGAACTTAACTTATATCCTATCATTTCACATGTATCTAGGGTATATAAATACACATACATGTCAATTTAGATGTGAGATGTGAATTTTGTTCATCCTAATCTAGAGTTTCATGCATTTTTCTAAGATAACCCTACTTGACTCCCTTATAAATGAGACTTCAAGTCATGTCATAGTCCTTACATCAATTTTAATCAAATTTAAATGCATGAATGATCATGGCATAAATGATAGCAAAATTAAGCATGACCAATGATCACGATGTCATGACATATGATACAATCTAAAAACACATGATATTAAACTTTAATCCTACACATAATCATGACATATAAATGATAAAAATAAACATGATGTCATGATATATTATATGACAAACAAAGGATGACACATAAAATGTATAGGTATAATAATACATAAAACTTAGTATTAATTCTCATTTAATATAATTAAGTATATTTTGCCATATTATCACTTTTCTCCTAAGTGTGCCAAAAACTCAAAATGACACACTATGACCTCTAATCCTAAATTGTGTCAATTTAATTAATTTTTCATAATTTCAAAAATGTATTGACACATCCTAAAATCTTTTAGGACCATAATATCAAATCTATTTCCAAGGTATTCATAATCTTAAAAATTACCTAAAGTGTCACCTTTACCATGGTTAGGTTAACTACCCTTCCATTTAAAGTTGGCACGCCCTAAACCCATCTAGCGTGAATCAATCACGCTCTTAGGAACCCAAAACCTATTTGAGCTCCTAGAATTTACTAAGTATTCCTTAGGGATAACCTCCCTAGATACCCTCCTAATGACCCTTCTAGGCTTGTTAGCCTTGGTCATTGTGGTCTTGTCATAGTTAACTCTAGGGGTAACTCCCCTTGTAACCTTCTTAGTTTCCACCCTGAGTTTCTTCGAAACCCTAGCCATTAGGCATACATCTTGGTCAACTCTAGGGATGACTTCCCTTGTGACCTTGGCCTTCCTAGACCTAGTTTGAGTTCCATAATCAAATAAAACATTGTGATAGGCCTCCTTAGGCTTAGATTTGTGACCCAAATCTTTTTTGCCCTTGGTGGGACCTTGATTTCTAACCCCCTAGGTGTTGACTTTTAGATCTAGACCCTTAGCTTTGACCATTTGACCCCTTAAATTGATTTTGCATAATCCTAAGGGTCTTTTCCATTTTCTCAAGCCTTGACCTCAATGCTTGATTTTCAACCTCTAATTGCCCAATTTTTTAATTTTGATTTAATCCTTGGGCATGGTTCTTCTTAGGTATATGTCTAGTCCATTTAGGATTAAAACCTAGATTGTCCTCAATCTTTCTAATAGATGCCTTAGGTAAAATATTTTTAGGGGCATTAGTCTCAAATTTCTCCTTATTCCTAAGGTTGACTTTCTTAGCTCCTAAACAATATTCTCTATTTCTAGCATGCTCTTTATGATAAATTGCAAGAGAATTAAAATTCCTAGCATGCTTGTGCCTATAAATTAAGGTAGAAGCATTATTGAATTTTACCTTAGGGTTTACCTTAGAGGCTCCCTCTACATGTGTAGCTTCTCCTTTTCTCCTAGGGCATTGGCTCCAATAGTGTCCCGGTTGTCGGCATTTGAAGCACACCGCGTGCTCCTTGCTCTTCTTGGTGGGGACACCGACATCCTTGACCTTTGGTGCCGGTGGAGGCTTCTTGACCTTCTTTGGGCACTTACTCTTGTAATGCCCACATTCCCTACACTCAAAACATATTATATGCATTTTATTATTAACACATATGTTTGAGTTACCTGTTGGTGGTGAGGATCTCTTGAGCTTGCTCTTCCTCTCGACCAGATGTGGATGCTTCTTCTTGTTGTTCTAGTGTTGAGGATGCCCTAATCTCCTCCCCCTCAATCCTAGAGATAGAGGTCTCCTCCAATTCTTCCTCTTCTTCCACCGATTCAGAGGTTGACTCCCTATCAACTTCCGAATCCTCACTCGCTTGTGAGGATGAGGATTCATCTTCGGCCTCCTCTTCTTGAGCTTGTGATGGGTCTTCATGGAGCTTAGCCAGTTGACTTCATAGCTCCTTGGCATCTATATAATTACCTAACATACACAAGATATTATTAGGTATTAAATCAATCTATATAATTACCTTATCATTTTTCTCGAAAGCTTGGACTTATTCTTCGGTCCATCTCTTCTTCTTGAGGAATCCTCCCTTTGGTCCTCTTGGATATTCGAATCCTTCCATTAAAATAGATCATTCCTCAAAGTCTCTCATCATGATGAAATCTTTAATTCTTCTCTTCCAAGAATTGAAGTCTTCTCGTCCATATAGTGCGTAAGGGACCAACGTGTTGATATCCCATCCCAACGTCTCTTGAATCTCCATCTTCTTCCTCTAGCGGTTTGCTCCCGGCGGTTAGTCCGTAGAAGAGCCCCTGGCTCTGATACCAATTGTAGAGGATTCGTTGACCGCTAGAGGGGGTGAATAGCTCATTTCGTCGCTCGATGGAGTTCGTTCGTGCTTGTCTCTACAATCTTCGTTGGCGCAGCGGAATATATATAATAGTAATAACAAAAACTAAGACAAAAACAAGTACGCAAGGATGTAATGTGGTTTGGAACCGAAAGGTTCCTACTCCACGGATTGAGCTCTAAAGAGCTCTAGCGATGCCAATCACACACCACTAATAAACACTCCTTCTCGACACAAGTCGGAGGCGGAGAAACCCTTTACAATGATTACACTAAGTAATACGAAAGATACAAGCTAATATAAGAATGAAATACAATGCAAGTAAAGAAAAACACTTTACAAGAGCACTTTGGTTGTTTGATCTTTGATTGCCTTGGACTAGCCTTGAAGGACTGGAAAGCACCAACTATGCCCTTCAATTCGCCCAAGAAAAATCACTACACAATCCCCCTTCAAGAGCTCCCTTTAAAGCTGCTGTCTGGGCTGATTTTCGCCTGGCAGTCGACTGATCGGGATCATCAGTCGACTACCCCTGTAGCCGTTGTCTCACAACGGCATGATCCACGTTGGAAAAATCCAACGGATTCATCATCAGTCGACTAATCATACCCATCACCGATCAGGTGACAACTCCGATCAGTGGCTCGCCGATCACTCGACCGAGACCATTCTATGCCCGAATATCGAGCACCGATCGATCACAAGATCGACCGCTCATCCAAAGAATGACCGTCGACCTCTAGCAAGATCCGACACTTCGCCAAACCCTAGTTGACTCACACCAGTCGACTGTCACATGATATCAGTCGACTGATACACCTCAAACATGAGTTTTTAACCTCAAATATGAGGTTTAACCCGCGCCTATCGGATCCCTCCAAGTCATCCATGACTTGTTCATCCATACGCTAGCCTTCAGATGCTTCCATCGGCTATGTCATTGCTAACGGTGTTTACACCGCCAAGGCACATTGGGCTTACGCTGCCAAAACTCCGCATAGACTTTACGCCGCCAACCATTGGACTTATGCTGCCAAGACTTCACCCTTGGACTTTACGCCGTCAATATCAAACCCCTTGGACTTTACAAATGTCAAGTACTCATGACTTGTACTTTCATCGCCAAGACTACACCCTTGAGCTTACGTGACCAAGACTACACCCTTGGACTTTACTTGCCGACCCATGTTGGACTTTCCATACCAAGACCCATGCTTGGACTTTCTTTATCACATGGTCAACCCTAGTCAACTATTAAGGTCCCCTCGAGTCAAACTCGAGTCCGGTCAATCGTGACCCGGTTCGATTGCTCCAACAATCTCCCCAAAACATTATCAGACATCAATGTCAAACATCAATGTCAAATCTTTATGTCAAACATTAAAACATCGCTCGAGTCAAACTCGAATCCGATCAATCGTGACCTAGGTCAATTGCACCAACGTGAAATAGATATATTAAAAACAAATAAAGGATCCATATAATTCATAAGCTTAGGGGCAAAAAAAATATGAAAAAGTGGCCCTTATTTTTATTATCTCAATTTGAAAAAAAAAATAATCATAAGAATATTTTATCTTTTTATTATAAAAATATCTTCATTTCATGTTGTTATAAATGCTACAGATAAAATGATAGTGTTATAAGATAAAGTAAAAAAATATATATATTAAAATATTCTTTGTTAATTTGATTAAAGATCTTTAAACAAACCCTTATGACTTCTTTTATGTTATAAGTTATAATTGTGATGGTATTACAACTTCTTTTATGTTATAAGTTTTATGATTTTTTTCTACGCTATAAGTTATTGTAGTCATAGTACTCCACTTCTTCTATGTTATAAGTTATTGTTATCACAATATAACGACTTCCTCTGTGTTATAAGTATTATGACTTTTTCTACGTTATAAGTTATAATTGTCATAGTATTGTTTGATGATTTTGCTGAGTTTGAGTGATTTTAATGTGGGAGTATTTTTATCAAATAGATAAACAATAATAACAGTCATCAAATCTTATCTCATTAGGTGTATAGATCTTTCTATACCCTTTGGGTTATGGTGCAGCAATAAGGGCCCCCAAGCACCTACGATTCAATCCTCATATACAATAATTTTATAGAATTTTCCTCTAAATTAAATGACAAATCAGGGAAGTTGGGCTTGCTGAGGTTGCCCACATAAGCACTCTTCGATTTACCTCTCTCCTTCATATGTGGAATAGTCGTAGGGAGACCGGGGCTGCTAATGTGACAATTTTTTTTAATATGAATCTTTCTATATCATTGGACTTTACCCTCTATTGTATCAGTACTATTTATATTTAAATATTTTTTAAAATTTTATCAATGATAATCAAACTTTTTTTGGTATTTTTTCTTTCTCATTTAATTTATATATTTGTAATAGTTTCATATCACATAACTAGAGCATCTATTGGTGATCTAAATATATATTCGTGTAATCTTAAACGTGTCTTTCGAAATTTTTTCTCAATAGGTGCAACTTAAATTTTTTCTTTAATATTTTCATTTTTATTTTATCCATCCTTGTATGCTTATTCATCCATCTTAACATCCTCATTTTTGTAACTTTCATTTTCTGCTCATGTGTTTGAGTCATAGTTCAACTTTCAATTTCATATAATATAGAAAGTCTAACTATCATTTTGTAAAACTTTCCATTAAATTTTAAAAGTATTTTATGCTAAATTTTTTTGATGTTTTCCTTTATTTCAATTATTATCTTTGTATTCTATGTAAGATATATTTCTTAATCTCTCTATCATTTTACAATAAAAAATTCTAAATATTTAAACCTTTTAGTTATAGATAACTCATCATCTTGTAATTTAATAATTGTCTCATTATATCTAATATGATTAAATTTAAATTTTATATATTTTATCTTTATTTCACTAAGGGTAAAACTTATCATTTCTTGTATTTTTCTCAAATATTTAAATTTAATATTTACTCTTTCACATGTCTTATTTAATAAAATAATATCATCTACAAATAAATATCATATTTTAGATGTATCTAATGAGCTCATTCATCGTTAATGTAAAAAAAAAAACATGGACTTAAAAGTTGATTTTTGACGTTATGGAAAATATTTTTAATTCTCTTGATGTTTCACCCTCATATCCTTAATTTTATCAAATTGAAGTTGAGTATTTTTTTTCTTAATTCTTTATATACATCTGTTTGTTTTTGAAATCCTTTGCAGCCAACACTGCT
Organism: Wurfbainia villosa; assembly: GCA_025175895.1. NCBI lineage: Eukaryota > Viridiplantae > Streptophyta > Magnoliopsida > Zingiberales > Zingiberaceae > Wurfbainia > Wurfbainia villosa. The sequence continues at coordinate 1,680,057 of JAKLTH010000281.1, forward strand.
ACACTTGACAGTCAAAGAGTATGTAACCCCTGAGAAGTTTGCCTTCTAGAAAGAATATGGAGAATCTATTGGTTTCCGTTATATTGCTAGTAGACCTCTAGTGAATATGATTGTATCTTCTGATGCTAATTAAAAATTTTGTGTTTGTTAGAAACTTTCGCAGACGAAATTAGAAAAGTGCTTGTTTGTTATATTTCTTCATGAGTTTAGTTATCAAAATGTGATTATTCTGATGGAAGTGTTATTTTAATTTAATTAAGAGATAACTATTTAATTTTTTTATCTTGTATCTTATAACAAAATCAGACAATAACCGAGCTTCAAAAGTAAATTGTGGGGCAATTTAGAGTTTTTTTTTTTGCATCACATTACATTTTTCCAGCAGTCAAACTTTCTCATTTTCGATTGACAATTCATAATCTTAATAAGTTTGATGGCACTTTTAGGTTCGGTCTTCTTACATAATAGGAGAGCTTTTTGTTCAGAAATTGGTGAAAGGTCCCAATATACCTGCAAATAAAACATAGCGATCATCTGGTGCACTTCAGCCCCTTTCGGTCATTCCATCTCTGTTCTTTTATCAACATAAACATCTTTAAAAATGAAGAGAAATGAGGGATTGGAAGAGAACAAAAAAGGGTAGAAACAAATGAATTTTGAATGTGAATTTCGATAGCTAGTGTTTTGATAGGTTTTTGTGAGTTCTGATTATCTTTTACTTGGCACAAGCATTCTAATACTCCTATTCCTCATTCAAACTTTCGATTCTAATACTTGTTTTGATTTATTGGCGTGATGGCTAAGGTACGACGGTGCTTGAAGAAGTAGCATGGATCGATTTCGGATGAGGTCTAAAATTCTTTCTTGAATGTAGATGACCCCTACGTGTTTTGGCCACCATGTCAAGGCACATAGAGCCTTCCGTGATTTATCTCTCCCACAATGGTCATGAAATAGTCCGATAGAAGTTGCTAGATTGACGGTTTCAACTTTTTCAGAACAAACTTCCAAAATTATTTACAGATTATAAATGAAGCATTAAAACTTATTTAACCTAATTCTAAGCTCATAAAATTTATTGTAAACTAGATTGCATTGCATAAATAAGTCATGCAAAATTTAATGGATATAAAGTGATTCAAGTAAATAAGGAGATGATATAGTGGTTAAAGTGGATAAAATGATTATTAGACAATGTTAGCAAGTTCAAATAACAGAAATTTGATAAAGATTTAATGGATAGGTTATTATTAAGTTTGAAATAGATACATTAAAAACAAATAATTCATAAGCTTAGGGGCGGAAAAAGAAAAAAGAAAAAGTGACCCTTATTTTTATTATCTCAATTTGAAAAAAAAAAATAATCATAAGAATATTTTATTTTTTTATTATAAAAATATCTTCATTTCATGTTGTTATTGTTGGTGCAATCGGCCCAAGTCACGATTGACCAGACTCGAGTTTGACTCGAGTGATGTTTTGATGTTTGACATAGAAGTTTGACATCGATTTTTGACATTGATGTCTGATAAGGTTTTGGGGAGATTGTTGGAACAATCGACCCGGGTCATGTTTAATCGGACTCGAGTTTAACTCAAGGGGGATTTTGATAGTTAACTGGAGTTGACCATGTCATGGAAAGTCAGTCTTGAGTAATTGGCATGTAAAGTCCAAGCATGAGTCTTGGTAAGGACAAGTCCAAGTATGGGTCTTGGCAAGGAAAAGTCCAAGCATGGGTCTTGGCATGGAAAGTCCAACATGGGTTGGCAAGGAAAAGTCCAAGCTTGAGTCTTGGCATTTGAGAAGTCCAAGGGGTTTGAGGTTGGTGGCGTAAAGTCCAAGTGAGAGTCTTGGCAGCATAAGTCCAATGATTGGCGGCGTAAAGTCCAAGCGGGAGTCTTGGCAGTGTAAGTCCAATGTATCATGGCGGTGTAGATACCGTTAGCATGACATAGCCGATGAAAGCACCTGAAGGCTAGCACAATGGATGAACAAGTCATGGATGACTTGGAGGGATCCGTGAGGCGTGAGATTGACGGAGGTGGCTAGAAGGCTTAGGTCTAGGCTACGGGTGGTCTAGCAAATATGGGGGAACCATACTTGAGTTAAACCTCATGTTTGAGGTGTGCCACTGATCGACATATGGCGGCACGACCGTGAGAGTCAACTAGGGTTTGATCATGCGGAATTGGCCCAAAGAGTCGATCGCTAGGCTTTGGCAATGATCGCTAGGCTTGGCAATGATCGATGGCCGAGCAATCAATCGATCGTGATCGCCGTGCTCGGTTTTTCGAGCCGAATGAAACCGACTCGACCGGGTTAGCGGCAATGAGTGAAGGCTCCATCGATCGATGTTCTATCCGCTGGATTTTTTCGTGGATTACACCGTTGCCTCACAAGAATAAAGTCATCGATGGTCCCGATAGTCTGGCTTGATTTAAATGGAGCTCGTGGAGGAGGATTTCACCAACAGTTTTTGAAGGCTTTTGGGGCGATTTGTTGATGCAAATCAGGGTCTCCAAGTGCAATTCAAGCAACCACAAAGCAAGCAATCAAAAGAGCATTTGTAAAGTTTTTCTTTACATAGATTGTTGTATTCTTTTTGTATTTGCTTGTTTTACCTTATATTACTTTTGTAATCTATTGTAAGAGGTTTCTCCGCCTCCGGATTATTCCGAGGAGTTATTGGTGATTAGTGATTGCATTGGCATCACTAGAGCTCTTTAGAGCTCGATCTGTGGAGTATGAACCGTTCGGTTCCGAACCACGTTAAATACTTGTGTAATTGTGTTTGTATTGTTTCGTTATTGCTATTATTTCAAGTTCCGCTGCGCTAAAGAAATTTGTAGACAAACGCGAATTGAATTCCATCAATGCATGCTATGATGCTATTCACCCCCCCCCTCTAACGGTCAACATTTCCCCAACAATTGATATTAGAGCCCGGGGCTCTTCTACGGACTAACCGTCGGGAGCTAAGACAAAGACGCTAGAGGTTGAAGATGGAGTTGGAAGAACAACTCGGTTGGGACATCAACACACCGGTGCCCTACACCCTATATGGACAAGAAGGCTTCAATTCTTGGAAGAGAAGGATTGAAGATTTTTTGATGATGAGGGATTTAGAGGAGTGGTCTATCCTAATAGAAGGATTCCAATATCCAAGAGGACCAAAGGGAGGCTTCCTCAAAAAGAAGAGATGGAGCGAGGAGCAACTCCAACAATTTGAGAAAAATAAGAAGGTAGTCAAATTTATTTTTGATTTGATACCTAATGACTTCTTGTGTAGCCTAGGTGATTGCATAGATACCAAGGAGCTTTGGAGGGAATTGACCAAGCTCTATAAAGACCCATCACCGGCTCAAGAAGAGGAGGCCGAAGATGAATCCTCATCCTCACAAGCGAGTGAGGAGTCGGAGGTTGAGAAGAAATCAACTTCCAGATCGGTGGAAGAAGAGGAGACCTCCACCTCTAGGATTGAGGGGGAGGAGATTAGGGCATCTTCAATACCTGAGCAACAAGAAGAACTATCTACATCCGATAGAGAGAAAGAGAAAGTTCAAGAGACCCTCGCCACCAACCTAGGTAACTCAAACACATCGTTTCAAAATAAAATGCATATAATGTGTTTTGAGTGTAGGGAATCCAGACACTACAAGAGTAAGTGTTCGAAAAGGGTCAAGAAAAGTCCACCGGCGCCAAAGGTCAAGGATGTCGGTGCCCAAAGTCAAAGGAGCAAGGAGCACATCATTTGCTTCAAGTGTCATCAAAAGGGGCACTATAGGAGTCAATGCTCTAGGGGGAGCAAGAATACTCAAAATGGAGCAACTCATGTAGGGGGAGCTAAGGCTAACCCTAAGGTATATTTTAGTAGTGCTCCTTCTAAGTTAAATGTCAAAAAACATGCTAGGAATTTTAATTCTCTTACAATTTATCATGAAAAGCATGCTAGAAACAATAAATATTTTTATCTAAGTGCTAAAAGTGTTAAGTTTAATAATAAGGAGAAATTTGGGACTAATGTCCCTAAAACAAATTTATCTAAGGACAAACCTAGATCAAACAACTCTAGACCTATTCTTCCTAGGGAGACCATTAGGAAGATAGAGGATCACCTAGGTCTTAATCCTAAATGGACTAGGCATATACCTAGAAAGAACAATGCCCAAAGACCCTATCAAAATTCTAAAATTGGGCAATTAGAGATTGAAAATCAAGCATTGAGGTCAAGGCTTGAAAAACTTGAAAAGACCCTTAGAATTATGCAAAATCAAGTTAAAGGGTCAAATGGTCAAAGTCAAGAGTCTATGACCAAGAGTCAACACCTAGGTCCTAAGAGACAAAAGTCAACCAAGGGCAAAAAAGGTTTGGGTCACAAACCTAAGCCTAAGGTGGCTTATCATAGTGTTCCATTTGATTATGGAACACAAACTAGGTCTAGGAAGACCAAGGTTACTAGGGAAGTCATCCCTAAGAGTAACCAAGGTGTGTGCCTAGTGGCTAGAGTTTCTAAGAAACCTAGAGTGACCACTAAGAAGGTTGCAAGGGGAGTTACCCCTAGAGTCAACCTAGGTAAGACCACAATGACCAAGGCTACCAAGCCTAGGAGGGTCATTAGGAAGGTATCTAGGGAGGTTATCCCTAAGGAATACCTAGTAACCCCTAGGAGCTCAAATAGGTTTTGGGTTCCTAAGAGCGTGATTGATTCACACTAGATTGGTTTAGGGTGTGTCAATCTTGATTGGATGGGTAGTTAACTCAACCATGGCAAAGGTGACACTTTAAGTAATTTTCAAGGTTATGGATACCTTGGAAATATATTTGATTTTTAATCCTAAAAGTTTTTAGGATGTGCCAATATATCTTTGGAATTATGAAAAATCAATCAAATTGGCACAAATTAGGTTTAGAGGTGTTGTGTGTCATTTTGGATTTTTGGCATATTTTTAGAATAATTGATAATATGACAAAATATATTTAATTATATCAAATGACAATTAATACTAAAATTTAGGTATTGTTATACCTATACATTTTATTTGTCATATTTTGTTTGTCATATAACATGTCATGACATCATATCTATTTTTAATCATTTAAAATATCATGATCATGATTAGGGTTAAGGATTAATGTCATGTGTTTTTAGATTACATCATATGTCATGATATCATGATCATTGGTCATGCTTAATTATTGTTATCATTTATGACATGATTATTCGTGCATTTAATTTGATTAAAATTGAGATAAGGACTTTGACATGACTTGGAGTCTCATTCATAAGGGAATCAAGTAGGGTTATCTTAGAAAATATATGAAACCCTAAATTAGGATGAACAAAACTCACATTTCAAATCACATTGACATGTATGTGTATTTTATACACCCTAGATACATGTGAGATGATAGGATATGAGTTAAGTTCAAGGTGCATAGTTTTTGCATCTAGATGAACTCAAACTCATCTAAAATTATTGGTGGATCATTGGGAAAGCTTGTGTACAAGTCATGTACATTGAGCCCAAGGAACATGATCCAAAATAAGGTTTTAAAAATATTTTAAAATCATTTTAGAAAACTTTGGTGAAGTCTATCTTTTAATAGCAATCGTCATTGATGAAGTTGATACAAAGTAGGGCCAAAACATTAAAAATTTCAATGGTTTTGAACTTTGTGTCAATTTCACTATTTTATGGGTAAAATAATTTTCAAATATTTTTCACCCATTGTATGTGTCATAAGTATTATACGTATGAATTTTCATGATTTTTTGATATACGTATATTTATTTATGCATTTCTGAAACTCAACTTTGATAACTGAAAATCAAGATTTTCAGTTATCAGTCGACTGCCCTTAGTGGCAGTCGACTGATGGGGGTGGCAGTCAACTGATTTCTGAAGGACTCGACTGCCAAGCTGATTTGGGGAAAAACAAGGTTGTTTAGCCCGTGTTCAGCTATAGTAAGGGATCATAACCACTCCTAACCCTAAGATATGTTTTGGGAAGCATTATAAAGGGTGAAAATCCATTGGATATGGATTAGGAGAGGTGTTAGGATGATGTATCAAATTTAAGGTGTAGAGAGTTCATGTTTGAACTTTGAACCTTATTTTTGATGGTTTAAAGTTCCTATTGGCTTAGGGACTTTCCAAGGATATTGTGTTGGTGCAGTAGGCACCTAAGTCAAACCTGAGTTTTGATTATAGCAAACGATACAAAGTTAAGCTCATGTCGTTATCTCACGAGCTGAACCGAGTATGCAGAAAATTATTATAGTTGGAACTGAAGGCTAGCGACACCCGGAGAAAGTCGCGGTGGTCGGGCGACACTCGAGTGACTTCGGAGGGAGCCGAAGGAATCGAGTGGAAGGCCGGATGTAAAATACCCCAAATAAATGGCTAAAAAGTGAAAAAAAAATGGATGGTTAGGGATAAATCAAACCTAACCTAGGTTAAAGCTTTTGGGATTAATTAAACCTAACCTAGGTTAAAGCTTTTGGGATTAATTAAACCTAACCTAAGTTTAATTTCTCTTAAATGGATCCGTTTAAAAGCTTTAGCCGACCCGTTTCTTTACCGTTCCGTATTTACTCTCATCGGCTCTTCCTTTCCGAGCGTTTTCCTACATCTTCCCGTCGCGCGCGAGAGGAGAAAGAGAGCTGCTCGTCTTCTCCTTTTTCCTTCCGAAATCCACGGCTGCCGACACGCTCGCAGTGGAGGTTCATCTCCCTGGAAGACCACCGATCGTAGCTTCCTCGTGCGGGATTCCGACGTGTGCCGTTGCAGGGGAGCGAGTGCCTTCACAAGGAGTTCAGAGATCGGCGGCGATTCCTTCCTGATTTCCGATGCTTCACGATCTCTGTCGTAGTTAGGTAAGTGGTTAAACTCATTTCCCTGTTTTTGAAGGAGATCCATCCTCAATCATGTTATTCGCTGCCATTAGATCGGTGTTGTGGGGTTAGGGCAGCAAGGAGTTCGCTTGCGTGAACAGTGATCACCGCCGGAGTGATCCGCTGTCGCCGCTTATTCTTCGTGATCCCGATGGCGCAAAGCCCGCACTCTCAGATCCCTATGCCGAACGCATCTTCTTCTCCTTGTCTTCATCTTCGCCATCCTCTTCGCACGCGCAATGGATTAGATGCTACTGCCATGTATGATCGAGGTCACCGACTCGATTGCTGTAATCCCTTCCTAGCTCTCCGTCACGAGTGATGGATTCACCACTATCGATTTTTCCCCTTCATAGGGACTGGTGGATTGAGGCTACGGGATTGGAAGGAAAAAGGGGAAAACAAAGGTGAGGAAGATGTTCTGTGTAATAATTTTACATTTGATGTTAAATTTGTGATTTCAGCCTACCCAAATCTTTGGGATTGAAACTGTGCTAGGGATAAGGGCGATCAGTAGGTGTTTGTCTCCAATTCAACTGTTTGGACTTAGGTCCGATTGAAACAGGAAACTGTGTGTGATTGAAGCAATTGTAAGGTAAGCCTGGATTAGATGTTGTTATTGATTCAATGTGAATATGTGTTAGCTCTAAAATAGGTTGTTATAGGAGTATTATTTGTGAAGGATATTGTAGATTTAATATGATTAGTAAATCAAGTGTAGAGGATTATACTACTACATGATTGAATTGATTAATAAGGGTTAGGCTATGATTTAGGAAATTATTCTAGCATTAGGGTTATGCTAGCATTTAGTTTTGTTTCATGTTTTGTAATTACAGGATTTTGATTGTGATAGATACATGGACATGGAGATGGATAGTATGAATGTGAAATAGGGATGAATGTGGAGGATTGATTATGTTAATTGGATAACTAGATCAACATAGTTGATAGGGATATGAAATCGATGTAAGATTCGGTTTGATCCTTCATTGTATGCTTGCACTTAATCATAATATTTGATATGTGCAGGACCTGGATACGAGACAGGACCGTGACCATGAAGATATTATTCTGAGCTTCTTAGAAGGTGGGTAATTTCCTACTTGGTCCGGGTAGATGTATTGCATTCAGATTTAGTCATAGATATGAGCATGTTAGGTGTTCATATTATCTTGACCCTGCTCTTTTTATCATATGTTTGATCCTTTGCCGTTGGCTATTAACTCCATTGTTGATATCATGTTTATTTTATCATGATTAGGAGTTATACATATAGGTGATGCAAGTAACTTAGAATTTGTTTAAGTTAAGTGCAAATAGTAAAGTCCGGATGACAACCTGATTGTACATTGGGCAAAAAGGTCATCCGTAGGTAGATAATGTCTTTAACTTAGGGTTAGTTCTAGTACCCTTAGGTTGTATGTTACCACCGAACATGTATTGTGTAAATGGTCAGAGGAATGATACTTAGGGTATCGCTACGGACCGGTGGTCCTAGCTTATTATAATCAGACGAGTACGACTCTCTATAGGATAGAGAGTGTGTCCATCAATTGAGTAGGACTCTCTACAGGATAGAGAGTGCGTCGATTAGATTGGTATGACTCTCTACAGGATAGAGAGTATTATGATCAGTTGAGTATGACTCTCTGCAGGATAGAGAGTGCGTTGATCTGGTTAGTATGATTCTCTGTAGAATAGAGAGTCTATGGTGGATGTCGGTATGTGAGACATTGCATTCATGCATTTGCATGCACGCTGGCGACGAGGTCTCCTTTGTGGTTGAGAGTGTCGCCAGTCATCCTGCCTCCACGGTTACTCATAGGAGTCACCCGTGTGAGGGCAGAGCATTGTGGTGCCGCACTCTACCACTATAGACGGTGGTAGTTGGATTTGCGTGTCGTAGTCCTGCATGTGTGGCACTTGACCACTCATGGGTAGTGACTGTCGGAGTGGCCAACAGCAGGGACCCCCATCGTGTAGCTTGCTCTTTACGCTTATATGCTACTCGATCATACTGCCCACTCGGCCACTCGAAAGTAGTGGTTGGTGTTGAGTTAGGACAGTTGTCATGCTCGAGCCACCGAGGCCACACTGGGGTCGTGGTAGCTTTAGGGTGAGCCGACATGACCATGCATGCTGCATTGCCGACTGATGGCATTTTTGCATATTGTCATATATATACATATATGCATGTATATATATATATAGATGATTGTGATTAGTATACATATATAGATGCAGTCTATATATATATGCTTATTGCGATGATGCATTTGATTATATTATGCTTGTTGCATTTGATTGTACATCATATTCATGCATGTTTCTTGCATATGTTATACAGTTGTGTCGGATATTGGTATGTGTTGGATAGACCATAGATACCTTGGCCTGTAGCATGAGTAGATTATGTGTTGGTATTACTCTTCCTATTATATATATGTTGGATATATGTTCAGGTTGGATCAGAGTAGCGTAGCAGACTTCAAGTATGTCTGCATTTTATGTTATTCATTTCAGTTAGACGGTATATGCTTGTATTTATATACTATGCTGATATACCTGTTGTACATCTAGATTATGTTGTCGAAATACATGTGATATTACATATATACATGTTTTCTATTACCTGCTGAGTTTTTACTCACCACCTCATGGACCACGGGTTTCTGTTGCCTGTAATGCAGTGTAGCCGACTTCGTGATGGACTTGGAGCACCGCTGGCTGGCATCATCTCATCTCAACTCCGAGAGTCCAGATTTTTGGTGTTCTCATTTGTATTCCGTTATGGATTTGTTTTGTGAGATGATTGTAGTGGTGACTATTGATGGTGTACCCCCTTTTCTTCCTTTCTGGTTTTATTATGGTGTCTTGAGTCGGTGTTAGTCATACCGGTATGCACGTGTGTTGTCGTTTGTGAGATTGTAGTATGTTTCCGCTGTGTCTTGTGTAGTTTTTGATTATATATATATATATATTGTAGTTATTGTGGGCCTACGGGCCTTGTATTAACCCGAAATATTGCCACGTACAGAGGAGATACCGTCCGTTTGATTTTCGGGGCATGACACCGGAAGCAAAAGCAACACAGTAAGTATCGAGGTAAGCTCGTGTGTGCGAGTGTAAGTGAGGTCGTATCCTCTTTACGGGGATGATCTTAAGCGTAGATCCGACCAAAGACATCTTATAGATGGTCTAGGTCGAGATCGGACGGTCAACGACCGTCGGAACTATATTTTTGTTGAGCTAACTTTGACTTGCAGCAAGCATCACCGATCGCCACTTGAGGACTCGATCGTCACAATCACCGATCGCGAGGTTAGACTGATCGATGCTCGCCATCACGATCGATGATGGCCATCACCGATCGATGGTCAAAGGATCAGCTTCGAGGAGTCAAGGCTTATCACCAAGTTTCAAGGAGAGTGGTGCTCAAATATGATTGGCTAGGGTTCCTCTCGAAAAGGGGCTCAAAGGCTATAAAAGGAGGTCCTAACCTAGGGTTTCTTCATCAATTCTAAGTGCTAAAAAGTCTCCGCAACGCTGCAACTCTCCGACGACTCTACAACAACGAAGTGCTGCCAACAACCCTAGCTTAAGTTCCTTTTTTAGTTGTTGGTATAATCTTTCTTTGTTATTGCTTTCAATATTTCAATTCTTGTTAATCGAGGTTTTCTATCGTTGCATTTTACTTAAAGAGAAGAGATGGTTTGTCTCTCTATCTTTCTTGCTTCGAAGGTTTTTGTAATCGTCAAACTCCTACCTCCAACGAGGAGGAGTGTTTTAGTGAATTGCCCTCCGTACACGGTCTAGGACCGTTAGGGCCTTGGAGTAGTAGCCGAAGGCTACGAACCAAGTAAAAAAAATATCTTGTCTCTTTTTGTTTCATTTATCTTTCCGCTGCACTTAATTGTTTTGATACGAACTTGAAAGAAAAAGGTTTTTCGCTATTCACCCCCCCCTCTAGCGAACCGCTTCGATCCAGCAATTGGTATCAGAGCTGGGGGTGCTAAGATTTGGTGAAACCACCAATCTAGCATTTTTACAGATTTTTTTCTTTTTTTTTATGTTTATTTCGAATTTAATTCATTCGCTTAGTTTTTCTACCGCACTACTAATCCAAGACGCGAGTCTTGGTACTTTCTTGTGTGTTTTTGTCGTTGCTAGGTTTTTTTGCCTTCGTCTACTTGTTTCTTTTGTTCTAATGGCTCATCTCGAGGGTTTTAGCACCGTCCGACCTCCGTTTTACAACGGAGATGACTTCCGTTATTGGAAGGGTCAGATGGAATGCTTTCTCAAAACCCAAATCGAGATGTGGATCATAATCCAAACGGGATTCACACTTCCGACTAATGAAGTGGGTGAATCTTTGGATTATGACCAATGGACCATTGCGACAAAACGACAAGTCGAAGCCAACGCTAAGGCAACTCAAATCCTTCAATGCGGCTTGTCCAAGGAGGAGCTAAATCGCGTCGGCCCCTTCATAAGCGCAAAGGACCTTTGGACAAAGCTAGTGGAGCTACACGAAGGGACCGATGAAGCCAAGGTATGTAAGCGTGACCTTTTATTTAATAAACTATATAATCTAAAAATGCAAGAACACGAGTCTGTGACGCAACTTTATGCCCGCGTCCAAGACATAGTCAACAATCTACACACGATCAGGCAAAAGGTCGAAAATCGCGACCTTATAAGATATGTCCTAAATTCCTTTCCAAGGACTACCTTGTGGGCATCCATGGTCGATGCCTACAAGGACTCCAAGGATCTTTCTAAACTTAGGTTAGATGAACTCTTTTCTGATTTCTAACTTCATGAGCAGTCTAACTCGGAACCCGAGAAGGATATAACACTTTTTGCAGGTTCGAGGAAGAAAACCACAAGCAAGCCACCCCCGAAGGAAGAAGAGGATGAGTCCGACTCGGAGGTCGACCCAGAAATGGAGGCTGAACTAGTCAACCTAGTTCGGAGAATAGTCAAGGGCCGAAAGCGAACCATCACTCGACCCAACGAAGGTAAGCCTAAAAGTTCTAATATTAGATGTTATGAATGCAACAGGTTTGGACACATCAAGTCTGAATGCCCAAAACTCAAGAGCAAGGCACCAAAACACAAAAAGGCACTCAACGCTACTTGGAAAGAAGCTTCCGAGGAAGAAGACAATGATCGAGTCCTCATGGCTAAACCGGTGGAATCGGAGACAGAGTCGGAACCGGAGCTTGAATCGGAAACCGAAGACGAGTCGGACTGCGAAGCACTATTCAAGACAAGCCACGGATACGCATCCAGTTCAAAAGATACACTCAAGGTAAGTCGGTCTCTCATTACTACACTCTATAGTGCAATTAAGTTTTTAAATAGAAAGTTAGCTAAGTCCGAGTCCAAGGTCGAGACCCTGGTTGAGGAAGTTAAACTCCTCAAACACGAGGTCTCCCTAACCTCTTCGACTAGTCGAGTTCAAGAGGAGGACTCAACTCGGGTTGAAAAACTCGAAGTTGAGAACTCACTCTTGAAGAGTCAAGTCGAAGATCTTAGGAATACGTTGGAAAGGTTTACTTTGGGATCCAAAGGACTTGACCTTCTACTTGGATCGCAAAGGGTCGTGTACAACAAGGTCGGGCTAGGGTTTAGCTCAAATACGACCAACAAGTCGTATATGTCAATTGTAAGTCGACATAAAAAATATGTCCAAGCATGAGTCCCTAAGACCACCTTAATTTCAAACTTAGGATCGAACCAGTACTGGATTCCCAAGGACCAAATCCACTATGTGGAGAGACCGAATCGATTCAACGGTCCAGGGGGAGCTAGTACTAAACTTGTTTGTGTTTTAACCTAGAAATTGCATGCTTAGGTTTTTATTTAGTTTGATTTTCCTTTTAGAATGGTTAGATAGGACTATAACTCGTCAATACTTGATAACATAGTACCAGGACGCGACGAGATGATAGTACGCTAGGAAAGCGGAGTCTTATGTATTCGGGCTAGATAAGGCGTATCTGGTTCGGTGCACTTAACCAAGCGGAACTAGCTGAAGCTACCTCACCGTATCCTAGACTAGTTAGACCAGGAAGTGGTCTTAGGTAAGTCAAGTCTCTATTTTCTTAAAAATGGTTTTGTCTAAGGAAGTGGTCGTTGTTCCGATCAAAGAAGGCCTCTGTGCCTCGCCACGACCTGGAAGTCATGATCTTGAAAAGGTGACTTGATAAGCCTAAGGTCAAATCCGAATCTAACGCAAGGTTGACAAGTGTTTAAGCCATTAAATTTAAATCAGGTAAAATTGGAAGTCATCTCACAAAAACATATAGGGTTAACATGTTTGAACATGTAGACATGGGTGAGATGATTTAGGTTAATAATTTTTCAACCAATCTTTAATAAATCCAATATCCGATCCAACTACCTTGCGTGTAGGATCAATGGATGTTGGACAGTGGTTGCTCCCGACACATGACCGGGGATCAGCTCAAATTTTCGAAGCTTCGATTCAAATGACAAGGATCGGTAGCCTTCGGAAATAACGGCAAGCTCAAAATCATCGGATCAGGTGATATTGAGCTTAACTCAAATTTTGTTATTCAAAATGTTTTATTAGTAGAAAATTTTCAATATAATTTACTTAGTGTAAGTCAATTGTGTGATAATAACTATAATATCGTATTTCTAGAAAACGAATGCGTAATTAATACAAATGAAACCTCTAAAACAATCCTTAAGGGAACCAGAAATAACAATATTTACACTATTAACTTAACTAACTCCTCAACTAAGTGTCTTATGACACAGCAAGAGGAATCATGGTTGTGGCACTAACGACTCGGTCACTCACACCCAAGACTCATCCACAAGATGAGTCAGAGTGACTTAGTCAGAGGTTTGCCTAACCTTAATAACTTGGATAATAAAATATGTAATGTTTGTCAACAAGGTAAACAATCTAGGACACAACATCAACTAACTAATCAAGAACGAACCAAAAGTGTGCTTGAGCTCCTACACATTGATCTATTTGATTCACATGGAGCTAAGTCACTTAATGGAAGTAAATTCTGCTTAGTCACAATTGATGACTATTCTAGATTTACTTGGGTTAGGTTCATCAAATACAAAAATGATACCCTAGATCAATTAATCAACCTATTTAAGTTAATAGAAAATCAACAAAGCATTAAAATCAAAAGACTTAGGACTGATCATGGTGGTGAATTCGAGAACCACAGGTTTACAGAATTCTGTAATCTAAATGGATACCACCATGAGTTCTCTTGCCCTAGAACTCCACAACAGAATGGCCTAGTAGAACGTAAAAATAGAACCCTACAAGAAGCCGCTAGGACAATGTTAAATGAATATAACTTACCCGATAGGTTTTGGGCGAAAGCCGTAAGTATGGCATGCTATGTCCAAAATAGGATCCTTATGGTAAAGAGACACCTTAAGACCTCATACGAGATTTATCACGATAAAATACCTAACATCAAGTACTTTAGGGTATTTGGGTGTAAGGTACATATCCTAAACACTAAGGATTACCTAGTGAAATTTACATCCAAAACTACGATCGGAATATTTCTAGGATACTCGACTACAAGTAGAGCTTATAGAGTATATAACCATGACACCCTTAGAGTCGAAGAGACTATCAATGTAGTATTTGATGAAGGACACGAACCTACAAAACTCCCGGCAACCCCAATTAGCGAGCCGATTCATACTAGACCTAACTCTGATCCGGAGATTAGGTCTAGTGTTAATCCTAATCTAAGTCAACCAAATCACTCTATCGACCAAGTGATAGATGACTCTAACCAAAATAGAACTCAAACGAGTCATCCTACTGATCAAGTTGTAGACTCTAACCCAAATCCAACTAGGACTCAAACGAATCATCCTATCGACCAAGTGATAGGTGATCCAAGTCTAGGAGTTCGAACTAGAGTCTCATACAGAAACCTTAGTCAAATCTCCTTAATTTCCAAAATTGAACCCAAAACTATTGACCAAGCTCTTCTTGATCCCGATTGGATTATTGCAATGCAAGAAGAGTTGGCTCAATTCACTAGAAACGAAGTATGGGAATTAGTACCACCACCTAAAGATAAAACAACCATTGGAACAAGGTTGGTGTTTAGAAATAAACTTGATGATAAAGGTGAAGTGGTTAGGAATAAAGCTAGACTAGTCGCTAAAGGGTTTAGTCAAGTCGAAGGTTTAGATTACGATGAGACCTATGCCCCAATAGCTAGATTAGAGTCCATTCGAATGTTATTAGCGTATGCAGCACATCGAGGATTTAAGTTGTTTCAAATGGATGTGAAATCTGCGTTCTTAAATGGATACATTAAAGAAGAAGTTTATGTTAGTCAACCCCCCAGTTTCGAAAGTTTAGACAAACCCGACCATGTCCTTAGGTTAAAGAAAGCTCTCTATGGACTTAAACAAGCTCCTCGAGCTTGGTACGAGAGACTTTCAATTTATCTTAAGTCCAAAGATTTTAACCAAGGTGTAGTTGACCCAACCCTTTTCGTAAAAACCTTAGGTAAAGACATATTCATAGTCCAAATCTACGTAGATGATATTATTTTCGGAACCACCAACTCAATCCTACTAAATGAGTTCATTTCACTTATGGAAAGTGAATTTGAAATGAATTTAGTAGGCGAGTTAAACTTCTTCTTAGGTCTACAAATTAAACAAACTAAAGATGGAATATACCTACATCAACGCAAATATACTAAGGAATTAATTAAACGCTTTGGAATGCAAGACGCTAAAATTATTAATACCCCAATGGCAACTAATGTGAATATAGAAGAAGATGTAATCGGAAATTCAATTGATTTAAAATACTATAGGAGCGTAATAGGGAGTCTCCTTTACTTAACTGCAAGCCGACCCGATATCTTATTTGCAGTAAGTATGTGCGCAAGGTTCCAAACCTGTGCCAAGGAGTCTCACCTAACTCTAGTCAGTAGATATCTAAAGGGTACACTTAATGTCGGTATTTGATATCCTAGATCTACCGAGTTTGAACTAACCGCTACTCCGATTCGGATTATGCGGTAGTAAGCTCGATAGAAAGAGTACAGTGGTTGTTGTCAACTTCTCGGCTCAAGTCTAGTGAGTTGGTGCAGTAGGAAGCAACACTGTGTTGCCTTATCTACCACTGAAACCGAATACATCGCGATGGGTGAGTGTGTCACTCAGCTTCTTTGGATGAAGCACACTCTCCGCGACTTTAAGTTAGACTTTACGAACACAAAACTCCACGTAGATAATATTAGTTCAATTAACCTTACTAAAAATCCGATATGTCACTCTAGGACCAAACATATAGAGGTCAAACACCATTTCATTCGAGAACATGTGGCCAACGGAGCCATACAACTCGAATACGTCAAATCGAAGTCTAACTTGGCAGACCTATTTACTAAACCCCTACCCGAAGTCAATCTCTATTAAGACGAAAATTGGGCATGTGCGTAGTAGAATAGGACTTTGCAAATTATATTACTACTATTTCTTACTTTTCATTTTTCATGGAACTAGTATAGGACTTACCCTAGATATCATGCACCTATAGATTTAAGGAGCCAGTACATTTCACAACACATAGGACTAATGTGTTTGTGTACTTAGCCACGTAGATGGGCGTGAGATGTTAGGACCTTACTCCTGGTCCCAGATGTAGAGCTAATGCATCGCTATGAACCACGGAGTATAATCATAAATACTAACCGACTCTGACCAGGACTGGTTGATCTTTCATATCAATCAAGCCAAATATGAGTCGAACATTTTATAGATGAACTTATTTTCAGTGTATTATTTTCAAAAATAATGTGGAACATGCTTGGACTTCAAAATTAATACTTATTTTATTTCACACACACCCTCACTCCTTTCGATATATGGCAAAAGGGGGAGAAAAAGGTCAAAGTTAAGGGATCATTTTTTTTATGGCCAGGGCTTACTTAACTTTAAGTTAACACAACAAGTTAAGAGAATTCTTAAACTTAAACACATTTAGTTAACTTGTTTTTGTTAACAAAACGGAAGTAAAGGCCAAGGTTAAGGATTCTTTTTTTTTATTTCTTAACTTAAAACTTATTAATATTAAGTAATTTCGGTTACTTAATTTTTAGTAGCAAACATCAAGGGGGAGAGTTAAAACTCTTTCTCAAGTACTCACCCTCGGTCAAGGGGGAGCACTTGAAAAAGAGTTTTTATATACTTCTGCTCATTCATGCATATCTCATACTCAATGCACTTAATTTATTTTTTCTTAACTTTGTATGTGAGTTTGCCATAAATCAAAAAGGGTGAGATTGTTGGTGTAGTAGGCACCTAAGTCAAACCTGAGTTTTGATTATAGCAAATGATATAAAGTTAAGCTCATGTCGTTATCTCACGAGCTGAACCGAGTATGCAGAAAATTGCTATAGCTGGAGCTGAAGGCTAGCGACACCCGGAGGAAGCCGCGGTGGTCAGGCGACACTCCAGTGACTTCGGAGGGAGCCGAAGGAAGCGAGTGGAAGGCCGGAAGCAAAAGCAACACAGTAAGTATCGAGGTAAGCTCGTGTGTGCGAGTGTAAGTGAAGTCGTATCCTCTTTACGGGGATGATCTTAAGCGTAGATCCGACCAAAGACATCTTATAGATGGTCTAGGTCGAGATTGGACGGTCAACGATCGTCGGAACTATATTTTTGTTGAGCTAACTTTGACTTGCAGCAAGCATCGATCATTGCCCGACGGAGGACTCGATGCCGATCAATCGATCGATCATTCAGGAGGTCGGCCTCGTGATCTTGCCATCGATCGGATGATGGCCATCGATATCACCAAGTTTCAAGGGGAGTGGTGCTCAAATATGATTGGCTAGGGTTCCTCTCGAAAAGGGGCTCAAAGGCTATAAAAGGAGGTCCTAACTTAGGGTTTCTTCATCAATTCTAAGTGCTAAAAAGTCTCCGCAACGCTGCGACTCTCCGACGACTCTACAACAACGAAGTGCTGCCAACAACCCTAGCTTAAGTTCCTTTTTTAGTTGTTGGTATAATCTTTCTTTGTTATTGCTTTCAATATTTCAATTCTTATTAATCGAGGTTTTCTATCGTTGCATTTTACTTAAAGAGAAGAGAGGGTTTGTCTCTCTATCTTTCTTGCTTTGAAGGTTTTTGTAATCGTCAAACTCCTACCTTTAACGAGGAGGAGTGTTTTAGTGAATTGCCCTCCGTACACGATCTAGGACCGTTAGGGCCTTGGAGTAATAGCCGAAGGCTACGAACCAAGTAAAAAAATATCTTGTCTCTTTTTGTTTCATTTATCTTTCCGCTTCACTTAATTGTTTTGATACGAACTTGAAAGAAAAAGGTTTTTCGCTATTCACCCCCCCCCCTCTAGCGAATCGCTTCGATCCAACATATTGTTGGTGCAATGGTCAAGGGGGAGGTATCTATCATGGGATGATGGATGGTATTTTTTCTCATGGGGAGAAAAATGGGATTTTGAGATACCTAATTTGGAAATTGAGAGAGTGTATAGGATTGTCTCTCTTGAGTGATATGAGACTTATCACTAGGAAGATGGTAGGCATCCTAGGTATTTTTGGACCAAGGGGGAGATTGTAAGATCTCATTAGGACATGAGACATTAACCTCCTTGGAGAGATAACCTTTTTGATGTATGTCAAAAAGGGGAAGAAGGTAAAATTATCAATTTGGGATAATTGGTAAGGGATTTGAGTTAGTGTTCTAACTCAATGGTATGTGCTTTTGTCAAACATCAAAAAGGGAGAGATTGTTGGTGCAATCGGTCCAGGTCATGATTGACCAGACTCGAGTTTGACTCGAGTGATGTTTTGATGTTTGACATCGATGTTTGACATTGATGTCTGATAAGGTTTTGGGGAGATTGTTGGAACAATCGACCCGGGTCATGTTTGACCGGACTCGAGTTTGACTCGAGGGGGATTTTGATGGTTGACTGGAGTTGACCATGTCATGGAAAGTCCAAGTCTTGAGTAATTGGCATGTAAAGTCCAAGCATGGGTCTTGGTAAGGAAAAGTCCAAGCATGGGTCTTGGCAAGGAAAAGTCCAAGCATAGGTCTTGGCATGGAAAGTCCAACATGGGTTGACAAGGGAAAGTCCAAGCTTGAGTCTTGGCATTTGAGAAGTCCAAGGGGTTTGAGGTTGGCGGCGTAAAGTCCAAGCGGGAGTCTTGGCAGCATAAGTCCAATAGTTGGCGGCATAAAGTCCAAGCGAGAGTTTTGGCAGTGTAAGTCCAATGTGCCTTGGCGGTGTAGACACCGTTAGCATGACATAGCCGATGGAAGCACCTGAAGGCTAGCGCAATGGATGAACAAGTCATAGATGACTTGGAGGGATCCGAGAGGCGTGAGGCTGACAGAGGTGGCTAGAAGGCTTAGGTCTTGGCTACGGGTGGTCTAGCAAGTATAGGGGAACCATACTTGGGTTAAACCTCATGTTTGAGGTTAAAACCTCGTGTTTGAGGTGTGCTAGTCAACTGGTGTCATATGACAGTCGACTGGTGAGAGTCAACTAGGGTTTGACTGTGGGAATTGGCCCAGCAATCGACTGCCAGGCTTTGGCAATCGATTGATTGGTCGAGCAGTCGATTGTGATCGTGCGATCGATCGATGCTCGGTTTTCGAGCACGTATCGGAGTCCGACTCGATCACGGGTTAACAATAAGTGAGAGTTCCATCGATTGATCATGATCAATCGACTGATGTCCTATCCGTTGGATTTTTCCAGCGTGGATTACACCGTTGTCTCATAGTAACAGTGTCATCAGTCGACTGATGGTCCCGAGCAGTCGACTGATCAGCGATTTCCAGCCCAGGTTGAAGCTTTAAATGGAGCTCATGGAGGAGGATTTCACCAACGGTTTTTGAAAGCTTTTGGAGCGATTTGTTGCTACAAATCAGCGTTTCCAAGTGCAATTCAAGCAACCACAAAGCAAACAATCAAAAGAGCATTTGTAAAGTTTTTCTTTGAATAGATTATTGTATTCTTTTTGTATTTGCTTGTTTTACCTTGTATTACTTTTGTAATCTGTTGTAAAAGGTTTCTCCGCCTCCGGATTGTTCCGAGAAGGAGTTATTGGTGATTAGTGATTGCATTGACGTCGTTAGAGCTCTTTTGAGCTCGATCCGTGGAGTAGGAACCATTCAGTTCCGAACCACATTAAATATTTGTGTAATTGTGTTTGTATTGTTTCGTTATTGCTATTATTTCTATTTCCGCTGCGCTAACGAAATTTATAGACAAACGCGAATTGAATTCCATCAACGAACGCTACGACGCTATTCACTCCCCCTCTAGCGGTCAACATTTCCCCAACAGTTATAAATGTTACAGATATAATGATAGTGTTATAAGATAAAGTAAAAAATATATATTAAAATATTCTTTGTTAATTTGATTAAAGATCTTTAAACAACCCCTTACGACTTCTTTTATTTTATAAGTTATAATTGTGATGGTATTACAACTTCTTTTATGTTATAAGTTTTATGTTTTTTTTTCTACGCTATAAGTTATTGTAGTCACAATACTCCACTTCTTCTTTGTTATAAGTTATTGTTATCACAATATAACGACTTCCTCTGTGTTATAAGTATTATGACTTTTTCTACGTTATAAGTTATAATTGTCATAGTATTGTTTGGTGATTTTGCTGAGTTTAAGTGATTTTAATGAGGGAGTATTTTTATCAAATTGATAAACAATTATAACAGTCATCAAATATTATCTCATTAGGTGAGAATTATATGGATCTTTCTATGCCCTTTGGGTTATAGTGCAGCGATAAGGGCTCCCAAGCACCTACGATTCAATCCTCAGATACGATAAATTTATAGAATTTCCCTCTAAATGAGATGACAAATCAGGGAAGTTGAGCCTGCTGAGGTTGTCCACACAAGCACTCTCCAAATTACCTCTCTCCTTCATATGTAGAATAGTCGTAGGGGTACCGGGGCTGCTAATGTGATGATTTTTTTTAATATGAATTTTTCTATATCATTGGACTTTATCCTCTGCTGTATCACTATTTATATTTAAATATTTTTTATTTTATTTTATCATTGATAATCAAATCTTTTTTGGTATTTTTTCTTTCTCATTTAATTTGTATATTTGTAATAGTTTCATATCACATAACTAGAGCATCTATTGGTGATCTAAATATATATTCGTGTAATCTTAAACATGTCTTTCGAAATTTTTTCTCAATAGGTGCAACTTAAATTTTCGCTTTAATATTTTCATTTTTATTTTATCCATCCTTGTATGCTTATTCATCCATCTTAACATTCTCATTTTTGCAACTTTTATTTTCTGCTCATGTGTTTGAGCCATAGTTCAACTTTCAATTTCATATAATTTAGAAAGTCTAACTATCGTTTTGTAAAACTTCCCATTAAATTTTATGATAAAAAAATTTGATGTTCTCCTTCATTTCAATCATTATGTTTGTATTCTATATAAGATATTTTTCTTAATCTCTCTATTATTTTACAATAAAAAAATTCTAAATATTTAAAACTTTTAGTTATAGATAACTCATCATCTTCTAATTTAATAATTGTCTCATTATATCTAATATGATTAAATTTAAATTTTATATATTATGTCTTTATCTTACTAAGGGTAAAACTTATCATTTATTGTATTTTTCTCGAACATTTAAATTTAATATTTACTCTTTCACATATCTTATTTAATAAAATAATATCATCAACAAATAAATATCATATCTTAGATGTATCTAATGAGCTCATTCATCATTAATGTAAAAAAAAATATGGACTTAAAATTTGATTTTTAACGTTATGAAAATATTTTTAACTCTCTTGATGTTTTCACCCTCATATCCTTAATTTTATCAAATTGAAGCTGAGTATTTTTTTTTCTTAATTCTTTATATACATCTGTTTATTTTTGAAATCCGCCAACACAGTTACACTTGACAATCAAAGAGCATGTAATGTTGGAGGATCGATGGCCGGCTAGAGGGGGGTGAATAGCCCAATACACGTGCGATGATGAAATTCGCTCATTCGTCGTGAGCTTGTCTCTACAATTCGTTAGCGCAGCGGAAATACAAATAACAAGTACAAATACACGAGACAAATACAAAGCACACACAATACAACACGATATACGTGGTTCGGAATCTTAGGGTTCCTACTCCACGGGGTGAGCTCAACGAGCTTGTGTTATGCGCATGACACTAACAACAACTCTTTCTCGATAACACGTCGAAGGTGGAGAAACCTCGTGCAATTACACTAAGTAATACAAGCAATTACAAATACAACAAGAAAAGTAAAGAACACTTTACAAAACTTCGCTTTGATCACTTGCTTGTTGCTTGCTTTGGATTGCTTTGAAGGTATGAAATGCAGCAGCAATTCCCCTCCAAAATCACCCCAAAATCTCTTGCAAAATCCTCCATCTCGAGCTTTATTTATAACTTGCATCGAGCTGATTTCGTGCCAATCAATTGACTGACCATGACCATCAGTCGACTGGTTTTGTAGCCGTTGTCTCACAACAACTCGATCAATGCTGGACAAGTTTTAACGGATCCATCATCAGTCGACTGATGATCCCATCAGTCGAGTGCTCGCCGCGATCACTCGACTGGAAGACCTTATGTGCCCGAATTCACCCTAATCGATCGACTGTCCTTCCTCAGCAATCGACTGATGGTGTCGTCAGTCGACTACCATCCCTTGGCAGTCGACTGTTCAGTCAGAACCAGGTCATTCGAACACTAGTCGAATACCGGTCGAGTCCAATCGACCTAGAGCAGTCGACTGATACCTATACCAGTCGACTGATATCGGATAAAATCTTAAACACCAAGTTGTTTGAGCATTCAGCACTCAGTCTTAGCCACTTGACCAAGTCCATCTCATCCTCTCATGGAGTTCCCCACCGAAGTTCTCTTCCCTCGGCCTACGTCCCTCGGATACACTAAGCGCACAACTTCACAATGTCATCCTTCGCGTCTCTTGCCCTCGAAGTCTGCTTCCCTCGGGCCTCACTCCATTCGCTCCTCGTCCATTGGTCCCTCGGATGCACCAAACGCACGGCTTGGCAATGTCATCCTTCACTGACTCAAGGACCCCGAGCTTAGTGAACTTGCCAAATCCTCAAGACTTCCCACACCAAGCCTCATGCTTGGATTTTTCATGTCAAGCCCCATGTTTGGACTTTCACCGCCCAGGCTACACACTTGGACTTACATGGCCAACTCATGTTGAACTTTCCCAACACCAAGCTCTATGCTTGGACTTTTCACCACCAAGGCTATACACTTGAATTTACGTGGCCAACCCATGTTGGACTTTCCATGACAATCCCATATCATATGTTTTGTCTAACATCAAAATACAGTTCGAGTCGAACTCGAGTCTGATCAATCGTGACCTGGGCCGATTGCATCAACAATCTCCCCCTTTTTGATGTTTGACAAAATCTCAAACTCAAGTCTACCAATTATCCCCAATTGACAATTCTCACATC
Organism: Wurfbainia villosa; assembly: GCA_025175895.1. Taxonomy (NCBI): domain Eukaryota; kingdom Viridiplantae; phylum Streptophyta; class Magnoliopsida; order Zingiberales; family Zingiberaceae; genus Wurfbainia; species Wurfbainia villosa. Next base: position 1,703,519 of record JAKLTH010000281.1, read on the forward strand.
CCAACGAGAATTCCAACTAACCCCAATTGATAACTTCTTCCCCTTTTTGACATACATCAAAAAGGTCCTCCCCAAGGGTATGAATGTCTCATATCCCAATGAGATCTTACAATCTCTCCCTTGGAGGAAAACACATGCCTTCAATCTTTCTAGTGATAAGTCTCATATCACTTAAGAGAGGCACTCCCTCAATTTTCCTCCTATGAGGAAAAATACACATTCATCTTCCCATGATGGATACCTCCCTCTAAAGACTTGCTCTCCCTTGACTATTGCACCAACAATGTTCTTGGAGAGTCCCTATGCCAATAGGAATACTAAAATAATCAAAATTAAGGCACAAGTTCAACATTGAACTTCCATACACCTTAAAATTGATACTCACCCTAAACACTTCTTCTAATCCATATCCAATAAATTTTCACCCTTTCTAATGCTCTCCAAAGCATGTCCTAGGGTTAGGAGTAGTTAGAGAACCAAAACACAGCTGAACATGGGCCTAACAAACATTGTTTAGATCATTGCCACCCTCATCGATTGATTGTCATTAGCGGCATTAGCGATAGCTAATCAAAAAAAATTCGAATTTCAGTTATCAGAAATCAAATTCCGAAGTTCATAAGTAAATATACATAGGTTGAAAAATCATGAAAATTCATATGTATATTACTTATTACAAACATTATGGGTGAAAAATTTTAGAAAAATAAAATACCCATAAACTAGTGAGATTGTCACAAAGTTCAAAACTATTGAAATTGTCAATATTTGACCCAACTTTGTATCATCTCATTCAATGATGATTGCTATCAAAAGATAGACTTTACCAAGGTTTTTCAAAATGACTTTTAAATGATTTTAAAACCTTTAATTCAATTTCCTAAACATCTCACTTGCATCTAAATGTGTGAAGCACATACAAGTCAAGTTTTCTTGTGAGATGTGGGTCTTGGTTATTTAGGGTTTCATGCATATGCTAGGCAACGCTATTTGATTCTCTTATGCATGGGACTTCAAATCATGTCATTGTCCTTAACTCCATTTTATTTATGCATGAATGATGATTATGACATAATGATAACATGAATAAAAGCATGTGTCAAAATCATGATGTTATGGCATGTGATACATACTTAAGCATATATGACATTTAGCTAACCCTAAGTATTATCATGACATTTTATATGATAAAAATAAATATGATGTCATGACATAGCAAGACAAATAAAACATGGCAAGTATAAGATAAAGGTATAAATACCTAGATTTTAGTATTAATTGTCATTTGATATAATTAAATTCATTTTGTCATAATACACCCCATTTCCCTAGTGTGCCAAAAATCCAAAATGACACACCATGACCTATAAACCTAAAGTGTCAATTTTAATCAATTTTCAACTTCTCAAAATACATTGGCACATCCTAGAGTGTCAACTCTACTATGGTTAGGTTAACTATTTATCCACTTAGGGTTGACACACCCTAACTCATCTAACGTGAATCGATCACACTCCTAGGAACCTAATGCCTATTGGAGCTCCTTGGGTTAACAAGGTATTCACCAGGGATAACTTCCCTAGATACCTTCCTAATGACCCTTTTTATCTTTGAAGTCTTAGTCAATTGAGTTTTTCCTAGGTCAACTCTAGAGGTAACTCCCCTTTAACCTTCTTTATGGCTTTAGATTTTCTTGAGTCTTTAGCCACTAGACAAGCACCATGATTAATCTTAGGAATGACTTCCCTATTAACCTTGGTTTTGCTAGACCTAGATTTAATTCCATAATCAAATGGAACATTATGATAGGACTTAGATTTGTGACCCAAACCTTTCTTTCCCTTAACCGGTTCTTATCTCCTAGGTCTTAAATTTTGTTCCATTGCCCCTATAATTGAATTTGTCATAATTTTGAGGGTCTTCTTCAATTTTTCAAGCCTTGACCTCAAGGCTCGATTCTCTAGTTCTAATTTTTCTAATTTTGAATTTTCATTCTTTCTTTGGGAAAGACTCTTCCTAGGCATATGCCTACACTTCTTGGGGTTAATATCCAAATTTTTTTCAATTATCCTAATGGACTCCCTAGGTAGAATTGGTTTAGAGTTATGGTGTCTAGGTTTGTCCTTAGGTAAATCAATATGCTTGGCACCTAGGCAAAAATATCTATTCCTACTAGCATGCTTTTCATTAATAATAGCAAGTGAATTAAAATAATTTCTAGCATGCTTGTTACCCTTAGAAATTGAAGGTGCATTAAATTTTACCTTAGGATTAGCTTTGAGAGCTCCCCTTACATGAGAAGCCCCATCTTCCTCTCCTTAGAGCATTGGCTTCGGTAATGTCTTCTTTGGTTGCATTTGAAGCACACGATGTGCTCTTTGCTCTTCTTAACGAGGACTCCGACATCTTTTGATTTTTGGTTGACTTTTGGCGTCGGTACCTTCGTAGCCAATTTTGGGCACTTACTCTTGTAATGCTCTTTCTCCCTACACTCAAAATAAATGATGTGATCTTTATTATTAATTACATTGCTTGAATTACCTATGGTGTTTTTGCTTCTCCCGGATGTAGATGCTTCATCTTGATCTTGTTTCGGGATGGAAGACCTCTCCTCCCCCTCAATGCTAGAGGTGGAGGTTTCCTCCAAGTCATCCACATCTTCAAATGTTGATGGCGATTCTTCAACATCCACGAATCCGGATGTTGACGAACATTCTTCCTCTTGAGCATGGGAGGATGAACACTCTTCCTCGCCATCCTTCTCTATTTGTGCCGGTTTGGAAATTTCGTGGAATTTTACTAGCTTATCTCACAATTCCTTGGCATCCTCATATTCACCTATCTTGCACAAAATATGGTTAAGTATTAATTTAATTAACATTTTTGTTACCTTAACCGTTGTCTTGAATTATTGTCGTTGCTCTTCGGTCCATCTTGATTTTACTAAAGGCTTGTTGTCTTCATCTCTAGGTGCTTCAAAACCGTTTTCAATTGTTAGCATCATATCGAAATCGATTTCGAAGTATACCTCCATCCGTTTCTTCCACCAAGAAAAATCTCCATCGAATTTCGATGGACGGATGTTGGAGCCGACCATCTTGTCATGCTTATGTTGGCGATTAGTCCTCGATAAGCTCCTCACTCTAATACCACTTGTTGGAGGATCGGTGGTCGGTTAGAGGGGGGTGAATAGCCCAATATGCGTGCGATGATGGAATTCACTCGTTCGTCGCGTGCTTGTCTCTATAATTCGTTAGCGCAGCAGAAATACAAATAATAAATACGAATACATGAGACAAATACAAAGCACACGCAATACAACTTGATATACGTGATTCAGAACCTTAGGGTTCCTACTCCACGAGGTGAGCTCAATGAGCTCGTGTTATCCGCACGATACTAACAATAACTCCTTCTTGACAACACGTCGGAGGTGGAGAAATCTCGTACAAGCAATTACACTAAGTAATACAAGCAATTACAAATACAAGAAGGAATACAAGTAAAGAACACTTTACAAAACTTCGCTTTGATCACGCGCTTGTTGCTTGCTTTGGATTGCTCTTGAAGGTCTGGAATACAGAAGGAATTCCCCTCCAAAATCACCCCAAAATCTCTTGCAAAATCCTCCATCTTGAGCTCTATTTATAACCTGCATAGGGCTAATTTCGTGCCAATCAATCGACTAATCGTGACCATCAGTTGACTGGTCCTGTAGCCGTTATCTCACAATGACTCGATCCATGCTGGACAAGTTCCAACAGATCCATCATCACCGATCGATCATGCCCTATCACCGATCGATGATCCCACCGATGGAGTGCTCACGCGATCACTGACCGAAGACCTTGTGCCCGAATTCACTCGATCACCCACCGCCTTCCTTGGCAAATGACTAATGGTGTCACAACCGATTGTCATCCTCGTGAATCGTTCGACCATAACCAAGTTAGTCGAACACCAGTCGAATATCGGTCGAGTCCAATCGACCTAGAGCAGTCGACTGGTACCTATACCAGTCGACTGATGTCGGGTAAAACCTCAAACACTAAGTTGTTTGAGCATCCGACACTCAGTCTTAGCCACTTGGCTAAGTCCACCTCATCCTCTCATGGAGTTTCTCACTGAAGCTCTCTTCCCTCGACCTACGTCCCTCAGATGCACCAAGCACACGACTTCGCAATGTCATCCTTCGCATCTCTTGCCCTCGAAGTCTGCTTCCTTTGGGCCTCACTCCATTCACTCCCCGTCTGATGGTCCCTCGGATGTACTAAGCGCACGACTTCGTAATATCATCCTTCACCGACTCAAGGCCCCCGAGCCTAGTGAACTTGTCAAGTCCTCAAGACTTCTCACACCAAACCTCATGCTTGGATTTTTCATGTCAAGCCTCATGCATGCTTGGACTTTCACCGCCAAGACTACACACTTGGACTTACGTGGCCAACCCATGTTGGACTTTCCCAACACCAAGCTCTATTCTTGGATTTTCCCAACACCAAGCTCCATGCTTGGACTTTTCGCCGTCAAAACTACACACTTGGATTTACATGGCCAATCCATGTTAGACTTTCCATGACAATCCAATGTCATACGTTTTGTCTAACATCAAAATACAGTTTGAGTTAAACTTGAGTCCGATCAATCGTGACCTGACCCAATTGTACGAATATGTAACCCATGAGAAGTTTGCCTTCTGGAAAGAGTATGGAGAATCTGTTGGTTTTTGTTATATTACTAGTGGACCTCTGGTGAGTATGATTGTATTTTCTGATGCCTCAAATTTTTGTGTTTGTTAGAAACTTTGGTAGACGAAATTAGAAATGTGTTTGTTTGTTATATTTCTTCATGAGTTTAGTTATCAAAATGTGATTATTCTGATGGAAGTGTTATTTTCATGTAATTAAGAGATAACTGTTTAATTTATTTATCTTGTATCTTGTATCAAAATCAGACAATAACTGAGCTTCAAAAGTAAATTGTGGGGCAATTTAGAGTTTTTTTTTTGCATCACATTATATTTTTCCAGCAGTCAAACTTTCTCATTTTCTATTGGCAATTTACAATCTTAATAAGTTTGATGGCACTTTTAGGTTCGGTCTTCTTACAGAACAGGAGAACTTTTTGTTCAGAAATTGGTGAAAGGTTCCAATATACCTGCAAATAAAACTTAGCGATCATTTGGTGCACTTCAGCCCCTTTCGGTCATTCCATCTTTGTTCTTTTATCAACATAAACATCTTAAAAAATGAAGACAACAAAAAGGGTAGAAACAAATGAATTTTGAATGTGAATTTCGATAGCTAGTGTTTTGATAGGTTTTTATGAGTTCTGATTGTCTTTTACTTGGTACAAGCATTCTAATACTCCTATTCCTCATTCAAACTTTCTATTCTAATACTTGTTTTGATTTATTGGCGTGATGGCTAAGGTACGACGGTGCTTACAGAAGTGGCATGAATCGATTTCGGAGGAAGTTTAAAATTCTTTCTTAGATGCAGATTACCCCTACGTGTTTTGATCATCACATCAAGGCCCATAGGACCCTCCATGATTTATCTCTCCCACAATGACCGTGGGACAGGTCGATGAGAGCCGCTAGATTAGCGGTTTCAACTTTTTCAGAATGGACTTCCAAAATTATTTGCAGATTATAAATGAAACATTAAAACTTGTTTAACCTAATTCTAAGCTCATAAAATTTATTGTAAACTAGATTGCATTGCATAAATAAGTCATGCCAACTTTAATGGATATAAAGTGATTCAAGTAAATAAGGAGATAATATGTGGTTGAAGTGGGTAAAATGATTATTAGACAATGTTAGCAAGTTCAGATAACAGAAATTTGATAAAGTTTTAATGGATAGGTTATTATTAAGTTTGAAATAGATATATTAAAAATAAATAATTCATAAGCTTAGGGGCAAAAAAAAGACGAAAAAGTGGACCTTATTTTTATTATCTCAATTTGAAAAAAAAATAATCATAAGGATATTTTATTTTATTTTGTTATAAAAATATCTTCATTTCATGTTGTTATAAATGTTACAGATATAATGATAGTGTTATAAGATAAAGTAAAAAAAATATTTATTAAAATATTCTTTGTTAATTTGATTAAAGATCTTTAAACAACTCTTTACGACTTCTTTTATGTTATAAATTATAATTGTTATGGTATTGCAACTTTTTTATGTTATAAGTTTTATGATTTTTTTCTACGCTATAAGTTATTGTAGTCATAGTACTCCACTTCTTCTATGTTATAAGTTATTGTTATCACAATATAACGACTTCTTCTGTGTTATAAGTATTAATTATGACTTTTTCTACGTTATAAGTTATAATTGTCACAGTATTGTTTGGTGATTTTGCTGAGTTGGAGTGATTTTAATGCGGGAGTATGTTTATCAAATTGATAAACAATACTAACAGTTATCAAATCTTATCTCATTAGGTGATAATTATATGGATCTTTTTATGCCCTTTGGGTTATGGTGCAGTGATAGAGGCTCCCAGGAATCTACGATTCAATCCTTAGATACGATAAATTTATAGAATTTTTCTCTAAATGAGATGGCAAATTAGGAAAGTTGGGTCTATTGAGGTTGCCCACACAAGCACTCTCCGATTTACCTCTCTCCTTTATATGTGGAATAGTCATAGGGGGACCGGGGCTGCTAATGTGACGATTTTTTTTAATATATATCTTTCTATATCATTGGACTTTATCCTCTGCTGTATCACTATTTATATTTAAATATTTTTTATTTTATTTTATCATTGATAATCAAATCTTTTTTGGTATTTTTCCTTTCTCATTTAATTTGTATATTTGTAATAGTTTCATATCACATAACTAGAGCATCTATTGGTGATCTAAATATATATTCGTGTAATCTTAAATGTGTCTTTCGAAATTTTTTCTCAATAGGTGCAACTTTAATTTTCGCATTAATATTTTCATTTTTATTTTATCCATCCTTGTATGCTTATTCATCCATCTTAACATCCTCATTTTTGTAACTTTCATTTTCTGCTCATGTGTTTGAGTCATAGTTCAACTTTCAATTTCATATAATATAGAAAGTCTAACTATCATTTTGTAAAACTTCCCATTAAATTTTAAAAGTATTTATGATAAAAAAAATGATTTTCTCCTTCATTTCAATCATTATGTTTGTATTCTATGTAAAAAATCTTTCTTAATCTCTCTATCATTTTATAATAATTTTTTTTAAATATTTAAAACTTTTAGTTATAGATAACTCATCATCTTGTAATTTAATTATTGTCTCATTATATATAATATGATTAAATTTAAATTTTATATATTATGTCTTTATTTTACTAAGGGTAAAACTTATCATTTCTTGTATTTTTCTCGAACATTTAAATTTAACAATTATTCTTTCGCACGTCTTATTTAATAAAATAATATAATCTACAAATAAATATCATATATTAGATGTATCTAATTGTAGGAGATCGATTGGACGCTAGAGGGGGGGTGAATAGCGCGTTACCATTCGTTGATGGAATTTGTTCGTGATCGCGTCTACAAATCGTGTTAGCGCAATGGAATAATAATAATAATAACAATAACACGAAACACAATCACAAACACAAGATGTTTAACGTGGTTCGGAACCGAATGATTCCTACTCCATGGATCGAGCTCTAAAGAGCTCTAGCGATGCTAATGCAATCACAAATAACTCCTTCTCGACACAAGTCAGAGGTGGAGAAACCTCGTACAATATATTACAACAATAATCTAAATGGATACAAGCAATTACAATAATGAAATACAATGCAAGTAAAGAAAACTACTTTACAATTGCTCTTTGAATGCTTGATCACTTGGTTGCTTGAAATCAACTTGGAGACTCTGATTTGCAACAGCAAATCGCCCCAAAAGCCCTCAAGAAACCATCCATTTTTCCTCCTTCACGAGCTCCTTATAAAGCTTCAACCTGTGTTGGAAATCGATCACCGATCGGTCGACCATCACCGATCGATGCCATCGCTGTAAAGACAACGCGGCTAGATCCACACTGGATAAGTCCAACGGATCCATCATCAGTCGACTGATTATGACCATCACCGATCGTCAAGTTTCTACTCACGCCGCAGCGCGAAAGTGAGACCCCATTCTGCCGAATCACGAGCATCACGATCGATCACAAGATCAATCGATCGCTCATCCACCCGATCATTTATCTCTAGCAAATGATCGCTAGGCCACTTCCCGCACCAAACCCTAGTTGATTTTGAGCTACCGATCCGTCACATGGCACCGACCGCACACCTCAAACATGAGGTTTTAGCCCAAGTATGGTTTCCCCATACTTGCTAGACCACCCTTAGCCTAGACCTAAGCCTTCTAGCCACCTCCATCAGCCTCACGCCTCTCGGATCCCTCCAAGTCATCCATGACTTGTTCATCCATCGCGCTAGCCTTCAGGTACTTCCATCGGCTATGTCATGCTAACGGTGTCTACACAGCCAAGGCACATTGGACTTACGCTGCCAAGACTCCGCTTGGACTTTACGCCGCCAACCATTGGACTTATGCTGCAAAGACTTCACTCTTGGACTTTACGCCGCCAATATTAAACCCCTTGGACTTCTCAAATGCCAAGACTCAAGCTTGGACTTTTCCTTGCCAATCCATTTGGACTTTCCATGCCAAGACCCATACTTGGACTTTTCGTGTCAAGTACCCATGACTTGGACTTTACCTTGCCAAGACCCATGCTTGGACTTTACATTGCCAAGACCCATGCTTGGGCTTTCCCAAATGCCAAGTGTCCCACTTGGACTTTCCATGCCAAGTACCTAAGACTTGGACTTTCCCATGACAATTACATTGTCATATGTTTTTGTCTAACATCAAAACATCTCTCGAGCCAAGCTCGAGTCCTGGTCAATCGTGACCTGAGCCGATTGCACCAACAATTTCTCCCTTTTTGATGTTTGACAAAAACCAAACAAACCATTTGAGTTAGACCATCTAACTCAAAAAACTCCTTACCAATTATCCCAAATTGGTAATCTTATCTTTCTCCCCCTTATTGACATACATCAAAAAGGTTATCTCTCCAAGGAGGTCAATGTCTCATATCCCAATGAGATCTTACAATCTTCCCTTTGATCCAAAAATACCTAAGATGCCTACCATCTTCCTAGTGATAAGTCTCATATCACTCAAGAGAGGCAATCCTATCCACTCTCCCAATTTCCAAATTGGGTCTCTCAAAATCCCATCAATTTTCCCAATTGATGTTCTTCTCCCAGTAACTTCTCCCCTTCAAGAAGAGAAAAATACATCCATCATCCCATGATGGATACCTCCCCCTAAAGGCTTGCTCCCCCTTGACCATTACACCAACAATGTCCTTGAGAAGTCCCTAAGCCAATAGGAACTCTAAACCATCAAAATTAAGGTTCTAAGTTCAAACATGAACTCTCCCCACCTTAAATTTGATACATTATCCTAACACCTCTCCTAATCCATATCCAATAGATTTTCACCCTTTATAATGCTTCCCAAAGCATATCCTAGGGTTATGAGTGGTTAGGGACCTTAACCACAGTTGAACACGAGCTAAACAAATCTTGTTTTCCCGAAATCAGCATTGACAGTCGACTGTCAGTCTGCCATTCACATCAGTCGGCTGCCACCCAGGGCAGTCGACCGATAACTGAAATTTTCGAATTTCAATTATCAAAGTCGAATTTTAGAAATTCATAAATAATTATACGTAATTTGAAAAATCATGAATTTTGATACGTATAATACCTATGACTAATACAATGGGTGAAAAATATTTGAAAGTTATTTTACCCATAAAATACTGAAATTGATACAAAATCCAAAAGTGAATAAAAACTTCTAAGTTTTAGCTCACTTTGTATCAATCTCATCAATGATGATTGCTATCAAAAGATAGACTTCACCAAGATTTTTCAAAATAATTTTAAAATGTTTTCAAAATCTTATTTTGGATCACATTCCTTGGGCTCAATGTACATGACTTGTACACAAGCTTTCCCAATGATCTACCACTCATATAAGATGAGTTTGAGTTCACCTAGATGCAAAAACTATGCACCTTGAACTTAACTCATATTCTAGCATCTCACATGTATCTAGGGTATATAACATACACATACATGTCAATTTTATATGAGATGTGAGTTTTGTTCTCCCTAATATAGGGTTTCATGCATTTTCTAAGGCAACTCTACTTGATTCCCTTATAAATGGGACTCCAAGTTATGTCATTGTCCTTAAATCAATTTCAATCAAATTATCTTAAATGCATGAATGATTATGACATTAGAGATGATATAAATAAACACATGCTCATAATCATGATGTCATGACATAAGATATAATCTAAAAATACATGACATTTATCCTAAATCCTAAACATGATCATGACATATAAATGATGAAAATAAACATGATGTCATGTCATGACATATGTCAAATCAAGGCATGACAAGTAAGATATAAAGGTATATAATACCTAAATTTTAATATTAATTATCATTTGATATAATTAAATATATTTTGCCATATTTTCACTTTTCTTTCTAGTGTGCAAAAAACCCAAAATGACACACTATGACCTCTAAACCTAAAATGTGTCAATTTGATTATTTTATCAAAACTTCTCAAATAATATTGGCACATCCTAAAATCTTTTAGGATTAAAGCTCAAATGTATTTCCATGGTAATCATAACCTTGAAAATAACCTAAAGTGTCATCTTTATCATGGTTAGGTTAACTACCCTTCCATTTAAAGTTGACACACCCTAACCCATTTAGCGTGAATCTATCACGCTCTTAGGAACCCAAAACCTATTTGAGCTCCTAGGATTAATTAGGTATTCCTTAGGGATAATCTCCCTAGAAATCTCCTAATGACCCTCCTAGGTTTGGTAGCCTTGGTCATTTGGGTCTTACCTAGGTTGACTCTAGGGGTAACTCCCCTTGCAACCTTCTTAGTGGTCACCCTAGGTTTCCTAGAAACCCTAGCCACTAGGCATAAACCTTGGTCAACTCTAGGGATGACTTCCCTATTGACCTTGGTCTTCCTAGACCTAGATTGTGTTCTATAATCATATGAAACACTATGATAAGCTACCTTAGGCTTAGATTTGTGACCCAAATCTTGCTTGCCCTTGGTTGACCTTTGTCTTTTAGGTTCTAAGTGTTGACTTTGAAATTTGGACCCTTGACTTTGACCATTAGACCCTTTAAGTTGATTTTGTATATTCCTAAGGGTCTTCTCAAGTTTTTAAAGCCTTGACCTCAAGGCTTGGTTCTCAATCTCTAATTGTCCAATTTTAAAATTTTGATTTGATCTTTGGGCATTATCCTTTCTAGGCATATGTCTAGTCCATTTAGGATTAAGACCTAGGTGTTCTCCTATTTTCCTAATAGATTCCCTAGGTAAAACTTTTCTAGGGACATTAGTCCTAAATTTCTCCTTATTTTCTAAGTGGACACTTTTAGCTCCTAAGCAAAAATATTTATCATTCCTAGCATACTCTTTATGATAAATAGCAACATTGCTTACATTATTTCTAGCATGCTTTTTATCCCTAGAAATTGAAGGTGCATAAATAAATTTTACCTTAGGGTTAGCTTTAGAAGCTTCCCTTACTTGTGATGCTCCCTCTTTGACTCTCTTGCTCCCCCTAGGGCATTGATTCCTAAAATACCCCGGTTGTTGGCACTTGAAGCAAATGATATACTCCTTGCTTCTTTTAGTGGGGACACCGACATCTTTTGATTTTTCTTTAGGTCTTGGTGCCGGAGGAGTCTTCTTGACTTTCTTTGGGCACTTACTCTTGTAATGCCCACTTTTCCTACACTCAAAGCAAATTATATATATTTTATTTAAAACCAAATTGCTTGAGTTACCTAGTTCAATGGTGAGGGTTTCTTGAGCTTTCTCTTCCTCTCGACCGGATGTGGATGGCTCCTCTTGTTGCTCCGGTGTTGAGGATGCTCTAGTCTCCTCTCCCTCAATCCTAGAGGTGGAGGTCTCCTCCGATTCTACTTCCTCTTCCTCCTTGGATGTTGATGATCTCTCAACCTCCAAGTCCTCACTTCCTTGTGAGGAAGATGTGCTTGCCTCTTCGGTTCCTTCCTCTTGGACCGGCGATGGACCTTCATGAAGCTTGGCCAAATTGCTCCAAAGCTCTTTAATATCCATGCACTCACCTAGACTACACAAGAAGTCATTAGGAATTAAATCAAAAATGAATTTGATTACCTTATTATTTTTCTCGAATCTTTGGAGTTGATCTTCACTCCGTCTCTTCTTCTTGAGGAAACCACCTTTTGGTCCTCTTGGATACTCAAATCCTTCCATTAATAAGGACCATTCCTCAAGGTCTCTCATCATTAAAAAATCTTCAATTCTTCTCCTCCAAGAATTGAAGCATTCTCGTCCGTATAGGGTATAGGGCACGGTTTTTTGATGTCTCATCCTAATTGTTCTTGGACTTCCATCTTCACCCTCTAGCGAGCTCCCTTAGTTGTTAAACTTTGAAGAGTGGTCTCGCTCTGATACCACTTGTAGGAGATCGATTGGACGCTAGAGGGGGGTGAATAACACATTACCGTTCGTTGATGGAATTTGTTCGTGATCGCGTCTACAAATCATGTTAGCGCAACGGAATAATAATAATAATAACACGAAACACAATCACAAACACAAGATGTTTAACGTGGTTCGGAACTGAATGGTTCCTACTCCACGGATCGAGCTCTAAAGAGCTCTAGCGATGCCAATGCAATCACTAATCACAAATAACTCCTTCTCGACACAAGTCGAAGGTGGAGAAACCTCGTACAATAGATTACAACAATAATCTAAATGGATACAAGCAATTACAATAATGAAATACAATGCAAGTAAAGAAAACTACTTTACAATTGATCTTTGAATGCTTGATCACTTGGTTGCTTGAAATTAACTTGGAGACCCTGATTTGCAACAGCAAATCGCCCCAAAAGCCCTCAAGAAACCATCCTTTTTTCCTCCTTCACGAGCTCCTTATAAAGCTTCAATCTGTGCTGGAAAAAGTCGATCAGTCGACTTGTCGGGACCATCAGTCGACTGATGCCACTGTTGTCGTGAGACAACGGCTAGATCCACGCTGGATAAGTCCAACGGATCCATCATCAGTCGACTGATTATGACCATCACCGGTGGTCAAGCTCTACTTGACATTGGCGCGTGTGAGTGAGACCCCATTCTGTGGCCGAATCACCGAGCATCAGTCGACTGATCACAAGATCAGTCGACTGCCCATCTCTGGCAGTCGACTGTTAGGCCACTTCCCGCAGTCAAACCCTAGTTGACTCAGGCCAGTCGACTGTCACATGACACCAATCGACTGGCACACCTCAAACATGAGATTTTAGCCCAAGTATGGTTCCCCCATACTTGCTAGACCACCCTTAGCCTAGACCTAAGCCTTCTAGCCACCTCCATCAGCCTCACGCCTCTCGAATCCCTCCAAGTCATCCGTGACTTGTTCATCCATCGCGCTAGCCTTCAGGTGCTTCCATCGGCTATGTCGTGCTAACGGTGTCTACACCTCCAAGGCACATTGGACTTACGCCGCCAAGACTCCTCTTGGACTTTACGCCGCTAACCATTGGACTTATGCTGCCAAGACTTCACTCTTGGACTTTACGCCGCCAATATTAAACCCCTTGGACTTCTCAAATGCCAAGACTCAAGCTTGGACTTTCCCTTGCCAACCCATGTTGAACTTTCCATGCCAAGACCTATGCTTGGACTTTTCATGTCAAGTACCCATGACTTGGATTTTACCTTGCCAAGACCCATGCTTGGACTTTACATTGCCAAGACTCATGTTTGGCCTTTCCCAAATGCCAAGTGTCCCACTTGGACTTTCCATGTCAAGTACCTAAGACTTAGACTTTCCCATGACAATTACATTGTCATATGTTTTTGTCTAACATCAAAACATCTCTCGAGCCAAGCTCGAGTCCTGGTCAATCGTGACCTAGGCCAATTGCACTAACACTAATGAGCTCATTCATCGTTAATGTAAAAAAATTATGTATTTAAAAGTTGATTTTTGACGTTATGGAAAATATTTTTAATTCTCTTGATGTTTTCACCCTCATATCCTTAATTTTATCAAATTGAAGTTGAGCATTTTTTTTCTTAATCCTTTATATACATCTGTTTGTTTTTGAAATCCTTTGCAGCCAACACTGTTGGGGTTGATCCGTGAGGGGAAACTTCGCTTCCCCTTCACCTCGGTTGCTTGACCATGGTGATCCCTTTGATGTCCCCGGATTAAAAATTTAATCTTAGACAAAAGGGATTCCCAAAGCAACCAAGTCATCGTCGTGCTATTCATTTAGAGAGGTCACTTGAACAAACTAGTTGTTCAAGCGACCATCCTCTATCCTACGAGTAGCCGCGGAATAGACGATGTCCGGATCGCCGGTTTTTGTGTTTGTACTCGGGATCCAAGTATTATTTAGCCTATTTACAGAAATATAACATGCTTATATTTTGAAAAACAAACACAAGCAATGAATAAAAGAGATAGAAGAATAGTTATACCTCTTGGTCTTCTAATGTATGACCCTCCTCCTTTTGGACGTCGTGTGGGTGACGATCCACCAAAAGTCGAAGCTCCTAGATCGCAAAACTTCCTTCCTTGCTTTTCCCAAGCAAGAGGAAGAAGAGAAACAATGTTTTTCTCCTTCAAAAACTCAACCAACAAAGAACTATAGAAGTTCTTGCTGCCGGCCAACTAGAAGGAGAAGAAGATGATGGAAAACTACCAAGACACCAAGGGAAACCCTATATCTTGTTTCCACCACCTAAGGAGAAGAGAGGGGAGTGTTTTGGGCGCCGACCAAGGGCTGGGAAGGGCTGGAATAGCTGCTGGACGTTGGCCACAAGGCAAGGAAGAAGAAGGAAAACTTGCCTTATTTGGTGCCACCCTTGCTTCCAAACCCTAACCCTAATTCCAATCCTATCTCAACTAGGATTGCCCTATTCTTGCCGCCCAAGCCTTGATCCCTCTCAATCATGTTATCCATGACCACTTCCCATGCCCTCCTTTTATAGAGTTAGGGATAAGTCATGAATTAATCTCCTCCATTGGTTCTAGGGATTTAATCTCAACCGTCGGATCTAGAGATTTAATCTCTACCAATGGATCTTAGTGTTTTGTTTCTATCCATTGGATCTAAGCATCTTGAGGTGTTAATGGGCTACATTAGGGACCATGAGAAGGAGTTGGGTCTTGGTCACCCATGGATCAAGCCCACATAAAGTCCGATCCACTAATGATGGTTCAATCCACTAAAGGTCCATCATTGATCTACCTCACCAACCCCCATATGATAATATGGGCTCCATATATTATTTGTACATTTTCTCCCCGTGTTTAAGATCTCGAATGTCCGTCAATTAATTAATTTACTGACCATTAATTAATCGACATCTAACTCCATGAGTAGTACCACTCAACCTTTTCATCATGCCGGACCAAGTCCACCTGCAGGGTTTACATGATGAACCTTATGAGCTCCTCAAGGGGACATCATCATCCTAATATATAGGACACGGTTTCCTCCTATAATCAACGGCACACCATATAAATAATATCATCTCCCAACTTACCGAGTCTATCGATTTAATCTATAAATCTCGCCCATTGGTAAATCAAAGAGATGAGTACCAAGTATATGTGCCCGTTATTATATCGGGATTAAGAGCATGTACTAAATAATATCTGAGGTCCGATTCGATTATGTAGTCAGCAATAAATCGAATCACCTCTGTGTCGGTCCTGCTCAATACACACAAAGTGCACTAGTGTGATTCTATGGTCAAGACAAACCAATACCAAATCACACTACAACCATTCCGATGGTTTGTCCAAAGCCATCTCGGTTGTGAGCCTTTACTTATACTTTACAAGGAGCCGATAACATGATCTCCTGTGTGACACCACACACCATGTTATCTACAATGTAAAGTATTAGACAATATTGCATAACCATAAAAATATGCAAACAATGATCATGTGATTCTTATTTCAAAATAAAGATGTTCATACAAAAGATAGACTTTTCAGTATACATCCCTACAATCTCCCACTTATACTAAAAGACTATGCTGTCCTCATACTGCCATACATCTGATCCCCTTCCCTCCACATGCCTATCAAAGCTCTCGCTAGAAGGGCCTTAGTGAAAGGGTCCACCAGGTCATCCTCTGATGCAATCTAGGCGACAACAACTTCTACCTCCTTTACGATTTCTCGATCGTGGTACTTCGCCTATGTGTTTACTAGCCTTATGGGCTCGTGGTTCCTTCGAGTTTGCAACTGCACCATTGTTATCACAATAAATTGTGATAGTTCTGGGCAAACCAGGAATCACATCTAAGTCCATCAAGAAGTTCCTGAGCCATACAGCTTCTTGGCGCCTGTAGGCCGCCAGATACTACCTTCCATGGTGGAGTCCGCCACGATTTCTGGACACTCCTCCATACAATGGCTCCACCTCCCAAAGTAAACACAAAACCCGAGGTAGACTTACTATTATCCCTATCGATTGGAAATCGTAATCCATGCAACCCACAGGAGTAATTGGTATGCCTCAGAAACTAGCATATAATCCCTAGTCCTTCTCGTGCACTACAATATATGCTTTACCGAGTCCAATGTCCTCGCCCGATTACTCGACATTCGCAACCATGCCCACGCAAAGCGTATATCCGTCTCGCATAGACATAGCATACATGAGGCTTCCATCGCCAAGCATAAGGAACCGCCATCTCCTCTATCTCCTCGATGATCTAGGACACATCTCCTTAGATAGAAGTACTCCATGCCCGAAAGGTAGAAAACCCTTCGAGTTCTACATGCTAAAACGCCCATAATCGTGTCTATGTATGAAGCTTGGGATAAGCACAACATCCTTTTCATGATCCCTTATAACCTCGATCCCAAGGATGTGTCCCACTTCTCCCAAGTCCTTCATATCAAACTGCTTGACAACCATACCCTTACGTCCGATAACACCTTGATATTGTTGCCAATCAACAAAATGTCATCTACGATAGTACAAGAAATACCACTACGCTTCACATCTCTTGTATACACAAGACTCATCCGACTTTGAATAAATCCATAAGACGATCACCTCATCAAACCGAATGTTCCAAGACTTCGCTTGTTTCAATCCATAAATGGACCGATTGCTTACATACAAGATGCTCTTTTCCCTTAGCAATGAATCCTCCGTTGCTTCATGTAGATGTTTTCCTCAAGACTTCCATTAAGGAAAGCTGTCTTGACATCCATCTGACACTCATCATAATCCATATGAGCTGCTATGCTTATGAGAATCGGGATAGTTTTAAGCATGTCTACCGGCGAAAATGTCTCATAATAATCGATACCCTCTTTCTGAGTATACGCCTTCGAAACAAGCCTCACTTTGAAGGTCTCAACGTTAGCATCTATTACTCTCTTTCTCTTGTAGATCCACTTGCATCCAATGGTTTGTACACGATCGGGTGGTTCTACTAGCTCCTGCACTGATTTGAATCCATAGATTCAATCTCAAAGATTCATTGCACTGCCAAGATATCGCATCTTTATCTTGGATTGCCTCCTCATATGTCCAGTGGATCAGTTCATGTTCGCAGTGACCAAATCAGAAGATTCTCCCAAGAACATGAATCTATCAGGCTGTCTCACAACCCTCCCACTACGACGAGGTATCACCTGTGTATCCTCTGTGACACGTGGTGCAGTGACATGTGGTATATCCTCTTGTACCGGTGGTACTAAAGAAGTGACTTCCCCTTTTAACTCCTCCAGAACAATTTTACTCGTGGGCTTGTGGTTCATCACATAGTCCTCCTCTAGAAATCTGGCATTCGTACTCACGATCACCTTCCGATCTCTAGGACTATAGAACAAACCACCCTTCGTTCCCTTAGGGTAGCCAACAAACATGCACACTTCTGTACGAGGTTCCAACTTACCAGCATCTGCCTTCAGCACATGTGCTGGACTCCCCCATATCCGAATATGTCTCAGACTAGGCTTTCGCCCAGTCCACAATTCTACGGGAGTAGAAGGCACTGATTTAGATGGAACCAAGTTCAGAATGTATACCGCCGTATCTAGAGCATATCCCCAGAACGAATCTGGCAAGTCAGAATAACTCATCATTGATCTAACCATCTCCATAAGAGTCCTATTCTTTCGCTCTGCTACACCATTCTGCTGGGGTGTGCCAGGTGCAGACAATTGGGATTGAATCCCAGCCTCTGATAAGTAATTCCTAAACTCTCCCAAGAGGTATTCACCACCACGATCAGATCGTAGGATCTTGATACTTTTACCTTGACGGTTCTCCACATCATCCTTGAATTCTTTGAATCTGTCAAAGCATTCAGACTTGCGGCGCATCAAGTAAATGCATCCATATCTTGAATAATCGTCTATAAAAGAGACGAAATATTCAAAACCACCTCTAGCCTGGATAGACATAGGACCACACAAATCAGAATGAACCAATTCTAACACATCTTTGGCTCTATACCCCTTGGCCTTGAAAGGCCTCTTGGTCATCTTACCCTCCAAGCAAGATTCACAGGTTGGAGATCCTCCACCACTAATGAACCCAAAGGTCCATCAGCTATCAACCTTGAATCTCGCTTAGGTTAATGTGACCAAGCCTAAGATGCCAAAGATATGTTTGGTTCATCTTCAAGGTTCTTTTCTCTTATTGGAATTAGAAGATGAGTTATTAACTTCAATTTGCATCGTGGGAGGTTTTGGTTCAAGTGTGTACAAATTTCCTATCAATGTAACAGATAATGTCCCTATTCCTTCTTATAACAACTCTGTCATTAAAAGAAATAGAATATCCATCCATAAACAATTTAGAAACTGAAATTAAATTCTTTCTAAATAAGGGTACATAAAGGCAATTCTTAAGAACCAAAAGTTTATTTTTCTCAAAAGATAAATGAACGTCTCCCATCCAATGTACCACTACATATGGCATCGCCTAAGCACACTGTAATCTCCTTCACCTACGTCTGTTTCGAATCCTCGCAGAAAGTATTGCAGACATGATCAGTGGCTCCCGTATCTACACACCAGGTGCCGGTAGATAACACCGCTAAACATGTTTCAACAACTAGTCCAAAAGATATACCTTTGTTCTTGCGATTGGGGCAGTCCTTCTTCCAGTGTCCAGTCTGCTTACAAGTGAAGCACTTGCCTTTCGGCTTCTTCACTCCTCCCTGAGTACCTCCCACCGCCTTTGCCCCGGTTTGTTTCTTCTTCTTCTTGCCTTTCGGCTTAGAAGCAGAAACCTTCTGGGTCATCACGGCATGCACCTGAGCACTCTGACGAAATAGTCCCTCTGCCGCCTGGAGTTCTGTCAGAAGTTCCGCCAATGAATACAACCTCTTGTTCATGTTGTAGTTGAGGCGAAACTGCTCAAAACTCCTAGGCAGAGACTGGAGTATGATATCGACCTGGGTTTCCCCATCGATCTCAGCTCCTAGGACCTCCAGCTCATTCAAATGAGCCATCATCTTGAGAACATGATCCCTTACGGGTGTTCCCTCGATCATGGTGGTCGTCATCAAGTTTCTCATGGCCTCTTGCCTCGCAGCCCGATTCTGGTGTCCGAAAAGCTCCTTGAGATTGAGCATCATATCATAGGCAGTGGGCATGGCTTGATGCTGATGTTGGAGTACATTTGACATAGATGCCAAAATGTAACACCGTGTCATCTCATCGGCCTTGTTCCACTTCCTATCTCTCTCTCCTTTTCCCTGCACTATCTCGAGGCTTGGGAGGGCACTCTTCGAGGAGTACATATTTGTATTCCTGAGCCAAGACAATATCTAGATTCCTCTTCCAATCTACATAGTTGGGTCCAAGAAGTTTGTTCTCTTCAAGATCACAAAGAAGTGGGTTGAAAGTCATTTTGAAAGAAAACCTAAGAATCACATAAATCAAAACATTAGATTTCAAAAATTATTGATTCTCAAACAATAAAATTTTGATATCAACTAACACCTCAATCCACCCAGAATATCGCATGCCACGCATAGTGGACGTCTACGAATTATACATTAGTACGAGGAGGTTTTACCCCTTAATTTTATTATCTTGTCAACCTTACTTTTCTACAAATAAAATTAATAGTTGGTTCCTCTTTGGCCCTACAAATAAAAGCAGTGACTCCGATGGGGAGGATACTTTTTATTTGCATCTAAGTGTGCACCATTACACGATACTAAGGGAATTATTTCGGATTATGTGCCTTACCGCCGTGGAAGTACACACGCTCCTAGATAATTTCCTATAACCATTATTTGACCTAGTGATCCGCAAACAAACCCGTCCGCAGGGAGGAAGGCACTCAGAGCCAACACGCAAGTTTGTTGCATCACATGTCAAATCAGAATGGAGGCCATGAATTAATTAAAATATCCTCTCCCACTTAGTAAATTAAAATGAGGAATTTTCCTACGACATGCATATCAAACAAAAGCAATAAATATGAAAAATAAATTATTTTCCAACTATTATGGCCTTTGTCTTCAATATGGCTCCTGTCAGACGCTATCATCTCGTCCGCTCCTCCTACGCCATGTACAAGCCCTCCGGAGATCCGAGCCGAGACTAAAACCTATTTTAATTTACATCCATCGATCCTATACTCCACGAGGGAGTGTACATGAATCTAGATCGAAATAAAATAAAATAAAGAGCGCTAAACAATGCCGTATTTAATTTACAAAAAACTAAATACTAGCCTCACAACCCCAAGGATTCAACAAAATAAATATTTACACACATACAATCACATACACACACTGGCCATAATAGTGATCTTATGCCCGCAACCAAAGAGTTAAACTACGATATCCTACTATTATCCGCACATATAATATATGAAAAAGTGCATAAAATTAAGCAATCCTAAACACACAAAACCGAATCCTTGGCTCGATACCAATTGTTGGGGTTGATCCGTGAGGAGAAACTTCGCTTCCTTCACCTCGGTTGCTTGACCATGGTGATCCTTTGATGTCCCCGGATTAAAAATTTAATCTTAGACAAAAGGGATTCCCAAAGCAACCAAGTAATCGTCGTGCTTTTCATTTATAGAGGTCACTTGAACAATCTAGTTGTTCAATCGTACATCCTCTATTCTACGAGTAGCCGAATAGACGATGTCCGATCGCCGTTTTGTGTTTATACTGGATCCAAGTATTATTTAGCCTATTTACAGAAAATATAACATGCTTATATTTTGAAAAACAAACACAAGCAATGAATAAAAGAGATAGAAGAATAGTTATACCTCTTGGTCTTCTAATGTATGACCCTCCTCCTTTTGGGCGTCGTGTGGCGACGATCCACCAAAAGTCGAAGCTCCTAGATCGTAAAACTTCCTTCCTTGCTTTTCCCAAGCAAGAGGAAGAAGAGAAACAATGTTTTTCTCCTTCAAAACTCAACCAACAAAGAACTATAGAAGTTCTTGCCACGCCAACTAGAAGGAGAAGAAGATGATGGAAAACTACCAAGACACCAAGGGAAACCCTATATCTTGTTTCCACCACCTAAGGAGAAGAGAGGGAGTGTTTTGGGTGGCCGCCAAGGGCTGGGAAGGGCTGGAATAGCTGCTGGACGTTGGCCACAAGGCAAGGAAGAAGAAGGAAAACTTGCCTTATTTGGTGCCACCCTTGCTTCCAAACCCTAACCCTAATTCCAATCCTATCTCAACTAGGATTGCCCTATTCTTGCCGCCCAAGCCTTGATCCCTCTCAATCATGTTATCCACGACCACTTCCCATGCCCTCCTTTTATAGAGTTAGGGATAAGTCATGAATTAATCTCCTCCATTGGTTCTAGGGATTTAATCTCAACCGTCGGATCTAGAGATTTAATCTCAACCGTCGGATCTTAGAGATTTAATCTCTACCAATGGATCTTAGTGTTTTGTTTCTATCCATTGGATCTAAGCATCTTGAGGTGTTAATGGGCTACATTAGGGACCATGAGGAGGAGTTGGGTCTTGGCCACCCATGGATCAAGCCCACATAACGTCCGATCCACTAATGATGGTCCAATCCACTAAAGGTCCATCATTGATCTACCTCACCAAGCCCCATATGATAATATGGGCTCCATATATTATTTGTACATTTTCTCCCCGTGTTTAAGATCTCGAATGTCCGTCAATTAATTAATTTACTGACCATTAATTAATCGACATCTAACTCCATGAGTAGTACCACTCAACCTTTTCATCATGCCGGACCAAGTCCACCTGCAGGGTTTACATGATGAATCTTATGAGCTCCTCAAGGGGACATCATCATCCTAATATATAGGACACGGTTTCCTCCTATAATCAACGGCACACCATATAAATAATATCATCTCCCAACTTACCGAGTTTATCGATTTAATCTATAAATCTCGCTCATTGGTAAATCAAAGAGATGAGTACCAAGTATATGTGCCCGTTATTATATCGGGATTAAGAGCATGTACTAAATAATATCTGAGGTCCGATTCGATTATGTAGTCAGCAATAAATCGAATCACCTCTGTGTCGGTCCTGCTCAATACACACAAAGTGCACTAGTGTGATTCTATGGTCAAGACAAACCAATACCAAATCACACTACAACCATTCCGATGGTTTGTCCAAAGTCATCTCGGTTGTGAGCCTTTACTTATACTTTACAAGGAGCCGATAACATGATCTCCCGTGTGACACCACACACCATGTTATCTACAATGTAAGGTATTAGACAATATTGCATAACCATAAAAATATGCAAACAATGATCATGTGATTCTTATTTCAAAATAAAGATGTTCATACAAAAAATAGACTTTTAAGTATACATCCCTACAAACACTACTACACTTGACAGTCAAAGAGTATGTAACCCCTGAGAAGTTTGCCTTTTGTAAAGAGTATGGAGAATTTGTTGGTTTCTGTTATATTGCTAGTGGACCTCTAGTGAGTCTGATTGTATCTTCTGATGCTAACTAAATTTTTTGTGTTTGTTAGAAACTTTCGCAGACAAAATTGTTTGTTATATTTCTTCATGAGTTTAGTTATCAAAATGTGATTATTCTGATGGAAGTGTTATTTTCATCTAATTAAGAGATAATTGTTTAATTTCTTTATCTTGTATCTTGTATCTTGTATCAAAATCAGACAATAACCGAGCTTCAAAAGTAAATTGTGGGGCAATTTAGAGTTTTTTTTGCATCACATTACATTTTTCCAGCAGTCAAACTTTCTCATTTTCTATTGGCAATTCACAATCTTAATATGTTTGATGGCACTTTTAGGTTCGGTCTTCTTACGGAACTGGAGAGCTTTTTGTTCAGAAATTGGTGAAAGGTTCCAATATACCTGCAAATAAAACATAGCGATCATCTGGTGCACTTCAGCCCCTTTCGGTCATTCCATCTCTATTCTTTTATCAATATAAACATCTTAAAAAATGAAGAGAAATGAGGGATTGGAATAGAAAAAAAGGGTAGAAACAAATGAATTTTGAATGTGAATTTCGATAGCTAGTGTTTTGATAGGTTTTTGTGAGTTCTGATTGTCTTTTACTTGATACAAGCATTCTAATACTCCTATTCCTCATTCAAACTTTCTATTCTAATACTTGTTTTGATTATTCAAACTATTATCCTTCTATTAGATTAATGGTGCATTTTGGTTAGGGAATGAAATGCATAGGAAGTTATCTATGCCATGAACAAGAGAAATCTCTCTAAATTATCCATTGTTCATTAGATTATCGGTAATTTATCAAACAACGCACGTGAAGTTTAGAATTGTCCAAACAGCGCTCTATACTTTCATATTTATCAAATAACACACTTAATTCCCTTTTTACCCCTTCCGCAAAATAGACCTGCACCACAGTGAAAATCTCAAACGTGGTGTTGAAAATTCAAATCTCAGCATCACAGTAGTGCTGAAATTGCAACTTCCAGTATCAATTCCAGCACCACAGTGGTGGTGCTAGGATTGCACCACCACTGTGGTGTTGAGTTTTGAATCTCCAGCACTACAGTGGTGTTAGAATTTGCAATTTCAATATCACATTGGTGCATATCTATTTGGCGAGAGAGGTAAACGGAGAATTAAGTGTGATATTTGATAAATATGAAAAATATGAGATGTTATTTGGATAATTTTAAATTTCACATATGTTGTTTGGTAAATCGCCATTAGATTATTATTAATTTACCTCTAACATATATAGAAAGGAAACCAAAACGAACTTCCAAAATTATTTGCAAATTATAAATGAAGCATTAAAACTTATTTAACCTAATTCTAAGCTCATAAAATTAATTGTAAATTAGATTGCATTGCATAAATAAGTCATGTCAAATTTAATGGATATAAAGTGATGCAATTAAATAAAGAGATGATATAGTGGTTGAAGTAGGTAAAATGATTATTAGACAATGTTAGCAAGTTCAAATAACATAAATTTGATAAAAGATTCAATGGATAGGTTATTATTAGTTTCTATAATACATGCTAAATTAGATATTTTAAGTTTGACAAATAGATATATTAAAAACAAATAAAGGATCCATATAATTCATAAGCTTAGGGGAAAAAAAAAGAAGAAAAAGTGGCACTTATTTCTATTATCTCAAATTGAAAAAAAATACCATAAGAATATTTTATTTTTTTAATTATAAAAATATCTTCATTTCATGTTGTTATAAATGTTACAGTTATAATGAAAAAATTATATTAAAATATTCTTGATTAGTTTGATTAAAAATATTTAAACAACCCCTTACGACTTCTTCTATGTTATAAATTATAATTGTCATAGTACTACAACTTCTTCTATGTTATAAGTTATTGTTATCACAGTATAACGATTTCCTCTGTGTTATAAGTATTATGACTTTTTCTACGTTACGAGTTATAATTGTCACAGTATTGTTAGGTGATTTTGTTAGAGTGATTTTAATGCGGGAGTATTTTTATCAAATTGATAAACAACAATAACAATCAATCATCAAATTTTATCTCATTAAGTGAGAACTATATGAATTTTTTCATACTCTCAGGGTTATGGTGCAGCGATAGGGGTTCCTAACTCCTAAGCACCTACGATTCAATTCTCAGATACGATAAATTTATAGATTTTTTTTTCAAAATGAGATGACAAATCAAGGAAGTTGGGATTGCTAAGGTTGTCCACACAAAGTACTCTCTGATTTACCTCTCTCTTTCATATGTGGAATAGTCGTAGAGGGGTCGGGGGCCGCTAATGTGGCGATTTTATTTTTTTTTAATATGAATCTTTTTGTATCATTGGACTTTATCCTCTGCTGTATCACTATCTATATTTAAATAACTTTTATTTTATTTCATCATTGATAATCAATTTTTTTTAGGCATTTTTCTTTCTCATTTAATTTGTGTATTTGTAATAGTTTTATATCGCATAACTAGAGTATCTATTGGTGATCTAAATATATATTTGTGTCATTTTAAACGTGTATTTCGAAATTTTTTCTCAATAGGTACAACTTTAATTTTCATTTTTTATTTTATCCATTCTTGTATGCTTATTCATCAATTTTAACATCTTTATTTTTGCAACTTTCATTTTCTGTTCGTGTGTTTGAGTCATAGTTCAACTTTCAATTTCATATAATATAGAAAGTCTAACTATCGTTTTGTAAAATTTTCCTTTAAATTTTAAAACTATTTTATGATAAAAAGAATTGATGTTCTCCTACATTTCAATTATTATGTTTGTATTCTATATAAGACATCTTTCTCAATCTCTCTATTACTTTAAAATAAAAAATCTTAAATATTTAAACCTTTTAGTTATAGATAACTCATCATATTCTAATTTAATAATTGTTTCATTGTAAATTTAAATTTTATATATTATGTCTTTATTTTAATAAGGGTAAAACTTATCATTTTTTGTATTTTTCTCTAAGATTTAAATTTAACATTTACTATTTCACGTGTCTTATTTAATAAAATAATATCATCTATAATTAAATATCATATCTTAGATGTATCTAATGAGTTCATTTATCATTCATGTAAAAAAGATATGGACTTAAAAGTTGATTTTTGATGATCTGGAAAATATTTTTAATTCTCTTGATGTTTTCACCCTCATATCCTTAATCTTATCAAATTGATTTTAAAAAACTTTTAAAATAATATTTTTGATAAAAAAAATATTGAATGAATAATGAGACGCTATTTTAGTATATTTTTTAAAATGACGGACGATAATAAATATAAAAGGCGCCTTTTAATTTTTGTTAGTTACCTCGTCTGAATTCTCACTCCAAACAGGAAACAACATATCAACGTGACTTTAGATACAGTATACGTCATTGTACGTCATCTTACAAGATCGTGTCGTCTTAAACCACTGTTTTATGTCTTGGACGGAACAAAGTCCTTAAACTTCTTAGGGCCGTCCGATTCCTGATAATTAGGGAAAGAGACGACAGAAAGAGTTCTTGATGCGAAAAGAAAAAGAGTCTTTCTCAGGTTAGGGAAATTCTCCGCCCTCGACCTCCCGCCCATACCTTCTCCGGCGATCAATCGCCCTCATTCTCTACGCTTCGAATCTTATTGACGATTTGTTCTTCGTGTTCACCGTATCAAGATCGATACCCTTGATTGTGGCCTTGGCTCATGGGGTATATAGTGATCAGGTATTCGTCGTCGCTTAATCCCGGGTTTGGATCGAAGTGATTAGGTATTCTTATTTCTATGGCTGTTTTTGCTCATTATCTTGTTTTTGTTGTCATTAGCGGTATGTTGGGTGAAGGCTTGGCGTTTTGAGTCGACTGGGGGGACTGAGATCGAGTTCTTGGTCCCCTGCGCATGACTTGAGATTTTGGGACTCGGATGAATAAAGGACCAAGATGAGCGCAGATTGCTTCCGTAGTTCGTTGCTCGGATCGCCGCTTCGGACGTCTTTGGCATTGAGAAATGGCAGCACTGTCGATGGAGATTTCTTTAGTAAGACCAGTCCTAGGAATCGCCGGAAAGGTCGTGGAATTCCTGCTTCATTTTCATTTGCTGGTAGATTTCCCAGTTTCTCTTCAAGGAATATTGGATTTTTGAGTGACGGATTCAAAGTGAATTGCTTCAGAGATTCGTTTCCCAAGACCAAGGCCTGGATTAGATCGCTCAGCCCACCTTGGAGAGAGGGCCTATTCTTCATTAGGTGCTCTGTCTTTGTTGCGGTCATTTCCATGGCAGGAATGCTGATGTGGTATGCACAGCGTAAGGCCAGTAGCTTTGTGGAGACCCATCTTCTACCTACTGCTTGCTCAATTCTTAGTGAGCATTTGCAGAGAGAGCTTGATTTTGGAAAAGTTCGATGTGTTTCACCACTGGGCATCACTTTGGATTCATGTTCAATTGGACCTCACAAGGAAGAGTTCTCTTGTGGGGAGGTTACCACCATGAAGCTTCGACTTCGCCCTTTTGCAAGCCTTAGGAGGGGGAAGATTGTTATAGATGCCATTTTGTTCCAACCCTGCCTATTAGTTGCACAAAAGGAGGACTTCTCTTGGCTGGGCATTCCATCTCCATCAGGAAATGGTATGCTTCGACATCACTCATCTGAAGAGGGAATAGATTACAGAACAAAAACAAGAAGGATTGCTAGAGAAGAATCTGCTGCTTCCTGGGCGAGAAAAAGGATTAAAGCTGCTAGGGAAGCTGCAGAGATAGGTTACATTGTTCCTGAGGAGGATTCATCAGTATTAAGGGATGAAGACATAAAGGATAAACCTCTTTCTGCTAAGTCAAGGAGACCAAGTTCACTCTTTTGTATTGATGACCATATGCATTCAAAGGATCACCATTGCATGGATAATAGTGTTCATGGTTATAAGCACTCTGAATCAGAGAAATTCAATGCATTAAGTGTAAAATTCTCATCCAAAATAATACCAAAATTTTTAAGGCATAGGTTCAAAAGAAATGGTAAAGGGAAAGTTGTTGCAGAAAGGGGGTTTACTTCAAAGCAACGAACTCTCAAGCGGAGTGCAGTTGCTGCTTTGGCATATCTCACAGCGAAGGATGATGGGAAGTTCAATGAGACGTCTTCTAGTTCAGAAACACATTCATCTAGTGAAGGCAACGGAGATACTGGGCCTGAGTTAACAGTTATGAAGGACAAAGAAAATCATTCTGTCCAAGTAACGCCAGCTAATGAGGTTGAAAGAGCTAAGTCAGAATACATGACTGGGTTAGTTTATTTAGATGAAGAATTTAGATCGCAGGCACAAGTTAAAACTGCCGATGGTAACTCAACTGCTGGTAATTTTGATGTGCAGAAAGAAAATGAAATACTTACAGATGGAAGCATGGAAAAACATCAGCTAGCTGAAGACAGTCATAGCTCCTTGCAATTTGATGCCTGTACTGTTGTTTCTAAATCCTTTTCAAATGCCGAAAATAATGATGACTTGGAGAAACATCATCTTCATTATGGCCATGAAAATGGTGTTGGGTTTGACACGGTGGCGCTTAACATTGGAGACAAATCAGGGGATGATGATGATAATAATACTGCAAGATTCAGCCTCAGAGAGTTTGGGACTTGCACACAGATGCACCAATCCAAGACATTTCATCCCTTTACCTTTAGATCTGGGAAAATTCCTTCTCAACACCTTGCCAGTCTTATCCAGAAACTGATGTCCTTCCTCAGTATAAATTACGAGGACCTTTCTCCTTCATTCTTTGAAGATGTAACTAAGACTACTTCCATCAAGAAAGCTCTTCCAGTTACACTGGATTCTGTTCATTATGCTGAAGGAACACTAATGCTTTTGGGATTTGGTGACATTGAGCCCAGGTCTGACAATCTTACCAGAATTGATCCCTCTGACATATACATTGCAATTTTTCATACCTATGCCTCATTTTGTTGATTCCTCACAGGTTTCATTCCCACATGTTATTTGCCATTGGTACAGGATTTTTTTTTTTTTTTTTATATGCCTCTGCTTATGCTTATACAACAGACTAAAATGCACGCATATCCTGGCACTTCACTGTTCTGCCTCATTTTTTCTGAGATCTTCATCGGAATCAGCTATAATATGCATGTTCTCATTGATGCAGTGTTGATATGAATCACCTAGAAAGGATCTAAAATTTACTGTGGTAAATTGATCTTTTCTTTTTGTATGATTTTATGTCTTGTAGATGCACTTATAACATTAGAAGGAACAAAATGCTTATATTACTAGAAGTTGGCTAGTTTATTTATTTTATATAGTTACTTTGTTTGGCAAGGGTAATGCAAACTCTGGCTTGTACTGATATAGGCATCATTTTGTTTAATCACAGCATCACATATATAGCCATATGTTACTTTTATCTCAGATTGTTTCAAAATGGCTCACCAATACTAAATTGACTTGACATTTTAAGAATATACTAGACGTGAAGAAGATGACTAATATTATTAAAGTTTAATTTAATGCGGATAAAATGAATTGACAAAATAAGAAAGTAAGAGATGCTATAACATGTCAAAGAATGTTATTTGTTGGATTATGATATAAAATAAGTCAATTGTAAAGCTTTGAGGAGTAGTGAGTTGTCTTAACCAATGAGTTGCCTAATAATTGTTACTCATGAATCATGACTTCGACAAAGAGATGAGAATGTGATTGCTATGAGGGATTAAATTTAAGATATAAGATACCACCCTGCATGATAAATCTTGAAGCTTTCATAAGCACTACATGTTTTTCATATTAGTAATATTGTTTGCAATTTGTTATTTATTACCTACTATATACAAAGAATGTACTTAACAAATATACTTTTAAATATACAATTAATTAATATGTTTAATAATCATTATATATGTGATTGCATAGTCATCTTCACATCATTAAAAAAAAACACTGTGGCATGGGGATTAATATCTCTCTCTCGAAAGGGAATGCATTTGTATAGTTGCTTTCATACCACATAAACACTATTTGTCATGGATTAAGATCTCATTCTTTCTTAATGGCAATACATATTGCCCTTCATTCTTGCTAAGACATGAAACAGTGTTGAAGGGTCAACACCAAATTGGAGGTGGAAGATGAGTCTGGTCACCTGATGAACTATTGATTCAGGTGAGGAAGCTGGCAAGCTAACGAGTTTGGCGAATGCCAAGCAATAGGCATGGAGAAGGCCCGAATGACTTCTCAAAAACCTTGAAGTATGTGATCCTTCCCTTCGCTTTCCTCTTGTTATTCCCCTTCTCCTCCTCTTAGTTGGTGTTAATCAACATCAACTCATACTGACAAACATAATGCCAGTCTACATTGAAACCTTCTCACTAGGACCAGCTAAAAACCCCAACACTAAATGAGATTTTAGACCTTGTCATGTGGTAATCTGATCAGATGCAATATGCAAATTTGCATAGGCTTTTTAAAACCTTAATCTTATCAGTGTTATAGGTGATTTATTGAAATACTTACAACAAAGGTTCCACTGTGTCAGTCTTGGGATCAACTAAATATTCTGTATCCACTGAATGAAAAAATTAGAGTTGCCATTGGAATTATACCAACGTAAAAAAAAAATGTAAATAAATTGATAATTCAAAATGTTAATAAAGAATTAAAGTTTAATTTGACAACACCCTTATGGATTTACCATATTTTTCTAGTTTATATTTTCCGTTGGACAATACTGATATTTCATTATATATGATTTCATTTCATACTTAGTTTAATGTATCAGTACATAATATTCAAACACTATTAAGCAACTAAATTTGACTTAAGTATGAATTTTCTAAAATCTTTGGTGGATCAATCATGTAGTTGCAACAAAGCATTTCTATTACAATTTCTATTTATGGGTTGTGAAACAAAAATAAAGGGTTGTAGATAAATAGAAGAATGATGAAGAAAGAACAAGAATCTCAGTGATATAGGATTCCAGTTTGTATGGCATATGAATTACCTCATAGAAGGCAATGTAATAAAGTATACTTAATATAGTTGAAGCACATGCCAAATATGGGTTTTAGAGAGTGGACTATATGTGTATTAAGAAAGAAAGGTGAATAATAGTATAGCAAAGGCTTGATGTTTGATAAGTCAACAAATGCCCCCTAGGGTATACAAAAAGTGGGTATTCCTTCTACCACCATTGTTTCCTGACTTGACTCTCGCAATTGAACAAATTGAAGAAGTTCAAATTGAGGTAACATGAAACATATTAGCCAGAAAGCACCATGAAGAGGAACAAAGTCCACATGCCACTGAATTACTATGCTTCAGGACCCTATAGTTGCAACAAAAGAAATGTGCTAAACTATCCACAGAATTGGAAACTGCAGCAGTTAAAAATTTGCAACCTTCTAAATAATATTTTTATTTTATCTCTCCTATATTCTGATTTTGGTGCTTTACTACCTCATAAATCATTATTATCAACACGAACTGTAACTTTTCTATGTCCGTGTTGATTACCAATATTGAAACATTATTTGCATTTACTTTCTTCTTAATCTTGTGGCATTAGTCTTTTTCAACAATTTAAACACTCTTCACATCCTTAAGCAAAGTACCTCTCAGGATGTGTGATTTGCTCCTGTCTCATATCAGTGAGGTGATGTGTTTGAGTGGACAGCTAGTGATTTTAGTTCTAAAATCCCCTTGTTACATGGTAATAAAACAGTACTTTCTCATTCTAAAAAGGATGATACTTTTGCACTTCTTGGAACAGGCAATACACAACTTTTTTTACTTTTACGTTTCTGATGGGTGGTATGATTTAGCAACTAATTGATCCAACATTGGAACTATGTTTGATGTGAGATTTTGAATAATATCGATGCTAAAATGTTTTATGGTTTCTGCAAACAGATCGGGAGATAATCTATTGCATGAATCTTTTTCTTGGATGAAAATATGCACCAAGTAATGGTGATACTGTGGTGAATCATTCACCATCAGATCTCACATTATTTGAGGAGGATTTGGTAATTGAACCCGTGATAATATGCTCTGGACAATGATAAAAAAGTGGTGGGTCCTTGGCAACCAGATCCAATATCATCTGTGGTTGATTGTGTGGTCCAATCTGTGATCATAGACTTTGACTCACATAGGTTTGAATGAGGGAGATTATTTTGATCCAGCCATCTGGTCTCAATTGGGTTTTGAATGGTACAGGCGACAGACATATCTAATTCATGAATATTCTTTTCCTTTGGGGATCATCCATATTGTCTTGGGCTTATCACGAGAAATCATAAAGTTTTGATTGTGTGGCATCTAATTAGCGTTTGACCATGCAATTTGCTTTCAACTATAAGTAAATCCAAACTTTTTTATTTGCAGATTGATCATGGAATTAAATTCTTCTAGTTGCCCCAAATTTAAGGACTTTTTTGTGCATTGTATGTATGCATGTATATACATATATTTCTTATGATAGTTGAAATGAAAAATGTTCTTATATGTAGGGAAATGATTGAAGTGAATGGGCGTCTCAAACTTGACAATGAGTATAGTGGAGTGCATGTTCAAGTGAGTGGAAATTGTAGGGAATGGAGAGAGGAGCGGACTTGTGAAGGTGGGGGAGATCTGTCTGCTGATGTTTTTGTAAATATTCTTGAGCAAAATTGGCATGCAAATTTGAAGATCATAAATCTCTTTGCTCCAGTAAGTAGTTTCTATGTTTCTGAAACTTTGAAGCCAAGAATTGGTTT
Source organism: Wurfbainia villosa (assembly GCA_025175895.1). NCBI lineage: Eukaryota > Viridiplantae > Streptophyta > Magnoliopsida > Zingiberales > Zingiberaceae > Wurfbainia > Wurfbainia villosa. The sequence goes on from JAKLTH010000281.1 coordinate 1,736,411, forward strand.
GTTCAAATTTCTCTTCTATTTTAACACAATGAATCCTTTATCTGATTCTTGGATTGATGTAGCTGTTTGAGCGGATTTTAGAACTTCCCTTGACATGGTCAAAAGGCAGAGCCACCGGTGAGGTGCTTATCTGATTCCCTTTAGATACCTGTTTGAATTGGCTATATTTCCCGATTTTGCTTGAATACATATTTTAGCTATTAAAGTTCTATTATTTTGGAGATAAGATTCCCAATAATGATCAATTAGTATAATCTATTACTTTCTATTTTTTTCTGAGAATTCTTCTTATGTCTTGTAACTTTTGGCTCATATATTAGCATGATAATCTAACAAGGGTGAATTGCTTAATTTAGTTTAAACTTTTGCCCAAAGTTTCAGTAAACATCAATTTCATGCAAGGTTACAATTTGATAACAAATCTAGGCAATTGTTTATTCCCACTTAATTTCGCCATTAGTGTTCTTCATCACCATGCTACGTTTGTAAATTTTGAATCCTGCTTAATCAGCAAGCTCATTCACAATGTCCCAGTTTATTGAATTTAGCTCTCTACAGTGACATGAGGTTTGGTAGCCTAGTATATATTTTGTGTTTGGTTAAACTGTAGTAGTTTTTAAATTAATTTAGTTGGGTTTGGTAATGATTGAACATATTGACTAAAGAAAAGTGTACATGTAACTTTGCTAGCTAACTTAACTGACTATTGGAGTAACAGAGACTTAATAGTCCACAGGCTTTGTTGCAAAATATGTTCTGGGAGCTTTGTTGCAAAATATGTTCTAGCTTGATCTAAAATGGCTAAAGTTAGGGCTAGGTTTTAGCAATTAATTCTTCTAACAATATACTTTCTTGCAACTGCATAATATATTGTGGTATCCATCTCTACCTTCAATGTTTGAAATATTAGGATAATTAAAATACAGTGTGCATTAATTGTCAAAAAGTTTTTTGAAGGCTGAAGTTCTCAATCCATCTAATTATTTTAGTTCAAAGTTCTTCCAAAGAAAGATATTTTCCAAGAAGGATAGAAGTGAATTATATTTTGCTCAAAGAGGTTTAACTACTGAATTAACCTTTTTCTCTTGACCTAATCATGTAGGATTGACATACCTGAGAGGCTGTATATGTGGTTTAGAATATATAGTACTCTTTTCCACTGAACTACTTTATTGGTTAAATTCATTAAATATGTTAAAATTCTTTACCTGTTCAAAAGATACTAACATTAGGATATAGTTTGTGGAATTGATCATTGCATTTTATATCCGTTGCCTGATGAGGCTGGCTTAAGTATAATATTTTCATTTTAATTTGAGTAATATTATTTTTAAGTATAATACATTTTTTTCAAGGACTCGTTGGTAGTGAATTGTTTTGCAGGTTGTCCAGGGTTCTAGAGGTTATTCTACAAACAATAATGTTGACTAACATGAATCTAGTTGATGATTGTTCTTAGTCTCATTATCTTTTTAAAATAAATGATGCCTTTTGAAGCCTCATTCCTGCATTTAGGACAAATGGATATGTTTTGGCATCTTTTTTTTTATCTGAATGATCAATTTCATGTAATTTGACTGATTATGTGTTTTTGTTTTTCTTTTTTCTGTCAGATTCACATCTGCATGTCTCAAGGGGATAGCTTTCCAAGTCTCCATGGCCAGCTTGATGTTAATGGGCTGGCTTTTCGTATCCTAGATTCTCCTTCTGCCTTTTCAGTACGTCCAATATACACAATTAATTTTACTGGAAGACATCATTTTTTATATCTTTGTGAATGATGGTTAGGTTGGTTGTGATAGCTGCCCTCCTTAAATTACTAAACAATTTTTGAGATAACCTTCTCGTAACCTAAACACAAAATCTGTCACTATCCATGGAAATGGCCTGATAAACTTGTAAACTTGGTGTTTAAAGAAGATATGTTCTTGCTTGCAGGAATTGGCAGCAACATTGTGTTTTCGTGGTCAAAGGATCTTTTTGCACAATGCAAGTGGCTGGTTCGGTGATGCCCCTCTTGAAGCTTCTGGTGATTTTGGAATAAATCCAGAGAATGGTGAATTTCATCTCATGTGTCAGGTAATATTTAGGTTGGATACTGAGTGGGGGATACAAAGCAAATTTAAAACATAAAAGTAGATAAATCCGACTAAGATTGACACTTCTCTAATGCAATCTTTATGTAAATATATGGTATTGGAGTTGGTACCTTATAGATATTTTGTGGGAGCTTTGTAATTAATTCGCTGTATTCTTCTATAATAAAGATTTTCTGTTTTTAGATGGATTACTCAACTGAAGATCATTTATTATTATGTTAGATGATAATTCAAAATGTCTTGGCAGTTGACATCACATTGAATTTTTCTGGATGTTTTATTTGTCACTTGCGCACACGCTATCTTCTTTACACACTTAAAAGCCTTATGAGCTGAGAAATTAAGTTCTCAAAAGCTTACACATTTGCTGAATCTCTGATTTCATCTTTTTGATGCTTCTGTTCTTCAGGTTCCGAGTGTTGAGGTGAATGCACTGATGAAGACTTTGCAAATGAGACCATTGTTATTCCCGGTACACATTTCGGTTAAATTTGTTTTTAAGCATTCCTTTTTTCGTATCATTTTAAAGTGTTTTTGCTGGCATTTTTAGAAGCATACTTTTGAATCCTTTAATGGAAGAAATGGAGGAAAGTGTTCGTTATTTTATGTGATTGTAAAATACCTCTAAAACTTAAAGAGAAGTTCTACAAAACAACAGTTAGACTTGCTATGTTATATGACATTAAATGTTGGGCTACGACTCGAGCACATGAGTAAAAGATGAGAGTTGCAGAGATGAGGATATTAAGGTGGATGTGTGGACATACGAGGATAGACAAAATAAGAAATAAGAGTATTAGAGAGAAAATTAAAGTTGCATTTATTGAAGGAAAGCTTCGAAAGACACATTTAAGATGGTATGAACATAGACTTAGACGATCAATAAATGCTCCAGTTAGGCGATGTGAAATGATGACAAATATACACATCAAACGAGGAAAAGGAAAATAAAAAAGAGACTTGGTTAGCAGCAATAAAACAAGATAAAATTTATTTAAGTATAGATAATGATATAGTAGGGGATAGAGTCCAATAACGTAGAATGATTCATATAGTCGATCCCATCTAGTGGGATAAAGCTTGGTTGTTATTGTTGTTGTTGTAGATATGATACTTCTTGTTTCTGTTAAGCTAGTAATGCCTTACAAACTTTTCTTTCCTACTTACCCTTGTGCTGTTAGAAATGGCAGCATTCAGTTTGCTGTTAATTTAGGACTTTAAAAGACTTTCTTGTTTCCTGTGCAACTATATAATTAAGTGTTATCAAGCCATGTTTTTTTTTTGTGTATGTGCAAATTTTTTGAATGCTTCTTGTTCTCAATATTTTGTAAAGTGCTCTCTATAAATGAACAAATTTTTGGCTGCTAAAACAGGATTCTTCGTCCTACTATAATGAATAATACTTCATTCTAAAAGATGGCCTCTCACATTTTAGTGAAATTTATCATCTATAAATGGTTCATTCCAAACTCACTTTTTGATATTCTCCTATTGTATATTGATCCTCTTGACCTATACGCTAAGCTATTAGCAATTTTCTATTTGGTCCATCATCATCTATTTTGCATCTTGCCACAATCTGTGCTACCATTGTGAACCTTTTCACCTTATTGTTGATTTGTACCTTATATTCAGGTTCTTAATCATTCATAATTAAGTCTGTTTCTCCCTTCCTGGGATGGCTACTAATAACTGCTTTACATACTAAGACAATATGTTCTGCCCAGGAATTGGAACTATAATTTGCTTTCTCAATGATGTTGTGTAGTAGTACTAAGGGTGTGTTTGGTTCAAGATTATCGTGTATAATCTTAGTTATGTGATTTAACCAAAGTTATGGAGAATAAAACATAACTTATGTTGTTTGGTTCAATTTTAAGTAATGTAATAAAAACTTATTTGTTTGGAGGTTTTAAGGTATAACCTAGTTTAACATTTTACTATATTATCCTTGATTAAATTATAAAATTTCGGCCGGCGGCGATGGTGGCGGGCGATCGACTGGCCGGCGGCGGGCGCTGGTGGCGCAGCGCTGGTTGGTCGGTGGCGCCATGGCGGGCCGGCGACGGATGCTCGATCCGGCTTGTAGCGGATGCCCGGTCGGCCGGCGGCCGAAGCGGGTGCTCGGCCGCTGTGGTGGCCGCCCGACGGCGCCGAGGGTTTTATTGATAGGGTGAAATTGAAATTTAATAGAACTTTAGGGGTGTTTTTGTCCTAATTGCTAAAAATTGAAGGATAATTTTGAAAATAAAACGTTGTTAATCCCGGAATCCAACAAAACCTCCATTTCCTTAGGTAATGTGATTCTGGAATGGATAACTTCATTTGCTGATGTTTGCTGACGTGCGTGGTTATAATACATTACTTCGGAAACAATCAAGACCCTCAACCAAACAAGGTTATAATATATAACTTAGATGGATAATCAAGGTTATCCATAACTACCCCGAACCAAATGCACCCTAAGAGGTAAATGCGTTTCTGCACTTAACTACATCATGGTTGCTTTTGCAAATGCTTTGTGTCTCCATATTGTGACTATTGATGGACATCTTAATACCATGCCTTCACTTTAAAGGTAACCTGTTGAACAACTTCTCATGCTATTTTCTGTGTATTCTTCAGAGAGCTATGCTAACTCTTGCTAATTTAGGATGTAAAACTTACAACTGTTAGTTACCCTCCTTCAATCATCCTGGGTTAATCTCATTAACCGATGCAGGTGGCTGGATCTGTTACAGCTATATTCAATTGTCAAGGTCCATTGGATGCTCCTATTTTGGTTGGAAGTGGAATTATATCAAGGAAGTTTTCTAGGACAATATATGCTTTTCCTCCATCTTCTGCCTCTGAAGCAGTAATTGAAAATAAAGAGGCTGGTGCTGTGGCAGCATTTGATCGCATTCCATTTTCACATGCATCAGCAAATTTTACTTTCAACCTTGATAATTATGTAAGTTGCATCTGCATATATAGTTAATCCACCATAGTGACAATACTGCATTGTCTTTATTGACAATATAGCATTCTATGTATTCCAGGTTGCTGATCTGTATGGCATCAGGGCATGCCTCTTAGATGATGGAGAAATCAGAGGGGCTGGAAGCGTATGGATTTGTCCAGAGGTATGATGCTTTCAACAAAGAAGTGCCTTATTCTTGTGCTTGGTGATCAAGTTGGCACTTGTTTCTAATTTTCTCAACTTTACATTTTCGGTACAAAATACTAGATGGTCGTTTAGATGCATAGTTTTTAGATGTTGTTTATTTACATAATGTAGGGTACTATTGATTATAAACAGCTACATGTTTTAAATTATTGAACTTGGTATGACTTAATGGAAAATTGGAAACAACCAACTAAATTGCAAATATACAACTATGATTATTCATGTGGAGTTAGCTGTAGTCTAATAGGCAATAAAGTGAAAAAAAATTGAATTAAGAAGTTAAGTTGGTATGAACATGATAGCATTGGTGATATGGCAAATCAATGAGTTTTCACGTGAAAAGCTACCAAGGTCTATCCTATATACCCACATCTGAAAAAGTACTTAAGGCATTGATATGGGGGTTGTGTTCAACATGTGCATCAATGAATTATAATTGACATATATGACTTTGACTTCCATTACCATGACAATTCACGTCTATACCTAGAATTATTATTCATAACCCAGAACACTAGACATGGAAGTGCACAGGAAGCTTTGGAGCTCTATTTTAAGTGATTTCCCATAATGCCTCAGAAGCATAGTATATCTTGACAGGGAGTAGATCTCAGCTGATTTACCCTCATATCATATTAGTCATGAATTAGTTTTGATGTGTTGCTCTGTATCAAGTCTCAGCTAAGCCTTCAAGAAAGGATATTTAAGAGAGTTTATGATGAAATACCAGAATACACCACATTTATCAGTTGGCTATCTTATGGGATTACATGTCTCAATCAACCATCTCATGAGAAAGAAGATTATCTCTAAAATAAATTATATTGTGGATTGAATGATACAAAAGCTGATAGTGTGACACCGTTGCCAAAAGAACACAACCTGTGGGAAAGTCAAGACAAAAATGAAGGCTTGAATATCTCCACTAAAATATCAAATCATCTACGTAAAGATTGAATTGTTGTTTAGGTTAGTTTACAAGTTAAACAAATATGCATTATAATGAAATTTTTTGATTGCATAGATTGATAGAGCAAACATGAACATTTTTAAAAGAAATATTGAAGAAAGTGTTGAAGCTTATGCATGTAAGGATAGAATTATACATATTGTGCTCTTTTATTTTACTCCACATTTAAATCTCAACGTATGCCGAAGTTTCAGCCTTTGAGGAGAATGATATAATTTCAGTACCATATTATGTCATGTAGATGGCTTTAGTATTTATTTATATTGATATAAATCAAATATATATATAGAGTATATATCACTTTATATTATATAGATACATACACACACACACACATATATATATAATAAAATATATATTTCTATTATTATATTAATTTTGTCATTGCATAATATATATGAGTTCTACCAATCTATATGTTCATTGTTTCTATGATAATATTGAAATTCCAACCACAAACCCATTGTTGCACAGCGCTTCACTTTGCGGTCCTCTTTGCTGCTCGTGTTCCTTAAATTAACCTTAAAGAACTGCAAAAGTACCCTCCGACCACCACCATCCATCAACCACAAATGTGAATTTTTGCGACTCGACACCTCTTTCGAATGGTAGAAGATTTTTTAAATTATTTATGCATACAACAAAAAAAAGATATATGGTCTGGTGCTAGCCTATATGCACACCTTAATTCATGGGGACTAGCTACTGTTTCTTCACAGTGGATTTCTAATGGAAGAATTGAGTAGCTAGAAGTTTTTATAAGAAAAAGCATGTCTGGTCAGACCTAGATCATATAAGGCTTGAGAGACACTGATTCTTTAGCTGGGTGTAATTTTATATTATGAATCCTTTAGCTATTCTGTGGATGAACTAAATTCAACTTCTATCCTTTGAATTGTCTATATCTGCCCTGTATATGGTCTAAATACTGGAGCACATCACTGTTATTCCTTCCCTTTTTATATTTGGCAGGGGGAAGTTGATGATACAGCAATGGATATAAATTTTTCTGGGAACTTTTTACTTGATAAAGTTCTTCACCGATATTTGCCTAGAGATTTGGACCTCATGCCGTTCAAAATTGGGGAGCTTAATGGAGAGACCAGATTATCTGGGTCTTTGTTGAGACCGTAAGTTACATGTTAATTTTATGCATGGAAGTTAAATTTGCTGATTGTTGGGTTCCAAGTAGTAGGCCATACATTAAACAAACAACTTGGTTTCACCTTTTAGCAGCAGTTCTTGAATTATGTTGTGCTAGTCTGAAATTTTTTTTCTCAATATGTATATGTTTTTTTTTTGTAGGAGATTTGATATCAAGTGGGCTGCACCAAAAGCAGAAGACTCATTTAGTGATGCACGAGGGGACATCATTATAACTCATGATAACATCATAGTCACTTCATCATCAGTTGCCTTTGATTTGTATGTTAAGGTTCAAACATCATATCATGATGACTATTTGCTAGATAGAGAAACTATGGACTATATGAGAAGAATGCCATTAATTGTTGGGGGTGTCGACTTAAACTTGCGTTTGCGGGATTTTGAGCTGGCCAGTTTTATTGCTTCCAATACTTTTGATTCACCTAGATCCCTGCACTTGAAAGCAACTGGAAAGTTCAAATTTCAAGGAAGAGTTGTCAAAACCATAAAAACCATGGTCGAAAATGCACTTGGAAGCAAGGGAAATAGTTCTGGGTTACACAAGGTTGACAGTGATGTTGAAACACTTGTTGGAGATGTCTCTTTATCGGGGGTTAGTATCAACCAACTTATGCTAGCACCGCAACTAACTGGTTCTCTCTCAATTTCACGTGAGGTTGTCAAGGTAAGATGGGCAAAGATACCAACACTAATTAAGATATTGAATTGTCTTTTCTATTTTTTATATGCACTTTTATGCTTTAGCTGTAAACATATAATAGTGTTTATCAGTATTTAGGGGTATGCCATTTAAAATGTCTGTGCTCAATAAAGATTTGCCAAAACCTATCTCCAAAGTTTGAAGATTCTTGGCTGCAATATCATTTGGGTATTTATGAATTTTAGATAATTGTCATATGACTTGTGTCTTGGGTCTTGTGTTGTTTGAATGTTCAAGTTTTAGGCTAAAGTCCCATTTGCTCAAATTTGAACAAAAAGGAAAAAGCCCTTTCCTAGAAACCAAAATAGTTGGAACAAGGCGCCTGCAATTTGTTAATAGCCCTATATCACAACCTCTTCATTGTTTGCCAAATTCTCACAAGTAGTAGTGGTGGCAATCATGTTGGGCCGTTCGAGGCCTTATTTGGGTCGTGCCTTATTTGACCCAATAGGAGATGAGTCGTGTCATGCTGACATAGCCTTGTTTGTGGGTTGAACTAAGCAGGGGTGTCTCAGTCTACAAGTGAGGCCAGGCATGACACAAACTTGGGCTAGGTACCAACCCAATCGGCGAGCTTGACCAAAAAGTTTTATAATATATTTTTTAAAATAGTAAATATTATTTTTTTAAAAAAATTCAGAAAACAGTTTTGAAAATTATTATTCTTTTTAAAATCTGTTTTTGGATTTTTTTTTATATTCCACTGACTTTTTCTTTTTTCTTTTTTCTTTTTCCTTTTTCTGATTTTTTGATTATCTTATATTTAAAAAATAAACCAGCAGGCCCTGATCTAGGTCGGGCACAATTTTGTGCAGTCTTGACCGTGCTTGATACGGTCCATGGCTGCCCATGCCATGCCTAGCCCAACATGACATGGAAATGTGGAGCTTGGGCCATGCCTAGGGGTGTGCAATCGGTTGGTTAAACCGAAAAAACCGACCGAACCAACTGAACTTTCAAGTTCGGTTCGGTTTAATCGGAAATTCGGTTTTTTTATTCAAAAATATCGGTTTATTCGGTTTTTTCGGTTCGGTTTCGGGTTTTAATCGGAAAAATTCGGTTAACCGAACTGACCGATTTTTTTCCGCGACACGCCTGTGTTGTGCTCAACACAGGCGTGTCGCACAAGCACAACACAGGCCAATGTGCGACACGCCTGTGTTGTGCTCAACATAGGCGTGTCGCACATTTCACATGTGCGACACGCGCGCGTGTTAACTCAACAGCGTGTCGCACATTTCACATGTGCGACACGCCTCAGCGAATGACACGCTCGAGTTCCGGCGCTCAACAGGCGTGTCGCACATTTCACTGTCGAGTCGAATCAAAAAATCGGTTTTTTCGGTTTTTAACCGAAAAAACCGATTTTTTTTTTACAAAATCGGTTCGGTTCATTGGAAAATTTCGGTCGGTTCGGTTTAGTTAAAAAAAATTCGGTTTATTCAATTTCGATCTTAATCGGTTCGGTCAGTTCGGTTTTAACCGAATGCACACCCCTAGCCATGCCTAGCCCGGTAGGCCTGCTTTGACACCACTACACACTACCCACTACCCACTACCCACAAGAGCTTACAATTACTATTGAATTTGAGTCAAATATATAGTTATTTGAGTAATATTACCTTGATTATGTATGTATCACATATACTGTTTGATTTGTGGATTATCAGTTGAGTGCTGCTGGGAGGCCTGATGAGAATTTGTTAGCAGAAGTGATTGGACCATTTTGGTTTAGCAAAGAAGAGATGGTGAAAAGCAGAAGATTATTATATTTCTCTCTTCAGAAGGGGCAAATAAGAGCTAATATTTTTTATCAACCACAGATTTTAGCTAATCTAGAGGTGCTGCAATTTTTTTTTCCATTTTCATTTTGCAATTTTGGAAGTACCTTTTATTAGTTTTTCATGTCATTTCATTTAGCAACCCAAGTGGACTTTTCTCTCATTTTGTAGGTGCGGAATTTACCACTAGATGAGTTGGAACTAGCATCGCTTCGAGGAACAGTTCAAAAGGTATGGCTTTGTTATATGTGAAATTTTATGATCCAGTGTGTAATTATTATCACGTAACACAAATAATTCTGGTTTTGGATCAGCAGAAGCATGGTTTTCAAACTGAATAGATTTTTTGTGTGTAAATTTTGGCTAACAAGATACATGTAGCAGTTTCTGAATATATTTGCATTTACATGGCTTGTTATTTTTATAAACCTTTTAAACTCTCTCCATATATCTATAATAGTGAAGAGGTAAGTGAATGCTGTGCCAACCTGATGCAGCACCAGACCATTAGAATTATAGTCCAAAATCTCATACCAAGGTTTTAAATGCCGAGCCGTTTCGGATGAAATTGGCGAAAAATTTTATTCTGACGAGGAACCGAAACCGGAACGCGTACCGATACTGGAAGGAGACAACGATGTGGCGACGAGCAGCCGACGACGACGCAGAGGCGATCACGCAGCACGATCGGGAAGGCGATTGCACAATGCGATCGGGAAGGCGATCGCGTTCCCGATCGCGCAGCGCAATCGCGGTGAAATTTCTAAATATATAAATTATAATTAAGATTATATATATATATATATTAAACTGTAAAATTTAATTAAATAAATTATTAATTAATTTATATATTAAATAAAAATTAAAAAATAAAAGATATTTTAATTAAAATTCTAAATTCGAATTTATAATTTAGGTAAAATTAAATCTTAAATTCTTTTTTAAAAATTAACTAAAATTTTAAAAAATCAAATAATTAATATTAATGTTTAAAAAAATACCGAAATAGTATCGACACGGACAATACGGTACCGAAACCGTATCATTCCGGTCGCAGACCGAAATTCCGATACAAGTCGAGATTTTAAACCTTGTCTCAGACTCTACTTAATGTGCACCTTGTTTCTGCAGGACTGGAGTGGACTCCCTCTCCTACAGAAGTAATGCTAATTCCCTTGTCCACCAACAAGATTGCCTATTTTCATTGGGAAATATTAGTTTAATACATCTTGGATTGTGTACCTGCGAGCTTACATGCATATGTTTTAGACATTTTATCTCATTTTTAGTAATCTCTCTCCTATCGTTGTTGTAAGGTTTCTAGTTCATAGGTTTAAGTTTTAACAAAACTGAAACTTGAACCTGCATGCAAACTAAGTTAGATTTGCAATGATTTGGAGGTAATTGAAGACATTCTGTCCAGTAAAAAATAATAACGATCTTGGATTCTTTCATGCAATTTTCCCATGATTGTTCCATAATTTTTTTTTTTTGGAAATTTTGTGATGCAGGGAGAACTCCAACTTAATTTTCAGAAGAGAAGGGGTCATGGATTATTGTCAGTTCTTCAACCTAAATTTAGTGGCGTCCTTGGCCAAGCACTTGATGTGGCTGCTCGATGGACTGGTGATGTTGTCAGTAACTTTTTCATATTAAATTTGCTATGAAGGCACTTCATATAACCATCTACTAGTAGAGAGTACTATCTGTAGGAAAACAATTATGATGGGTGATTATGACTGGTGCATGCGCGAAAGGCCAAATTGCTAAGGGCTTATGAGCCAGATTGCTACCACTTTTGTTAGATGATAAAATAGAAATACATCCTCGTTAATAATCATGCTGCTGGCCTCTAGACATTTATATATTTGAATTTGAACTCTGTTTAAAACCATCTCCTGTAGTACTTTAAGGTCGTAGGTCTTAATGGCCATTAATATGCAGAGTAGCATGTTTCAAACAATATCATAAGCACGTGATTCTGATTATTTACTACTGATTCGTTAGAATTTCTCCATGGCAGTAAGGGAATGAATTGAAGAAAATCTATATATACTGATTATTTGCAGTCGTTCTAGATAACTATTTTTGAGATGCATCATGAATATTGACTGTTTCTTCTATTTAGTCCATTTTTCAGTGAGTTCAATACAGCTTATACCAAGTTGCTCCTTCATATTTTTCTATACCTTTTTGAATTGCATTTCTTAGATTACTGTTGAGAAGACTGTTCTTGAGCAAGCTAGTAGCAGATACGAACTACAGGGTGAGTATGTGTTACCTGGAACACGTGATAGGTATACTGGTAACAGAGGGAAGGATGGCATGCTCAAAAAGGTAATGGCTGGTCATCTTGGTAGTGTGATATCTTCAATGGGAAGATGGCGAATAAGATTAGAAGTTCCTTATGCTGAAGTTGCCGAGATGCTTCCCCTGGCAAGGCTTCTTTCTCGAAGTACTGATCCTGCTGTCCAGTCAAGATCGAAGGTAATATTCTGCTGTGACTAGGTTGTCAGGGTATGATTTTTTCTAAAACTGCATAACTTTTCCCTTAAATAAACATATCACGAAGTGGAAATGCTTGTATTGGTCACATATTGTGAGTGGGAAATCAAAGTGCATGTTTAAATATTTCAATTCAGTTTGGGCGCGGTTTTTTATATCTAAATATTCTGTCACATTTTACTTTGTTCATTTAAATTATATGGTCAAACACTGAACTAAAAACAAGTTTCCACGTGTAGATGCTCTGTCTAAGGTTTTCTTGATTCTTTTGTTTTGCTTGGATGGAATATTTTTTCGGAATGGAATTATTAGATCCATGACTATTTTTTCACAAGCAGAAGCGTGTTGTGCTAATACAACTATTTTTTTTGTTTGTAAAACGAATGAAGCTTGTGCACCCACAATCATTGAAATACTTATATAAAATTTATTTTATAATATTTTTAACTAAGACAAACTTGGTTCAAAGTCTCGCTTTGTGCCCATGTCTCAATGCCTGGCTAGAACTTGATGCCATCAGTGCTCGCAGGCATATCTATTGGTGCAAGTCGGTGTTGGTCAGCATCAACTAAGAGGAGGGGAAGAAGGGGAGAGTAGAAGGAAGGGATAGGGAGAAGTAGCAAGTGGTGGAAGAAGAGTGGGACTATAGGAGGAAGAGCCACAGGGAGGAGGAATAAAGTGGAAAGAAAGAAGAATGAAAGGATGGAAAAGAGGTGGCACACAGCATTGCACTTCCAACATTGACTGTGAAACGAAGAGGAAGGAGAAGAGTTGGGAGAATATGAATAGGAAGAAGAAACAATGTGAGGAGAATAGTGGAGGAGAAAGAAGAAGAGGTGGCTGCACAGACCTAGGATTTCTCTTTTGTCAACATTATACTGCCATTAACCTTAACTGTCTCCTCCCTCATTCTCTGTGTATGTCATCTTGATCAGTCCGTGTTTATCCTAACATATGAATGTGTATATCCAAGCAAGTATTTGTATTTGTTGCAGGACTTTTTTATGCAGAGTTTGCAATCTGTGGGATTTTATGCTGAAAATCTTCGTGACCATCTGAAGGTATTATTGAATCCACAATTTAACTGAAAATAGAGTTTTTTTTACATTGAATATTGTTCCATTCATGTATTCATTTTTCATATTAGTGCTTCCATCACTTAAATACGACACTTGATTGCAAATCTTCTTGTACTAGCAGAATTATCCTTGGCATGTTTAACAACTCAATTTTTCATCCTATATTTCCATTGTTTTTAATGGCATGCTAAGTTGTCAAACAAATTTTTTTTATGTTAAGCCATTCTGCCAAAAACTGGCTCATCCTTCTTATATTGTCTTTGACTTATGCTTCTTTTGCTGAATTAGGTTACTCACATCGATTATATGCATCCAATTCACCAATGATTATATCATTCTTCTACTGATATTGCTGTTGGTATGTTTTGTATTTTAACTGGAAGATCATGAAGCATTTGTTCTGCAGGCAATACAAAATTTTTACAATGGGTCTGATGAGGACGCTTTTGAAGACATTACTCTTCCTGGTTTAGCTGAATTTAAAGGTCGCTGGAAAGGCTCTCTTGATGCTAGCGGAGGTGGCAATGGGGATACCATGGTAAGCATTCATTCAGCCTATTTTGGAGAAATGTGAAAGATTGTATCATTCCTCAGGTATTGCTAAGATGAACAGTGAAGAAAAACGCAAAAGAATGTTTTTTTGCTGAAAATAGATTTTACCCAAAGGGCTAGGCACTGAGATTGTGTTTACAATATAAACGTATAAATTGGTTTGTTTTCTAATAACTCAACAAGTTTGGGTTAAGTGGTTAGTCAATCAACTTTATTAACATGCTATCAAAGCAAGAGGTTGGGGACTTGAATGCAACCTGTGTTAAAAATTTATCTAATCAACTTAGTTGTTGGAAGGTCTGGGTCAATCAAGTCAAGTACAACCTTGTATGAAGGGAGTGTTAACAATATAAATATATAAACTAATTCATTCAAATATCTTTAGCTTTTGGAATAAGTGATTAGCCAACTTAATATGTTCTAATTATTGTTTTCTTTTGTACCTTGGCATTTATTGTTCATGCTTTGTCCTAGCAAGGTTAAGTGACTAATCTGTTATTTGCCTTCCAATAGATCACTGCATTACCTTAAGAGTTTTTCTGTTTGAGCATTAACCTTCTAGAAGTTTAATACACTGGAAATTTTTAGCATGTTGCCTCTGGTGCTCAAGGAAGCACTTACTTTTCATATGTGCCCTGCAGGCAGATTTTGATTTCCGTGGGGAGGATTGGGAGTGGGGAACCTATAAGGCTCAGCGCATTTTGGCTGTAGGAGCATATAGCAATCTTGATGGTCTGCGACTAGAGAGATTATTTATCCAGAAAGACAATGCAACCCTCCACGCTGATGGAACTCTACTTGGACCAGTGACAAATCTTCATTTTGCAGTGCTAAATTTTCCTGTTGGCCTGGTGCCAATGGTTGTACAGATTATTGAATCTTCTACCTTCAGTTCAATTCAGTCTCTCCGCCAATGGTTGACACCAATAAAGGGCATCTTACACATGGAAGGAGATCTTAAAGGAAGTCTGGCAAAACCTGAGTGTGATGTTAAAATACGACTTTTAGATGGCACTATAGGAGGCATTGATCTTGGAAAGGCTGAACTTGTTGCTTCAATAACATCAACTAGTCGGTTTGTATTTAATGCCAACTTTGAACCAGCCATTCAGAGTGGTCATGTACATATTCAAGGAAGCATTCCTGTGACTTATGTTTTAAGTGACTTAGAAGAAGATAATGAGAAAGAAAGGGTGATTTCTGGTGGAGCAATAAGAATTCCTGTTTGGGTCAAGGAATCTGCAAGAGGGTCTTCTGACGACATTACTGAAAAGAAAGTGATAAAAGATAAGACTGATGAAGGATGGGATTTTCAGTTAGCTGAAAGTTTAAAAGGTTTGAATTGGAACTTGTTAGATGCAAGTGAAGTCCGTATAAATGCAGATATAAAAGATGGGGGTATGACATTAATTACAGCCTTGTCTCCTTATGCCAACTGGCTTCATGGCTATGCTGATATTATGCTTCAGGTGGGTATAAAAATGGAATGCATTTTCTCATGTATGCCATTTCACCTTTAGCCTCATTTTCTAGAAATTGTTTAGCTTACTTCCAATCGAAGCAGAGTTAGATGTAAGCCTTTATGATCATCATTGCAGAAGTATATTCACTATCCAGACATTTGATTGTGACGCTACTAGTTACATAATTGAAACTTCATAAGCTACAACATTTGCCTGATTATTTGTTGCCTTTGTTTCTCTACACATTCTCTGACATTTTATCTTTACCATTATTAGTTTTGAGGTTAGTCTGAAGCATCTCAAAAACAATTTGTTTGTCATAGGTCAAGGGAACCGTTGAACAGCCAATTATAGATGGTTCTGCATCCTTTCACCGTGCTACTGTTTCTTCTCCAGTGTTGAAGAAACCTCTTTCAAATCTTGGAGGCACACTTGACATTATATCAAATAGATTGTTCATCAGTTCAATTGAAAGCAGAGTCAGCAGGAAGGGGAAGCTATTGCTCAAAGGAAATTTGCCTCTCAAAAATAATGAATCGTCTAGCAAAGATAAAATTGATTTAAAATGTGAAGTTCTAGAAGTGCTAGCTAAAAATATTTTCAGGTTAACTCCTTTCCCTAATAGACTATGATTTCTGTGTCATTTGTAGTAAGTGACTTGTAAATTGTGTCCACGTATATGCTTACTGCTTATTTCTAGGGCATCATGACTACTACTTGCAGTGAGTCCTGACTGTTTAGGCTGGCTGCTTGGATTTTATCCCATTCTGGGACTAAATTGAAACCACAAATTATGCTTATGGCTGTGGCAGCACACACTTAGGATAATTCCAAAAAATTCCAACAAAATTTAGCTGTTTTTTTTTCCAGATTATGTATACAATGGTTATGGACGGTAAGGATACACTCCACTGACATAAGTGGCTGACTTTCAAACAATGAAGGATATGTATATATCCTGATCATGAATGAACACGGGTTACTGTTGGAAATATCACCACAATATTTGTTCATCATAGAAACCTGGCAATGCTATATCCAAGGCATGTGCAGATAAAATGAGGCATTGTATAAGGAGCTCATGTGTTTATTCAGTCTTACAGGATGTACAACATGAATACCTTTGATACTTAATTGTAGAGGCACTTAGAGGAAGTAAGAAAGGGCAGTTGACCTTTCATTATAAACTCAGAAGACATTTTTTTACATAAGCCTTTACAATTGGCATATTGTCGAGTATAAACTGCTTTACACTGGCTAAGTTTTAATTCCAAGGCCTAATGAATTATATTTGTGATTCTACTCCACCCAATAGTTCACCAACATTGACTCAAAACGGTTTTGCTGAATGCCTTCACACTGTGTTGGATATAATTTGCTTTTGCATCACATCTAGATTATGGCTTGTTTAAAGGTTAGATGTATACTGGAGATGTGAGTGGAATTATGCAGTTAAAATGAGCTGAGAGGCTCCATCGTATCAATATTGAAAATAGAGGCATTTTCAGCTAAAAAATGAATATGGGAGGGTATTTTATGTGAAGTAAAACACACAGGTATCCCGTTTTGGTAATTCCATATTAGTTGATTGCTTGTACTTCACTGACTTAATTGGACCACCTTTGCCAATTTACCATGTTTGAATTTGCTCATGATTGCATTTCTCTGTATGATATGAATGCTATTCTTGTATTGTTTACTGATAGCATCTTAAAAACAGAGGCCAGGTTGACAGTCAAATGCAGATTATGGGTTCTATATTGCAGCCAAATATTTTAGGAACAATACAACTGAGCCGTGGGGAAGCATATTTGCCTCATGATAAAGGTAATGGTGCTGGTTCTGATAAATTGGCAGCTGGTCATTTTAGTTTCCCTACTGTTGATTACAACCAAGTGGCTGCATCTGGACGCACGCCACGTTTTATTGGATCCTTATCTGATTCATCAAGCAACAAATGGCCCTCGTCTCCAGGTACCATTCAAATTTGCCGTATTGCATAAAGCTCACACTCTTTGATATTGAGAAATATTTCGATTGTTCTGTTATGTGATTTAATGAATATTTCATTAGTGGTGGTTAGTTTCCTCAAAATTACTTCGTTCTTTTTTCTGACCTTTCTAATATGTGATTCTTCTCCTGTTTGCAGCGAAGGAACCTGTGGCTGAGAAGAAGATCGAGGAGAAGATTTTTAAGCCTCTTGTTGATGTTCGACTTACCAACTTGAAGCTAACATTGGGACCAGAGTTAAGGATTGTATATCCTTTAATTCTTAACTTTGCTGTAAGCGGTGAACTTGAGTTGGATGGTATGGCTCATCCCAAATATATCCGGCCAAAGGGAATTTTAACATTTGAAAATGGAGATGTTAACTTAGTTGCCACACAGGTCAAGCTCATTGATGGATAATTTTGAAGTGATTGTATGAATTCCCCACTTTTTTGTGTATAATTTTAGGGAAGAAATTTACTTTTAGCTGTTTCAATTGCAGGTCAGGTTGAAACGTGATCATCTCAACATAGCTAAATTCGAGCCAGACCTTGGCTTGGATCCAATACTAGACTTAACATTGATGGGATCTGAGTGGCAATTTAGAATCCAGAGTCGGGCTAGCACTTGGCAGGACAATTTGGTTGTGACATCAACTCGTTCTGTAGATCAAGATGCTCTCACACCTACTGAGGTAAGGAACAATGACAAAATTGCCCTTATCATCAATAAAGTTGTAAATCATCTGTTCGCTTATTGTTTATGACATTTTTTTTAATATTCAATAAAATTATTTTAGTAGAACAAAAATTTTTTCCTTAATTTGTCGAAATATTTTGTAATGTACCTGAATTGTGTCTTGAATTCCCTTCAGTATTGTTGCTAAGATACATTGTATGAGAACAAGAAAGTTGCTGAGCCACTAGATGTATCTATGTAGTTTGGTATTTTTGCATGTCAAGACTAATATTTCTTTGGATTACATATTAACCAAAGTCTTATAGGCTGCTAGGGTTTTCGAGAGTCAATTAGCAGAGTCGTTGCTGGAAGGGGATGGCCAACTAGCCTTCAAGAAACTTGCAACTGCGACCCTGGAAACATTGATGCCCCGTATTGAAGGGAAGGGAGAATTTGGGCAGGCAAGATGGCGGGTTGTATATGCTCCCCGAATTCCTAGTCTGCTATCTTTGGATCCTACAGTGGATCCTCTGAAATCTCTTGCCAACAATCTCTCCTTTGGTACTGAAGTTGAAGTTCAGCTTGGAGAGCGACTTCAGGTACAAATTCTGATTGCTAAAATCAGCTTCAGAGCATTTCAATGACTCTTTTTGTTGATCTATCCACTTGAACTTTATGATGTTTTACTTAATTTTTCAGGCCTCAGTTGTGAGACAGATGAAGGATTCAGAAATGGCAATGCAGTGGACGTTGATGTATCAGCTGACAAGTAGGCTGCGAGTTCTCTTTCAATCTGCACCATCAAATCGTCTACTCTTCGAATACACTGCAACTTCCCAAGACTAGTTTGCCTTCGCAGCATGATATGGCAAGTCAGTCATATTTATTTTTGTATATATTTAGCAGTTATTTTGTATTCTTTTTGCCTGAGAATTAGTAGGCTTGTTCATAGCACACTGATCTTGATTGTACAGATCTATTTTTTGTAAAAAAACAAAAAAAGAAGAAAAAAAAAAGAAGGGAAATGGAAAGTGAAATCTTTTTACCATTCCTTTGATCCCTACTTGTCTCAATGAAAATGTTGATGTATTCTTCTTTTGATAATTCAGGTGTCCATGCGTGCTGGTAGAAGAGAGTTTTCCCCTTAGTTTTGCCTAAAAGATAGATGTATTTTTTTTTTAATAATATAAGTGTTCTAATTTAGTCCAATTAATTTTAAAGGGAAAGAAGTTTTTTTTTTTAAATTTGTCTACTGGATAAATTTAAAATATTATGAAGTCGATTTATAAAATATGTCTTATTTAAAATTTAAACTTTGGTCCAAATGCGTACAATAAAAGGTGGTCTCGGTATATCACTGCCTATTAGCTGCAATTTTTTGTCAAGGCAAAATTCGAACCCATTTTTTTTTTTTTTAAAAAAAAGAGCAATATAAGACAGTGTCATTTTGATGATAAGTTAATAAAAGAATATTCTTTTAATGATACATTTATAATATTTTTCTTCACCATTTCAGATGAATTGGAGTATTTACATAGATATAGCATAGAGACAAAAAAAAAACTTATCTTTTAGCAAAAACAAAAAAAAGATTTATAGGGTTCTAATCTATATATATTAGTAATTAGTCGTTCAATTATCCCCACACAATATTTATATTTAGTATCCGTACCTTGTTTTCCGAATAAAAGAGGGGAAAAAATACTTGGGCTCGGATATTATTAGAATCATCTCTCAGATTAGTTGGTTGGGAAAGAGAGGTTTTTTTTTAAGCATCAGGATATTAATTATGGAGATGACAGACTTTGCTCCATGAATTTCCAAAATATTACTTTATCGATCATCAAAATTAAATTTAAATTCATATAAACACTCTCAATAACTACAACGTTCTATGCTTTTTCTTCGCACTTTCAATTTTCGTCACTGCCCATTGATTGATTTAGATGAGAGCGAAGCGCGCCTCGAACAGTGATTCTGGGGCAGGCCTAGTGACACCGAACACGCTCCAGCCAAGAGCGGCTCACTGGAAAATTATTTCATAGGAGTAATAATATAAATATTCATGATATTTAAATTAAATCACATTAATTCCCTATGCACAAATACAGTTTTTTTGTTTTCATAATTCCTTTCTCTCTGAAATTATTATTTAACAGAAATGATGAAATAAAAAGGGAAAAAAGAAATGAGCTCAGATGTGATTTAAATAATCATGAGATATTTATATCAAGAGACCCTTCTCCACGTAAATTTTCCTCATCGCCCATCTTTAATTTGGAGCGCAAGGCGCGGCTCGAATCTTCGTCCAAAGGAAGGACGACTCGGTTGCTCTAGCCGCGAACGGCTCCTTGTTTGTTTTAATTTATTTATCTATAAAAATATAATTATTTAAAACATTTTAAGATTCTACCAGTGGATTTATGAAAATGAAATCAATACCATGAACCTAACATTCAACATTATTTTTATGTTGTTATTATTATTATTTATATTACTTTTTCATTCGTTATGAAAATACAAGATCATTTTTTTTAATTGACATTAAATATCTAGACCTTTGATTTTATTAATTTTAAGAATGACCGATTTGATCTAATAAAAATTTTCTATCAACCATCAATAAAACGAGATGTGCTCGTAATAGACGGTCAAATAATTTAATATTTTAAGATTTATCATCTCATTTGAAAAAATATTCTTATATAAATACATCACAATTGAAAATAAGATATTTGAAAGATTGCATACAAACTCCAAAAATCAATTTTGAAGTCTATTTTTCCATATAATTTTTTTAACAATTCATATATCAACTCATGCAACTCGATTAATTCCCAAAGAAATCAATTCAATTCTACGAAATTTTTTTACCTACTACCATACACCAAGATAAAATAAATCTGAAAAGTATAGATGAATCCTAACAAATAGTCCAACATCATTAGTAACTCGAGTACCACAAACATATAATATATTTGACGTGAAACTCAAATCTAATTTCATAGGAATCCTTTTTCCCTATAATTGATCCGAGCCATCTCGGTCATATCCTCCACCTAGCTATCATCTACAATATCAAATACTTTACAAATTATTATATATTATTTTTAAAACTTTTGTTCAGATTTTTACACAAATACACATAAAGAAAGAAGAAGAAGTAAATAATAAATTTTATAATTAAAGATTTATGGCCAAAACAGTATTGACAAAATATAAAGTTGACTACCATGCAACTGTTCACGTGATTCTTTATCTTCTAAATTCATTGGACATGGGATTAACTTTGAAAACACCATATATCAAATGCATGCACAAAGTAAAAGGAGCTAAATTAAGGTCAAATTTGACTTAATGCGAGACGATTGTAAGTTAGAGTTCACGAGGAGTTTTTGAGTTGTGGTCCAATCGATCTCGAAACATGTACTAACTTATAGTATTAATGTTCTTCATTATGTGGTTAGATTCTTACTAATACTAGATTTAATTTAATTACTATGAATCTCAAGAATAACTCTCTCCCTTCTTCTCGCACACTATGATGTGTTAAGTTTGTCAAGTGATGTTGTATCCATCCATTGTACTCTACATAGAGGTGTCAAAATGGGTCGATGGAACCGATCGATCAAGCACGACTTTGGCCCGTTCTTTGCTTAATTAGATTTAGTGGATTCATCTTATTCAATTTGACGAACTTGTACACGTTCAATGTTCCTCCTTAAAAATAACTCTTTTTTGGCACATGATGATGTGAATCCTTCTTCCACTCTTTAGTTGTGCCGATTATAAAATACAATATTATTGTAGATATATTTTATCTCCTTAATTGGATTGGGGGATGTTCAATGTTTCACAATGCATGCATTAGAAATTTAATATCTTAAAAATATTTTTTTATTAAAAAAATACATGAACCACACATTAAATTAAATTTTGCTTTATTTTATTTTATCTCTTTAGATGTAGGTCATGTTCAATGTTCATCACAAATCTCCTATTGTTAAGAGGATAAGATGGCACTTTTAATACTAACATTAATTAATTAAGCCAAATAGTCTAAATGTTGGTTGAGTTTGTGTGAATGTTATTTTTTTCACTTAGGACCAATAGTTTTGAAGAATGGATCAATGAAGTTTTTATTAGTTTATTGTGATTAATTAGTTAAATATATAGTTTTTGTTGGTCGACCAAAAGCTAATTAAACTAAATATTTACTGTTAATTTGTTAGGCACTATTTTTCCATGCAAAAGATGTTCGAAAAATATTTTGATAAAAAAGAAAAATACATAAGTTTAGGAAAGTTTGTTGGCTCTTTAATGTTAGAGACAGTTTTCTAATTCATTCGTCGTCTTAAAACAAGAGATTTGTTAAATTGTGAATGAGTTTGAAGGATTGAAATATATCTAAAGGATATATAGTTCAAATGAACAAGTGATTATTTATCGACTAAATTTAATTGGGAGGGAGGGGGGAAGTTTATCGAAGTGTAAGACAAATATAATACAAGATAAGTTTAGAGAGGAGCTTGGAAACACTTTTATCTAAATTATGTGAAGTTTTTGTTTGTATGGTTATGAATATGATGAAATCATCACCCTCAAATAATTATTAGAGAAATTGCAAAGCACGAGGTAGACAAAATTGCATTTTGGAGCCTTAAATTTTAAGAAAGAACTTTATGATATTTAATGAGAGTGTGACTAAAAGAAAACTACAAAAATGGGGGGTTTTCCATGAAAATTAAAAAGTTTACTAAAAGCATTCGTATATATTTTTTATAAATAAGATAAAATTTATATCACTTAATTTTAATTTATAATTGAGTGGTAGGTTTGATTTTTAGATAAAACAATCGATCGCAAAATACTTGAATTTTTTAAATATTTTAGAAAAAAAATATTCTTTTAATATTCTAAAAAGGACTTTCTTTTAGTTTTAAACTTTTTTAAAATTAATTAATATACTTAAATGTTCATTTAAAAATATATATGGCCTGGAAATACAAAACCACATCTAATTCATCGGGCCAAAATGTGTTAAACGATACCTTAATAGTCCTCTCTCACCGATTCCGCCGAGAAAAAAGGGTGATAAATTATGGATAGTCATTTGACCTTAATAATTATGCATTGACTAGTGCGATAGAGAATTGACTAGATTCGATGTCGGATAAGGAGTCTAAAATCCCTTTGATTTCAGATGGATTCTTCCCTATCTTGTCATCGTGTCAAAGGATTTTGTCCTCCTGTAATTTATTTTTCTCTTGTCAGTACTCTGGGACGAGTGACAAGAGACTACTAATTGGACAGATTCTCAATTTTTATAAACTAGTATGATAAAGGGACGAGCCACTGACAAACCTTTTATCTTGCAACCATAGAGAATCGACCTGTGCTTCACTGAAGATAAATTACACCGCACTAATAAATGCGTCACGTGACCGCATCCAATTCATGAACCATATATTTTATTTTATTTTAAAAAAAATGAATATATATATATATAGATGAGATATCGATTGTTTATCACACAGAAATACAAAGTAAATGGGAATATACATAGTATTTCTTTCTCGATGATTTCAGGCTAAATTTTTCATCGTCAATCACCATCTACGCTGTAGCTCAATCATTGAATCCATCGGGGTCGCTGCCGCCATCTGATCGTGATTCAGTCAAAATTCGACCACAACCCTGTTAGGACCGTTGTGACCGCTAGAGGGGGGTGAATAGCATCGTCGATGCTTCATGGATTACGATCGCGATTACGTCTACAAGTCGTGTTAGCGCAGCGGAATATATAGCAATAACAAAATAAGACAAACACAATTCACAACACAAAATATAACATGGTTCGAAACCGAATGGTTCATGCTCCACTGATTGGGCTTTAAAAGCCCTAGCAATATAAACACGCACTACTAATCACAAATACTCCTTCTCGGAATAATCCGGAGGTGGAGAAACCTAGTACAATAACTCTTACAATAGTAAGAAATAAATACAAGCAAGATACAATAATAAAATGCAATATAAGTAAAGAAAACAACTTTACAAGAGCTTTTGGATTGCTTGCTTTGTGGTTGTTTGAAATGCACTTGGAGACCCTGATTTGCAGCAGCAAATCGCCCCAAAACTCCTCAAGAACCGGTTGCCAAATCCTCATCCACGAGCTCCATTTAAAGCTGCTGTCTGGGCTAGATTTCGCCTATCAGTCGACTGCTCAGGACCATCAGTCGACTGGTGCCACTATTGTCGTGAGACAACGGCTAGATCAATGCTAGAAAAATCCAACTGATACACCATCAGTAGACTGACCATACCCATCAATCGACTGGTGACTCCATCAGTCGAGTGATCGACGTGATCACTCGACTGGAGAACCTTCTGTGCTCGAAAATACGGCCATCAATCGACTGATCTCGATCGATCTGATCAAGAGATCGCCAGCAGCCGACACTCAATGCCGCCACCCCACCTGGCATCGCTGTGGCACTTCCATGATCACCCTAGTTGACTCTCATCAATCAACTGACCCATGGTCCCAGTCGATTGATACACCTCAAACATGAGGTTTTAACCCAAGTATGGTGCCCTCATACTTGCTAGACCACTCATAGCCTAGACTTAAGTTTTATAGCTACTTTCGTCAGCCTCGCACCTATTGGATCCCTCCAAGTCATCCATGACTTGTTTATCTATACGCTAGCCTTCAGGTGCTTCCATCGGCTATTGTCATGCTAACGATGTCTACACCGCCAAGGCACATTGGACTTACGCTGCCAAGACTCCCGCTTGGACTTTACGCCGCCAACCATTGGACCTATGCTGCCAAGACTTCACCCTTGGACTTTACGCTGCTAATATCAAACCCCTTGGACTTATCAAATGCCAAGACTCAAGCTTGGATTTTCCCTTGCCAACCCATGTTGGACTTTCCATACCAAAACTCATGCTTGGACTTTTCCTTGCTAAGACCCATGCTTGGACTTTACATGTCAAGTACTTAAGACTTGGACTTTCCATGACATGGTCAACCCCAATCAACCATCAAAATCCCTCTCGAGTCAAACTCGAGTCCGGTCAATCATGACCCGGATCGATTGCACCAATAATCTCCCCAAAACATTATCAGATATCAATGTCAAACATCAATGTCAAACCTTCATGTCAAACATCAAAATATTGCTCGAGTCAAACTTGAGTCCGGTCAATCGTGATCTGGGCCGATTGCACCAACAATCTCCCCCTTTTTGATGTTTGACAAAACCAGATACCTTTGAGTTAGAACATTAATTCAAATATTCTTACCAATTATCCCAAATTGATAATCCTATAAATTCTCCCAAACATTCTCCCCCTTTTTGACTAATATCAAAAAGGTTCTCTCCAAGAAGGTCAATGTCTCATGTCCCAATGAAATCTTACAATCTCCTCCTTGGTCCAAAAATATCTAGGATGTCTACAATCTTCCTAGTGATAAGTCTCATATCACTCAAGAGAGACAATCCTACAAACTCTCCTAATTTTCAAATTGGGTATCTCAAAATACTCATTTTTCCCCCTCATGAGGAAAAATAACATCCATCGTCCCATGATGGATACCTCCCCCTAAAGGCTTGCTCCCCCTTGACTATTGCACCAACAATGTCATTGGGAAGTCCTTAAGCCAATAGAACTTTAAACCATCAAAAATAAGGTTCAAAGTTCATCATTGAACTTTCCAACCTCTTAAATTTGATACATCACCTTAACAACTCTCCTAATCCATATCCAATGGATTTTCACCCTTTATAATGCTTCCTAAAGCATATCCTAGGGTTAGGAGTGGTTAGGGAATTTTACCGTAGCTGAAAACGGGCTAAACAACCTTGTTTTTCTTGAAATCAACCTATCAGTCGACTCTCTCAGAAATCAGGCGATTGAAGTGCTCATCAATCGACTGCCATCAGGCGGCAATCGACTGATAATTGAAATTCAGAATTTCAGTTATCAGAAATGAATTTCAAAAATTCATAAATAATTATACGTAATTCGAAAAATCATAAAACTTTATACGTATAATACTTATGCGCAATACAATGGGTAAAAAATATTTGACTCATTAAAATAAGAGATTGATACAAAGTTTAAAAACCATTAAAACTTTAATATTTTCGATCTACTTTGTATCAACTTCTTCAATGGTGATTGATATCAAAAGATAGACTTCGCCAAGGTTTTCTAAAAGGATTTTAAAATGATTTTGAAAACCTATTTTGAACCATGGACTATTGGCTAGATGTACATGACTTGTACATTAGTTTTCCTCATGATTCATATTGATGATTGAGATAAGTTTAAGTTCATCTAGATGCACTAACTATGCACCTTAAACTTAACTTATTTTCCTATCATCTCACATGTATCTAAGATGTATTAAGCATACACAAGTCAATGTAATTGTGAGATGTGGGATTAAGATTATTATGACATCATGCATTTTCTAGACAACTCTATTTGACTCCCTTATACATGGGACTTCAAATCATGCCATAATCCTTAACTCAATTTTAATTAATGCATGAATGATCATAGCATAAATGATAATCATAAATAAGTATGACCAATGATCATGATGTCATGACATATAATATAAAACAAAAATATTCATGACATTAAAAACTAACCCTAAACATACTCATGATATTTTATATGATAAAGATAAATATGATGTCATGACATGTTATATGACAAGGAAAGTATGACAAATAGAATATAAGGTATATAATACCCACATTTTAGCATTAATTGTCATTTGATATTATTTTGTCCATTTTGTCATATTGCTACTAATCCCCCAAGTGTGCCAAAAACTTAAATGACACACTAAGACCTCTAAACCTAAATTGTGTCAATTTTAATTTATTTTTCATAATTTCAAAAATATATTGACACATCCTAAAATCTTTTAGGATATAAGATCAAACTTATTTTCAAGATGCCCATAACCTTGGAAATGACCTAAAGTGTCACATTTACCATGGTTAGGTTAACTACCCATCCATTTAAAGTTGACATACCTAAACCCATCTAGCGTGAATAGATCACGCTCTTAGGAACCCAATACCTATTGGAGCTCCTTGGGTTAACTAGGTATTCCTTAGGGATGACCTCCCTAGATACCCTCCTAATGACCCTCCTAGGCTTAGAAGTCTTGGTCATTTGGGTCTTGACTAGGTTAACCTTAGGGATTGCCTCCCTAGTAACCTTCTTAGTGGTCTTCCTAGGTTTCATGGAGACCTTGGCCACTAAGCACCTACCTTGGTCAACCCTAGGGATGACTTCCCTATTGACCTTGGTTTTTCTAGACCTAAGTTTAGTTTCATAGTCAAATGGAACACTATGGTAGGTAGGCTTATCTACCTTGGACTTAGGCTTGTGGCTCAAGTCTTTCTTTCTCATAGATGAGCTTTGCCTTCTAGACTCTAGGTGCTGACTTTTACCATTTGACTTAGATTTTTGATCATTTGACCTTTTAAATTGATTTTGTATATTCCTAAGGGTCTTCTCTAATTTCTCAAGCCTTGACCTCAAGGCTTTATTTTTCTTTTCTAATTGCCAAATTTTTGAGTTTTTATTTAATCTTTGGGCATTGTTCTTTTTAGGCATATGCCTAGTCCATTTGGGGTTAAAACCTAGGTAATCCTCAATTTTCTTAATGCTTGCCCTAGGTAGAGTTTTTCTAGGGACATTAGTCCCAAATTTCTCCTTATTTGAAATGTGGACATTTTTAGCTCCTAAACAATAAAACCTATTTCTATTAGCATGCTTTTGTTCATGAGAAATAGCGAGATTATTAACATAACTCCTAGCATGCTTTTTGATCCTAGAACTAGAAGGTGCATTAAAATATACCTTAAGATTTGCCTTAGAGGCTCCGCTCCCCCTACTTGTGATGCTCCTTCTTTGACCTTCTTGCTCCCCTTAGGGCATTGACTCTTATAATGCCCTTTTTGATTACATTTACAGCATATGATATGCTCCTTGCTCTTGATGATTGGGGGACCAATTTCCTTTGATTTTTCTTGACTTTTAGGTGCCGGTGGACTTTTCTTGACCTTCTTTGGGCACTTGCTATTGTAGTACCCATACTCCCTACACTCAAAACACATTATATGAATTTTATTTTTGAAATGATGTTCTTGAGTTACCTAAGTCAATGACAGTCGGATTTTGAGCTTCTTCATCTTGATCGGATGTTGATGCTTCCCCTTGATCATGCTCCGGAGTGGAAATTCTCTCCTCCCCCTCAATCCTAAAGGTGGAGGTTTCTTCTACTTCTTCCACCTCCTCTTCCACCGATCTAGAAGTTGACTCCTCTTTAACTTCCAACTCCTCACTTTCTTGTGAGGATGAGCTCTCTTCATCTTCTTCCTTTTCTTCTTGGACCGATTTGAGATTTTCATGATATTTTGCCAACTCGCTCCAAAATTCCTTGGCATCCATGTAATCCCCTAGGCTACACAAGATATCATTAAGAATCAAATCAAAAATAAATTTGACTACCTTCTTATTTTTATCAAACTCTTAGAGTTTTCCCTCGGTCCATTTCTTCTTCTTGAGGAAGCCTCCCTTTTGTCTTCTTGGATATTCGAATCCTTCCATCAAAATGGACCACTCCTCAAAGTCCCTCATCATCAAGAAGTCTTCAATCCTTACCTTCCATTGGTTGAAGTCTTCTCGTCCATAGAAAGCATATGGGATTGGAGTGTTGATGTCCCAACCCAAATTCTCTTGAATTTTTATCTTGTTCCTCTTCACCCTCTAGCACCTTGGCTCCGGGTTGTTAATCCGTAGAAGAGCTCCGGGCTCTGATACCAATTGTTAGGACCATTGTGACCGCTAGAGGTGGGGGGGGTGAATAGTATTGTCGATGCTTGATGGATTACGATCGCGATTGCATCTACAAGTCGTGTTAGCGCAGCGGAATATATAGCCATAACAAAATAAGACAAACACAATTCACAATACAAAATATAACATGGTTCGGAACCGAATGGTTCATACTCCACGAATCCGACTTTTAAAAGCCCTAGCAATGCAAACACGCACTACTAATCACAAATACTCATTCTCGAAATAATCCGGAAGTGGAGAAACCTCGTACAATAGCTCTTACAACAGTAAAAAATAAATACAAGCAAGATACAATAACAAAATGCAATATAAGTAAAGAAAATAACTTTACAAGAGCTTTTGGATTGCTTGCTTTGTGGTTGCTTGAAATGCACTTGGAGACCCTGATTTGCAACAGCAAATCACCCCAAAACTCCTCAAGAACCGGTTGCTAAATCCTCCTTCACGAGCTCCATTTAAAGCTACTGCCTGGGATGGATTTCACCTATCAGTCGACTGCTTGGGACCATCAGTCGACTGGTGCCACTGTTGTCGTGAGACAACGGTTAGATCAACGCTGGAAAAATCTAACGAATACACCATCAATCGACTGACCATACCCATCAGTTGACTGGTGGCTCCATCAGTCGAGTGGTTGACGCGATCACTCGACTGGAGAACTCTCTGTGCCCGAAAATTTGGCCATCAGTCGACTGATCTTCTTAATCAGTCGACTGCTCAGGGCAGCAGTCGACTACCCACCTCTGGCAGTCGACTATCAGGGTACTTCCCGCAGTCAAACCCTAGTTGACTCTTATCAGTCGATTGACCCATGGTCCCAGTCGACTGATACACTTTAAACATGAGATTTTAACTCAAGTATGGTACCTCCATTCTTGCTAGACCACCCGTAGTCTAGATCTAAGCCTTCTAGCCACCTCCATCAGTCACGCACCTATCGGATCCCTCAAAGTCATCTATACACTAGCTTTCAGGTGCTTCCATCGGCTATTGTCATGCTAACGGTGTCTACACCACCAAGGCACATTGGACTTATGCTGCTAAGACTCCCGCTTGGACTTTACGTCGCCAACCATTGGTCTTATGCTGCCAAGACTTCACCCTTGGACTTTACGCCGCCAATATCAAACCCCTTGGACTTCTCAAATGCCAAGACTCAAACTTAAACTTTCCCTTGCCAACCCATGTTGGACTTTCCATGCCAAGACTCATGCTTGGACTTTTTTTTGCCAAGACCCATGCTTGGACTTTACATGCCAAGTACTTAAGACTTGGACTTTCCATGACATGGTCAACCCCAGTCAACAATCAAAATCCCCCTCGAGTCAAACTCGAGTCCGGTCAATCATGACTCGGGTCGATTTCACCAATAATCTCCCCAAAATATTATCAAACATCAATGTCAAACCTTCTTGTTAAACATCAAAACATCGCTCGAGTCAAACTCGAGTCCGGTCAATTGTGACCTGGGTCGATTGCACCAACAAGCCCGATCGACATCCAGCCTTGGTCCGATTGGCATCGGAGTATGCAAGAATCCAACCACAATCCGATTGGACTTTGGTGTCCGTTGGACTGTGGATGGATTCCAGCCAGATCGCCATCGGAATCCAACTGCATGACACCGTTGCCACTTGACATCGCCGCTGAGCGGTTGGATTTTGACTGTGATTTGGCTGAGGTTCGATCGGAATCAGAGTGTGACTGGGCCACAGTCGAATTCTGATCGGATTTCAATAGGAAGTTGGAATTCGACCGCGGTTCAGTCCGACTTTGAGCTCGGTCGGATCACGATGGGATTCCGATCATAATCCGATAAGACTTCATTGTTAGTGCAATCAACCCAAGTATGATTTTGATTTTGATTTGTGTGGCAAAGGGTTTAAGCTAGGATGTTTATGTGGTTTGATGTGTGTGTTTAAATTGTGCAGGACTTAGTGAATCACACATGTGTTACTTGATGAAGCATTAGCAAGTTCATTGTCTCATAGCTCGGGTCCTTGAGTCGGTGAAGGATGGCATGGGGAGAAGCCGAGGGCTTGGTGCATCCCAAAGACCACCAGACGAGGAGAAATGGAGTTGAGACAAAGGAAGAAGAGTTTGAGGGTGAGACGCGAAGGATGGCACGGGAGAAGTCGTGAGCTCAATGCATCCGAGGGACACAGGCCGAAGGAAGATAGCTTCAATGGGAGACTCCGTGTGAGATGAGAGTTGAGCGATTGTAACCCGGGTTAAGGTAGCTCAAGTTAGGTGAACTTGGTCGAATGACTAAAGTCAAGTGTCGGACGCTCAAACATGTGTTTGAGGTTTACCCGACGATTGGAAGTGTTTGATGCTCAAATATGTAGTTTGAGGTTTTACCCGACGGTCGGATGCTCAAAGACTTTGTTGTTTGAGGTTTTATCTGACAATAGTCGACTGATATAGATATCAATCGACTGGTCTGAGTCGACTGTTAGTTGACCGGTGTCAACTAGGGTTTTGTGGCCCAATTGTTGACTGTTAGGGTTTGGCAGTTGACTAGTCCACTATCAGTCGACTGCTAAAGGATGACAGACGACTGTTATAAGTGGACACGGGCACAGAAACATCTGTTAGGATCGTTGGCATCGCTAGAGGGGGGGGGGGGGGGCGGGTGAATAGCTTTTCGTGTCGATTTCGTTCACTTGATGGATTTCGATCGTCGTGCTTGTCTACAATTGTTAGTACGTAGCGGAAACATAAATACAAATACAAAAACACACAACAAACACAACGCGAGGATTTTACGTGGTTTGGAACCCTAGTTCCTACTCCACGGGCGAGCCCTAGCGGACTCTAGTGATGCACACCACCACTATATCTCTTCTCCTTCTCGGTGAACACACCGGAGGTGGAGGAACCTCTCACAAGGCTCTTACAAACAATAAGAACGAGATACCACAATCAACTACAACAAATACAAAAACAAATAGAGAAAGCAAATAAAAACTCTTTACAGATTAGGGCTTTTGAATCCTTGATTGTTGGTTGCTTTGGGATGACTTTGAAGACCCTGAAATTCAGCAACACTCCCTTCAAATCTCCCCTCAAAACCGTCAAAAGAATAGTTGATAATCGCTGCTTGAAGAAACCCTAAAGCCTCTTCTTATAAACCCGCGTCGAAACCTCCCGAGCTCCAACAGTCAGAACCCAGTCAAGGCGCCGCCTCGACTGCGACCCCAGTCGAGGCGCCAGTCGAGCCACCTCGCTTCTGTGCCACCGTCTTCATACCTGTGTTGAAATCAGTCGCTTCCTCCAGTCGAGGCACTGGTCGAGCGTGCCTCGCCTCTGAGCCTCCTTCCAGACCATCGAGTCGAGGCACCAGTCGCCACCTCCAGTCGAGGTGCCGCCTCAACTGATACTCTAGTCAAGGTGCTGGTTGAGCCTAGCTTGCTTCTGTTTGCCTACAAACCAAGCCCAGTCGACTGTTATGCCTCTACAATAAGGTTTAACACCCTAAGTATGATCCCTTCATACTTGATACTCACCCTAAACCTAGACCTAAGCCTTCAACCCACTTCCATTAGCCTCATGCCTCCCGGATCCCTCGAGTCCGTGACTCTTCATCCTTGCGCTAGCCTTCTAGTGCTTCCATCGGCTATCGTCATGCTCTCGGGTCTACTTTTACCAAGCTCGATCTCCCTGATCAACCGGGTCTTCCCTTGCTAAGACTCCCTATCTGGGACTTCATTGCCAAGAGGCCATGCCTCCAGGACTTCACTGTCAAGACTCCTCGTCCGGGACTTCACTGCCAAGAGGTCATGCCTCCGGGACTTCATTTGCCAAGCACGGTCTCCCAGACCTGCTGGGACTTCCCTTGTCAACTCCTCGTTGGTCTTCCCATCACTAAGTGTCCGGTCTCCCTTGACCAACTTGGATTTTCTCTTGCCAAGTATCCATACTTGGACTTCTCCTTGCCAAGTCACCAAACTTAGACTTCTCCAATAGTCTTCCTCATATGACCTTGGATGTCCCATACCATCCACTAGTCATGTGGTCAAACCACATTGTGAACTATTGTCGAACATCAAAACTCTACTTGAGTTCCACTCGAGTCTGGTCAATCATGACCTGGGTTGATTGCACCAACAATCTCTTCCTTTTTGATGTTTGACAATACCGTTAAGTTAGGTTATCCCATAAACCCAACTTGACACTCATCACGAAGTGTTCCCAATCTAGAATTTCAAATTTTGAAATTTTTTGGTGGTTTGTATATATTAGGGTATCCTAAGTTAAAAGCCTAACTTAACCCCCTTGCATTTCTCCCCCTTCTTGACATACATCAAAAAGTCCACCAAGGTTCTCAATGTTTCATTGTCATTCTCCTCCTTGGTCAACATGCATCTTGAATGCCCTCATTCTCCTTAGTGATCTATCACTAGATGAAAAACAAACTTCCATTTCTCCCTTTTGTGATAAATCATCATCCATTATACTTAAATGGATAATATCCTCCTAAAGGCTTACTCCCGCTTAGATCATTGCACCAACAATGTCCTTGGAGAGTTCCTAAGCCAATAGAACTCTTAAACACTAGAAAATTAGGATAAAAGTTCATATTTGAACTTTCACAACCATTAAAATTTGATTTGTACTCCAATTCATTTCTAATGAAAATCTCACTTTTTCAATGCTTGTCTAAGCACATTAGAGGTGTAGGAGTAGTTATCTAGCTGGGTTATGGTCAGATGGCTTAAACCAACTTGGTAAGCCAAAAACGGTGCAGTTTGACATGGTTCCAGGGCGGTCTAATAAGGTTACAGGGTAGTTTAACATGATTCCAGGGCGGTTTGGAAAATTTTCAGGGTAGTTTGACTTAATTTCAGGGTAGTTTCCTTAATTTCAGAGTAGTTTCCTTAATCTCAGAGCAGTTTTGTAGGACAGTTTTGCCAGGGCAGTTTCGCCAACTCCAATCGAGGCGCTGCCTCAACTTGTGTGGAGTTCTGCTCAAAACAAGCTATTCTAGTCGAGCTCGCAATCGACATAAACTTGCTTCTGCTCGTTTGAGCCTAGCTACAGTCGAGGCGCCGCCTCGACTGGTGTCTGAAATTTCTGAAACTGAAATTTCAGACCAACTTTAGAAATGGATAAATAATTCTAGAAAATTCAAAAAAATCATGAAATTTTAACCACACATTACTTATGCCAAACACTATCAGAGAAAAATAGTTTTTTTTAATGAAAATAACCTTTAAATTATAAGAATGATACAAAGTTCAAAAGCATTGAAATTTTCTATGTTTAGAGCCAACTTTGTTTTAGTCGTCTTAATAGTAATTGCTATCAAAAGATAGACTTCACTAAGGTTTTTCAAAATGAATTTTAAAATATTTTCAAAACCTTAATTTCAATCATGGTCTATGGGCTAAGTACACATGACTTGTATACTAGCTTTCCTCATGATTTATGCCTATGATTGAGATGAGTTTGAGTTCATCTAGATGAAAAAACTATGCACCTTGAACTTAATTCATATCCTAGCATCTCACATGTGTCTAGGGTGTATCAATACACATACATGTCAATTTGATGTGAGATGTGGATTTTATTCATCTTAAACTAAGGCCTCATGCATTTTCTAATGCAACTCTACTTGATTCTCTTATACATGGGACTTCAAGTCATGTCATTCTCCTTAATCAATTTTAATAAATGCATGAATGATCATGGAATATAAGATATCATAAATAAACCATGTGCCAATAATCATGATGTCATGGTATGTAACATAAACCTAAATACTAACATGACATTAAAACCAATAGATCTAAGCATGATCATGACATTTTATATGATAAAAGGTAAATATGATGTCATGTCATGGCAAAGCAAACAAGGTATGACAAATAAGATGCAAAGCCATGAAAATACCTAAGTTCTTAATATTTGTTGCCATTTGTTGGAATTAAGTTCATTTTGCCATAATACCAGTTATCTCCCAAGTGTGTCAAAAATCTAAAATGACACACCATGACCTCTAAAATCTCATTGTGCCAATTTGATCAAAATTTTCAACTTCCATACAATTTATTGACACATCCTAAAAACTTTTAGGATTTAAAATCAACCTTAATTCCAAAGTATCCAAAACCTTGGAAATGACCTAAAGTGCCAACTTTGCTATGATTGGGTTAACTACCCATCCATTCAAGGTTGACATAACCTAACCCATTTAACGTGAATCAATCACGCTCCTAGGAACCCAATACCTATTGGAGCTCCTTGGGTTTACTAAGTACTCACTAGGGATAACTTCCCTTAGTACCTTTCTAATGACCCTCCTAGACTTGGAAGCCTTAGTCATTTTGGTCTTGTTAAGGTTAACCCTAGAGATTACTTCCCTTGTAACCTTGTTAGTGGCTTTCCTAGATTTCATTGAAACCTTAGCCACTAGACACTTACCATGATCAACTCTAGGGATGACTTTCCTTGTGACCTTGGTACTCCTAGACCTAGAACTTGTTCCATAACTATATGGAACACTATGATAGGTAGGCTTATCTACCTTGGACCTAGACTTGTGACCCAAGCCTTGCTTGTCCTTAGATGCATCTTGCCTCCTAGAACCTAAGTTTTGTTCATTAGACCCATTAATCATATTTTTCATTTTCTGAAGGGTCTTTTCCATTTTCTCAAGCTTTGACCTCAAAGCTTGATTTTCCTTTTCTAATATCTCAAGTTTCGATTTTTCATTTACTCTTGAGATGTTCTTTTTTCTAGGCATATGCCTAGTCCATTTAGGGTTGATGCCTAGGTTATTGTTCTCTACCCTCCTATCCTTGGGTAGAGTTAGTCTAGCATTGTCCTTAGTCAAATTTACATGCTTAGCACCTAAACAATAAAACTTGTTGTTTTTACCATGCCTATCATGAACAATTGCAAGTGAATTAATATTATTTCTAGCATGCTTTTTGATATTAAAATTTGAAAGTGCTTGACTAAAATATACCTTAGGGTTTGCCTTGGAGGCTCCCCCTACATGTGATGCTCCCTCTTGCCCTTTCTTCTTTCCCTTAGGGCATTGACTTCGGTAGTATCTCCGTTGATTGCACTTGAAACACACAATGTGCTCTTTGCTTTTCTTGATTGGGACATCGGCATCCTTTGACTTTTCTTGAGGTTTTGGTGTCGATTAACTTTTCTTAACCTCCTTTGGGCATTTACTCTTATAGTGCCCTACTTCCCTACACTCAAAACATGTTATATTACTTTTATCCTTAACAATTGAATTTAAGTTACCTTCTTGAGTGATTGGAGACTTTTGGACTTCTTCTTCATTTCTCCCCGAGGTAGAAGACTCCTCTTGCTCTTCCTCCGGGGTTGAAGATTTAACCTCCCCCTCAATCCTTGGCATGGATGTTTCCATAATTTCCTCTTCAGATGGTGAACAACTATCATCTTCTGGATCTTTACTCACTTGAGATGATGAACATTCCAAACCTTCGGATTTTTCCTCATCTTCTTGAACCATGGAAGTTTCACCATTGAGCTCAGCAAGCTTTCCCCATAATTCTTTTGCATCCATAAACTTCCCTAATTCACACAAAACATTGTTAGGTATTAAATTAACTAAAATATCCAATACCTTCTCATTTGCCTCAAATCTTTGGACTTCCTCCTTAGTCCATTTACTCCGGTCTAGAGCTCGTCCCTTTTTGTCCGTTGGAGTCTTAAACCCTTCGGTTAGTGCAAACCACTCCTCTATGTCCATTTGGAAGAAGAATTCCGTCATCGTCTTCCATTGAGCAAATCCTCTGAAATCATATGGCGGTGGAAATCGAACGTCACGTCCAAATCCATCTTCAAATTCCACCTTCTCTAGCTTTAGCTCCCTCGGCGATTAGTCCGATTGAAGACCACTTGTTGATATTGGTGCGTCTTCTTCTTCTTAGAGCAAAACCTTACTCTGATACCACTTGTTAGGACCGTTGGCGTCGCTAGAGGGGGGTGAATAGCTTTTCATGTCGATTTCGTTCACTTGATGGATTTCGATCGTCATGCTTGTCTACAATTATTAGTACGCAGCGGAAACACAAATACAAATACAAAAATACACAACAAACACAACGCGAGGATTTTACGTGGTTCGGAACCCTAGTTCCTACTCCATGGGCGAGCCCTAGCGGACTCTAGTGATGCACACCACCACTATATCTCTTCTCCTTCTCGGTGAACACACCGGAGGTGGAGGAACCTCTCACAAGGCTCTTACAAATAATAAGAATGAGATACCACAAGCAACTACAACAAATACAAAAGCAAATAGAGAAAGCAAATAAAAACTCTTTACAGATTAGGGCTTTTGAATCCTTGATTGTTGGTTGCTTTGAGATGACTTTGAAGGCCCTGAAATGCAGCATCACTCCCTTCAAATCGCCCCTCATAACCGTCAAAAGAATAGTTGATAATCGCTGCTTGAAGAAACCCTAAAGCCTCTTCTTATAAACCTGCGTCGAAACCTCCCGAGCTCCAATGGCCAGAAACCAGTCGAGGCACCGCCTCGACTGCGCCCCCAATCGAGGCGCCAGTCGAGCCACCTCGCTTTTGTGCCGCCGTCTTCATACCTGTGTTGAAATCAGTCGCTTCCTCCAGTCGAGGCGCCGCCTCGACTGGCCTCCAATCGAGGCGCTGGTAGAGTGCGCCTCGCCTCTGAGCCTCCTTCCAGACTATCGAGTCGAGGCACCAGTCGCCACCTCCAGTCGAGGCGCCGCCTCGACTGATACTCCAATCGAGGTGCTGGTTGAGCCAAGCTTGCTTCTGTTTGCCTACAAATCAAGCCCAGTCGACTATTATGCCTCTACAATGAGGTTTAACACCCCAAGTATGATCCCTTCATACTTGATACTCACCCTAAGCCTAGACCTAAGCCTTCAACCCACTTCCATCAGCCTCATGCCTCCCGGATCCCTCGAGTCCGCGACTCTTCATCCTTGCGCTAGCCTTCTAATGCTTCCATCGGCTATCGTCATGCTCTCGGGTCTACCTTTGCCATGCTCGATCTCCCTGATCAGGCGGGTCTTCCCTTGCTAAGACTCCCTGTCTGGGACTTCATTGCCAAGAGGCCATGCCTCCAGGACTTCACTGCCAAGACTCCTCGTCCGGGACTTCACTGCCAAGAGGCCACGCCTCCGAGACTTCATTTGCCAAGCACGGTCTCCCAGACCTGCTGGGACTTCCCTCGCCAACTTTCCGTTGGTCTTCCCATCACCAAGTGTTCGGTCTCCCTTGACCAATTTGGATTTTCCCTTGCCAAGTATCCATACTTGGACTTCTCCTTGCCAAGTCACCAAACTTGGACTTCTCCAATAGTCTTCCTCATATCACCTTGAATGTCCCAAACCATCCACTAGTCATGTGGTCAAACAACATTGTGAACTATTGTCAAATATCAAAACTCTACTCGAGTTCCACTCAAGTTTGGTCAATCATGACCGGGTCGATTGCACCAACATCATCCATAGTTGACTGATTGCTTGGGCGATGATGATGGCTATATCGATCGGTGATTGTCTTGGAGTGTGCCGTTGGACCATCCTAAAAATTGCCCTCCTCTCTATAAATGGAGGGCTCGGGTGCCTTGGAGAGGCTAATGCTTTAACTCCTAAGTATACTCCAAAGTGCTCCCAACGTTTTTACTCTCCTCTTTCTTGTTTCTATCTACATCATATTGTAAGAGAGAGAGAGAGAGATTGTGTAAGAAGGTTTCTTCTCCACCTTGGTTGAGCTAAGGAGAAGGTTTAGTGGATTGATTGAGGGAGTGATCCGCCTAACGGATTGTCCATGGATTATCGACAAGGTTTGTGAACCACGTTACATCACTTGTGTTTGCATTGCTCTCTCCTTGTCTTTATTTTAGTTTAATTGTCTTTGTTTTTATTATTCCGCTGCGCTAATAAAAATTGTAGACGATCAAACACGCAAGAACAAGCGAGTTCCATCAAGCTTCAAAGGCTATTCATCCCCCCTTCTAGCTGGGCCACGATTCTTCAACAAGTGGTATCATAGCCAAGTTGCTTATGAACAGACTCATCGCCGCAACAAGCACAACAACAATGACCGGCATGAACATCCACCCGCCTAAGTTCGAAGGAGACTTCTCATGGTGGAAAAAGCAAATGGAGGTATTATTCGAAACTGATTTCGATATTATGCTTATTATGGAAAATGGGTTCGAAATACTAGGGATGAAGAAAATAAGCCGATAGAGAAATCGAGATGGACTAAAAAGCAAATGGAGGAATATTTAGCAAATTCAAAGGCCAAGCATCACCTTCTAAATGTTCTTCCTCAATAAGAGATAAATCAGATAGGAGAATGCTCGAGCACCAAGGAGATCTGGGAAAGACTAGTTGAGCTTCACGAGGGCACATCCGAAGCAAAACTAGCAAGATGAGACCTTCTTCGATCTCAACTCAACAACATAAAATTGGACAAAAGATAAAAGGTATTGTCTTTGCATTCTATATTTAAGGAAATAATAAATGGTTTATCAAGTGTAGAGGAAAAGCTTTCAAACCGAGATATGATCATGAAAGCCATCGATGTATTCCCCCGATCATCAAAATGGAGCTCAATGGTGGACTCATTTTACATCTCAAGGAATCTAGAGGTTAGTACTCTAGAAGAATTTTTCTCTACTATGGAGGTTCACGAGCCTTGCCTTGAAGGAATAGTAGAAGAACCAAGCAACAAATCAAGGGGAGTAGTGCTTGTAGCAAACAAGGGGAAAAAGAAGGAGACAACACCCTCCTCATCAGATGATGACTCTCAATCTTCAATGAACACCGATGATGTCACGCCCCGAAGGAGACCCCACCAGACGAAAATCCGGCAGCATCTCCCCTGTACGGGTGACAATCCCAATTTACATACAAAGGCCTACACGGCCACTATACATCGGTCAACACGACCGGAATCCAAACTCACACGCAGTTATATAATTTGGCCTCAGGCCATCATCCAAAATAAATGACAAACAGTCTAAAATAAATAGACTTACCCCTTCTGCCATCTGGGCAGGAATACTCAACAAAATCCAACCAAACCAAAATCCAAATATGGTCCATAAGGACACCAAAACCAAATACAAAATCAATCTCCAA
Organism: Wurfbainia villosa; assembly: GCA_025175895.1. Classification (NCBI taxonomy): domain Eukaryota; kingdom Viridiplantae; phylum Streptophyta; class Magnoliopsida; order Zingiberales; family Zingiberaceae; genus Wurfbainia; species Wurfbainia villosa. Next base: position 1,776,591 of record JAKLTH010000281.1, read on the forward strand.
ACCTATACATGTCCTCTAACCAAAATATCCAAATACCGTAAAAACAAATATCCAAATCAAAACTTTACGACGAGTGGGGGGTCCGGCAACTGCACTCTCCTGATAGCTTCATCCTGAAATAGATATAAACCAACGGGGTGAGTTCAAAGAACTCTGCGGGTATAGTAGATATGCAAAATCAGGTATAGCTAACAATAAAAATAACATGCCAGTACAGTCTCACATAAATAGGGTATGCAAGCAAGAAATACAAAATGACTGTACTTACCTGAATCTCCTACCCTGATATAGGAGCATGTGCCTGACTAGAAGTAATAAAGTCTTGATCATATATAAGCATGTATCTCAGATGCATGACAATCATATGCACATCCAAGGCATCAATAAAAATGTAGCAAACACAGTACAAATGCAATCTATGCAAAGTGCATGCCGTGCCAATGACATGGTCACCCCTGACGCCAGTCAGCCGCCTCACACGCAATGGTGAAGCCGAGTGGGTAGGGCTATGACAATCGCACTCGCCATCATCGCTTCCCGAAAGTGGACCGAGTGGACAGGATGTCGCTGTCGGAGTACACCTATCCTCCCGCCCCCAAACATAGTGGGGAGCTAAGCTCTCATCTCTCGTGTCATAGGCCGGAGGAGGGATCCTCGCCACGCTACCACGCGCCTCATCGCTACCCATGAGCGGACCAATGAGCTCGACAGAGCAATGACACACCTCCTCGATGTACCACTAACCCATGGAGTGGCGGTGTGTGCAGCCATGTAACTAGTCATGGGCTCAACAATAATGGAACCTCACTTACCAAAGATGCAATCATGCGAAAATGGTGCATGATACTACAAAGATGTAAAACCTACTCAAAATATCTATCCAAATGATATGTAACCAATATATATACATATCCTAATCCATGTACTATGATCCAAATCAAACAGGAAAATATAATCATATCCTATCACATGCATGTATCTAGTAGGCACCAAAAACATACTAGGCATATAAACATGAAAAATTATTGTAAGCTATCCTAACTAGCATATCAATTTGACTTAATCTAAACGTTAAGTCAAAATACCCGCCTGAAAATATATCCGCAAGAATAACTGAATCGTCACGACTGGGGACCTGCCTCGTGACCGAAACCTGCATATAGCATAACTATAGTCAAGCACAAAATATACAATTAAATGACAAATCGAATAATTAATCGATTTCCTTCATATTCCAATTAACCCCAAATCTCATATCCTCCAAATATCATACAATATCACCCAAATCGACCAATCAAGTCACCCGTCCTAGGAATTCCATCCACAGCCATTCCTTTCCCAAATTAGATCTCCAACTCAATTTACAGTGGCTCACACATTATTCACAGCCAACCTTGCACAATCACCTCCAACCTTAACAGCACGACGCCCCCAAATAAAACACTCACAGCCCCTCTCAACCGGCACCCCCCTTGCTGCCCTAATCACTGCCCCCACCAAACCCATGGAATCCCTGAACATCAAGAACACAAGAGAAAATCTAGGTATTTACCTAAGCTCCACCCTCACCGGTGACACTAAGGGAGCTCGCGGCGGCGGAAGGCCAGCGGTTGCCGGCGCTTGCGAAGGGACAGTCGGCCGCAGGGACTCGGGTGCGTGCGGAGAGGAGGCGTCGAGCAGCGAAGGGAAAGAGGCGACGCGCCGAGCGGCCGACGGTGACTGGGCGAGATCGCGGCGTCGGCGGCGGATTGCGAGCGCAAATGAGGGTTCGCGGACGGCTTCGGCCGAGGAAAGGCGTCGCCGCGAAGGAAGAGGGCGCCGCCGGCGCGGGCGCGGCGCGAGAAACGAGGAAGAAGACTTCGTGCGTGAAGGAATAAAAGAAATAGAAAATAGAAATTAGGGTTTTCCGTGTCTTTATCCCCTTTAAATAGATCCTTCTAAAGCCCCTTTACTTTATCCTCAGAAACTCTCGTACAAAGTCCGTTTAAATCAGAAAAATTCTAAAATTCCCTAAAAATCCCAAAATTTCGGGCTTATTTCCTTAATTATTGGGCCATTAAATTTACTATTTAAATTTTCCAGTATTTAACATTCTCCCCCACTAATAAAAATTTGGTCCCCAAATTTCCTACTCAAATGCATAACGAGTAAGAAATACCATAAGTACTGAAAATACACCTCACGTACCTTAAGTAAACAAGTGGGGGTATTGAGCTCTGATCTTTTCCTCGAGCTCCCAAGTAGCCTCCTGCCGGTGTGGTGACTCCACCCGACCTTGACAAGTCGCACAACCTTGTTCCGCAATGCGCTCTTGAAATCCAAAATCCGCACCTAACCTCTGCGTAAGTAGCATCAGGTTGAATGGAACCTGATACATCTGATAGAATGTGTGTAGAATCTGGCACATACTTCCTCAGCATAGACACATGGAATACATCATGTATACTCGTCAAAGATGGGGGTAGCGCTAGACGATAAGCAACTGCTCCGATCCTCTCCAAAATCTCAAACGGACCGATATATCTAGGAGCAAGCTTACCACGGAGTCAAACCTCTTCACCCCTTTCGTGGGTGAAACTGCAAGAAGAATACATGATCACCAACAGAGAACTCCAAAGGTCTCCGTCACGATCTGCATAACTCTTACAGCGATCCTGCGCCTCTGTCATCCTACGTCGATGATGCGGACCAACTCTCGCCTCATCAGCTCTCTGGGGTCCTAGCAATCGGGCCTCCCCAACCTCCTCCCGGAGGGTGGGTGTACGACAACGCCTACCATACAATGCCTCATACGAGGCCATTTGGATAGCCGAATGATAACTGTTATTGTAGGCGAATTCCACTAACGGTAAATGATCCTCCCAGTTGCCTCCGAAATCTATAACACAGGACCTCAGCAAATCCTCTAGTGTCTGAATGGTCCGCTCAGACTGTCCATCTGTCTGCGGATGGAATGCAGTACTAAACCGAAGCTGTGTGCCTAAAGCCTGCTGCAGACTCGCCGAACCTAGAAGTGAACCGGGATCTCTATCTCGATATGATGCTCAGCGGAACACCATGCAAATCGATGATCTCCGACAATATAGCTCGCTAATCGATCCAAATCCGGTAGTCGGTCTTCCGAATCGATAAGAAGTCTTGTGGATTTGGTTAGTCGGTCTCGACTACCCAAATCGCATCATAACCTTGCGTGTCCTCGGCAAACCCATCACAAAATCCATAGTAATATGATCCCACTTCCACTCGAGGATAGGAATCCTGAAGTAATCGGTGGTCTCGGTGCTCGGCCTTGACTGGCGACAAATCGAACATCTAGCTACAAAATCGCGATGTCTTTCTTCATACCGTTCACCAATACAACCGCTTTAAATCTCGATACATACGGGTTCCGCTGGGTGGATCGCAAATCGAGCGATGTGCCTCTGTAGTAACTCCTCCATAATCGGTGAGGCCGAGGTACACATAATCTACCTCGAAATATATAATACCCTCATCATCTAGGTGAACTCGGTCATTGTCCCGTGATCGACTACCAATGAATCAGAATGCCGATCATCGCTCGAGCCTCCGGACTCGTCCGGATAGGACGATCGAGCAACCATGGTAACTAGAACGCCCGCTCATTCGGTCCTCGCTCCTCTAAGCTCAACTCGAGAAACCACAATCAAATCCGTGACCAAAACTCGGAAGGAAGCTAAAGTCCCTCGGGACTTACGGCTATCGTCGCCAAGAACCACATTGGCTTTCCTGGTGGTAGCCGATGGTAATCATAATCCTTCAGAACTCCATCCATCTTCTCTGCCGGAGATTGAGTTCCTTCGTAGCAGATATTTGAGACTCTTATGATCGTAAGAATCTCAAACGTAATACCATATAAATGATGCCTCCAAATCTTCAAGGCATAGATAATAGCGCAAACTCTAAATCGTGAATCGGGTAGTTTTTTCATGATCCTTCAACCGCCGAGAAGCATAGGAGACTACCTGCCGTCTTTGCATCAATCTCGCGCCTAAACCACTCAGAGACGCATCATATAAAGAACGAAACCATCGCCCTCGATGGTAATACGATCGGTCGATGACCCCAATCTCCTCTTCAACTCTCAAAACTAGTCTCGCACGCCTTCTACGTGAACTTCACGCCTTCCCGGTAAGGCGTGTCAATGGCATAGAAATGCTCGAGAAACCCTCAACGAACCTGCTCAGTAATATCCGCCAAGCCTAGGAAATCGCGAACCTCTGACGATTTGGCTCCCATCGGAGACCTCGATCTTCGGGGTCAATCCTACTCTACTCAAACCACATGTCCCGAAAACCGATCGAGTGTAACCAAAAGCGCATTTATTGAACTCGCATATAGCCGCGTTTGAGCCTATCTAGAACAAGACGAAGATGCTGCGCGTGTTCCTCCTCGGAACGAGAATAAACCAGAATGTCATCGATAAAAACAATGACGAACCGATCTAGGAAATCCATAAATTCACGGTTCATCAAATCCATGAATACCGCTGGAGCATTGGTAAGCCCAAATGGCATTACCAAAAACTCATAATGTCCATATCTGGTACGGAACGCTGTCTTCTGAATGTCAGAATCTCTAACTCGTAATTGATGATATCCGGACCGCAGATCAATCTTAGAATAGACGGAGGTACCTCTACGGTGATCAAACAAGTCCTCAATACGTGGCGGTATTTATTCTTGATAGTGGACGGCGCTCAATCGCCTGTAGTCGATGCACTCATCGAACCATCTTTCTTCTTCACGAAGAGAACCGGAGAACCCCAGGGTGATGCACTAGGGCGAATAAAACCTCTGTCCAAAAGTTCCTGGAGCTGAACCTTTAACTCATCCAACTCTCTCGGGGCCATACGATAAGGAGCTTTCGATGCCGGCGCCGTCCCAGGTATTAACTCAATCATGAACTCCACTTGCCTTCTGGGAGGCAGACCCGGTAACTCCTCTGGAAAGACATCTGGATACTCTCGAACAATAGGGATGTCCGCGATCTGAGAGTCACCATCGCCTTCTACATTGATCATAGATAATAGAAAACCACGGCAGCCGTGCAATAAAAGCCGAGCTGAATCGCGAAATGGTCGCTATCTGCGTCGTCCGGATGCGGTAAAATCCCACGAGGTTGGTTGAATGCGAATGTGACCACCCTCGTCGACAATCCTGGCATGATATCTGACCGATCCATGCCAAGAATAATATCGAACTCGACCATATCCGTGCAATAAATCTAGTAAGAATGATGTTACCGAAATCTAAAGGACAACCTCGGACCTCCTGGGTAACATCCAATGTATTGCCAGATGGTAGGGAGACGACTAATCTCTGTGATCTACTAGCATGTAATCTACCAATCTCTCTCATAAAAGTACGAGAAATAAACGAATGCGAACTACCAGTATCAACTATCATAATAGCTGAAAGTGCATAAAGTGAAACCGCATCACAAATCTGGATTCGTTGGCTCATTGCGCATCCTCTCCGTAATCGCATGAATACGCCCATCTCCGTGGCGGTGGAGGTGGTATCACCGCCAAAGGGGATGTGCGAGCTCGAGACCGTCGTAAGATGCACGGCGGCCGATAGGAAGGTATAACGGCCAGTGCGGTATCATCGGTTGCGGTGATCTGAACTAGTGGCGAAGGCTGCGGTGATCATAAAGTTGGCCGCTGCTGCGAATGGTACTTTATACTGGTGAGGCGCATCTGATCGCGGTCCTGGCCCGAACCAACTGTGACACCGTCACGCACCGTGTACTCTCGTCCTAGAATACCATAGCGACTCTGAAGGGGAGCGCCTCTGCGAGCGTTGCGAAGGTCTGGCTGTCTGCTCCCCTCTCTGAGTCCCAGACTGACGCAACGGTCCTCCCTGAATAGAAACCCCGAAAGCCACATGCTGAGCCTTCAACGAACAATCTCGATGTGTCCAGCGGCTTGCAATAATATGGCCCGGGTGTCCCAAGGTGCATCTTGAGATGATATGTCCTTCGATCCACAACGAGTAGAGTGCCGCCAATGGGCGGTCTCCGCTCTACGAAAAAGACCGCGAGGCGGTGAAAGATCGCCCCGATTTCGAGGTCGGCTAGATGCCCGAATGACTCGACCCGGATCGCGGCCACTCTGGCGATGTCCGAGTCAGGTCGATGGAGTCCGACTGTAGATCTTCATCTGTTTCCTCTTCACAGATTAACCCTTTGTTGAGCCGACTCGATCAACAAAGCTCTATCAACGCCTCTCGGTAGGAAGAACTACCAAATCCACGCCATCGACTGTAAATGCCCATCCGGTCCACATCTGCGCATCATCCGTGACCTATCCTCAGCAACTAACTCTGGGCAAAACCTGGCTAACCGATTAAATTCTGTATTATACTCCATCACTGAGCGATTATTCTGTCTTAGACTCAGAAAATCCTGACGTCTCATCATCTGATATGCCCGGGGGAAATACTGACTCTCAAAAGCCTCTCTAAATTTCGCCCAGGTAACTCTTTGCTCGCCCAATAATCGATAATCGGCCGCATATCCCCACGGATCTCGGCCTTGCCTCGTAAATGGAAGGCCGCTAACTCTGCCTTCTCCCACTCGGGCGGACCGTATAGTAGAAGGTACGCTCCATCGTCTCGATCCAAGACTGAGCCACGATCGGATCAGTCTCTCCGCTGAATAAAGTGAACCGGCTCTTCATCGACTTAGCCAATCCTGGAATCCGAGCTCGTGCCGCAGCTACATCAGTAGGATAAGTAGGGGCCGATACTGAGTGAGGGTCGACCGGCTCCGCTGATGGGCCTGTCGGGTCTGTAGAAGGTCCTCTTGGCGGGGTTTCGATGTGTAGCGATAGGATCTCCTGGTACATCGGATGCCCCAGTGGGTATCTCGGGAGGAGGATCCGAGGGGCGAGGATCCACAACTCCGTAGCACCTGTGGAATCTGACCCTGATCAATATGCTCATCCTCAGTAGATCTCTCTGGCAAGTCAGTCATCAAAGATCTCTGGGTCCTCTGGCGTGGTTGTCCCACACCACGTCTCGGCGCAGAAGTACGCCCACCTCGTCTCATATCTGTTAAATGAATACAGATATTACCATAAATAAAACATATCAAATTTATCATCATACCTATTTCACCGTCAGGAGAGGTCCAGTAGCCGCCAAAACCCCATATTGATCTCGTCAAAAATCCTCGAATTTCCGAAACATAAAATCGTCGGAAATCCATACCAATCCAAAATTTCCAAATTACCTGCAAAACACCCGCAATACATGGCGAACTCCGAAAAATCCAAAAACCCCTAGGAACTCGAAAACCTAGGCGCTCTGATACCAAATAAATTGTCACGCCCCGAAGGAGACCCCACCAGACGAAAATCCGGCAGCATCTCCCCTGTACGGGTGACAATCCCAATTTACATACAAAGGCCTACACGGCCACTATACATCGGTCAACACGACCGGAATCCAAACTCACACGCAGTTATATAATTTGGCCTCAGGCCATCATCCAAAATAAATGACAAACAATCTAAAATAAATAGACTTACCCCTTCTGCCATCTGGGCAGGAGTACTCAACAAAATCCAACCAAACCAAAATCCAAATAAGGTCCATAAGGACACCAAAACCAAATACAAAATCAATCTCCAAACCTATACATGTCCTCTAACCAAAATATCCAAATACCGTAAAAACAAATATCCAAATCAAAACTTTACGACGAGTGGGGGGTCCGGCAACTGCACTCTCCTGATAGCTTCATCCTGAAATAGATATAAACCAACGGGGGTGAGTTCAAAGAACTCTGCGGGTATAGTAGATATGCAAAATCAGGTATAGCTAACAATAAAAATAACATGCCGAAATAGGGTATGCAAGCAAGAAATACAAAATGGTACTTACACAGATCTCTACCCTGATATAGGAGCATGTGCCTGACTAGAAGTAATAAAGTCCTGATCATATATAAGCATGTATCCTGTATGCATGACAATCATATGCACATCCAAGGCATCAATAAAAATGTAGCAAACACAGTACAAATGCAATCTATGCAAAGTGCATGCCGTACAATGACATGGTCACCCCGACGCGCCCGGTCGGCCGCCTCACAATGGTGAAGCCGAGTGGGTAGGGCTATGACAATCGTGCACTCTGCCATCATCGCTCTGAGTGGCCGAGTGGGCGAGGATCTTGTCGAGTACACCTATCCTCCCGCCCCAAACATAGTGGGGAGCTAAGCTCTCATCTCCGTGTCATAGGCCGAGGAGGATCCCTGCCGCTACCACGCCGCCTCATCGCTACCCATGAGCGGACCAACTGAGCTCGAGCAATCGCACACACCCTCTCGATGTACCACTAACCCCATGAGTGGCGGTGTGTGCGAGCCATGTAACTATTGCGGGCTCAACAATAATGGAACCACACCGAAAATGGTGCATGATACTATAGCATGTAAAACCTACTCAAAATATCTATCCAAATGATATGTACAACCAATATATATACATATCCCTAATCCATGTACTATGATCCAAATCAAACAGGAAAATATAATCATATCCTATCACATGCATGTATCTAGTAGGCACCAAAAACATACTAGGCATATAAACATGAAAAATTATTGTAAGCTATCCTAACTAGCATATCAATTTGACTTAATCTAAACGTTAAGTCAAAATACCCGCCTGAAAATATATCCGCAAGAATAACTGAATCGTCACGACTGGGGACCTGCCTCGTGACCGAAACCTGCATATAGCATAACTATAGTCAAGCACAAAATATACAATTAAATGACAAATCGAATAATTAATCGATTTCCTTCATATTCCAATTAACCCCAAATCTCATATCCTCCAAATATCATACAATATCACCCAAATCGACCAATCAAGTCACCCGTCCTAGGAATTCCATCCACAGCCATTCCTTTCCCAAATTAGATCTCCAACTCAATTTACAGTGGCTCACACATTATTCACAGCCAACCTTGCACAATCACCTCCAACCTTAACAGCACGACGCCCCCAAATAAAACACTCACAGCCCCTCTCAACCGGCACCCCCCTTGCTGCCCTAATCACTGCCCCCACCAAACCCATGGAATCCCTGAACATCAAGAACACAAGAGAAAATCTAGGTATTTACCTAAGCTCCACCCTCACCGGTGACACTAAGGAGCTCATGGCGTGAAGGCCAGTGCTGCGGCGCGCTATGGAGGACAATCGGCCGCGAGGACTCGGGTGCGTCACGGAGGAGGCGTCGGCTGAAGGAAAGAGCGGCGAGCCAAGCGGCTGGGCAATGATGGGCCGAGATCGGCGTCGGCGCGGCGGCTCCATGGGGAGCGCAAATGAGGGTTCTTGGTATGGGACGGCGTCGGCTCGAGAAAGCGTCGCCGTGAAGAGAAGAAGCGGGCGTCAGGCCGAGAAAGCGAGAAGAAGACTCAAAAGAAATAGAAAATAGAAATTAGGGTTTTCCGTGTCTTTATCCCCTTTAAATAGATCCCTCTAAAACCCCTTTACTTTATCCCCGTAAAACTCTCGTACAAAGTCCGTTTAAATCCAGAAAAATTCCGGAAAAATTCCTAAAATTCCCTAAAAATCCCGAAAAATTTCCAGGCTTATTTCCTTAATTATTGGGCCATTAAATTTACTATTTAAATTTTCCAGTATTTAACATTCTCCCCCACTAATAAAAATTTGGTCCCCAAATTTCCTACTCAAATGCATAACGAGTAAGAAATACCATAAGTACTGAAAATACACCTCACGTACCTTAAGTAAACAAGTGGGGGTATTGAGCTCTGATCTTTTCCTCGAGCTCCCAAGTAGCCTCCTCGTCGGTGTGGTGACTCCACCCGACCTTGACAAGTCGCACAACCTTGTTCCGCAACTGTCGTTCCTTGAAATCCAAAATCCGCACCGGAACCTCTGCGTAAGTAGCATCAGGTTGAATGGAACCTGATACATCTGATAGAATGTGTGTAGAATCTGGCACATACTTCCTCAGCATAGACACATGGAATACATCATGTATACTCGTCAAAGATGGGGGTAGCGCTAGACGATAAGCAACTGCTCCGATCCTCTCCAAAATCTCAAACGGACCGATATATCTAGGAGCAAGCTTACCACGGAGTCCAAACCTCTTCACCCCTTTCGTGGGTGAAACTCGCAAGAATACATGATCACCAACAGAGAACTCCAAAGGTCTCCGTCTACGATCTGCATAACTCTTCTGGCGATCCTGCGCCTCTGTCATCCTACGTCTGATAGTACGGACCAACTCTGCCTCATACTGAGCTCTCTGGGGTCCTAGCAACTGGGCCTCCCCAACCTCCTCCCAGAGGGTGGGTGTACGACACTGCCTACCATACAATGCCTCATACGGGGCCATTTGGATAGCCGAATGATAACTGTTATTGTAGGCGAATTCCACTAACGACAAATGATCCTCCCAGTTGCCTCCGAAATCTATAACACAGGACCTCAGCAAATCCTCTAGTGTCTGAATGGTCCGCTCAGATCGCCCATCCGTCATGGATGGAATGCAAGATTAAACCAAGCCTAAAGCTGCTGCAGACTCGCGTAACCTAGAAGTGAGCGAACCGGGATCTCTATCTCGATATGATGCTCAACTAACACCATGCAATCGATGATCTCCGACAATATAGCTCGCTAATCGATCCGTAGTCGGTCTTCCGAATCGATAAGAAGTCGATTTGGTTAGTCGGTCACGACTACCCAAATCGCATCATGTGTCCTCGGCAAACCCATCACAAAATCCATAGTAATATGATCCCACTTCCACTCGTGGGATAGGAATCCTCAAGTAATCCAGGTGGTCTCGGTGCTCGGCCTTGACGACTGGACAAATCGAACATCTAGCTACAAAATCCGCGATGTCTTTCTTCATACCGTTCCACCAATACAACCGCTTTAAATCTCGATACATACGGGTTCCGCCTGGGTGGATCGCAAATCGAGAGCGATGTGCCTCCTGTAGTAACTCCTCCATAACCGGGTGAGGCTGAGGATAATCTACCTCGAAATATATAATACCCTCATCATCTAGGGTGAACTCGGTCTCTGTCCCGAGTGATCGACTACCAATGAATCAGAATGCCGATCATCGTTTGAGCCTCCCGGACTCTCGTCCGGATAGACGACTGAGCAACCATGGTAACTAGAACGCCCTGCTCTGTCGGTCCCTGCTCCTCTAAGCTCAACTCAGAGAAACCCTGAATCAAATCCGTGACCAAAACTCGGAAGGAAGCTAAAGTCCCTCGGGACTTCCGGCTAAGTGCGTCAGCAACCACATTGGCTTTCCCTGGGTGGTAGCTGATGGTACAGTCATAATCCTTCAGGAACTCCATCCATCTTCTCTGTCAGAGATTGAGTTCCTTCTGTGTAAACAGATATTTGAGACTCTTATGATCAGTGAGAATCTCAAACGTAATACCATATAAATGATGCCTCCAAATCTTCAAGGCATAGATAATAGCGGCAAACTCTAAATCATGAACTGGGTAGTTTTTCTCATGATCCTTCAACTGTCGAGAAGCATAAGAAACTACCTCCGCTCTTGCATCAATATCGTGCGCCTAAACCTCAGTAGAGACGATTCAGATAAAGAACGAAACCATCGCCCTCGATGGTAATACCAGATCGGTCGACCCCAATCTCCTCTTCAACTCTCGAAAACTAGTCTCGCACGCTCTGTCCACGTGAACTTCACGCCTTCCCGTAAGGCGTGTCAATGGCATAGAAATGCTCGAGAAACCCTCAACGAACTGCTCGTAATATCCGCCAAGCCTAGGAAATCGCGAACCTCTGAATCGATTTGCTCCCAATCGTGACAACCTCGATCTTACGGGGTCAATCAAATACTCTACTCGAAACCACATGTCCCGAGAACCGACCGAGTGTAACCAAAGCGCGCATTTATTGAACCGCATATAGCCGCTCGCCGGAGCCTATCGAGAACAAGACGAAGATCTTTGCGCGTGTTCCTCCTGAACGAGAATAAACCGAATGTCATCGATAAAAACAATGACGAACCGATCTAGGAAATCCATAAATTCACGGTTCATCAAATCCATGAATACTGCGAGCATTGGTAAGCCCAAATGGCATTACCAAAACTCATAATGTCCATATCCGTATGCAACGCCGCTGTCTTAATGTCGAATCTAACTCGTAATTGATGATATCCGACCGCAGATCAATCTTAGAATAGACGATGTACCTCTGAGCGTGATCAAACAAGTCCTCAATACGTGGCAGGGGGTATTTATTCTTGATAGTGACGGCGTTCAACTGCCTGTAGTCGATGCACAGTCTCATCGAACCATCTTTCTTCTTCACGAAGAGAACCGGAGAACCCCAGGGTGATGCACTAGGGCGAATAAAACATCTCGCCCAAAAGTTCCCGAGTCAACCTTTAACTCATCCAACTCTCTCGGGCCATACGATAAGGAGCTTTCGATCTGGCCCTGTATTAACTCAATCATGAACTCCACTTGCCTTCGGGAGGCGACTCTAACTCCTCCGAAAGACATCGGATACTCTCGAACAATAGGGATGTCCGCGATCGAGAGTCACCATCGCTTCTACATTTATCATAGATAATAGAAAACCCTGGCAACCGTGCAATAAAAGCTTCTGAGCCTGAATCGCAGAAATGGTCGCTATACCGTCGTCCCGGATGCCAGTAAAATCCCACGAGGGTTGGTTCGGAGGTCTGAATGTGACCACCCTCGTCTGACATCCCAATCCGTGGCATGATATCGAATAATATCGAACTCGACCATATCCGATTACCAATAAATCTCTGTAAGAATGATGTTACCAAAATCTAAAGGACAACCTCGGACCTCTGGGTAACATCCAATGTATTGCGGATGGTAGAGACGACTAATCTTGTGATCTACTAGCCGGTAATCTACCAATCTCTCTCATAAAAGTACGAAATAAATAACGAATCGAACTACCAGTATCAACTAGCATAATAGCTGAAAATGCATAAAGTGAAACCGTACCGCGAAATACGGATTCGTTGGCTCGCTGCGCATCCTCTCTGGTAATCGCATGAATACGCCCAGTCTCCGGTGGCGGTGGAGGTGGTATCACTGCCAAAGGGGGATGTGCCTGAGCCTGAGGCCCGATACGAAGACCGCAGTACGGTGATAGGAAGGTCGGTATAACGGCCGGCCGATGCATCAGCAGGTTGCGGCCGGCCGATCTCGAACTAGTGGCGAAGGCGCGGTGATCTCATGAATGGCTACTGCTGCGAATGGTACTGCATCGCCGAGACGCATGCATCGCGGTCTGGCCGAATCAACGTGACACCGTGCACGCACCGTGTACTCCCCATCCATGAATACCATAGCGACTCTCGAAGGAGCCGCCTCTGCGGCGTTGCGAAGGTCTGGGTCCGCCCCCTCTCTCGAGTCCTGCATCGACGCAACGGTCCTCCCTGAATAGAAACCCCGGAAGCCACATGCTGAGCCTTCAACGAACAATCTCGGCTCATGTGTCCAGGCAGCTTGCAATAATAGCAAACTGGCTGTCCCAAGGTGCAGGCTGAGATGATATGCTCCTTCGATCCACAACGAGTACAGTAGGTGTCGCCAATGGGCGGTCTCCGGCTCTGCTGAAAAGACCGCGAGGGCCCAGCTGAAGATCGTCCTGATTTCTGAGGCCGGCTAGATGCCCCAGAATGACTCTGACCCGGTTGACTGCGGCCACTCTGCTGATGTCCAGTAGTCTGTGGCTGATGGGTCTGACCTGTAGATCTTTCAGTCTGTTTCCTCTTCCTGTCTGTATTAACCCTTTGTTGAGCCGACTCGATCAACAAAGCTCTATCCAACGCCTCTCGGTAGGAAGAACTACCAAATCCTGCCATCCTGACCTGTAAATGCCCATCCAGTCCCTGTACAAACTGCATCATCCGTGACCTATCCTCAGCAACTAACTCTGGGCAAAACCTGGCTAACCGATTAAATTCTGTATTATACTCCATCACTGAGCGATTATTCTGTCTTAGACTCAGAAAATCCTGACGTCTCATCATCTGATATGCCCGCGGGAAATACTGACTCTCAAAAGCCTCTCTAAATCTCGCCCAGGTAACCTGCTGCTCGCCAATAATCGAGCGCTGCATATCCCACCAGATCTCGGCCTCGCCTCGTAAATGGAAGGCCGCTAACTCTGCCTTCTCCCACTCGGAGCAGACCATATAGTAGAAGGTACGCTCCATCGTCTCGATCCAAGACTGAGCCACGATCGGATCGGCTCTCCACAATAAAGTGAACCGGCTCTTCATCGACTTAGCCAATCCTCGGAATCCGAGCTCGTGTCGCAGCTACATCAATAGGATAAGTAGGGGCCGATCGAGTGAGGGTCGGCCGCTCGGTGATGGGCCTGCTGGTCGTAGTAGAAGGTCCCTCTGGCGGGGTTTCGATGTGTAGCGAGATCTCCGCCGTACATCGGATGCCCGATGGGTATCTCGGGAGGATCCGCCGAGGATCGAGGATCCACAACTCCGTAGCACCTGTGGAATCGACCGATCAATATGCTCATCCTCGAGATCTCTCCGCAAGTCGGTCACCAAAGATCTCTGGGTCCTCGGCGTGGCCGTCCCACACCACGTCTCGGCCTGCAGTACGCCACCTCGTCTCATATCATTAAATGAATACAGATATTACCATAAACAAAAACATATCAAATTTATCATCATACCTATTTCACCGTCAGGAGAGGTCCAGTAGCCGCCAAAACCCCATATTGATCTCGTCAAAAATCCTCGAATTTCCGAAACATAAAATCGTCGGAAATCCATACCAATCCAAAATTTCCAAATTACCTCGCAAAACCTGCCAATACATGGCGAACTCAAAAATCCAAAACCCTAGGAACTCAAAACCTAGGCGCTCGATACCAAATAAATTGTCACGCCCAAGGAGACCCCACTGCATTTAAAATCCTACAAAGATCTCTGACGGGTGACAATCCCAATTTACATACAAAGGCCTACACCACTATACATCGGTCAACACGACCGGAATCCAAACTCACACGCAGTTATATAATTTGGCCTCAGGCCATCATCCAAAATAAATGACAAACAGTCTAAAATAAATAGACTTACCCCTTCTGCCATCTGGGCAGGAATACTCAACAAAATCCAACCAAACCAAAATCCAAATATGGTCCATAAGGACACCAAAACCAAATACAAAATCAATCTCCAAACCTATACATGTCCTCTAACCAAAATATCCAAATACCGTAAAAACAAATATCCAAATCAAAACTTTACGACGAGTGGGGGTCCGGCAACTGCACTCTCCTGATAGCTTCATCCTGAAATAGATATAAACCAACGGGGTGAGTTCAAAGAACTCTGCGGGTATAGTAGATATGCAAAATCAGGTATAGCTAACAATAAAAATAACATGCCAGTACAGTCTCACATAAATAGGGTATGCAAGCAAGAAATACAAAATGACTGTACTTACCTGAATCTCCTACCCTGATATAGGAGCATGTGCCTGACTAGAAGTAATAAAGTCCTGATCATATATAAGCATGTATCCTGTATGCATGACAATCATATGCACATCCAAGGCATCAATAAAAATGCAGCAAACACAGTACAAATTAAATGCACCTATGGCGTATGCCGTACTAATGACATGGTCACCTCGACGCTACACCGCCTCACACGCAATGGTGAAGCCGAGTGGGTAGGGCTATGACAACTGTGCACTCTGCCATCACTGCTCCTGAGTGACCGAGTGGACAGGATGCTGTCGGAGTACACCTATCCTCCTGCCCCAAACATAGTGGGGGAGCTAAGCTCTCATCTCCTGGTGTCATAGGCCAGAGGAGGGATCCCTGCCCGCTACCACGCTGCCTCATCGCTACCCATGAGCGGACCAGCGGAGCCTGACAGAGCAACTGCACACACCCTCCTGATGTACCACTAACCCATGAGTGGCAGTGTGTGCAGGCCATGTAACTAGCTGCGGGCTCAACAATAATGGAACCCCGCCCAGCCAGCATGCAATCATGCGAAAATGGTGCATGATACTACAGCATGTAAAACCTACTCAAAATATCTATCCAAATGATATGTACAACCAATATATATACATATCCCTAATCCATGTACTATGATCCAAATCAAACAGGAAAATATAATCATATCCTATCACATGCATGTATCTAGTAGGCACCAAAAACATACTAGGCATATAAACATGAAAAATTATTGTAAGCTATCCTAACTAGCATATCAATTTGACTTAATCTAAACGTTAAGTCAAAATACCCGCCTGAAAATATATCCATCGGGACTCCGCGCGTGATCAAAACTCGTATATAGCATAACTATAGTCAAGCACAAAATATACAATTAAATGACAAATCGAATAATTAATCGATTTCCTTCATATTCCAATTAACCCCAAATCTCATATCCTCCAAATATCATACAATATCACCCAAATCGACCAATCAAGTCACCCGTCCTAGGAATTCCATCCACAGCCATTCCTTTCCCAAATTAGATCTCCAACTCAATTTACAGTGGCTCACACATTATTCACATAACCTTGCACAATCACCTCCAACCTTAACAAAAGACGACGCCCCCAATAAAACACTCACGCTCTCTCAACTGGCACCCCCTGTCGCCCTAATCACGCCCCACCAAACCCATGGAATCCCTGAACATCAAGAACACAAGCGAAAATCTAGGTATTTACCTTGATGGGAGCTCATCGGCGTCGGCGGCGTGTGCCGCGGAGGCGCAAATGAGGGTTCGGCCGCATGGCGTCGGCTCGAGGAAAGAGCGTCGCCGTGAAGGGAAGAGGGCGCTGGCGTCGGGCGCGGCGGCGTCGGGCGGAAGCGGCTCGCGCGAGAGAAAACGAGGAAGAAGACTTCGGCGCGTGAAGGAACTGCCGAAGGAAGTTAGCGGCGGGGAAAAGAAAAAAAAGAAATAGAAAATAGAAATTAGGGTTTTCCGTGTCTTTATCCCCTTTAAATAGATCCCTCTAAAACCCCTTTACTTTATCCCCGTAAAACTCTCGTACAAAGTCCGTTTAAATCCAGAAAAATTCCGGAAAAATTCCTAAAATTCCCTAAAAATCCCGAAAAATTTCCAGGCTTATTTCCTTAATTATTGGGCCATTAAATTTACTATTTAAATTTTCCAGTATTTAACAGATGAAGAGGCATACATGGTAAGAAAGGTAAGACGTGCCTTGAAAAGTTTTAAATTTAACAAGTTTAATGATAGGAGAAGAAGAAGGAAGGTCATTTACTACAATTGTCAAGTAGAGGGATACATGAGGGATGAGTGTCCCTTATTGAACAAAGCAAAGGAAAGGAAGAAGGATGATAAGAAGAAAGGAATCAAGAAGAAAGAAGAAAAGAAGTCAAAGGAGAAGGAAGGGAAGTCAAAATCCTGAAACCTAAAAGCTATGTGAGATGATTCATCTTCATCGGAGGAAGAAGAAGTCATCTCCCACTTTGCACTTATGGGTATTGAAGATGTAGCCTTCACCTCATCCGAACAAGAAGAAGGAAGCTCAAGTGAGGAGGAGAGCTCAAGTGTAGGGGGAGCACAAACCTCGGAATTGAAAGGAGATTGAGTAAGTGAGGTAAAAAATCTCCCTTCTTAAGATATAATTAGCATGAATTTTAGTTTAACTAAGGATTTGTTTAGGACTAAGAAGAAAAAAAAATGCATGCAAAATGAAATTAGAAATCTAGACAAAACCTCAAAAATGCATGCTCACATGATGATGTTATTTCTTCCAGCATTAATGATGCATGTTTTGAAGAAAATAAGGTTTTAAGAGAAAAGGTAAATTATCTTAGCAAAACCCTTGAAAAATTCCCCATAGGCTTCAATTCTTTGAATATGATTATAGGGAGTCAAAAGGCAAGTTTCAACAAAAAGGGCTTAGGATATAAGGAATCAAAGAATGAAAAGCCCTATTATTGTCTAATTGCTAGGGGCAATCAAAAACCACAATGGTAGCTAGAAAATAAATCTCTAAGGAATATTTGGTGAATTCTATTGGAAAGAACCTATATTGGGTACCCAAGTCAATCCTTAAATATTAGAAAAACCTAGGATAGTCAATCATACTTGAACTTATTTCATATCATGTTAATTGGTTGACTTATGTTCATGATTAGGGATTTTGGGATATTACTTAACCTTGGATAGTATTGCATGAAATTTTTAATTAAGTAGAAATACGTTAGTTACATCTCACATTTCACTATAAGACTAACTTGATTAAAAACATAGCAATGAGTGAGATGTTAGGTTGATACAAGTGATTCACTAATGTTTATGACATTTTGATGAATCATTATGTGTATCATGACATAACAATCATAGATCAACTATGGGAAAAGCAAATGTTTAATTCATGAACATCTTGCCCAAAGATCATAGTTGGATATTTTTAATGATTTAAAATATTTCATATTTTGAAAACTATAAGTTTATGTTTTGAAACATTTTAAGGCAAAACTAGTATTCAAAATTGATACAAAATTTGAAGTTTTTAAAGCTTTTGAGTTTTTGCCTAAATTTTGAAAATATGATACATTTTCATGAAAAATAATTTTTCCATGTTAAAGGAACTCATAATAAATGTGTTCCCCAATTTTCATGATTTTTTGAATTTTCATAAATTTTTAATACATTTCTGAAGTTGGGTTCAGAAATCAGAAATGCTTGATATCAGGTATTAGCCAACTGCCACTTGGCGTCAGCCGACTGATAGAACTGTGCACGGGCACAACATCTTGGTTTTTGGGTTTTTAAGCATGTTTTGGTGTTTTTATTCCCTTAATACTTGATACCACATTATATAACATATGTATGATATTTTTGATGGTGTCAAAGGGAGAGAAGTGTTAGAGTTTAAGTTAATCATGATTAGAGCATGTGTTAAGGGGGAGTTTGATTTCCATGTTTAATTTATATGCTTACTTTCCTTAAGTTGTTTTTAACTAACTTAAATGTATTGCCACATATCAAAAAGGGAAAAATTGTTAGGACAATTTAACCCAAGTATGATCTTGGTTTTGATGTGTGTGGCAAAGGATTTAAGTTAGAATGTTTATGTGGTTTGATGTGTGTGTTTAAGTTGTGCAGGACTTAGTGAATCACACATGCGTTACTTGATGAAGCATTCACAAGTTCATCGTATCATAGCTTGGGTTCTTGAGTCGGTGAAGGATGGCACGGGGAGAAGCCGAGAGCTTGGTGCATCCCAGAGACCGTCGGACGAGGAGAAATGGAGTTGAGCCAAAGGAAGCAGACTTCGAGGGCGAAACGTGAAGGATGACATGGGAGGAGCCATGAGCTAAGTACATCCGAGGGACGCAAAGCCGAAGGAAGATAGCTTCAATGGGAGACTTCATGTGAGATGAGAGTTGAGCGATTGTAACCCGAGTTGGGATAGCTCAAGTTAGGTGAACTTGGCTGAATGACTAAAGTCAAGTGTCGGATGCTCAAACATGTGTTTGAGGTTTACCTGACAATTGGAAGTGTCGGATGCTCAAACATGTGATTTGAGATTTTATCTGACGGTCAGATGCTCAAACACTTTGTTGTTTGATGTTTTACCCGACAACAATCGACTAATATAGGTATCAGTCGACTGGTCCGAGTCAACTGCTAGTTGACTAGTGTCAACTAAGGTTTGTGGCCCAACAGTCGACTATTAGGGTTTGACAGTCGACTGGTCCCCCATTAGTCGATTGCCAAAGGATGGCAGACGAGTGTTATAAGTGGAATGGGCACAGAATCATCCACAGTCGATTGCCAGTGTGATCAGTCGACTACCTTGTGTGTTGTTGGACTACAATAATCGTGGATCAGGCTTGGTCTGAAGCCGTTGGAACCGCAACAGTCGACTGATGGCATGCAACAGTTGACCGTTGCATGCCCAATGGAAAAATTGCCCTCCTCTCTATAAAAGGAGGGCTTGGGTGCCTTGGAGAGGCTAATGCTTTAACTCCTAAGTATACTCTAAGTGCTCCCAATGTTTTTACTCTCCTCTTCCTTGTTTCTATCTCCATCATATTATAAGAGGAAGAGATTATGTAAGGAGGTTTCTTCTCCACCTTGGTTGAGCTAAGGAGAAAGTTTGGTGGATTGATTGAGAGAGTGATCTGCCTAACAGATTGTCTGTGGATTAGCGACTGTTAGTGAAAGCCCTAGAGCCAATCATGCGATGATTGTTGTATGAACTTTATTGTATCATATTCCTATTTATAAAGACATGGTTATTATATTTACTTGTATTGATGCCAAATAACTAAATATAATAATGTCCTTGAGTAGTAGGTTCTTATCTATATCAATCGATTGGTTGAATCGATAATGAGATGATATAGAGAACACTACTCTTAATCATTCCTAGTCGAGTATTAACATTCAGGGACAATATTAATGCGTAGAGACTAGCATGTAGGTCAACATGATGACTTGATCTCACAAGTCATGGATATGAGATATCAAGTTGACACATGAGTATGCATTGGAGAATGTATATTGAATGACCCGCCATGAGAAAGTATCATGGATCGTTATATGAGTGTCATATACTTTCTCATGTGGCTATTAGTATAACTATTAGTCCTTAGACCTGAAGTCACCATGGTTCCCTACATAAGGAGTTGCATACTTTGGCTTCGTCAAACGTCACCCATAAATGGATGGACTATAAAGGCGATTACTGGGTATGTAATAAATTATGCGGAGGGATGTGAGTGATGTAGATGGAATCTATCCCTCCTATATGACGGGAGTGACATCGATATTCTTGATAGAGTGAGACCACGAAGTGCATGACCATGCCCAAATGAGTCAATATGAGATATTGAGCTCATTTGATTAGAGTGAGTCTACTTGAAGTTCAAGATTTAGATTGTACCGAGGATGACACGGTCTATGCCTCGATTGGTCAATCTAGATGTTAAGGATAGAGGAATATTGTCACATATTGTGAGAGTCACAATTAGTAGTCACAAAGGTGATGTTGGAGCTCAACATTCTTGTAACTTGGGTAGCAATGATGTGTTGCTAGATACCGCTCGTTGCTTATGTTCCTAAATCGGTTTAGGGACATTGCCAACGTTACAAGAACCTATAGGGTCACACACATAAGGGCAATTAGATGGAGATTAGGTTCATATGATGAATCATGAGGATTAGGTTCATGGGATGAACCAAATTGGATTAAGAGTAATTCAAATTAGACTAATTGAGTTAGACTCAAGTTGATTCAAGTGTTGAATGAGTCTAATTTAGATTTGATTCATCAAATCAATTTAAATTAAATGAATAGAGATTCATTAAATTAAATTGACTTGAATCAAATGGTTGGATTTGACCAACCATGCGAGATAATAGGTCAAGTTTGACTTGACCAAATGCCATGTCATGATGATGACTTGGCATGGCCGGCCAATGATGATGTTCCAAATCATCATGGACACATCATGGGGTGCCACCTCATGAGGGAGACCAAGAGGCATTGGCTCTTGGAGTTACATGCATGCATGTAACCCCCTTATAGTGGGTTATGGATGATGTGAAGTTAAGTTGTGTAACTTCATCTTCTTCCTCTTCTCTTCCCTCAAACTCTCTCTTCCTCATCTAGCCATGAACGTCCAAGGGGTTCTAGCAGACTCTAAGGTGTTTTTCTCCACCATTTGTCCGTGTGGATACTTGTAGAGGAGTGTACACTTGACACTCTCGAGTTCCGGCGAACCTTTTGGACGAGCGGGATTTGCGAAGGGCGTTGCATCGAGGGTAACATCCTTATCATGTAGATCTAAGGTAGATCTAGGGTTTTATATAAACACATACATGTTTTAGTTTTAATACATCTTCACACGGATCCGTGGTCGGACTTTCGGGGTTTCCTTAACACAAAAAGCGGTTTTTGTGGCTCGGAAAGTCAACAGTGGTATCAGAGCCACGTGCGAAGCATGTATGTGTTTCGTTTTTGTAATTTTTGTATTAGAT
Source organism: Wurfbainia villosa (assembly GCA_025175895.1). Lineage (NCBI taxonomy): Eukaryota > Viridiplantae > Streptophyta > Magnoliopsida > Zingiberales > Zingiberaceae > Wurfbainia > Wurfbainia villosa. Next base: position 1,798,670 of record JAKLTH010000281.1, read on the forward strand.
ATAAAAAAAAATTACAGATTTATATATTTCTGTAAATTTCCTATTTTTATAGAATTTTTGGGTATTTTTCTCGAAGAATCGAAGCAATGAGTGTTGAGACACTTGTAGGCTTCAACCGTCGAGAAAAACTCTCCGTAACGGTGAGTTCTCGCTTTAGGTTTTTGGGACAGTGACTTAAGTCATTGTAAGATCATTGTAGGGACACTCGCAAAGTTTATTTTGCGAGTAGGGGCGCTGCCCCTATCCCCGAAAGGGGCCTTGTCCCGCGATCGCGCCCGGAAACCGCTTAGCGGGACCATTACGGGGAGGTGACTCATAAAATTGAAAAAAATAGGAAATATTATAGAAATTTTCTGTAAAAATACATAATTTAGAATTATGTATAATTCTGTGATTATCATGGCCCAATAACCCCAATATGATTGGATGTGATGTGTTGTAATTCATAATATGGCCTACGTGCCGTTTTGTGGTTGTGCGTGTTGTATAGTGTATGCGACCTGCGCGTCGTACCTCTTCTTTTGATATTCTAGTTGTAAATAGTTTTAGACTCAAATGTAACTCGAGTTTCATATTTGTAATGTACAAAATGGAGCGGTGAAAAGTCCACTTGAAGACGAGATTACGAGAAGGGTGACGACGACACATGGCGGTCAAAGGAAGCGCTTGGAGAAGCCGCTAGCCTTAGGTTGACTGTCCGATCTTCTCATTGGCTTGAGAAGATCGTAGTAGGGCCATGACTACATCACATTTAATTATATATATATATGTTGATATATATATTTATTTATTTATTTGATTTTGCTTGTATGTATGTGATGCATGCTAGTAGAATAATGCTTGTATGTATATGATGCATGCTAGGATAATTTTCTTATATGTATATGATGCATGCTAGAATAATGATTGTATGTATGTGATGCATGCTAATATAGGATAATAAAGGCCTAAATGCATATAAGATACACATTACGATTAGATTAGATCATAATCGAATCAACTCGAAAATGCCTAGCGAGCCTTGATACCCATCACTACCTCGATCATTTGTTGTTGTTGAATCTGCCAAAGCAGAGCAACGCATATTATCTTGGTAGGGTGCGGAGGGACAATCTTGGTCCCGCCTATCACGCTTGGGTTAGAGTAAGCCCAATTAGATTGAGCAAAACTAGTTAACTCAATTGGATCGAGTAGAACTATAGGCATATTCCAATCGTTGGAAAGATAGGGTAAGATCGCATTTACACTAAATCTTGGGCGATTTAGCCAAAGCTAACTCAAAGTCTTTTGTAAATGTGAGTCTTGATCCTATAAACAAGAGTTGCATAGAGATGTAATCGGTAATGTGTTATCCACCGATCGTACTAAGTCTTGGACGATTTAGCCAAAGCTAACTCAAGGCTTAGTATGATGTGGATCTTGTCCCGCAAGAATTATAGCTAGTTTGTATGAATCTAGTAATGTGGTTTAACCACATCCATAACTTGATTCTATAAAATTCCTATAATTCAGTGGGAGTATCATTTGATTAAAGGCCTAATTAAATGATAAAAGGAATATGATATTAATTCTCTGCATTGTATGTTGTAGATAACTATGTCGACAAACACGAACACTCTCTCTCTGCGTTCTGTCCTTGAGAAGGACAAGCTCAATGGAGCAAATTTCCTGGACTGGTATAGGAACCTGAGAATTGTTCTCACCCAAGAAAGGATGTTGTACGTCCTGGAGCAGCCCATTCCGGAGGCACCTCCTGCCACTACCTCGCGAGCTGACAAAGATGCTTACAAGAAGCATCAAGATGATGCATTAGATGTGTCATGTCTAATGCTTGCGACCATGAACTTTGAGCTTCAGAAGCAACATGAGTTCATGAATGCTTATGATATGGTTGGACATCTTCGTCAACTATATCAAGGACAAGCAAGGCATGAGAGATATGAAGTCTCTAAGGCATTGTTTGGGTCTAAAATGCAAGAAGGGACTCCCGTAGGTCAATATGTACTCAAGATGATTGGGTACGTAGAAAACCTACAAAGGTTGGAATTCCCACATGGCCAAGAGCTGGCCACTGACCTGATCTTGCAATCTTTGCCACAAGCCTTCAATCAATTTGTCATGAATTATAACATGAATGAAATTGATAAGTCATTACCTGAAATGCTCAGCATGTTGAGAACTGCTGAGCTTAACCTTAAGAAAGGAAAATCTGACACCATTTTGATGGTGCAGAAGAAGAAAGGCAAGGGCAAGCCTAAAGGTAAGGGAAAGTCCCAAGCCAAGGGCAAAGGCAAAGAACTTAAACCCAAAGGAGGGGTAGCCAAGGAAGGGACTTGCTTCTACTGCAAGGAAGCAGGACACTGGAAGCGTAACTGCAAGGCATACCTGGAAGATCTTAAGAAGAAGAGAAGTGAGACTTCTACTTCAGGTATAAATGTTATAAAAGTCAATCTATCTATTTCTTCATCATGGATATTAAATACCGGATGTGCATATCACATTTGTACCAATGTGCATGCGCTGAGAAATAGCAGGACATTGACAAAGGGCGAGGTGGACCTACGAGTAGGCAATGGACCAAGAGTTGCTGCTGTTGCTGTATGAACTTATGATCTATATTTGCCCTCTGGGCTTGTACTAGAATTAGATGAATGTTGTTATGTGCCTGCCTTAACTAAGAACATCATTTCAGTTTCTTGTTTGGACAAGAAAGGATTTTCATTTATAATAAAGAACAAATGTTGTTCAGTTTATTTAAATGATATGTTCTATTATAGTGCACCTCTAATGAACGGACTCTATTTTCTAGACTTAAAGAGTCTTATCTATAACATAAGTACCAAAAGGTTCAAGTCAAATGAATTGAACCAAACCTATCTCTGGCACTGTCGCTTAGGTCACATAAATGAGAGTCGCTTATCTTAGCTCCATAAGGATGAGCTACTAGACTTATTTGATTTTGAATCATATGAGACATGCGAGTCTTGCCTTTTAGGCAAGATGACCAAGACTCCCTTTAGTGGACACAGCGAAAGAGCAACAGATTTGTTAGGACTTATACATAGTGATGTATGTGACCCTTTCAATGTTGCAGCTAGAGGTGGTTACAGGTACTTCATTACATTTACTGACGACTTCAGTAGATATGGTTATGTGTATCTCATGACACATAAATCAGAATCCTTTGAAAAGTTTAAAGAATTTAAGAATGAAGTACAAAACCAGCTTGGCAAGAGTATTAAGATACTTCGATCAGATCGAGGAGGAGAATACCTTAACCATGAGTTTCGTGACTATCTAGCTGAGTGTGAGATTCTATCCCAACTCACTCCTCCTGGAACACCACAGTGGAATGGTGTATCCAAAAGGAGGAATCGTACCCTATTGGATATGGTACGATCTATGATGAGTCACACAGATCTTCCTATATCCTTTTGGGGATATGCTCTAGATACAACAGCCTTTACCCTTAACCGTGTACCATCCAAGGCTGTGATAAAGACACCATATACGATATGGACAGGGAGAAATCCCAAGATGTCTTTCATGAGGATTTGGGGTTGTGAGGCTTACGTTCAACGTCAAGTCTCAGACAAACTGGGACCCAAATTCGATAGGTGCTATTTTGTTGGATATCCTAAGGCTATAAAGGGATATTACTTCTATATTCCCAGTCAGCACAAAGTGTTTATGGCAAAGACTGGAGTTTTTCTAGAAAGGGATTTTCTTTCTAGAAAAACTAGTGGGAGTACCTTCGATCTTGAAGAAATTCAAGATAAGGACCATAACACTAAGGCCTTGATGGAGGTTGAACAGGAACAACAAAGTGTTGTGGGTGATGAGGTTGTTGCACAAAGAGTTGTGGAACAACCACCTGTTCAGGTAGACCTACCTCTTCGCAGATCTGATAGGGTACGTCGTCAGCCTGAGAGATACTCATTTCTCTTGTCTGACCATGATGACGTTATGCTCATTAAGAATGAGCCTACCTCCTATCAGGAAGCTGTGATGAGCCCAGATTCTGAGAAATGACTAGAGGCCATGAGATCCGAGATGGAATCCATGCACATCAACCAAGTATGGACTTTGGTTGATCCACCTGAAGGGGTCAAACCCATTGGGTGTAAGTGGGTCTTTAGGAGAAAGACTGACATGGATGGACTTATGCATACCTATAAGGGCCGATTGGTGGCTAAAGGTTTCAAGCAAATTCATGGTATTGACTATGATGAAACCTTTTCTCCAGTGGCGATGTTTAAGTCCATTCAGATCTTGCTTGCTATTGCAGCATACCACGATTATGAGATCTGACATATGAATGTCAAAACTGTATTTCTGAATGGAAACTTACTCGAAGATGTGTACATGACACAACCTGAGGGTTTTAAAGATCCACAGCATACTAGGAAAGTATGCAAGCCGTAAAGGTCCATTTATGGGCTAAAGCAAGCTTCTCGGAGCTGGAATCTTCGATTCGATGATGCGATCAAACAGTTTGATTTCATCAAGAATGAAGATGAACCCTGTGTCTACAAGAGGGTTAATGAGAACACAGTTGTCTTCCTTGTATTGTATGTGGATGACATACTACTCATTGGGAATCACATCCCTTCGCTACAGTCTGTGAAGACTTGGCTGGGGACGTGCTTCTCAATGAAGGACTTAGGTGAAGCAGTCTGTATTCTAGGCATCAAGATCTATAGAGATAGATCTAAGAGATTGCTTGGCCTAAGTCATAGTACAAATATTGACACGGTATTACTACGGTTTGCCATGCAGAATTTCAAGAAGGGACTTCTGCCGATGTCACATGGTGTGAGTCTTTCGAAGACTCAAAGTCCCTCTTCTAGAGAGGAGAGAGACCGCATGGATAAGATCTCTTACGCATCTACTATAGGATCTATCATGTACGCCATGCTGTGTACTCGTCCTGATGTCTCGTATGCTTTGAGCATGACGAGTAGGTACCAGTCAGATCCAGGTGAGCGTCACTAGATAGCAGTCAAGAATATTCTTAAGTACTTGAGAAGGACTAAAGAATATTTCTTGATATTTGGAGGCGATGAGGAGCTAGCTGTAAAGGGTTACAGCGATGCCAACTTCCAAACTGACCAGGAAGATTATAGATCGCAGTCAGGGTTCGTGTTTTGCTTGAATGGTAGCGCTGTGAGCTGGAAGAGTTCCAAGCAGGATACAGTTGTTGATTCTACAACAGAGGCCGAATATATATCGACATTTCCATCTCATTCGAGAGATTATCGATAGAGGAGATGTGAAGATTTGCAGAGTACCCACAGAGGCTAACATCACAGATCCCTTGACCAAGGCTTTGGCATAGAAAAAGCATGATGGTCACACTAGGTCATTGGGTATTAGCTATTACGGTGATTGACACTAGTGCTAGTGGGAGATTGTTGGTAAAAGCTCTAGAGTCAATCATGCGATGATTGTTGTATGGACTTTATTGTATCATATTCCTATTTATAAAGGCATGGTTATTATATTTACTTGTATTGGTGCCAAATAACTAAATATAATAATGTTCTTGAGTAGTAGGTTCTTATCTATATCAATCGATTGGTTGAATCGATAATGAGATGATATAGAGAATACTACTCTTAATCATTCCTAGTCGAGTATTAACATTCAGGGACAATGTTAATGCATAGAGACTAGCATGTAGGTCAACATGATGACTTGATCTCACAAGTCATGGATATGAGATATTAAGTTGACACATGGGTATGCATTGGAGAATGTATATTGAATGACCCGCCATGAGAAAGTATCATGGATCGTTATATGAGTGTCATATACTTTCTCATGTGGCTATTAGTATAACTATTAGTCCTTAGACCTGAAGTCACCATGGTTCCCTACATAAGGAGTTGCATACTTTGGCTTCGTCAAACGTCACCCGTAAATGGGTGGACTATAAAGGCGATTACTGGGTATGTAACAAATTATGAGGAGGGATGTGAGTGATGTAGATGGGATCTATCCCTCCTATATGACGGGTGTGACATCGATATTCTTGATAGAGTGAGACCACGAAGTGCATGGCCATGCCAAAATGAGTCAATATAAGATATTGAGCTCATTTGATTAGAGTGAGTCTACTTGGAGTTCAAGATTTAGATTGTACCGAGGATGACACGGTCTATGCCTCGATTGGTCAATCTAGATGTTAAGGATAGAGGAATATTGTCACATATTGTGAGAGTCACAATTAGTAGTCACAAAGGTGATGTTGGAGCTCAACATTCTTGTAACTTGGGTAGCAATGATGTGTTGCTAGATACCGCTCATTGCTTATGTTCCTAAATCGGTTTAGGGACATTGCCAACGTTACTAGAACCTATAGGGTCACACACATAAGGGCAATTAGATGGAGATTAGGTTCATATGATGAACCATGAGGATTAGGTTCATGGGATGAACCAAATTGGATTAAGAGTAATTCAAATTAGACTAATTGAGTTAGACTCAAGTTGATTCAAGTGTTGAATGAGTCTAATTTAGATTTGATTCATTAAATCAATTTAAATTAAATGAATAGAGATTCATTAAATTAAATTGACTTGAATCAAATGGTTGGATTTGATCAACCATGCGAGATAATAGGTCAAGTTTGACTTGACTTGAGAGGGAAGATGAAAGGTCAAGTTTGACTTGACCAAATGCCATGTCATGATGATGACTTGGCATGACCGGCCAATGATGATGTTCCAAATCATCATGGACACATCATGGGGTGCCACCTCATGAGGGAGACCAAGAGGCATTGGCTCTTGGAGTTACATGCATGCATGTAACCCCCTTATAGTGGGTTATGGATGATGTGAAGTTAAGTTGTGTAACTTCATCTTCTTCCTCTTCTCTTCCCTCAAGCTCTCTCTTCCTCATCTAGCCATGAACGTCCAAGGGGTGCTAGCAGACTCTAAGGTGTTTTTCTCCACCATTTGTCCGTGTGGATACTTGTAGAGGAGTGTACACTTGACACTCTCGAGTTCCGGCGAACCTTTTGGACGAGAGGGATTTGCGAAGGGCGTCGCATCGAGGGTAACGTCCTTATCATGTTGATCTAAGGTAGATCTAGGGTTTTATACAAACACATACATATTTTAGTTTTAATACATCTTCGCACGGATTCGTGGCTAGACTTCTGGAGTTTCCGCAACGCAAAAAGCGGTTTTTGTGGCTCAGAAAGTCCAACAACGACATGGGTTGTGAACCACATTACATCATTTGTATTTGCATTGCTCTCTCCTTGTCTTTGTTTTTATTATTCCGCTGCATTAACAAAGATCGTAGACTATCAAGCACGCAAGAACGAGCAAATTCCATCAAGCTTCAAAGGCTATTCATCCTCTCTTCTAGTCGGGCCACGATCCTCCAACATTCATGCTCTATCGGACCGTGGCAGATTGCGGCCACAACACTACTGGTCACAATTCGATCAGATTTTGATCGTAATCCGGTCAAAATTTGACTACGGTCCTGTCGGTTTGTAGGAAGGTGGTGGCGATGACGACGGTGACCCCTACGGGTTCAAGGGGTGGACTATAGTGTTCACAATGAAAGTAGTATGCATTCTCCATTACTATGCAATCTCATTTGATCGGACAGTGGAAAAGACCATCACGCACATACGCGTAGCGATGGTCACACAACATAAAAAAACTCATATATATCTATAGCTTTGACATGGTGAGCAACTCACCGCGTGTACCCATGTGCACCTGTACATGAATGGATAGTAATTTAGTCACAATCCGGTCGCGATTCGGTGAAAGAGATGGTGCGTCAACCCCGATGAATTTAAGGCATTGGCTATAATGTCCATCTGAGCAACGACGTGCGATGAAAACAATGTGCAATGGTGAACACAGTGAATTGCTTACCATAACAAACTTATAGAAATGTCATTATCGTGTGCAGCTATCGTATGCACTCCATGTGCACCTATGAATGTAAAGGTATTTTCGACGAGCGTCATTGCTTCGATGGTGAATTCGGTGGCCCCGACGAGTTTAAGAGATTGGTTATAGCACTCATCGGAACAACGACACATGCCAAAAATATCTTTGCATTCATCAATGCACACGGAGTGCACATGATAGGTGCATTTGGCTAGATTGCGATCGGAATCCGATCGGTCAACGATGATGTCGAGCGACAAAAACTTTGATGGAAATTACTGTACATTACTCATTACTATGCATGCTTAGGCGCTCACGAGTCTCGCAATATATAGGAGATTGTTCTCCTGGGTGCCTGCGCTCACGCGCGCACGTCGGTGTGCAAGGGAGGCACCCAGGAGAGAGGGACTCTCTCTTTCTCTCTCTCTCTATAGGAATTTGATATCCTGAGCATCGTTCGCTGGGCGTCTCATGCACGATGGAATTTCAGTCGTCCGATTGATCGCGAATGAGAAATGCACAGTGCTCTTCCTCTGTGCGATTTCTTCCGCTCGCAGTTCGATTTTGCCGGCGGTCGGTCGGATTCCAACTGGAATCCGGTCACGATCCGCCTAGCACCGGAGTCCGATGCGCCACTGGCGGCCACAATCACGATCGTTTCCGGTCGTAATCCGACCAGACTCTGGTGTTGGCCAAACTCCGGTGCCGGCCAAACTCCGATGTCGATCGGATTGTGGTCGGATTCCGACCGGACCGCCGCCGTATTCCGGTCGGATTGTGGCAGGAATCCGGCCTCTCGTTGACGATTTCGAGCGGCGTCGCGACGTGGTTACTATGCATTTCTCATTCGTCGCTCACGGGTCACATTCGCGGACGCTCAGAATATATATATATATATATATATATATATATATATATATATATATATATATATATATATATATATATATATATATCGTTGATGACGATGACGACAACCTCGACAAATTTAAGGGAGTGGCTATAGTGTTCATCGGAATAATGACGCGCACGAAGTGCGGACAAAAGATGTATATAAAAGAATGTTACTCTACATAACTTTATTTATGAGCATCTCTATTATTTATCGTTCGATTTTTTAGGGTTTAAGGATTGGACTATAGTGCTCACCCGATATATATATATATAGATATAAATGATCCCTTACACAATTCATCTGTAAGTACTTCCATTATCCATTGTTCGATCGGGTGAGCACTATAGCTCAATCATCGAATCCTAAGGAATCGGATAATGGATAATGATGATGCTCACAGGTGTGTTACGGATCGACAAGAATTACTTTAAATCATTTACGATTTATGATTTCAATTTTAATAAATTTGATGTTGTATCGAAGAAAGGGTAGTTTTGAAAAATCAAGAATTCAATGAATTTAAAAGTAGAATGTGTCATTTGAGTATTCCACATTTTAACTTTAGGTGTGTACATCCATTCCGACATATTTATTTTAACGAACCCAAAAAATTTTCTCACAATTTTTTTTTAAAAAAACTTTTTTCTTAATATATATATATACACCTCCTATTTTACGGGGCATATTTTTAAAATAGTAAAAAATCTCGAGGGTAAAAAAAAAAGAAACCCCCTAACAAAATAATATCCACGAATTATTTAATTCACACCCTTGATCCGTTCTACGTTGCCGACATCGAAATAAATAAAAATACATGGGGAATTACAAAAAAATGGAGTGATGTTGGGAAGAAGAAGACATCCTTGTGATCCGTGAGCACTTCACGGAAACCCAAACCCGTCCAGTTCGAACTGATTTAATTAAAATAAACCAAACCCAAAAAAAACCGTATCGCCTCGAAATCCACCAACACGGGAGTTACTTCGATTAAATCAACCCGCCGGTTTTCTCCTCATTTTTTAAATCGAACCCATTCAACGCAATAATTTCGGTCAAGTCAAAATAGGAAATTAATTAATTATTTTTTTAAGAAAAAGAAATGATAAAATAAAGGACAAAAATTAAAAGGTGTCCTTGTTATTATTTTCTCATTTAAAAAAAAAATCAAAATAGTACTTGCATATTTTTCAAATATAAGTTTCCAAATGTCATTTTCTACTATATAATTCATCTTTTCCCTCATGATTTTAATCCACCTTTCCATATTAGAGGATAATTTCCCAATCTTATGTCAAACTTATACTTTTAGAGATATACATAATTATGTGACATTGTAAATCTCTTTAATGACATTTGTACTTGAAGTGATTGAGATACTTGCTCAACTGTAGAAGGGAACCCCTTAAATTCCTCCATTTATATTGGAAGAGACATAGGAATATCTTGATCTACTATTTTAGGATATCTTAGTCTACTACTTTTACTAGATGTGCAACTCCAACTATATAAAAAATGGTTACCATTTTATTATTAACTACAAAAGTAATAACCATAGTAGGATCGTCAATACTCTTCTCACATGATATATCTCTAACTCTAGTACTCCCATTATCCTCAATAAATTTGACATTACTCGTATACAAAAAACTACTTCAAGGGTTAATAAACTTAAAACCTCTTGATTTTTCAAAGTTGTTGGTTATTTTGACTCAACCAACCAAGTGGTCTATGTATTATGGTTCCAAAAACCACCGTAACTGCCACCCCATGATTCTTCCAACTTCTCGATGATGGAAGAGATTTTGGACAGAGTCATATGCTATAAGTTGGTCCCTGGTACCTGCTCCGCGTGCGATCTTCTTCCTAGAAATACACCATCATTTTCTGCGTGGAGAAAGGGCCGGAAGCACCAAATCTTCACAGGCAGAAACTTTTGCCAAGAGCGATGGCTGGAGGTATAATTTCGTTCCGCTGCAAATTCTGATTTCTGATTACAGTTGGTATCAGAGCCTCAAAACGCCTCTGCCTCGATTTTCTTGGCGTTTTTTTGGATTCTTCTTTGTAAATCATTTACAAAACGAAGATGAGATATAGAAATTGCTTACCTGTAGCCTAAAATAATTTCTTCTCCGATCCATTTCTTTTCCCCAAAATTCTGCGATTGATGGAACGCCGTTGGCTGACGCTCGCGGAGGCGAGCAATCGGTCGTGCGAACGTCGTCGGTGGTGGATCCAGCGTCGTGCGAAGATCGCCGGTGGAGGATCCGGCGTTGTCTGGATCTGACATCGCGAGACGACGCCAGACGACGCCATGGGCGAGACGACACGAGACGATGCCAGATGACGCCAGACGACGCCATGGGCACTCGGTGTGTGGACGGCTGGCTCCGGCGACGAGAGCGACTGGCTCCAGCGATGGTTGCTTGGGCGGTTGGCGTCGGCGTCGTGGCATCGTGGCGGCGTGCATTTGGGAAAAGGGAACTGTCGCAAGAGGAAGTGCGACAGAAGGGAAAAAGTTTGATTTAAAAAAAAAATAATAATAATAATAAATAAATAAATAAATAAAAATAAAATAAACGTGCTGATGTGATTTTTATTTTATTTTTATTATTATTATTATTTTTAATTAAACTTTTGATTGGGCTGCATGTGATCAAATTATTATATGTAATTTAATTACATATAATTTTTGAATTTGAATTTTTTAAATAATTGATCCTAATATTTTTTAATTTCAAGGAGTAGCCACAGCATCCTTAGAAAATTAAAATTTATATTTAATTGTAGGATCATATTGAAATATTAATTATATAAGATGTAATAAATTTTATCCCACAGGAAAATTTATTATATTTTATATGATTAATTCGGATAAAATATCAATTTTATGTTTTCTAATTTACCCACAGGGATTAGAAATTAAGGACATAATTTGATAATTTTGTCATATTGTTTTATGAATTTAATTGAATTAATACTTCGGCCCACAGGCAAGTTTTATGTCAGTAGATTCATATTTTAGACATATTTTACATTGGTAGATATGTCATGTTGTTTAATTAGCTTCAAATTTTGTAACATGAGTATGGTTATTTATTTTGTAGTTTGTCAGCCTGTTAATTTCTCTGATATGATATGTGATGTTCCTGAGCTCCGTGGGGATAATTATAAAATTTGGAAGGAGAGAACTCTTCTTCATTTAGGGTGCAAGGACATTGATTACGCCATAAGGAAGGATGAACCGCCTTCTGAAAATATTGCTCTTTATGAAAAATGGGAGCGATCTAATCGCCTCTCAATAATGTTCATAAAGACCAAGATCTCAGATGGCATCAGGGGTTCTCTTGAGCATTATGACAATGTTCGTGATTTGCTAAAGGCAATCGATGATCAATTTGTGTCTTCAGACAAGGCTTTAGCTAGCACCCTAATTCATCAGTTCTCATCCATAAAGCTTAGTGGGATACGCGGTGTACGTGACCACATTATGAGGATGAGGGACATTGCGACTCAATTGAAGAGACTTGAGGTTGAGATGTCTGACTCTTTCCTAGTACATTACATTCTTAATACTCTACCACCTCAATATGCCCCATTTAAGATCTCTTATAACACACATAAAGAGAAATGGTCAATTAATGAACTTATGACCATGTGTGTTCAAGAGGAGGGTAGACTTGCTGTGGAAGAGGGTGAGAAGGTAAATTTGACTACATCAGGAAAGAAAAAGACATTTCAAGCCAAGAACAAGGGCAAGATTCCTGCCAAAGGGGACATTCAGAAAAGTTCCAAATGTTTCTTCTGCAAGAAGAAAGGGCATTTAAAGAAAGATTGCACCAAGTTCAAACAATGGCTTGATAAGAAAGGTACTCAACTCTCTTTTGTCTGTTATGAATCTAACATGATTGATGTTACTCATGACACATGGTGGATTGACTCTGGTTCTTCAATTCATGTTACCAACTCTTTACAGGGCTTGCAAGACTTACGGAAACCAGTGGGAAGTGAGTGTTACATTTATTCTGGAAACAAAATGTCCTCACATGTGGAAGCCATTGGCATTTGCAAGCTTATCTTAGATAGTGGTTTTATTTTAAATTTGGAAAAGACATTTTATATTCCTGGTTTTGCTAGGAATTTAATTTCGGTTTCAAGACTTGTATCTGTTGGATATTCCTTTAATTTTTCAAATTCATCTTTCAGTATTTCTAATGGATCTGAAATTATTGGATGTGGTACATTGTCTGATGGTCTTTTCCGTCTTAATTTATAAAAAGATAATCACTATTCTTCTATGCATGTTGGTGTTAAAAGATGTGTCATTAATGAGAGTTCCTCTAATTTATGGCATAGGAGATTAGGTCATATCTCCATTGATAGAATTAAGAGGTTGGTACATGATGGAGTACTTAGTACTCTTGATTGGACCGACTTTAGTACTTGTATAGACTGCATTAAAGGTAAGCAGACTAACAAGTCAAAGAAAGGTGCCAAGAGGAGTTCTCAATTGTTAGAAATAATTCATACAGATATTTGTAGTCCTGATATAGAATCATACCGTAATAAGTACTTTATCTCCTTTATTGATGACTATTCTCGTTACATGTACCTCTACTTATTAAACAGCAAAAGTGAAGCACTTGATGCTTTCAAAAATTTTAAGGCTGAAGTAGAGAAACAGTGTGACAAACAAATTAAGATCGTAAGATCTGATAGAGGAGGAGAGTACTATGGTAGATACACTGAGAGTGGACAAGCTACTGGTCCATTTGCAAAGTTTCTTCAAGATTGTGGGATTGTTGCCAATACACTTTACAGTTCTCGGATCAAAATGGTGTAGGTGAAGAAGAAACCGAACTTTAATGGACATGGTTAGGAGCATGCTTGCTAGCTCCAAACTTCCTAGGTCCTTATGGATCAAGCTTTAAAGGCAGTGGCGTATATATTAAACCGAGTTCCAACTAAAGCTCAAAAGACACCTTTTGAATTGTTTAAAGGTTGGAAACCGAGTTCGACATTCTAGCGTTTGGGGTTGCACCAAGTGAGGATTTATAATCCACATGAAAGGAAGTTGAACAGGGACCTTAAGTGCATATTTTGATGGTTATGCCGAAAGATCCAAGGGATAGAGATTTTATTGTCCTTCTCAGAGCACTAGGTTTGTGGAATCAAGAAATGCCAAATTTCTTGAAAATGATTTAATCAGTGGGAGCGATCGTTTTCAAGACCCTGGTCTTGGGAAAGGTCATCAAGATGCTCAATGCTCCACTTGACTAAGCGGACCAATTGTTATAGTTCATAATGCACCTTGTGTTCATGCGCATATTGAACAACGAGGTTCAAGAGGTTCCACAAATGCTGATCCAAATCCAAAGAGACCCCGAGGTTCGAAATACCCGAAATTGTTGAGCAACTGTTGAGCAACAACCTGTTGAGCAACCTGTTCCTGCTATACAGGAGACTGTTGAAGCAACATTGAGAAGATCTACTAGGACTAAGAAATCAACAATTTCTGATGATTATGTTGTGTATCTACAAGAATGTGACTACAATGTTGGAGCTGAAAATGATCCCGAAACGTTTTCACAAGCCATGAGTTCTAATGTTTCTGACTTATGGTACAAAGCCATGAAAGAAGAAATGGATTCTATGGCATCTAACAAAGTCTGGGATCTTGTCAAGTTGCCTAATGGTGTAAAAACCATTGGTTGTAAATGGGTCTTTAAAACTAAGAAAGACTCAAAAGGCAACATTGAGAGACATAAGGCTAGACTTGTTGCCAAAGGATTTACTCAGAGGGAAGGAATTGACTACACGGACACCTTTTCTCCTGTATCTAAGAAAGACTCATTCCGTGTAATCATGGCATTGGTAGCTCATTTTGATTTGGAGCTACATCAGATGGATGTGAAAACGGCATTCCTCAATGGTGATCTAGAGGAAGAGGTTTATATGAAACAACCAGAAGGATTTTCCTCTAGTAGTGGTGAGAATTTAGTCTGTAAGCTAAATAAGTCCATATATGGGTTAAAACAAGCCTCTCGTCAATGGTATTTGAAATTTCATGATGTTATTACTTCATTTGGTTTTGAAGAAAATATCATGGATGTTTGTATATACCAGAAGGTTAGTGGGAGCAAGATTTGCTTTCTTGTTTTATATGTGGATGATATTTTACTGGCGACTAATGATAAGGGTTTGCTATATGAGGTGAAACAATTTCTCTCAAAGAGCTTTGATATGAAGGATATGGGTAATGCATCTTATGTCATTGGCATAAAGATCCATAGAGATAGATCTAGAGGCATTTTGGGTTTGTCTCAAGAGACCTATATCAACAAAGTTCTAGAGAGGTTTCGAATGAAAGATTGTTCACCAAGTGTAGCACCCATTGTGAAAGGTGATAGATTCAATTTGAATCAGTGTCCTAAAAATGAGCTCGAACGGGAACAAATGAAAACCATTCCATATGCTTCAGCTGTTGGAAGCCTTATGTATGCTCAGGTCTGTACTAGGCCTGACATTGCATTTGTTGTTGGAATGCTTGGGAGATATCAGAGTAATCCAGGTGTTGACCACTGGCGAGCAAAGAAAGGTTATGAGATACCTTCAAGGAACCAAGGATTACATGCTCATGTATGACAATTTGAGAAGTTGGAAGTCATTGGGTACAGTGATGCAGACTTTGCTGGCTGTATTGATTCA
Organism: Wurfbainia villosa; assembly: GCA_025175895.1. Classification (NCBI taxonomy): domain Eukaryota; kingdom Viridiplantae; phylum Streptophyta; class Magnoliopsida; order Zingiberales; family Zingiberaceae; genus Wurfbainia; species Wurfbainia villosa. The sequence continues at coordinate 1,814,192 of JAKLTH010000281.1, forward strand.
CGAAAATCAACATCTGGTTACGTGTTTAAGTTAGCCGATGGGGCTGTGTCATGGAAAAGTGCCAAGCAGACCTTGACTGCTACTTCCACTATGGAGGCTGAGTTTGTCTCTTGTTTTGAAGCAACCTCGCATGGTGTATGGTTGAAGAGTTTCATATCTGGGCTTAGAGTTGTGGACTCTATTTCAAAGCCTCGACATTATATTGTGATTGTGTTTATGGCTAAGAACCACAGGAGTGGTAGTCGTAGTAAACATATTGACATTAAGTACTTAGCCATAAGAGAGCGTGTTAAAGAAAAGAAAGTGGTTATCGAACACATTAGCACTGAATTGATGATCGCGGATCCTCTGACTAAGGGCATGCCACCAAAGGGGTTCAAGGATCATGTAGCGCGAATGGGACTTGGTTCCATAATGTAATGTTTCTTTAATGAAATTCTAATGTTCTTTCATGAAACTCTTATTTAGTTTGAATATTTCTCTCTTGAGTTGTATACATATTTATTGTTTTGAGAAATATCATTATGTTTGGACCACAAATAAACATAGGGTTTATTTTAACTGGTTTGGGGTTGACATTGAGAAGTGTAACATATTGTGATACATGGAAGATAATACTCATATTTAGAGGAACTATCGTCATGATCCATATGTTAATATTATTATACAGTGGATACACATAGACCAAGTGGGAGAATGTTGGTTATTTTGACTCAACCAACCAAGTGGTCTATGTATTATGGTTCCAAAAACCACCGTAACTGCCACCCCATGATTCTTCCAACTTCTCGATGATGGAAGAGATTTTGGACAGAGTCATATGCTATAAGTTGGTCCCTGGTACCTGCTCCGCGTGCGATCTTCTTCCTAGAAATACACCATCATTTTCTGCGTGGAGAAAGGGCCGGAAGCACCAAATCTTCACAGGCAGAAACTTTTGCCAAGAGCAATGGCTGGAGGTATAATTTCGTTCCGCTGCAAATTCTGATTTTTGATTACAGTAGTATTATACAAATGATAGTTGACTATTTTTTAGTTTAGTTTTCTTTCATTAGACCTAGCTATAAGACCTAAATTTAGTTGGACAACCCATACATATAAATGTCTAATGCTAGATCTTTTATCAGTCTATATAACTCATATAAAATTTTGGTCATTTTCTTTCTAGGTACTCTATTTAGTAAATATGCATTCTTAAGTGTTTCACCTTATAAAGACTCTGATAGAGATGAAAAAACCACCATACTCCTCATCATGTTCTTAAAGATTCAATTTTGTCGCTTAACTATATCATTTTGACGAGGATTATCAGACACGTATATTGAGTTGTGATCCCACCCTCAATAAGGTATTCAACAAATGACTCAAGATGCTATTTACTTGATTCGTCAGATCTGCCATAGTATTCACCGCCATGATAAGATATAATAGTCTTAATCTTTTTGCCTAGTTGATTTTCAACTTCGACATTGAAAAGCTTGAACATATCCAGGGATTGCGACTTCCCATGAATACGATACAAATACCATATTACGAGTAATCGTCTATGAAGGTAATAAAGTATATTTGACCATTCCGTGAAGTCTTAGGAAATGATTCACATATATTTATATGTATTGATTTTAACACTTTATTACACTGTGTCGTATCTTTATTTTGCTTATTAGTTATTTTTTCCTTAACACACTTAATGCAGATATCAAAGGTTGACAGATTAAGAAAATTGAGAATTCCTTGTTATATTAATTTTTTTTAAGTGTTATTTGAAAATGTGTCCCAAATACATATGACACGATATGAATGAATTCTCATTAGTTAAACTATGATTTGTACATATGTTATGCATTGTTATATTGTCAATAGGAGATAAAATGTTTAAATTGTGGAGTTTATTAATCAAGAAATCTGTACCAATTAAAATTAAATTATGAAAAAAATATTAAATAGTCTATTTCGAAATGAACAAGAATATCTTGATTTGTCTAAACAAAACACAAAAATTAAGTTCCATCTAAAAGACAATACAACAAATATATTTTTCAAATTCAAATATATAGTGCTCCCAAGATAAACTCTAAAAGCACTTATGACTTTCACTCTAGTCTTTTGGCTAGCTCTAGTATAAATGTATCTTTTATTATCAATTGACAGTCTGCTCCACAGGCTACCCCGCATAGTGATACTTATGTTAGTAGTGACACTACTAGTATATATTCATCAAGTTTCATTAGGTACAATGGCTAGGTTAACTTCAGAACTAACAAAGTTGAGAATTTTATCTTTCTTAATATGCTAATTGACATATCTCGAGCAATCATTCTTTAGACGACCTTTCTTCTTACAAAAGATACAAATTGGATCCTAATCTTGTTGCTTTTGTACTTTATGTCTCGAAGCCCCAAAGACTGCAGGTTATTTATCCCAGAGTTGGGCCGCCTTATTTTAAGGCCCCAGACGAAACCTATGAGTTGGGCCCTTATCATGGTGAATTTTGATATAAAAATTTTTTTGGGCCCTAAATCCATGGTATATATAATGTATGAATTTATGGGCCTTGGACAGTCGCCCCAACATGCCTGGCCCAAGGCCGACTCTAGTTTATCCTTACTCTTAGTGTTTGTCTTTTTTCTTTTCTTGCTAGTACCTGAAAGGAGGATATAAAGTGAGCACTCTCAGATGTCTCATGCATTAATCTCTCTTCATCCTATACACACTAATCTATGAACTCATTTAATGTAATTGATCTTAAAAGGAGTGAACTATGCAGATAGAGAGATCATGGTTAAGTGCATAAGGATGCTTTTAGACGACTCTAGATTTAGTGCCCTTAGTGCACAATGATGCCTTTAGACATTTCTGTTAGGATTGTTATTGGCGATAAAGGGGGGGGGTGGTGAATAGCATCTTGATCTCGATCTCAATCTCTTGATTGCGTTATGCTTGTCTACAAAGGTTATACACAGCCGAAATAAAATATATACACAGAAATAAAATCACAAGCACAACTCACAGATTTATATGGTTCGGAATCTCCGATTCCTACTCCACGACTTAGCTCTACGATAGTCCCACTATCTTTCTCTTTCTCGAAAACATCCAAAGGCGGAGAAACCTCTTACAATCTAAGCTTTATAATAAAAGAACAACCAAATACAACGATGAGGAAACTAAAGAGAAATACAACATAAATACATTTTACACTAGAATTTTTTTTATCGATGTTTGATTTGGTTGCTTTGAAAAGCCTCTTGAAGATCTGGAATGCAACAATTCCTCTTCAAACTCTCCAAGAATTAACACTTCAAATCTTCGCGAAGTCCTCCTTTTATAATCTCGACATCGGTTGATCTCCGCCTACTAGTCGACTGATCTTACCCTCATTCGATTGGTCACTCGACTGTTAGCTCACAGTGACTTGATCTATGTCGGATTTCAGTTGATCAATCGACAACTCTAAGCCACTAGTCAACTGTTAGCTGCCAGTCGAACTGGCCAGTCGATTCAGGACGATTCTATTCGCTATTCACTTTAGCCAGTCGACTGTTGTGATGAGCACCAATTTTTTTATCTCGAGAATCGACTTTTCCTGAGTAGCTCCTCCAATTAACTGATCAACTCATTAGTCGACTGACTTACTGAGCAGCCGAGTCCCGAGTGCCGAGCACCCCATTATCCGCTTGCCCGAGCACGATCTACCGAGCATCACTCTCGAGCATCGTCTTTCACAAACACCGACCTTGCAACTGCTCGAGCACCCGAGTTCCCGACTCGAGCACCCGAGCACTTCCGCACACTCGTTGCTTGAGCATTGACTTGAGCGCCTGAGCGCCTCTTCCTCGTCTCCCTAGCACCCGCTTGCCCGAGCAACGAACCAAGTGTCGTTCCTCATTGCCCAAGCACCTTCCTGGGTGCCTATGATGTATCAGTCGACTGATAACCATCTCCAGTCAACTGATGTCTTAGTTAACCACATTTCTAAGCTAACTCCCACTTCACCTGGTTTCCCATCAATCCTTAAACTACTAGGACTTTTCTCATCCAACAAGCTAGGGGGGGGGGTGAATAGCTTCGATTCTCTTTGATGAAATTTAGCAACGGAGAACTTAAAATAAAAACAACACACTCTAACACAATGAGTTTTACTTGGTTCGCCACCCCCAGGGCGACTAATCCAAGGCTAGCCTAGTGTTCTACTTCTCTATTGCTTTTTCTCCTTCTCGGATCAAATCCGAAGGTGCAGTAACCTTTTTACAATACTTCCCACAGAAAGCTTACCAATCTTAGCAAAAAGAACTTACAAGAGAAAGAAGAAGAAGGAGATTGTTGTGATGCTTTAAGCATACTCTTTCTCTTGTTATTTGAAGATTGCAAAGCTTGAGAGCCTTAAGCACTTGGATCACAATCGAACAGTTGAATAACTGTCTTTTTCGGAGAGGTAATTGCCCTTTTATAAGCATCTGAGACTCGCTGTTTCCGCTTACTTTTTCTATCATTAATCAATTGATCAGATTGAACAATCGATTGCCAACTGTCATTTTATCGTTCAACGGTTATTAATAGCGTATTAGTGGCTGAGATCATCCTTGGATTTGAGCATCAATCAATTGCTCTGATTACCCAATTGATTGATATGAAATAGTCAAACTGGCCAGTCGAAGATTTCTGTTCGTCTAACATTGCAACCAATCGATTGCTTCATCACAACAATTGATTGATCATCAATGGTCAAATTGGCTAATTGATTCAGGGACTTCTGTGCTTAGAGTTTTAACTCAGCAATTGATTACAATATCTCAGTAATTGATTGCTAGATTACGACCATCATGTGCACCTCTTTTCTCATCTTGAGCGTCAACTTTTCCTGAGCACCTTCCCCAATCGATTGATCAACTCATCAGTCGACTGACTTCTCAAGCAGACGAGTCCCTAGTGGCAAATGCTGCATTCTCCGCTTTCCCGAGCATCGCTCCTGAGTGTCATTTTTTCCATGCACTGACCTCGCGAATGCTTGAGCACCTGAGTCTCCGACTCGAGCCCCTGAGCACTGTCACTCGCTCATCGCCCAAGCATTGACCCAAATGCCCGAATGCCTCTTCCTCGTCGCTCGAGCACTCGCTTCCTCAGAGCTTGCCTGAGCAGCTCACTGAGTGTTGTTCCTCATCACTCGAGCACCTTCCTAAGCACCTAGGATGTATCAGTTAACTGGTAACCATCTCCAGTCGATTGATGTCTTAGTTAGCCTCATTTCCAAGCTAACTTCCATTTCACTTAGTATTTGGTCAATCCTTAATCTACAATAACTTTTCTCATCTGACATCCAATCACTCTTGATATGTCAGAACCTCCCTTTCATAGTATTTAGTCAATCATGACCTACCAGGACTTCTCTTGCAAGCACAATCACCCTGATCTATCGGATCTTCACTTGCCAAGCATGGTCACCTTGACATGTTGATACTTTACTTGTCTAGTCATCCGATCACCTTGAATTGCTAGGAACTTCCTATCATCAACATTTGTTCCTCCTTGATCCATTTGGACTTTTTTTTTGCCTTGAATCCGATCATGCTTGACTTGCTTGGACCTCTCTGTGCCATGTGTTCAGTCGATCTTAACCTACATGGACTTCACATTTGCTAACTCCCAATTAGACTTTTTATCACAAAGTATCTAGTACTCTATGACCCACTTAGATTTTTTCTTTGCCAACGTCCTATTGGACTTTTCGACCACTAAGTGTTCGGTCTTCCTTGACCAGCTTGAATTTTTCACTTGTCAACTTCCAGTTAAAGTTCAACCACCAAGTGTTCGGTCCTCCCTGACCAATTTGGATTTCTACTTATCAACATTCGGTTGGACTTCTAACTACTAAGTGTCCAGTCTTCCTTGACCGACTTGGATTTCTACCTGTTAACATCCGATTGGATTTTACTCGTCAAATCTTTGATCAACTTTGATTTACTTGACTTATTGTCACAACAATACTCTCATCTATCATGGTCATTTTGACCCAATGATGATTATATCAACACTCTCATCTATATGACTACAGATGCCCCATACTATTATATAGTAATATCCTCAACTGTATTGTCAAACATCGAAACTTAACTCCAACTCGAATTTCACTTGAGCTTGGTCAACCTTGGCTTAAGATTGATTGTACAAATAATCTCCTCATAACAATTTCTAGCTTTAGTGCACTTAGTTTAGTTACTAGATTGGACATCTTCATAGTGTACTCTCTTATATTATCCTTTTCATTATACCATATTGAGACAGGTTTCAATAGAATTATATTTATCTTAACTTTTTCGTTTGAAGTAAAATGTCTACTATTTGTTTTAGAAAGAGTATAACATTCTCTTCTTAAGGACGATGAATTTCAAAATGAATATTTTCATAATCATTAGACTCATACTGTTGGATCATTTTCACTTTTTAAACATAATTTTCTGATTCACAATGCTATCATTTGTCAAAGGTGCATTTTCACTTTTCAAACATAATTTTCTAATTCACAATGCTATCATTTGTCAAAGGTGCATTTTCACTTTTCAAACATAATTTTCTGATTCACAATGCTATCATTTGTCAAAAGTGCAAGAGGATTACACATAAATGCAAAGTCTAGATCTATATAGTCTAAAAGTATTATAATATGTTCTTTGTATTGTTTGAAGTCAGTATCCATTAATACAAGAATGTTATTATGATTTATAGATATTGAGAGGTATAACTCATGTTACAATCAAAACATGCATAAATTCTTAGTGAGATACAAAATATAATATTATATTAGATTTTTGATTAAAATGTAATTTGTTAATGATATTCTCTAAATATAACTCATGAGTATTTTATTCGTTATATAATATATTTTTCTTTGAACCGACATAATATGTGCATGATTATTCAAATATAAATTACATAATTTGAATATAGCTCACAATAATTTTAATGGGTCATAAAATATATTTTTCTTTAGGTCGATATGTGCATAATTTTCAAGAATTATATTTTATTTATAAACTTTCTTAATATATATCTGACATAAAAAAATAATTTTTTATCAGGCCAATTTTATATTATAAATTAATTAATAAAATATCTTTTAGAATAAAACTAAACATTTTGCTTTATTATTACTTTTTGAATATGAAAATTAAAAAGTAGATGAATATTTATTAGAGTTTTAGATTTGAAAATTAATAGTGTGACATGTGCAAAAAAAAAAAAAAAAAAATCATTTGTTACTAATAAAATTTAGCATTTATTTTTTTTAGATCTCCTGTTTCACTTGGATAGTAATATATTTCTCTGTTATAAAGTAGAATAAATATAATATTGAATCCTTCCGTGGGATCTTACGAAGTTTACTGTGTTGTATCACTTATTAACTCATAACTAGAAATAGAGTAATTTTTTGAAGGAAATAATCAACGTTGAGAATATTTATACAAAAAATAATTAAATACTCTATTGATGCAAAAGGATGATAATATCCGTCCAATATATAGTAATATAAAAAAGAAAATCATATGATTAACTTATTATAACTGATCATTAGTGATCAATTCAGAGGATCTTTTTAAAGATATACATTCATCAAAAAATAATTTTTATTTAGTTTATATAAATCTGACATCTGATAATTATCACAGCAGAGAAAAAAAAAATACTCCATGCGCAATAGGATGTTGAACATGAATATTATACATTTCTTTGGTTTACATAAAATTATTTATCAATTAAAATAATAATAATAATAATAATAATAATAAAAAGAAAGCTATTTTAGTGGTTTCTGCTCTTCCTCCCAAAGCTTCTTCCACTCTCGTTGGATTCTGGTTGGGCGAATAAAATCAGCCGAAAGGGCCCTTTTCTATGCTTGCGCCGGCGCCGGCGGTCGAGGTTTCCGGTGTGGTTCGCTGTGGCGGGTCGGTTGGTTGTTCTTCAGCGGCGAAGGTTGCGGGGATGTGCATTTTGGGGCCTTCGCATGGACAAAGGTAGAGTTTTTTTTTCCAGTGAATTGCTGCGCTTGTCCGGGCGTTTTGGTTGATCTATGCGCCTTTAGATGTTACTTCTTGGACAATGGGAGGAATGATGCAGGGTGAACTAAAGTGGACTCGCTTTGACCGCAGCAGTCTCTTGTTTGGTTCCATCTTGACCTAATCCTCCTTCCTCTCTCCGTCTTCGGCTTCTTGTTTTCGGTGGGAGAAATACCCTTTTGTTTTTTTTTGTTTTTTGTTTTTGGAATCTGGTTGATGGTAATCGATTATATTAGTTAATCATTTACATCTCGTTTTCCCCAAATTTTCTATTCTCTATATTTTAGTTCTACGGTTTAGTTGGGGACATGTTTTACGGGAAAGTCATTTAGTGGTGCTTCATCTGATTAGAATTTATAGCGACTCACTTTCTGAATTTGGAGCAATTAATCAAGTGATAGATCAGGAGGAAGAATGATTAGTTTGCATCTTGAACTCTTTTGCGGTTGTCGGATTGTTTATGACTTGGTACTAAATTTTTAACTTGTTTCTTCTTTTATCGAGATTGTTCTATTCAATGCTCGGATCAATCTCATGACGTCGAGTTGTTTTTTCAAAAGCCATAGATTTAAATGCAGGTGAAGAGGATTAGGGCTGAGATATTCAGATACCTGTGGAAGAAGACGTAACCCTCAGAAAACTATCTAATCCGAGGGATGTTCATGAGCATTTTGGTTATCATTCTGATAGAAGTTTTCCATTTTCTAGTGTTGACGAAGTGTGCAGTGTTCCTTAACAACTTACCTGTCTGCCGGCAGAAAGTTTCCCCATTGAAGTTGCATTGTTGGATTTCATTTCCCATCTTCCTCTATTTCAAGATTGATATCATTGACATTTACAGCTGAACAGGTTTACTATTTCACTAGAAAACTTTCAGACCTCTAATAAATTTGTTGTCGTGTTTTTATGTCCTCTGCTGCTACCACGATTATGGATGATTACTGCATGAAGCTATATTTGTGCGAATCAACATAAGAAAATTAAATTAACATGAATCAACAGTTTATTTTTACCTGTGTTGCTTGACACATACAATTTGCACCTTTTTGGAATGTTTTTGCTTGACTAGACATCTGTACTGCAAAAAGTTCTTCCAGAAAAAAGTTATCATCATTATGTCCACGGCATCTTTCCCTGCTCTTGGTCCTGCATTCGTCATTTCTATGGGATATGTAGACCTTGGAAAATGGTTGGCAGTTGTGGATGGAGGAGTCCGATTTGGGAATGACCTGATGCTGTTTGTTCTGTTTTTCAACTTTATTGCCATTCTGTGCCAGTATCTCGCAACTTGTGTTGGCATTGTCACAGAAAAAAATCTAGCAGAGGTACTAGTCCTTGATTTCTTTTGTTGTTTAATTTATCCTTTTGTATCTTTTCTAAATTCATTTCCTGCACAGGGTGGAAAGTAATAACTACAAAATCCAGTTCTGGAGTGAGAAGCCTAATAAAGAGTAGATGCTTTAAAAATTTGGCATTAGCACTTATAGTGGCAGAAATTAAATGTTTGGTTGACAGAAAATTTAACATGCATCTGTATCTATAGCATTGTACAAGTTGTGCATTCCAACTAGTTGGAATTGGCTTCATGGATTGTTGAGTACATGTAAGATTATATTGCTAGTAATGTCTAGAATATTTGAATGACTTTTATTTATTTCAACTAGGCTATATGATTCTTTTGAACAGAAACACCTTCAAAACAGCCTTTGCAATAGTAGTGGATTACTATCTTGTTTGGATTGCTCCAACTTGTAATATGGAAGAAGTTTTTCATATATATGGTATAATCTTACACTTAGTAGTAACCTATTCTGAATATTTTTATGCACATGGCTGTTGTCCATTTTATTAGGTTTATTGGGCTGTATCATCATGATTGTTATGTTAGTAACCTAGTTCTACATTACTGCAAGTTTAACCAATTGGAACTTGTTGCCCATGTATGGGAAAAGACTCAAGAGGCATATGACAATGGCTTTGCAATGATGTATATATCTATATGGATATACTGCTGTCACATCAACTTGCTTTAACTTTCTTAATAGTCTTTGGAGGTGTACTGACCCATGGTGTGGGAATCACTTCACATAATTTCTCCCATCTATTAATTATGCATAAACATACCTTTTTTTTAAAACCACGTCCATTAATATATTTATTCATTGATAGCTTTTCTTAGACTTTATTTGTTTGCTGAGCTTTACCATTATTTCTGTTAACTTTTATGAAGTATCTGCTATACTAACCAAATGCACTATATTTCTTGTTTTTTTCTTTCTGTTTTTGTGTCAGATTTGCAGAGATGAATATTCAGGAACAACCTGTATGATATTGGAAGTTCAAGCAGAGTTATCCCTGATTATTTCAGATTTAACTATGGTAACATTTTTGTTTTGTTTATTAGATGAATTATGCTGATTTTCTTTTAATTTATTGCATATTTACATAATAAAACTGACTTTTCATTATTTAGATACCACAGATAGAAAAGTCTTACCAAGAATTTCTTTTCATTTCTAGATTCTAGGAGTGACACATGGTTTCAATCTTCTGCTTGGTGTTGACTTATTTGCATGTGCCTGGTCAGCTGCAGCTGGTTCTATTATTTTGCCCCTTTTGACACATCTTTTGGTAATTTTTTTTATGTTTTATGTCTAACCTTTTTATTTTCGATCTCAGTCGGAAATGATACACAAGTTTAATGCATGTCTATTCCACTCAAGATGCAGAATGATCGCAGGGCTGGATTTATGTGTGAAATTATATCTGGTATGGTTTTGGTTTTCTATGTGCTTGGGGTACTAATCAGTCAACCAGAAATTCCTCTTGCAAAGAATATTATGTTTCCGAAATTGAGTGGAGAGAGTGCATACTCTCTTATGGCTCTTCTTGGTGCAAATATAATGGTGCATAATTTTTATGTTCACTCTTCAGTTGTCCAGGTAAAGTTGACTCAATTTTATATTTCTTTTCATAACTCCTTCATGAACTTGATGAAGTTTTGAATTTTCCATTGTTGCTGTACGCAAGGATTTATGCAAGATCTTTCATTCATAATTATTCAAAAGAATGAGTTCATTTTCTTTCTATAAGTATAAAAGGTTAATACAAACCATCAAAGTTGAAGGTGTGGATCATAGAGCAGGAACCAATTAATCCTGACACATTTGTGCACATATATCTTCATTTTCTACTATTTCATTGAAATCTGCCATGTCATTTCAGTTGGGAGGAATTTTTTTTGGGTATTTTAATATTTTATGTGTATTGTTAGCAAATAATGGGAATGCTTTTTTTTCATCCCTGCTAATACAGTGACGAGAAGTTGTTGATTAAATAGTCGTCTTTTATCAGCCCCAGTCTAGTAAGTGCCTGGTAGAGCAATCAGGATTCTTTAAGTATCTTTTTTATTAAAGTTTCCTTCTAACATTAAAACTGGATTTTTGTAGTCATTACAGCCTTTGCTTTAGAATATATTGAGATAGTTCTTCCAAGTTCTCATGCAATTTGTCTTTATGCAGCAGCAGCAAAAGAGATTCTTGAATGTTCCTGTGGGTGCTTTACTTCATGACCATTTTTTCTCAATAATGTTCATCTTCACCGGCATATCTCTGGTTAATTATGTGCTGATGAACTCAGCTGCATCTGTTTTCGGAAGCACAGACATAGATCTCAACTTTCATGATGTGTCTCTGCTGATGGATCAGGTTTATGCTTTTCTTCTCTATCAGCCTCTTGTTTTGTCAATTGGCAAATTTTGCTATTGCTGATTGTTTTCTCCTTAAATAGATGTTTAATATCCTTTCATCGATTATATTTGTAGCTGTCAATGAATATATATTACAAGCCTAATACCTAAACCTGATGTAAATTTAAGATGAGACTAATAACCCAAATCTGATGCAAATTTAAGATGATAAAATTCTTTTCTTGATTCTCTCTGCGATACAATCTAATCTTCATAACCTGTATGGGGAAAAGGAGATAGACCATGGCAAGCAATCATCTGGAATATGTAACTAATTCTGGAGGTAATCAAAAGATTGAGGAATTGAAACAGAAGCTATCTTCACAATCTTAGCAAAACAAATGGAGAAAATCTAGACCAGAAGCACAATGTTATATAGTCTGAATCATTCACATTAGTGAACAGGTATTCAAAGGTTTGAATATAAGTGGACAAATTTGCACAATAACTTATAGATCATTTCATGTGACATTTTGTATACTAAGATTTACATTTTATATAGTTTTGGGTTTCGTTAACTTGATGGCCAATTTCATGTTTTCTTGATTATAGAGAATATGATTTGCTGGCATATTTAGGCTTCAGAATTTATTCAAGGACATAAACTATTATTTATACCTTAGTTGATCTTAATAAACCATTTTTCAAAACTCTGAATGCCAGAAGACTTGACCGTGGATGTAATCATCTCACAGTCAGTGCTAGGATATCATCAGCGGATTATATCTTTAGGCTTAAGTTATGTAATTTAGAACTCATCATTTCTCCCATCAAGGAAACACTTTTTGAGTCAAATAATGAAGCAAGTTTTAGCATAGGAAGAAGCAAGCAAGTGTCAGAATTCATTAAGTGCAATCAAATCCACCTTCAAGTAATATTAGTAGGCTTCTGCAAATGATAGTTGGAATAATTTAGTAAATGAGTTTTATTTTTTTACTTAAATTGATAATCTTATTGTATTTGATAATTGGTAAAAGGGCAGTCCGGTGTAAGAAGTTTCTGTCCTACGGAGTCCCAGAGAAGAATCTATTATACGTAGTCTTACCTTGCTTTATAAGAGATTATTTTCAAAACTCGAACACATGACCTCTAGATCACAAGGAAGCAATTTTACCGTTGCACCAAGACTACCCTTTTTATTGTACCTAATTATTGGTACTTGATATAATATTTATCATGGGACATGATTTTGACAATCAATTTTCTTTTACATTTTATTGTTTTGCTGAATGGTACATCAATGAATGTTCACCAGAACTGTGACTTCTGTATGCTTAAACTTTACAGATTTTTAGGATTCCTATAGCACCTATAGCGGTATTGCTGCTCCTATTCTCTAGTCAGATTGGAGCTTTGGCTTGGAATACAGATGGACCTCAAATCTTGCATTATTCTTTTGGTGCAAATGTTTCTGTTTGGATTCATCGTTTGTTAATGAAAACCTCCTCTGTGATTCCTGCTCTTTTCTGTGCAAAAATTGGAGGCGCTGAAGGGATATACAAATTTCTTATTTTTTGTCAAGTTATACAGGCTATGCTTCTTCCATCTTCAGCAATTCCACTTTTTAGAGTAGCATCTTCAAGATCAATAATGGGGGAATACAAAATGGCATGGTATCTGGACATAATGTCTCTGTTGGCATTTCTTCTAATGCTTGCTTCAAATATACTCTTCATCAATGAAATGTTGTTTGGAAATAGTAGCTGGATAAACAACCTCAAGGAAAATACAATATTTGGTGGAACTGTCACATATGCTATCGTTCTTCTTGCTGCTTGTGCTTTGATACTTTTTACGCTATACCTAGCAGCTACGCCTCTCAAATCTGCAAGTGATTTTCCAGAGATAGGAACTTTGGTTATGCTGAAGGATGAACTACCCGATGAAACAGAAGCTGACATTCGAGATAAGACTATTTCTATCAAAGATGAGATTAAAGCTACTAAAAATCAGCTTTTGCTGGAACCCATTGTGGCGAATACTGTGCAGTATGCAAATAGATCAATTTCAGAATCTATACTCGAACAATCTGATGCAGCCATGGATTCCGATAATGATCGATGTCAAGTTATTGACAGTACTGCTGCTTCTGATGCAACTTTTGATTCTGATCATGATTGCCATCAACAAATTCATGTTTCTGGCTCATCTAATACCTTTATTACGCCAATATTTCAACCTGAAGTATCAAAGTCTATTGATATAGTTGACTTGGAAAGTGTGAGTGGCACATCCACCAATATCTTGTTAGATACTGATATTAAAGAAAAACATGAATTCAAAACTGAGAAGGAAGATTTGGCATTAGAAGCAGCTGTTGCCACTGTGATGGATAAGGACAAGACATTGGATGCTAAGGATTCTGTAGGTGAACTGTTGGTGCCTGTAAACGAAGCGTTGCCTCATTTGACATCCGAGGATTCCGAATGCTGTAATACTGTTACTGTAAAAATTTCAGATGGCAGTATTGGCAGTGTAAACTTATCAAAGTTGTCTGGATTAGGTCGTGCTACTAGAAAGCAGTTAGCTGCCATATTGGATGAGTTCTGGAGTCAACTTTTTGATTTCCATGGGAAACCAGCACCTGAAGCTGTTGGGCAAAAGTATGATTCTTTGTTGGGATTAGACTCCAAAGGTGTTAGTTCTGCAAAAGGTGATATAGGAACAGAGTCATCCATTAATTTTCATAAAGATGTTGATAGAATAACAATTTTTCCACCCAACCCTATGGAATATAACTCTCATAAAATGAAAAACTTGACCAGTGGAGATTTATCCTATGGATCTCAGATGGGCTCTTCAACTTGGTCTCGGAACTTGCAAGCGAAAACACATTTTCTAAGCTCAGCTGGTAACCTACCTGAGCCAAATGAAAGACGTTATTCGAGTTCATATCTGCCACAGTACTCAGACAATCATGATTATCAGCCAGCTACAATCCATGGATACCAGTTAACATCTTATCTAAAGGAAATTGGTGCATCGCGAAATCTTTATTCCTCAAATGTAGCACCTGAATCTCCGAGAGTTACTAAAACTTCTCTGAAAATTCCTCCAGGGTTTGGGGATTCAGTTCCCTACAGTGATAGACAAAATGGATTGAATTCACTTGCAACTTCTAGTTTGCAAAGTCCAACAGCATCTCGAGTTAGCAGAATGCAGGTTGAAGGAAATTATTTCAACCCTTCTTTGGTTGAACCTATAGGAAATGCTGCCTATGAAAAGAAATACCATAGTTCTCCAGACATTTCTGTTCTTATCGCTGCTACCAGGAACCATTACTTGAATGAGTTGAAGTTGAGTGGTCCTATTGGTTCCAGACCATCTGTTGGTCGGATGATGGCTAGCCAGCAGCACCAGTATTTGAATCCCATCTCCAGGACTGCAGTTTCATCACCATTCAATGAGCTCTACTCACCCAATCTCCAGAGAGACGCACTCCCTCAGTCAAATTTGAGTTCAGACAGCAAATCTCTTTGGTCTATGCAACCACATGAACAATTCTTTGGTATTCCGACCAGGGAATACAATATAGGAGGACAAACGGTCCCTGATAAACCTGGCTGCCCTTCCCAAGAAGTTTTTCCTTATGCAGAGGTAGAACGCAGGTTGTTACAATCTCTTCGATCTTGTATCTTGAAGCTCCTGAAATTGGAAAACTCAGATTGGCTTTTCAGACCAAATGATGGATACGATGAAGAACTAATTTATCAAGTTGCTACAACTGAGAAGAATATGTGCAAAGTGGTTGAGATGAATCATTTGGATTCTAGTGAACTTCGCCACTTGTCCCCTCAACGAATGCTTAATTCAGTTCAGAGGAATGCAGAGGCAGACATCCCTTGCACTTTGTCATTGCCTAATTGTGGAGATGGTTGTGTATGGCGCACATCCCTTGTTGTGAGTTTTGGAGTGTGGTGTATTCATCGGATATTGGATCTGTCCCTTGTCGAAAGTCGGCCAGAGTTGTGGGGCAAATACACTTATGTGCTCAATCGTCTTCAGGTAAAAACTTAATCATTAGCTTTATCATATTCCTTTAATGAATAACTAAGTTCGTGTATAAAATATTTATTCCAAAATCTACACAATAGCAAATATCGCAAATATACTCTACACTGATGTTCCAATACAAGCTGGTCCTCATCATGCGTCACTTGTCATTTTGAGCTGGAAACAAAGTATTTCTCCTATGAGTGAATAGATAGTCCAAAATAAAACTTATTTAACTGGTTATTAGTTGAGACAGTGATGGTCCTGCCATTTGTCACGAACTTTTAGGCAGTATGCATTATATATATATATATATATATATAAAGATAGATAGATAGATAGATAACAATAATTTGAAGGAAAATATTGAAGGATGCCATAGAAGCTAAAAAGAGTCTTCACGGTCACATGCCAACCTCTTTGTCTATTGTCTCTTGGTATTTATTATATTTGTGCATCGATTGCTTTTTCTGTTGTTGAATTCAGGGGATTCTTGATCTTGCATTTTCCAAACCCCGTGCTACGCTCAACGCTTGCTTGTGTCTCGATGTACCACGGGAAGTTACTGAGCCTTCTGACTCTCTTATGCGGTCGAAAACGATAAGCAGATCCTTCACAACTGCAGCTATGATTCTTGACATTATCAAAGAAGTTGAAACTTCAGTCTCAGGTAGAAAGGGTCGGACTGGCACCACAGCCGGTGATGTTGCATTTCCCAAGGGGAAGGAGAACTTGGCTTCTGTGCTGAAGCGTTACAAGCGTCGGCTCTCGAACAAGAGTGCCGGAGCACAGGAAGTTTCTTTATCCCGCAAGATTCAAACGACTCCAGTTCTATAACGACTGTACTGAAGTTTTCGATGTTTGTTTTTTTTTCGTTGAAAAACGTTCTCAGGGTTCAGAGCTGTTGCTCTTTGTCCCTCCAAGTTTCCCTTTGTGTATGTTGTATAATTAAGCAGGATTCTGTAGGATTCCTTCAGTTTCAAGATCTTAACACTAATATTTGTTTTCGAATATCCTTGTATTATTTAAGTTGGGAATGAAGTAATTCATGGATTTTGTAAATTGCCGAACTTATCGAGTTGGTTTTCTTGATCGGATGGGTCTATTTGTAGTAGCTGATAAAAAATCATTCTTGAATTTTTGTTTAAAATGATTTTCATAAAAGGGTAAAAACATTCAAAAGTTTTTACAAATTTTTACTTGAAACAAAATTAACACTTCTTATAAGCCTCCTTAATCTATTTAGTAAATTTATTATTATTATTTTTTTAAAAAATTATTTTCTTTAAAATTAAAAGTAAATTTTTCCTTGGAAAATTATACTACGTGCTTTTATATTTTTATTATATCCTTTGTAATTTTTTATTTTATTTTATGAAATAATAATAAAATAAACTCTCAATTTAGTTTTTCAAATAAATTTTAATTTTTTTGCATTGCATGATTTTTAAACTATCGACTTAAAGTTTGGCAACCTTTTAGAATTGTTTCAATTTAATCGAATTTATTTTAAGTTTATATTGTTAAAATAATAATCAAATTATATGATATTCATAAAAATTCACTTTTTCTCTTATATCTTATCAATATAAATATAGAATGTAACGAGTAATTTATTGCAAGAGAAAATTATTAAAAATCATCTATGATTTTCAAACTGTTACGACAGACATTCAAACATGAACTTATAATATAATAAAGGACGTTTTAGCAAACAACTCATCTAAAATTACGAAATTTTGAAAAGGTGTACTATAGTTTTTTTTTAATCAAAAGAATTACTTAATTCGAAAAAATATTTCTTCCGTCAACCATGATATCTATTTTATTTTTCTTCTATGATGCTGATTTTTAAAATCAATATCACAGTGATGTTAACTTTCAAAATCAATTGATACTATAATAATATGACTAAGTACTAGGAGTATTGAATTAGGGAAGAGGACTGACTCAGGAAGTAGGCTGAGAGCTGAGCTCATGAAGAGGACTGACTCGAGAAGAAGACAAAATGCCGAGTCAGAAAAAAGACGACTCGGGAAATAGACGGAATATTGAGTCGAGAAGAAGATGACTCGGGAAGCAGAGAAAGTGCCAAGTCAGAGAAGAGATGACTCGGGAAACAGACAGAGTGCCGAGTCGGGACGGAGACGACTCGGGAAGCAAGTAGAGTGCCAAGTCAAGGAAGAGACGACTCGGGAAGTAGACAGAGTGTCGAGTCGAGAAGGAGACGACTCGGGAAGCAGGCAAAGTGCCGAGTCAGGAAAGAGAAGACTCGGGTGTCAAGGATCTTTTGGATGGCTAGGGGGGGTGAATAGTTTCTTTAGATTTCTACATGAATGATTAACGGAAAGCAATAACAAAAAACACAAACTAAATTGAAATCAACAAGAAGCAATACTAACACAAGTTGTTTAACGTGATTCAGAGATATATTCCTACTCCACGACAATTCTTAAGGTGGATCATTCATTGCAAATCTTTACTAAGATCTCTTTTTGATGAGCACACCAAAGTGTTTTACAATACAATCTCTTCTTTTTACAATGATGGTGGAAGTAAGCTTAAGAAGAAGAGATTAAGGACTTAGAAAGCTTAGGAGAAAGCTTGGATAGCTTAGGATGAAAATTCAGAATGAGAGCACTGGGTCATTCCAAGCTCCTCAAATCCCCTCTTATAGACTTTGGACATTTCTGCTTGTTGAGCACTACATCAGTTGACTGCTACATACCAGCAGTCGACTAGTGACATTGTTGATAGAATCCAATGACTTCTGATGAAGTCTGATCGCGATCATCACCACTCAATGGACACCTAATCAGTTGATTGCTCATAATAGCAGTCGACTACCCAAGTCAACAGTCGATTGTTATAAGGAACAGTCGACTAGAAAACCTTCTGTTCTCTTGTCCATTGAAGTTAATCGACTGTTAAGTCCTAGCAGACTAGCGATGACGTAGTGGTCACCGACCGGTCCAGCACCACCGATCGCTCGATCTGATCGATTTTTCCGAGTGTCGAGCACACCTTGACCTCTCATCTGGCTAGTCGACTGCATCACATAGCAGTCGATTGGTCAAGCTCGAGTGCCGAGTTGGTCGAGTATGAGTCAACCAATCGACTGGTCCAAATGGACAGTCAACTACAAAACTATATGTGCAACTATTTTGGCTCCTCAGTCGATTGATACACCTCAAGTATAACTCTTTTCATACTTGAACTTAATCCTAAGCCTAGACCAACCACCTTCAAGCTCTTCCATCATCCTCACGCCTTCATGATTCTTCAAGTCTACGACTCTTCATCCTTGCGCTAACTTTCAAGGGCTTCCTTATGCTTTGTCATGCTTTTGGGTCTTCCTTGCCAAGGTCCACTTGGACTTATGTTGTCAAGACTACACACTTGAACTTATGCTGCCAATACCTCACTCTTGGTCTTCCTTTGCCAAGATTCACTTGGACTTACGTCGTCAAAACTACACACTTAGTCTTACGGCGCCAAGTGCTCATTTTTGGACTTTTCTTGCTAAGACTTCACCCTTGGGTTTTCCTTGCCAAGTCTTCACACTTGAACTTTCTTTACACCTATAACTTAATCTTTAGGTTATATCACACCCATTGCCTAACTATAAATGATTATCCAAACATTAAAAGATTAATACTAGGGTGCATTCTTGCACCAATAATCTCTCCCGTTTTTATGTTTGACAATCATTTAGGTTAAATCTTTAAATATGCAATAACAACATCAACGTATGTCACAATATGAATTTTAATTTAAATTCTTCCCCTCTCCACCTTTGACACACATCAAAAAGAGATAGACAAATTCGACACATGCGGACATCCCCTTGCAGGCGACCGACGGAGCCCTGTGGGGGGTTGGCGGAGGCACCTAGCCATGCGCGGACAGTCACTTGGGGGCGGCTGATGGATCCCCATAGGGGTTGAAGGAGGCACCTGACACATGCAGACAACCCCCTACGGGGGCCAGATGGAGCCCCTGGGGGAGGGGGCAACCAGGAACACTCGGGCACATGCAAACAATCTTCTGTGGGTGGTTGACAGAGGCTCGCGGCGGGGGGGGGGGGGCTAGCAGAGGCATCCATGCATGCGCAGATAGTTCCATGCGGGAGGCTGCTGGAGCCTCGTGGGGGGTTGGTCGAGGCAATCAAACACATGCAGGCAGTCCCCTGTGGGTGGCTGACGAAATACCGCGGGGGGTTGTCAGAGGCACCCAGGCATGTGCGGACAGTCCCCTACGGGCATCTAATGGAGCCTTGCGCGCGGGGGGGGGGGGGGGGCGGATGAAGGCACCTCGACACATGTCGACAACCCCTCGCGGAGGGCTGACGGAGGCACCCAGGCATTATTGGTGCAATCAACCTAAATCACGATTGACCAGACTCGAGTAGTGGTTCGATATTAGTATTTTGATGTTTGACAATGAGTTGACCATTATTTGACAATAGATTGACTATATGGTTGACAAGGGGTTAACCATATGATGGAGAAGTCCAAGTGGGACACCTGTCAAGAGAAAATCCAAGCTTGAGTCTTGGCAATTGGAAAGTCCAACATGGGTTGGCATGGAAATTCCAAGCATGGGCCTTGACAAGGGAAAGTCCAAGTTTGAGTCTTGGCAATTGGAAAGTCCAACATGGGTTGATATGGAAAGTCCAAGCATGGGTCTTGGCAAGGGAAAATTCAAGCTTGAGTCTTGGCAAATGAAAAGTCCAACATGGGTTGGCAAGGGAAGTCCAAGGGTTGATATTGGCAGCGTAAAGTCCAAGCGAGAGTCTTGGTAGCATAAGTCCAATGGTTTGACGGCGTAAAGTCCAAGCGATAGTCTTGGCAATATAAGTCCAAATGTGCCTTGACAGTGTAGACTAGCTTAGCACGATAATAGTCGATGAAAGCACCTAAAGGCTAGCGTATGAAACAAGCCATGGATGACTTGGAGAGATTCGATAGGCGTGAGGCTAATGGAGGTGGCTAGAAGGCTTAGGTCTAGGCTAAGGGTGGTCTAACAAGTATGAAGACATCATACTTGGGGTTAAACCTCATGGTTGAGGTTGTGCAATCGATTGGGGTTATGAACGACGGTACCGGGTCAAGTGTTTGACACTTGGCGTACCGAATCGACATCGATTGGAGATTATGATCGAGATTATGATCGTGATCGCCGTGAGTCGATTGGCGTTCGACTGCGGCAAATAGCCTTGACAATGGATTGCCATGTATGGGCAATCGACCGCGAGCCATGATCGATCGGGCTGGCTTTATTCATGAAAGCGTAACGCCAGAGTGGCGCTCTAGCGACTACGGCTCGAGCAGCTTGATCGCTGAAATGACAATGATCGTGCGTATCGCTGGCTTGAATGCCAATGTAGATCAAGTCCGTTGTGAAATGACATTGTTGGCAGTAGACTGGGGCCTTATGGCAATCGACTGCCAAGCACAGAATCAGCCCGATGCAGGGATAAAAGGAGCAGCTCATGGAGGATTTCGGCCATGATTACTTGGGAGGTTGTTGAGGCAATTTGAAGGCGAAGTGCAAGCCCATTTCAGGGTCCTTCAAGCTCATCCAAACAACTAACAAGCAAAGTATTCAAAGCCTTAGTTTGTAAAGTATTCTTTATATTTCGGTTGTATTTCTTTATATTTTCTTGTATATTTTGCTTATTATTGTAAGAACTATTGTAAGATGTTTTCTCCACCTCCAGAGTGTGTTCTGAGAAGGAGAAGTTGATTAGTGGTGTCTTGCATCGCTAGGGCTCATTTGAGCTCAATATGTGGAGTAGGAACCCTAGCTAAGGTTTTGAACCACGTTATATCGCTTGTGTATTCTTGTGCTTGTATTTTGTTTATGCTTTTCTATTATTTCCATTGCGTACTAATCAAATTTTAGCAAGCACGCAAATCAAATCAATCAACGAATGGAAACACACCATTAACCCCCTCTAGTGCTCACCGAAATTCCTACATAAACAAGGTTGTTTAGCCCATGCTTCAGCTATTTTAGGCTACCCTAACTGCTCCTAACCCTAGGATATGCTTTGGAAAGCATTGGAAGGGTGAATATCCATTGGAAATGGATTAGGAGAGTTATTTAGGGTGAGAATCAAATTTTAAAGTGTGTGAAAGTTCAAGTTTGAACTTTTTCTCTTAATCTTGATGGTTTTGTATTCCTAAGGATTAGGGACTCTCCAAGGACATAGTTGGTGCAATGGTCAAGGGGTGGGGTGCAAGTCTTTAGGGGGAGGTTATCCATCATGGAATGATGTATGTGTTTTTCCTTATAAGAGGAAAGATTGAAGAAGTGAGGATTGCCTCTCATTTAGTAATATGGGACTTATCACTAGGAAGAGTGAAGACATCCAAAATATTTTTGGACAAAGGGAGAGAATGTAAGATCTCATTGGGATATGAGACATTGATACCCTTGGGGAGCGCCTTTTTGATATATATAAAAAAGGGGTAGATTGTTGGTGCAATCGGCCTAGGTCACGAATGACTAGACTCAAGTTTGACTCGAGTAGTATTTTGATATTTGATGATGAGTTGACCATTGGGGTTGACCATATGATGGAGAAGTCCAAGTAGGACACTTGGCATGAGAAAGTCTAAGTCTTGAGTACTTGGCAATGGAAAGTCCAAGGGCGGAGTCTTGGCAATTGGAAAGTCCAACTTGGGTTGGCATGGAAAGTCCAAGTCTTAGGTACTTGACAATGAAAAGTCTAAACATGAGTCTTGGCATTTAGAAAGTCCAACATGGAGTTGGCATGGAAAGTCAAAGGATGTAGTATTGGCCACACAAGTTCAAGTGTGTAGTCTTGACAGTGAAAGTCCAAGTCATGAGTACTTGGTAATTGAGAAGTGTTGGTGCAGGGGCACTAGATAATCGAACCTGTGTTTTGATTATGGCAAAGACACAAAGTTAAGTTTACATCGTTATCTCACGAGCTAAATCGAGTGTGTAGAAAAGTACTAAAGCTGGAGCTGAAGGCTAGCGACACCTGGAGGAAGCCGCGGTGGTCGGGCGACACTCGAGTGACTTCGGAGGGAGCCGAAGGAATCGAGTGGAAGACCGGAAGCGAGAGCTACAAGGTAAGTATCGAGGAAAGCTCGTGTGAGTGAGAGATTGTAAGGTCGTGTCCTCTTTATGGGGATGACCGTAGGCGGCGATCCGACTAAGACTTCCTATGGAAGGTCTAGGTCGATATCGGACGGTTAGAAACCGTCGCATTTATAATTTCCGAGCTAACCTCTTACTGCAGGGAAGTGGCCAAGCTGGCAGTCGATTGCTGGACATTGAGTAGTCGACTAATGCTCATTAGTCGACTGATGGGAGTCATCAGTCGACTGATGGCGACGAATCAGCCTTTGCGCTAGGTCAAAACGGATAAGGTTTGACGCGGCCACTTCGTGATAAAAATTATACAACTTCGTGATCTGTTCCAAAAAAAGAGGAGATAAATTCAGAGGCCAAAATCTATAAAAGAAGGGGTGGATTCCAACTCCAAACATCATCAAGTTTATTAATCAAGTGCTCCTACAATGCCAACGCTCCAACACCGTCATAACGCCGACGCGACAACAAGTTCAGATCTTCTTCGTCGGCAACAACATCTAGTAATATATTTTGATATTGTATTCATTGTTTTTATTCGTAACGAGGTGAGGTAGGCTTGTTGCCTCATCCTCGTACATTCGGTTTTGTGATCGTTGTCTCCTACCTCCAACGAGGAGGAGACGTTTTAGTGCTTTACCCTCCGTACGCGGTCTAGGACCGATAGGGCCTTGGAGTAGCAACCGCTGGGTTGTGAACCAAGTAAAATAAACGTGTCTCTTTATTTTCCGCTACGTTTAATTGTCTACTCGAATGAAACGATGAAAAGATTTACGATCGCTATTCACCCCCCCTCTAGCGACGCTTCTCGATCCAACAAGAAGTCCAAGGGTATGATATTGGCGACGTAAAATCTAAGCGGTAGTCTTGGCAGCATAAGTCCAATGTTTGACGGCGTAAAGTCCAAACATGTGTCTTGGCAGCATAAGCCTAAATGTACATTGACAATATAGACCTGGTTAGTATGACAATAGCCAATGAAAGCACCTAAAGGCTAGTGTATGGATGAACAAGTCATGGATGATTTGGAGGGATCCAATAGGCGTGAGGCTGACGGAGGTGGCTAGAAGGCTTAGGTTTAGGCTAAGGGTGGTATAGTAAGTATGAGGGCATCATACTTTAGTTAAGCCTCATGGTTGAAGTTTATCAGTCGACTGAGGTTATATACCAGTCGACTGGTCAAGTGTTTTGACACTTGGTAGCTTAGTTGACTCTGAGTAGTCGATTGGCCGAGAGTCGACTGGAGTTCGACTGTGGCTGAGTGACCTTGGCAATCGATCGCAAGATTGGGCTGATCGGCGGTGTAGCATCATCGATGGATGCACCACGTGCGTGGCAGCTCGATTGCTGTACATCACCGATCGATCAGCTATCCGTTGGAGTTTTTCCAGCGTGGAACAAGCCATTGTGAGAACATCTACAGGAGCAATCGACTGTTAGGAAAAAATCAACCCGAGTTACAACTTTAAAGGGAGCTCGAAGGGGAGATTTTTGGCAGTAGTTTTTAGGGCGATTTGAGGTGATTTGCTGGTGTATGTCAAGGTCTTCAAGTGCAGTCCAAGCAACCAACAAGCAAAGCAATCAAAGCTCACATTTGTAAAGTGTTCTTTACATAGTTTATTGTATTTACTTTGTATTTGCTTTTATCTTTCATATTACTGTTGTAATCTTTTGTATGAGATTTCTCTGCTTCCGAATTGTTCTGAGAAGGAGTCTTATTAGTGGTGTGTGCATCACTAGAGCTCACTTGAGGTCGACCCATGAAGTAGGAACCCTAAGATTCCAAACCATATTATATTGTTGTCTTGTGCTTGTGTATTCGTCTTTATATTCGTATTTGTATCTTGTATTTCCGCTGGCTAACCAAATTGTAGAGATGAACTATCGAATTCCATCATTAAGCACGAAAACACTATTCACCCCCTCTAGCGACGTACGATTCTTCTACAAGCTCGACTGAGGCTGTGGCAGTCGGCTGCCATATATGGGCAGTCGACTGATCTTAGATAGTCGACTGCCATATACGAGTAGTTGACTGATCTTAGACAGTCGACTACCATGGATGGTAGTCGACTGACCTTAGACAGTTGACTGACCTATGGAGTAGGAACCCTAGTTCTGAATCACATAAATACTCTTGTCTTGTGGTGGGTGCTTGTATTTGTTATTTTACATTATTTCACTAGCATTACTAACGATTATAGACGAGCATGACATGATCTAGTGAAGAAATCAAAATCGCTATTCACCCCCCCTCTAGCGCGTCGTCATCGATCCTCAACAACATATGCGAACCTCTGATGGAAGGCCACACTCCTAGCCGATGTGAAGAGGATATTCTATCGACATCGAATCAAATCAGCTTACCTCACTGGTCCACCTAGTTCTTCCATGACTTGGTGAAGCACAATAACTAATGCAACACCATTATCACTATCACCAAGCGTTTGGGGGTGCATACCACGTGATTAGAGAAGAGGTTGCGGTAGAGTTTGTGGGCCATTTTCATGAACTACTGGGTGTGGCAGAGCGGTGCCAGCCGTTGGACTCTGTGACATTGCATGGGCAGCGCCTAACAGCAGCCCAGGCAATAGATTTGGTTTGCCCAGTCACCGTCAATGACATACAAACAACACTGTTCAGCATTGGTGCTGATAAGGCTCCTAGGCCGGATGATCACAATGCCAACTTCTATAGATTAGCTTGCGATACTGTAAGTGCAGATTTGTGGCTGTGGTGCAGGAATTCTTCTGATCCGACATGTTGCTCAAGGAATGGAACACACCTTGATTGTGTTGGTTCTAAAGGAAGACCATGCATCGATGGTCATCGATTATAGGCTGATCTCATGTTGCTCGGTCTTCTATAAGTTTATTGCGAAGATATTGATGGGTCGCCTTTCGAAGGTTATGAACACACTTTTGGACTCGACACAAGCGACATTCGTTCGGGACGTTATATTGGCGAGAACATCACCTTGGTCCAATAGCTTCTTCGAAAATATGCAAGGAAGAGGATCTCCCCTCGATGCATGATCAAGGTCGACCTCTGAAAGGCCTTTGATATCATGGATTGAGGATTTCTTATGGTGGCTCTTGTTGGTTATGGATTTCTCTAACAATTCTTCTCTTGGATATTCGAGTGTATCTTCACCGTCACCTACTTGGTGGGCATCAATGGGAGCATGCATGGCTTCTTTGGAGCACGACGATGTTTGCGGCAAGGTGATCCCCTCTCGCCGCTCCTCTTTGGCCTATGCTTGGAGGTTTTCTCAAGACACATGAAGGTGGCTTCACTACGACCATCTTTTCATTACCATTCGATGTGTGCGAAGGCCCAAGTGACTCATCTTGCCTATGCTGATGATCTCTTGATGTTTGCCTGAGCAGACTCTACCTTGCTCAAGGAGATCACAAGTTGCCTAGATGACTTTGGGGACATGGCTAACCTTAGGGCTAATCCCTTGAAGTCCAACATTTATATGGCAGGGGTGGACGACCGAGTGAAGGCAGATTTTCTTAGCATCATGGATTTTCAAGAAGGCACCTTTCCTTTTCAATACCTCGGCATTCCTTTAGCCCCGAGAAGCTCCGCATCACCAACTATGCAGGCGGTGGGGTGCTGGGTGGTCTCATGGCCCAAGCACACCTTGTCTTATGCGGGGCGATTGGAGCTTGTGAGATCCGTGCTCCAAGGTGTCTAGTGTTATTGGCTTTCCATCCTCTTGATACCAAGCGGAGAGTGGACAAGTTATATGGAGTTTGCCAAGCATTTGTGTGGACCACCAAGCATCCAGTGGTATCTTGGAGCACCTTATGTCTCGCCAAGAAGGAGGGCGGATATGGACTACAGGACTTGCGGGCATGGAATTCCGCTTTGTTATGTTGTACCCTTTGGAACATACACAACAAAGCGGATTCCTTTTGGGTTCGGTGGGTTCACCATCGATACCTCCATCGAGCGGACTTGTGGCAATGGCAAGTGAAGGCATCCGATTCACCATTGATGAAGATACTTGGGCAGTATCAGCAACCTCGCTGTTGAGCAGCTGGTATGTGGAGCAGAATAGGGCGTGCACAACAACCCCCACGACATACAGATTCTTCATGCCACGGGGGCCTGCTGCACACTTAGCAGCAGCTGTTTGGAGGTCAGGCATTCTGCCCAAGCACATATTTTTATATTGGTTGCTTGCGCTGGGCAAGCTGAGGACTGCGGAAACTGTGTCGTATGAGCTGCAGAAAATCTGTAGCCTGTGCCAGCAAGAGCAGGAGATCACCAACCACCTCTTCTTCCACTGTCGAGTCATAAGGCAGCTTTGGGACATGGTGCGGGAGTGGCTCAACATTAGGCCACATATTTTTTCTGCAGCGAGACTCTTCTGTGCATTTGGCCATGAGCTACATGGCAAGGGGTGGTTACGGAAAGCACAACACTTAGCCATTTCTTGTATGGTTTTCTTAGTTTGGTAAGCTCGAAACATATGTTGTTTTGACGGTTGTGAGCCTAGCATTGAGAGGATGTTCCTCAAGGAACAGATTCATGTCGCCTATCGTTTTGTAGACATTTAGATTTGTATAGATCCTTCTTTCGTCAATATATATTTATCGCTAAAAAAAAGATAGATAAATTTTCAATAAATCATGTATGAATAGGGTGTTATGCTTTGAATTAAGGAATAAAGTAGGCTTGATGCTCCCCCTTAATCCAAGGCATATTCTAACTTTGACATGTTGAGCAAAGTATGAAGACATAGATAAAAGTATTGCCTAACTTTGCACCAACAATAAGACATGTGCACATAAGTCATGGGTTTAGATATTTGACATAATTAAACCTCCCCTTAACTATCGTATCAAGTTTCCTTTCTCCAAAATTTTTCTTAAAAGATTATCATTTTACCGCTGCTTGAAACCTATCATATGGTAAAGACTTCCTAGGATTGGTGTTAGATGGCTAAGTTAAGCTTATCAAATCAGAAACAATCATATCAGTTGACTCCAAGAAGTACCAATCAACTGGTATAAGACTAGTCGACTGGTTTTTACAGTAGTCGACTTGTAATTACTGAAATTCACAGTTTAGGTTTTCAGTCAAAATTTCAAAATGCACAAATAAATCAAAAAGTATCAAAAATTCATGAAATTTTGCAAACACATTTGTTAATTCATTTTTTGTCTAGGAAAAATAATTTGAAAAATATATCTCTTCTAGATTTCGAGATTGACACAAAGTTGGAGCCCTACAAAAACTTTACTATTTTTCCAAACTTTGTATCATTTTTTCTTAACAAATATAAATTATTTTCAAAACATGATAAACACAATTTTAAAAGTATTTTATTTGACATTTGCAACCATGTTCTTAGAGCTATGTGCACATTAATTATACACATGTCTTCCCAATGATTGGTCCAATGAAGGATTCATGTCTCTAGATGTTATTTTTATTTAAAGTAATGCATCATAACAAGCATGATGAACTAAATACATCTTCTTAACATCTCACATGGTGTTTAAATGACTAAGTACAAAAATCAAGGTTACTTAGGTATTTTGTGAGATGTATTTAGGTATTTTCCTAGATTTTTGCTATGAGATCATGCAAACCTATATCAACTACTCTACAAAGCATATTCCAAGTTCTCTTCTAAGTGATGTAAATTCCTCTTCAGGAAGAGCCTTGGTGAACATGTTGGCAAGGTTAGACTTGGATTCAATATAATTGAGTTCAATATCTCCTCTTGCCACATGATCTCTAATGAAGTGATGCTTCACTTCAATGTGCTTTATCTTAGAGTGATGTACCGAATTTTTGGTCAAATTAATAGTACTCACATTATCACAAAAAACTAACTTTGGAGTAGTATACCTCATAATCCTCTAGAGTATGTCTCATTCAAAGCAATTGGGGCATACAACCACCCATAACTTACTAGGAAGGATCCAAGGAATTGACATCCACCACTAGTGTTTTCTGATCCAATTTGCAACCCGCATAATCGGAATCGGTATACCCAATCAAATCAAAATTTCTAGTCCTAAGGTACCATAGATCTACATTAAGAGTGCCCTTAATATATCTTAATATTCGTTTGATCGCTACTAGATGGGACTCTTTGGCACAATATTGATATCTTGCACACATATCTGTCGCAAATAATATATCGGGTCTACTGGCGGTTAGGTATAGTAGGCTATCAATCATACTCGTATAATGTTTTGAGTCTATTAATTTTCCATCTAGATCATTGTCTATCTTAGTGTTGGTTCCCATACGAATAGACACTACCTTAGTATTTTTTAAACCAAATTTCTTAATGATTTTCTTGGCATATTTGGTTTAATAAATATGGGTTCTTTCACTAGTTTGTTTGACTTGTAGGCCTAAGAAAAAGTTCAATTCTTCTACTAGATTCATCTCAAATTCATTTTCTATATTTTTGATGAAGTCTTAGAGAAGTTCACCATTTGTTGACCCAAATATAATATCATAAACATATACTTGAACAACAAAGATGTCTTTTTCTTTATACTTTAAAAATAAGGTTTGGTCAACTTGGCCTCTTCTAAAGTCCTTAGGATTACGAAAGATGAGAGTCTTTCATATCAAGCATGGGGAGCTTGTTTTAACCCATATAAAGCTTTCTTAAACTTACACACATGGTTTGAGTAATTTATACTTTCAAACCCCCATGGTTGCTCTACATACACCGCTTCCTTAATGAACCCATTTAGGAATGCCGATTTCATATCCATTTGATAGAGTTTGAAACTCATGTGAGCGGCATACTCTAATAGGATTCGAATATATTCTATCATGACAATCAGAGTATAGGTCTAATCATAATTAAGCCCTTCAACTTGATTAAAACCTTGAGTCACTAACCTAGCTTTGTTTCTAGTGACTTTCCCTTGATCATCTAACTTGTTCCTAAAGATCCATTTTGTTGTAACAATGGTGTCATCATTGGGTCTAGGAACTAATTCTCATATTTGACTTCTATCAAATAGAGCTAACTCTTCTTTCATTTCTACTATCCATTCCGGATCAAGCAAGATATCATTAATCATTTTTGGCTCAATTTGGGAGATTAGGGTAACTTGACTCTCTATTGGAGGACCTAGTCCTTACTTCTTGGGAAAGTTCTCTTACTACTTGGTCTAGAGGATGATTTTGATGAATTCTTAGAGTCCTAGAAGGTGAATCACATTGATTTTGATTATCATCGTTCTTCGTTCTTTCATCATCGGGATCTCCTCTTCCTCCCCCTTGATCATTACCCCCTAACATCAAATTTTGAAGTCTTTAGGTAATGCTTTGATTTTTGTCATTGATATCTGTATCAATGGAGGATTTCCTAGGGTAGGTACTAGTGGATTCATCAAATTCAATATTGGAGAATTTCTCAACCTTTTGAGTCCTCTTGTTGTATATGTAGGAACGTTAGATGTCGTTAGAGAGGGGGGGGGGGCGAATAACGATTTCTCGTCGTTTGATGGATTCGATCGTGTGCGTATTGTTCTCATCTACAAAAGTGTTATATGCATCGGAATATACAATACAAACTACAAATAGAAATACACAAGAACAACAAGACAATATAACATGGTTCATAACTTAGGGTTCTTACTCCATGGGTCGAGCTCAAGTGAGCTCTAGTGATGCACACCACCACTAATAATCTCTCATTCTTGGAAAACACTCCGGAGGTGGAGAAACTTCTTACAATAATTCTTACAATAATAAGAACAAGATACAAGCAATTGCACTAAGAAATTTGAATACAAGTAAAGAAAACACTATACAAATGTGAACTTTTGAATGCTTGATCTTTGGTTGCTTTGGAACCTTCAAGGTCTGGAATGTAGCAACAATTCCCCTTTAAATCTCCATAAAAACCACGACCAAAATCCTCCTTCTCAAGCTCCTTATAAAGCTGTAACTTGAGCTAATTTTCACCTTCCAATTGACTGTTCTTATCCAACAGTTGGCTGACTTTCATGCCGTTGTCTCACAATAACTTTATCCATGTTGGAATCTGTCCAACGGATATCTCAACAGTCGATTACCCTTACCAGCAGTCGACTGCTGCTCAGTAGTCAAACAGTCAGTCGACTATGCAAAAATCTATGCTTGTGTCCACTACCATTAATCTATTGCTTCTCCTAGCAATCAACTATCAAACCCTAGCAGTCAACTGGTAGGGCCAAAACCAAGCAGTCGAGTACCAGTCGACTCCCGTATTAGTCGATTGGGTCATAACCCTAGTCAACTGCTTCAAGTTGACTGGACTCTGAGTGCTTACTCAATTGACTAGTCGACTAACCAAAGTCAATAGTCGACTTGTAAACCTCAACAATAAGGTTTAACCCAAATATGATCCCCTCATACTTGATAGACCACCCTTAGCCAAAACCTAAGTCTTCTAACCATCTCCATCAGCCTTACGCCTATCGGATCCCTCTAAGTCATCCATGACTTGTTCATCTATACACTAGCATTCAGGTGCTTCCATCGGCTATTGTCATGCTAATCGGATCTATTTTGCTAAGGTGCATTTGGACTTACGCCGCCAAGACAAATACTTGGACTTTACGCCGCCAAACATTGGACTTATGCCACCAAGATTACATCTTGGACTTTATGCCGCTATTATCACACCCTTGGACTTCCCAAATACTAAGCTCCATTTGGACTTTTGCTGCCAAGACTTTATGCCCAAGTACCCAAGACTTGGACTTTACCATTGCCAAGAACCATGCTTAGACTTTCCATTGCCAAGAACCATGCTTGGACTTTCCATTTTCAAGTACCCATGACTTGGACTTTACTTGCCAAGTACATATGACTTGGACTTCTCAAATGCCAAGGCTATTCTTGGACTTCCCATGACAATCACATTGTCAATCGTTTTGTCGAATATCAAAATACTATTCGAGTCAAACTCGAGTCTGGTCAATTGTGACCTGGCCAATTGGACCAATAATCTTCTACTTTTTAATGTTTGACAAAATCTTTGAGTTAGACTACCTAACTCAAGCCATCAATTCTCTCTCTTTTTGACATACATAAAAAAGTTTCCCCCCAAGGGTATCAATGTCTCATATACCAATGAGTGTAGGAATGTTGGTGAGTGCTAGAGGGGGGGGGGGGGGTGAATGGCGCGTCTTCGATCGCTTGATGTAATTCGTTCATGTCCATCTACAAAGATTATTATGAACAACGGAAATAATAATGCAATACAAAATGCGATAAACACAAACACAACATGAGAATATAACGTGGTTCAGAACCTTAGGGTTCCTACTCCACGGGTTGAGCTCAAACGAGCCCTAGCGATGCAAACACCACTAATAATAAAAAATACTCTTTCTCAACAATAAATCGAAGGCGGAGAAATCTCTTATAATAGATTACAAAAGTAATACACGATAAAACAAGCAAATACAAATGAAATACACAAAATAACACAAAGAAAACTTTACAACTATTTTTTTGGATGCTTGCTTATTTGATCGCTTGAACCACACTTGAAGACCCTAATTTGCACTAGCAAATTGCTCTAAATTGCCTAAGAAATAGCTACCGAAAACCTCCTCCACGAGCTCCTTTTAAAGCTGCAATGGATTTCGCCTAGCAATCGATTTCTCCAGACCATCAGTCGACTGCTCTTGTAGCCGTTGTGAGACAACAACTCAATCAACGTTGGATAAGTTCCAATGGATACACTGACAATCGACTTCCATTAACCATCAATCGACTACCAACCTCATAGCCGACTGATCAGTTGGCTACTGAGCATTCTGAGCACCAGCAGTCGACTGCCATCCATGACAGTCGATTGCTCAAGCCATTAGTCATCTGTCTAATGCTAGCAGTCGATTGCCAAGGCTATATGCCACAGTTGAACCCTAGTCGACTCACGACAGTCGACTGATCATAATTCCAATTGACTGCTACAAGTCGACTCGGCTGCCAAGTGTCAAAACACTTGGCTAATTGACTAGTCCAAAGCCACAATCGACTGATGACCTCAACCATGAGGTTTAACTCCAAGTATGATGCTCTTATACTTGCTAGACTACCCTTAGTCTAGACCTAAGCCTTCTAGCCACCTCCATCAACCTCACACCTATTGGATCCCTCCAAGTCATCCATGACTTGTTCATCAATACGCTAGCCTTCAGGTGCTTCCATCGGCTATTGTGATGCTAAGATGGTCTATACCACCAAGGCACATTTGGAATTATGTTGCCAAGACCCACGCTTGGACTTTACACCGCCAACCATTGGACTTATGCTGTCAAAACTCCAGCTTGGACTTTACGCCGCCAATATCAACCCTTAGACTTCCTTTGCCAACCCATGTTGGACTTTCCATTTGCCAAGACTCAAGCTTGGACTTTCTCTTGCCAAGACCCATGCTTGGACTTTCCATGCCAACTCATGTTGGACTTTCCAATTGCCAAGACTCAAGTTTGGACTTTCCCTTGCCAAGACCCATGCTTGGACTTTCCATGCCAAGTACCCAAGACTTGGACTTTCCATGCCAAATGTTCCACTTGGACTTCTCCATCATATGGTCAACCCCATGTCAACCATATAGTCAACCCATTGTCAAACAATGGTCAACTCATCGTCAAACATCAATGTCAAACATCAAACTACTACTCGAGCCAAACTCGAGTCTGGTCAATCGTGACTTAAGCCGATTGCACCAACAATCTCTCCTTTTTTGATGTTTGACAAAAACAAATATATTTAAGTTAGAACACTAACTCAATCCAATCCTTCCAATTTTTTGAATTGGGAGTTCCCAAATTCTTTCCCTTTTTGACATACATCAAAAAGGCTCTCCCCAAGGGTGTCAATGTCTCATATCCCAATGAGATCTTATAATCTCCCCCTTAGTCCAAAAACATCTAGGATGCCTTCACCCTTCCTAGTGATAAGTCCCTATCATTAAAGAGAGACAATCCTCACTCTTCCAAAATCTAAATTCTCCCCCTCATGGGGAAGAACACATTCATCATCCCATAATGGATAACCTCCCCCTAAAGGCTTGCTCCCTTTTGACCACTGCACCAACAATGCCCTTGGAGAGTCCCTAAGCCTATAGGAATATTAAACCATCAAAATTAAGGTCAAAAGTTCAAACTTTAACTTTCACATACCTTAAAATTGATACATCACCCAAACAACTCTCCTAATCCATATCCAATGGGTTTTCACCCTTTCTAATGCTTTCCAAAGTATATCCTAGGGTTAGGAGCAGTTAGGGTAACCTAACATAGTTGAAATCAGGCTAAACAAATATTGTTTACCCGAAATTAGGCTTGACAATCGACTCTGACAGTCAACAGTCTGTTGGTGCAACAGGCACCTAAGTCGAACCTGAGTTTTGATTATAGCAAATGATACAAAGTTAAGTTCATGTCGTTATCTCACGAGCTGAATCAAGTGTGCAGAAGATTGCTAAAGCTGGAGCTGAAGGCTAGCGACACCCAGAGGAAGCCGCGGTGGTCGGGCGACACTCGAGTGATTTCGGAGGGAGCCGATGGAATCGAGTGGAAGGCCAGAAGCAAAAGCAACACGTAAGTATCGAGGTAAGCTCGTGTGTGCGAGAGTAAGTAAGGTCGTATCCTCTTTACGGGGATGATCTTAAGCGTAGATCCGACCAAAGACATCTTATAGATGGTCTAGGTCGAGATCGGATGGTCGACGACCATCGAAATTATGTTTTTATTGAGCTAACTTTGACTTGCAGCAAGCATCAGTCGACTGCCAGCTTGGAGGACTCGACTGCCGTGTATCAGTCGACTGCCGAAGGTCATCAATCGACTGATGCTGCCATCAGTCGACTGATGATGGCCATCAGTCGACTGATGGTCAATGATCAGATTCGAGGAGTCAAGGCTTATCACTCCACCTCAAAGCGGTTTGGTGTCCATTTGTGATTGGTTGAAGACCCACTCGAAAAGGGGCTCAAAGGCTATAAAAGGAGGGCCAAACCTAGGGTTTTATCAATAATTCTAAGCTTCCAAAAAGTCTCCGCAAAGCTACCGACAACAACGTGCTTCTTCTTCTCCGACGTCTAGGTTTCATTTCCTTTATTTTTGTACGTCGATTTTAATTTTAGTGTCGTTGCTCATTTACATTCTTCGAAGCTATTTTTCTATCGTAACGAGGAGAGGGGGAGTGTCCCTCTACCTCAAGTTTTTTTGTATCGATTAACTCCTACCTCCAACGAGGAGGAGTTTGTTTAGTGATTTGCCCTTCGTTCGTGGTCAAGGACCACTAGGGCCTTGGAGTAGTAGCCTTCGGCTACGAACCAAGTAAATATCTTGTTTCTATTGTCTCCTTTACTTTTTGTTTTGCTTATCTTTCCGCTGCGTATATTTGTCTTGAAACGAATTCGAAAAAGTTTTTTCTTTCGCTATTCACCCCCCCCCTCTAGCGAACCGCATTGATCCAACAATTGGTATCAGAGCCGGGGGCGCTTAGATTTGGTGAAACCACCAATCTAACTTTTTTTCACAGATTTGTTTTTCGTTCGTTTAAATTTTTCTCCCACACTACTAATCCAAGACGAAGTCTTGGTACTCTTCGTTTGATTTTGTTTTGCAAGTATTCGCTTTTGGAGTAGCCGACGGTCAAACGGGCATAACTTTTCGTACAAGTTGACCCACGACACGGTCTACCTACCAAATCGAAGCTCTCGCAGAGATCTACACTTCTTACCGGGGTTTACCCCCGTAACAAGCTGTTTTCATCCTCAAAAAACGACGTTTAGTAGCCTTTCGGGGACATCGAAGGTTGTGAGTACTTACTTTTTATTTAGTTTCTTATTTCTTTGCTTAACTTTCTATTTTTCGTTTATTTCTTTTTATTTCCGACTACTAATCCAAGACGCAAGTCTTGGTACTTTCGTGTTTTTGTTGTTAGGTTTTCATTTTAGTCTCCTTGTCTTTTTGTTCTAATGGCCCATCTCGAGGGTTTTAGCATCCGTCCACCTCCGCTTTACAACGGAGATGATTTCAGCATCGAAAGGTCGGATGGAATGCTTTCTCAAAACCCAAATTGAGATGTGGATCATAATTCAAACGGGTTTCACACTTCCGACCAATGAAGTGGGTGACTCCTTGGATTATGATCAATGGACCGTTGTAACAAAACGACAAGTCGAAGCCGACGCCAAGGCGACACAAATCCTCCAATGTGGCCTATCCAAGGAGGAGCTAAATCGCGTCGGCCCCTTCATAAGCGCAAAGGATCTTTGGACAAAACTAATCGAGTTACACGAAGGATCGGATCAAGCTAAGGTTTGCAAACGTGATTTGTTATTCAATAAATTGTACACACTAAAAATGCAGAACACGAGTCCGCGACGCAACTCCACGCCGTGTCCAAGACATAGTCAACAACCTACATGCGGGCAAAAGGTCGAAAATCGCGACCTTATAAGGTATGTCCTAAACTCTTTTCCGAGGACTACCTTATGGGCATCCATGGTCGATGCCTATAAGGTCTCCAAGGACCTTTCTAAAATTAGGTTAGATGAACTCTTTTCGGATTTTGAACTTCATGAGCAGTCTAACTCGGAGCCCGAGAGGGGTATAGCCTTGTTTGCAGGTTCAAAGAAGAAGAAAATCGCAAGCAAGCCACCACCAACCGAGGAGGAAGACGAGTCCGAAGAAGAAGTTGACCCGGAGTTGACTGCCGAACTAATGAACCTAGCTCGAAGGATAGCCAAGGGACGAAAGCGAACCACGACTCGACCCAACCAAGGTAAATCTAAAAGTTCTAACATTAGGTGTTATGAGTGTAACAGGTTTGGACACATCAAGTCCGAGTGCCCCAAGCTCAACCACCAAGCACCTAAGCACAAGAAGGCCCTCAACGCGACATGGGAAGAAGCGTCATCCGAAGAAGACGAAGACCACGTCTTCATGGCGAAGTCGATTGAGTCAGACACGGAGACCGAACCTGAACTTGAGTCAGAACCTGAGGATGACTCGGACTATGAAGCTACCTTCAAGTCAAGCCACGGATACGCATCCGGTTCAAAAGATACCCTTAAAGTAAGTCGAAATTTATTTAATACTTTACAAAATACGATTAGGTTTTTGTCTAGGAAATTAGTTAAATCCGAGTCCAAGGTCGAGACCCTAGTTGAGGAAGTTAAACTCCTCAAACACCAGGTCTCCCTAACCTCTTCGACTAGTCGAGTTCAAGAGAAGGACTCAACTCGGGTTGAAAAACTCGAAGTTGAGAACTCTCTCTTGAAAATTCAAGTCGAAGATCTTAGGAACACGTTGAAAAGGTTCACTTCGGGATCCAAAGGACTTGACCTCCTACTTGGATCTCAAAGGGCCGTGTACAACAAGGCTGGACTAGGGTTTAACTCAAACGCGACTAATAGGTCGTATATGTCGATCGTAAGTAGACATAAAAAATGTGTCCAAGCATGGGTCCCTAAGACCACTTTGATTTCAACTCTAGGATCTAACTCGTACTGGGTTCCCAAGGACCAAATCCACTATGTGGATAGACCGAACCGATTCAACGGTCTAGGGGGAGCCAGTACAAAATATGTTTGTGCTTTAACTTAGAAATTGCATGTTTTAACTTAGAAAGTTTGTGCTTTAACTTAGAAATTGCATGTTTTAACTTAGAAAGTTTGTGCTTTAAAACTTGTGAACTCTCTTAGAACACGTACATAACCAACTAAAATTCTTCGAAAAGATTGAGCCTCGGGGAGCCTCTTTTCAAAAATAACCAGTTAGACTAGGAAATGATCTTAGGTGAGTCCAGTCATCATTTTCTTGAACATGGTTTTGTCTAAGGAAGTGGTCGAGCCCCTGTGCCTCGCCACGACCTGGAAGCCATGATCTTGAAAAGGTAAACTTGACAAGCCTAGGGTTAAATCCAAATCTAACATAAAATTACTTGAACCTAAATCCACTTAATCAACTTAATTGGAAATCATCTCACAAAAAAAAAATACATAAGTATAACATGCTTGATCACATAGACTCAGGTGAGATGACCTAGGTTTAACAACTTACAACCAATTTAAATTTAAAAAAAAAATATCTAACATCCAATCCAACCACCTTGTGTGTAGGATCAATGGATGTTGATGCTGGTTGCTCCCGACACATGACCGGGGATCAACTCAAGTTTTCAAAGCTTCGATTCAAACGACAAGGATCGGTAGCCTTCGGAAATAACGGCAAGCTCAAAATCATCGGATCAGGTGATATTGAGCTCAATTCAAATTTTGTTATTCAAAATGTTTTACTAGTAGAAAATTTTCAATATAATTTACTTAGTGTAAGCCAATTGTGTGATAATAACTATAAGGTCATATTTCTAGAAAATGAATGCATAATTAATACCAACGAAACTGCTAAAACAATTCTTAAAGGAACTAGAAATAACAACATTTATACGATCAACTTAACTAACTCCTCAACTAAATGTCTTATGACACGGCAAGAGGAATCATGGTTGTGGCACCGACGACTCGGTCACTCACACCCAAGACTCATCCACAAGATGAGTCAGAGTGATTTAGTCAAAGGTTTGCCTAACCTCAAAAACTTGGATAATAAAATATGTAATGCCTGTCAACAAGGTAAACAATATAGGGCACAACATCAACTAACTAATCAAGAACGAACCTCAAGAGTACTTGAGCTCCTGCATATGGATCTATTCGATTCACATGGAGCCAAGTCACTCAATAGAAGTCAATATTGCTTAGTCATAATTGACGACTACTCCAGGTTTACCTGGGTTAGGTTCATCAAACATAAAAATGATACCCTAGATCAATTAATCAATTTATTCAAATTAATCGAGAATCAAAAAGACCTTAAGGTTAAAAGACTTAGAAGCGATCATGGTGGTGAATTCGAAAATCAAAGGTTCACCGACTTCTGTAACCTAAACGGATACCACCATGAATTCTCTTGCCCTAGGACCCCTCAACAAAATGGCCTAGTGGAGCGAAAAAATCGAACTCTACAAGAAGCCGCTAGGACCATGTTGAACGAATACGACCTACCCGATAGGTTTTGGGCAGAAGCCGTTAGCACGACTTGCTATGTCCAGAATAGGATCCTTATGGTAAAGAGGCACCTTAAGACCTCGTACGAGATTTATCACAATAAAATACCTAACATCAAGTACTTTAGGGTATTTGGGTGTAAGGTACATATCTTAAACACTAAGGATTACCTAGGAAATTTACATCCAAAACCACGGCCAATCGAATCTTTCTAGGATACTCGACTACAAGTCGAGCTTATAGAGTATATAACCACGACACCCTTAGAGTCGAGGAGACTATTAATGTAGCGTTCGATGAAGTACCCGAACCTACAAAACCCTTAATGACCCCAAGTGTTGAGCCCACTGATACCAAATTCGTCTCCGACCCTGAGATCGAGTCTAATCCATATCAACCAACTTCTCTTGTCGACCAAGTGACAAGTGATCCGAGTCAAACTAGTGTTCAACCAAGTCACCCCATTGATCAAGCATTAGGTGACACAAACCCAACCCAATCTAGGATTCAGACTAACCACCCTATCGATCAAGTGATAGGAGATCCTAATCTAGGAGTTCGAACTAGAGCATCCTATAGGAACCTTAGTCAAATTTCCTTAATTTCAAAGATAGAACCCAAATCAATTGAACAAGCTCTTCTTGATCCCGATTGGATTATTGCAATGCAAGAAGAGCTAGCTCAATTTACTAGGAATGAAGTGTGGGAATTAGTACCACCACCTAAAGACAAAACGATAATTGGAACAAGGTGGGTGTTTAGAAATAAGCTTGATGATAAAGGTGAAGTAGTTAGAAACAAGGCTAGGTTAGTCGCCAAAGGGTTTAGTCAAGTCGAAGGCTTAGATTACACTAAAAACCTATGCCCCAAGAGGCTAGACTCGAATCCATTCGAATGTTGCTAGCTTATGCCGCACATCGAGGATTTAAGCTATTTCAAATGGATGTTAAGTCGGCATTCCTAAATGGATACATTAAAGAAGAAGTTTATGTTAGCCAACCCCTGATTCAAAAAAATCTAGATAAACCCGACCATGTTCTAAAACTTAAGAAAGCTCTCTATGGACTTAAACAAGCTCCTCGAGCTTGGTACGAGAGACTTTCAATCCATCTTAAGTCAAAAGGGTTTAACCAAGGCTTAGTTGACCCAACTCTCTCGAAAAACCTTAGGTAAAGAAATATTTATAGCTCAAATCTACGATGATATAATTTTTGGAACCTCTAACTCAACCTTACTAAACGAGTTCGCTTTCACTCATGGAAAGTGAGTTCAAAATGAACTTGGTAGGTGAGTTAAGTTTCTTTTAGGTCTACAAATTAAACAAACTAAGGATGGTATATACCTATATCAACAAAAATACACTAAGGAGTTAATTAAAAGATTTGGAATGCAAGACGCTAAGATAATAAACACCCCAATGGCGATTAATGTTAACATAGGAGAAGACCTAGAAAGTAAGTCCATTGACTTAAAGTACTATAGGAGCTGATAGGAAGTCTCCTATACTTAATCAAGTAGTCGACCCGACATCCTATTCGTAGTAAGTATATGTGCGCCAGTTCCAAACCTGGCTAAGGAGTCTCACCTAACCCTAGTTAAGCGTATCCTTAGATATCTTAAGGGTACACTTAACGCTGGTATTTGGTACCCCTAGATCTACTGAGTTCGAACTAATTGGCTACCCGATTCGGATTATGCGGTAGTAAACTCGATAGAAAGAGCACGAGTGGTTGTTGTCAACTACTCGGCTCAAGTCTAGTGAGTTGGTGCGAGGAAGCAACATTGTGTTGCCTTATCTACCACCGGCCAATACGCTATTGCGATGGGTGAGTGTGTAACTCAGCTTCTTTGGATGAAGCACACTCTCCGAGACTTTAGGTTGGACTT
This sequence comes from Wurfbainia villosa, assembly GCA_025175895.1. Classification (NCBI taxonomy): domain Eukaryota; kingdom Viridiplantae; phylum Streptophyta; class Magnoliopsida; order Zingiberales; family Zingiberaceae; genus Wurfbainia; species Wurfbainia villosa. The sequence goes on from JAKLTH010000281.1 coordinate 1,855,077, forward strand.
CACCAAAACTAAAATTTTTGTAGACAACATAAGTTCGATAAATCTAACTAAGAACCCTATATGCCATTCAAGGACAAAGCATATAGAGGTAAAACACCATTTCATTCGAGAACATGTAGCCAACGGCTCCATACAACTCGAATATGTTGACTCAAGTCTAACCTAGCGTATATATTTACTAAACCACTACCCGGTTTAATTTAGTCTCTTGAGACGAAAATTAGGCATGTGCGTAATAGAATAGGAACTGTCAAATTATATTTTCTTACAACTATTTCTTACTTTTTCATGGAACTAGCATAGGACATACCTTAGATATCATGATCCTATAGATTTAAGGAGCCAGTACATCTCACAACACATAGGACTAATGTGTTTGTGTACTTAGCCACGTAGATGGACGTGAGATGTTAGGACCTTACTCCTGGTTCCAGATGTAGAGCTAGTGCATCGCTATGAACCACGGAGTATAATCATACATACTAACGACTGACCAGATGGTTGATCCTTCATATCAATCAAGCCAAATATGAGTCGAACATTTCATAGATGAGCTTATTTTCAATATATTATTTTTTAAATAAAAAATGTGGAACATGCTTGGACTTTAAATTTAGCACTTATTTTGGTTTCCACACACTCCTTACTCTTTTTGATATACGGCAAAAGGGGGAGAAAAGGACCAAAGTTAAGGGGTCAAATTTTTTTTTAACTTAACTCTTACTTCATGTTTAAACCAAAAGTTAACTTTAGGTTTTGAAAACTTATTTAACTTTTAACAAAAGGCCAAGTTAAGAGAATTCTTAACTTATTTATGTCGTTAATGCTTTACTTAAGAGGGAGAAAGGGCTTAACTAAAATGTTGTACTAAAGCTAACTTTAAGTAATGATAATTACTTAAAGCAACCCTCAAGGGGGAGGATTAAGGTCTTTCTTCAAGACTCACCCTCGGTCAAGGGGGAGGTTTCCTCAAGGGGGAGTACTTGAAGAAAATCCTTACTACTCCAACTTAATTTTTTCTAATGCACATTATTCTTTATGCTTGCTATTTACTTAACTTTGTATGTGGGTTTGCCATAAATCAAAAAGGGGGAGATTGTTGGTGCAGCAGGCACCTAAGTCGAACCTGAGTTTTGATTATAGCAAATGATACAAAGTTAAGCTCATGTCGTTATCTCACGAGCTGAATCAAGTGTGCAGAAGATTGCTAAAGCTAGAGCTGAAGGCTAGCGACACCCGGAGGAAGCCGCGGTGGTCGGGCGACACTCGAGTGATTTCGGAGGGAGCCGATGGAATCGAGTGGAAGGCCAGAAGCAAAAGCAACACGTAAGTATCGAGGTAAGCTCGTGTGTGCGAGAGTAAGTAAGGTCGTATCCTCTTTACGGGGATGATCTTAAGCGTAGATCCGACCAAAGACATCTTATAGATGGTCTAGGTCGAGATCGGATGGTCGACGACCATCGAAATTATGTTTTTATTGAGCTAACTTTGACTTGCAGCAAGCATATCATTGCCCGGCTTGGAGGACTCCGACCGCCGTGTATCATCGATCGCTGAAGGTCATCAATCGACCGATCGCCATCGATCGACGATGATGGCCATCAGTCGACTGATGGTCAATGATCAGATTCGAGGAGTCAAGGCTTATCACTCCACCTCAAAGCGGTTTGGTGTCCATTTGTGATTGGTTGAAGACCCACTCGAAAAGGGGCTCAAAGGCTATAAAAGGAGGGCCAAACCTAGGGTTTTATCAATAATTCTAAGCTTCCAAAAAGTCTCCGCAAAGCTACCGACAACAACGTGCTTCTTCTTCTCCGACGTCTAGGTTTCATTTCCTTTATTTTTGTACGTCGATTTTAATTTTAGTGTCGTTGCTCATTTACATTCTTCGAAGCTATTTTTCTATCGTAACGAGGAGAGGGGGAGTGTCCCTCTACCTCAAGTTTTTTTGTATCGATTAACTCCTACCTCCAACGAGGAGGAGTTTGTTTAGTGATTTGCCCTTCGTGCGTGGTCAAGGACCACTAGGGCCTTGGAGTAGTAGCCTTCGGCTACGAACCAAGTAAATATCTTGTTTCTATTGTCTCCTTTACTTTTTGTTTTGCTTATCTTTCCGCTGCGTATATTTGTCTTGAAACGAATTCGAAAAAGTTTTTTCTTTCGCTATTCACCCCCCCTCTAGCGAACCGCATTGATCCAACACAGTCGACTGCCCTTGACGCCAGTTGACTGCCATCCATGGCAGTCAACTGATTTCTGTAAATGTAAAAATCAGATTCAGAAAATGAAATACAAAAATTCATAAGTAATTATACATAAATTGAAAAATCATGAAAATTCATATGTATAATGCTTAAGTCAATCATTATGGGTGAAAAATATTGAAAAAATAAAATACTCATAAATTAGTAAGTTTGACATAAAGTTCAAAACCATTGAAAAGTTCAATATTTTGACCCTACTTTGTATCAACTCTATGAATGGTGATTACTATCAAAAGATAGACTTCACTAAAGTTTTTAAAAATGATTTTAAAATATTTTTAAAACCATATATTGGATCATGATCAATAGGCTCAATGCACATGACTTGCACATTAGCTTTCCCCATGATCCACCCATGGTATAAGATGAGTTTGAGTTCATCTAGATGCAAGAACTATGCACCTTGAACTTAACTCATTTCTTAGCTTCTCACATGTGTCTAGGGTGTATGAATGCACACACATGTCAATGTGATATGAGATGTGAATTTTGTTCATCCTAATATAAGGCCTCATGCATTTTTCTATGGCAACACTACTCGACTCCCTTATACATGAGATTTCAAGTCATGCCAATTGTCCTTAAATCAATTTTCATAAATCCTAAATGCATGAATGATGATTATGACATAAATGATATCATAAATAGAAATATGTGCCAATAATTATGAAGTCATGACATATGATTACATCTAAATACACATGACATAAAACAAATAGACCTAAGTGTAGGGACCTTCGTGACCACTAGAGGAGGGAGAATAGCGCATCGTTGTATGTCGATGGATCTCGATCGTGCTTGCTACAAAATGTGTTATACGCAACAAAAATAGAAATAGTACAATACAAAATTAACAAACACAATCACACGACAAGACGATGTAACATGGTTCGGAACCGAATGGTTCATACTCCACGGATTGGGCTCGTAAGAGCCCTAGTGATGCAACCACACACTACTATAACAAATAACTCCTTCTCGGAATAATCCAGAGGCGGAGAAACCTCGTACAAGTATTCTTACAACAATAAGAATTAAATACAAGCTATTACAATGAAATACAAGAAAAAAAAATGCAAAGAAAACTTTACAATCGATCTTTTGAAAGTTTGCTTGTTTGGTTTCTTGAGTTACACTTGGAGACCCTAAATTACACTAGCAATTCACCTCAAAACTCCTCAAAGAATTGCTGCCAAATCCTTCCTCCACGAGCTCCCTTTAAAGCTACTCCTTGGGCTAGATTTCGTCTAGCAGTCGACTGATCGGGACCATTAGTTGACTACCCCTATAGCCGTTGTGAGATAACGACATGTGCCACATTAGATAAGTTCCAACGGATAGACCATCAGTCGACTGATGGCTTAATCAGTCAAGTGTTCGGACTAATCACTCGATTGGAGAGCCTTCTGTACCCAAAATCTAGACCATCAATCGACTGATCTTCAGATCAATCGATTGCTCAGGCCAGCAGTCGACTGCCCAACTTTGGCAGTCGATTGTCAGGGCACTTCCCATAGTCAAACCCTAGTTGACTCCCATCAGTCGATTGACTATAGTCCCAGTCGATTGATACACCTCAAACATGAGGTTTTAACCCAAGTATGATGCCCCCATACTTGCTAGACCACCCGTAGCCTAGACCTAAGCCTTCTAGCTACCTCCATCAGCCTCGTGCCTATTGGATCCCTCCAAGTCATTCATGACTTGTTCATTCATACGCTAGCCTTCAGGTGCTTCCATCGACTATTGTCATGCTAACGGTGTCTACACCGCCAAAGCACATTGGGCTTACGCTGCCAAGACTCCCACTTGGACTTTACGCCGCCAACCATTGGACTTATGTTGCCAAGACTCCCGCTTGGACTTTACGCTGCCAATATTCCCCTTGGACTTTCCAAATGCCAAGACTCAAGCTTGGACTTTCCCTTGCCAACCCATGTTGGACTTTCCATGTCAAGACCCATGCTTGGACTTTTTCTTGCCGAAACTCATGCTTGGACTTTCCTTGCCAACTCATGTTGGACTTTCCCTTGCCAAGACCCATGCTTGGACTTTACATGTCAAGTACTCAAGAATTGGACTTTCCCAATGCCAAGTGTCCCACTTGGACTTTCCATGCCAAGTGTCCCACTTGGACTTTCCATGCCAAGTACCCATGACTTGGACTTTACCATGACAATCACATTGTCATATGTTTTTATCGAACATCAAAATATTTCTCGAGTCAAACTCGAGTTTGGTCAATCATGACCTGGGTCGATTGCACCAATAATCTCCCCCTTTTTGATGTTTGACAAAAACACCCTTGAGTTAGGCCCCTAACTCAAATTCCCTTAATAATTTTCCCAAATTGATAATTCTACCTTTCTCCCCCTTTTTGACTAACATCAAAAAGGTTCTCTCCAAGGAGGTCAATGTCTCATATCCCAATGAGATCTTACAATCTCCCCCTTAGTCCAAGAACACCTAGGATGCTTTCACTCTTCCTAGTGATAAGTCTCATACCACTAAAGAGAGACACTCCTATAAACTCTTCCAATTTCCAAATTGGGCATCTCAAATTCCCATTTCTCCTCCTTATGAGGAAAAATACATCCATCATCCTATGATGAATACCTCCCCCTAAAGGCTTGCTCCCTCTTGACCATTACACCAACAATGTCCTTGGGAAGTCCCTAAGCCAATAACAATAGGAACACTAAATCATCAAAAATAAAGTTCAAAGTTCAACATTGAACTTTCCAACACCTTAAAATTGATACACACCATAACAACTTTTCTAATTCATATCCAATGGATTTTCACCCTTTCTAATGCTTCCCAAAGCATATCCTAGGGTTAGGAGTGGTTAGAGAACTCTAACATAGCTGAAACATGGGCTAAACATCCTTGTTTACCCGAAATTAGCCTATCAGTCGACTCTTCCATAGAACAGTCGATTGAAATCACCATCAGTCGACTGATAATCTGTAACAGTCGACCGATCCCTGATTTTCAGAAATCAGATTTTCAAAAATGAAGTTTGAAAATGCGTAAGTAAATATATGTATTTTAAAAATTTTTAAAATTTCATACGCACATTACTTACATGGAATATAATGGGTGAAAAATAGTTTGAAAATAAAATACCCATTAAAATAGGAGATTGATACAAAGTTCAAAAACCATTAAAACTTTAATATTTTTGATCTACTTTGTATCACCTTCTTCAATGGTGATTGCTATCAAAAGATAGACTTCACCAAGATTTTCTAAAAAGATTTTTAAAATGATTTTGAAAACCTATTTTGAACCATGGACTATTGGCTAGATGTACATGACTTGTACATTAGCTTTTCTCACGATCTATATTTATGATTGAAATAAGTTTAAGTTCATCTAGATGCAACATCTATGCACCTTGAACTTAACTTATTTTTCTAACATCTCACATGTATCTAGGGTGTATAAAACACACACAAGTCAATGTGATTGTGAGATGTGGAATTAGGGTTGTTATGACATCATGCATTTTCTAGGCAACTCTATTTGACTCCCTTATACATGAGACTTCAAATAATGCCATAGTCCTTAACTCAATTTTAATTAATGCATGAATGATCATGGCATAAATGATAATCATAAATAAGCATGACCAATGATCATGATGTCATGACATATGAATAGGCTCTAAAAATGACATGCCATAGAAAATAATCCTAAACAATATCATGACATGTCATATGATAAAATAAAATATAATGTCATGACATGGCAAATTAGAATATATAAACACATTAACATCCACACAATCAAACAAAGACACATGATTTTACATAAACAAAGGATTTCATTCAACAAGAAATTTTGTTCTACAATCAAAATATATGTTCAAGAACAACTCTTGACATCACTACGAAAAAGAAAAAAAAACAAGATCCCTAATCCTCGCCTAGCTATCATCTCCCGTAGATGGTGGAGGTGGTGGAGGCTATTGGCTTAGCGTCTATGTCCGCATCATCTCATATATATCAATCTGGCGCTGCTCCATCCGGCTGAGCTATTGACCCAACTCCTGACCCATGGAGGACTGCTCCAATCTGATCTCCGCCAGTCGTGAGTCAACAGTATGCTGGTAGTCCTCAAATCTGACCTCTAGATGTGCAACACCCTCTGAGAGACCTGTTGCTGGTGCATTTGCTGTCATAGGGTCATCCTCCTCAGCAGCGGGCCCCTCATGCTCGACCGAGGGCTCTCCAGCCTCTAAAGTTGGCTCCTCATGCTCCATGGGCTGAGGCTGAGCCATCCACTCCATCTGTCCAGGGCCAGTCCGCATCCCAGCCAGTGTAAAGTTTCGCACTGTGATGCGGTCGTATGCGTCTGAGAGTGGCCTCAATGATCCCCTGGAAATGTTAATGCCAATGGACTCTAACCATGCTGTAATGACATGTCCAAATGACATATGAGCTTTTCCCTATACAGGGGTCATGAAGTGGACAATGAAATGAAATATGCTCAATGAAAATTTTATCTTCAACTGATGACGCATGACATACATAAGAAAAAGATGGGGAGGCCGGATCTTGGCCTGACCCCGAGTCACTATAGGTAGAATGCACCCAACAATGACTTTGTAAAGAACATTGTCAGGTGCAGATAAGTCATTGATTGAAAAAAGGTTTTGGGCTAGTGGACGAGGTCGAAGAAAGAAATGCTAATGCATGAACGCTAATGATATATGGTCAAATGGAGCAGGAAGAGGTGCATCAAAGGAAGAGTAAAACATGAAAGTGTCATCCGATGCCCGACACCCCAGGAACTCCTGCAAAATCACAGGAGTGAACTCCAGGTCACATTTTGCAATGCGAGTGGTGTAGGTTGGGCTATCGCTGACCTTCCTCAAATTTTGGTAAAACTCCTTGAGAAGATTATCGTTTACGAAATGCGTACAAAAGATGACCTTCATTAACTGATAATGGTATACAATCTGAAGGACATCGCCACAGTAGGTTCGAAAGAATCGCTCGCCCAAATGCCTAACCGACATCGGTTGGTATGCGAGTGACCCAACCTCACTAGACTCACCCCTACGTTGTTTTCTACATGAATGCAATGTAATGCAATGCAGTGTGATGACGCAAATAACATGGTTAGATCAAAATGTGGTATATGTAAAAAATGAGGTTTAAGGTTTAGAGGTATATTTTGGTGCCATTGTTGGGTTGAGGGTTGTGAGGGATGAACTGAGTAGCCTACTTGTTGGAGAGGATGCTGGAAAGAAGGCCTCGCCGGAACCCTAACTCCGGTGGAAGAAAAAATGGAAGCAGGAGCCATTAGCGTGATAGAAGAACCCAAAACACGAGAAATAGGGTTAGGTTTCAAACCTAAGGGCTTTTAGTCGCCGGTGTGGATGCAAGACGACGGTCGAAGGGATTTTGGGATGATCGGAGAAGAAATCGAGTGAGAAGAAGGCATGAAGAAGCCGAACCCTAGCGGTTCAGCCTTATAAAAATGCGACACCAGTCGACTGATGTGCCATATCAGTCGACTGTTAGCGGTCCAGTGTACGGTTCACAAAATCGACAATCGACTGAACCGGCTCGGCACTCGATTGTTGAAGCTTCTATGCCAAGCTACAGTAGAATTAGTTGACTGTTTTGGGTCGTCAGTTGACTGATGTGATAAGCACTCGACTGTTGGACTGACCACTCGACTGTTAGCTCTTCTATCTCGAACAACAGTAACATCAATCGACTGTTGTGGATCTTCAGTCAATTGATGAACAATTAGTCGAGTGCTGGAAGTAGCACTCGACTGTTGATCTCACGGTGTCGTGCTACAGTGTTATCAGTCGACTGATATCTGATTTTCAGTTCTGAAATTAAGTGAATTTCGATTTCTTCACTCAATTTGTTTCATTTTCACAGGTTTTTGCATGTATATCGAATATATTAGTGTTATGCCTGTGTTTACATATTTGTTAATGTATTTTGATATTTTATTTCATTTTCACAAGCATTAACATCCAATAGTTTCAAATTCTAGCATCTCACCCTTTCTAAGTGTTGAAATACACAATCAAAGTGAATGATATATTTTGTGAGATGCAATACACCATAAACATACCTTCCATGCAAACATATGGTAAAACACATGAAGCATGGTAAGTATGTGACATCAAGATGTATAGTAATTGAGTATTAATCTTAAATTTAATTTCTAAGCCTTAAGACAATTTTCTCGATACACTAATTCCGAAAGTGTACCAAAACCCTAAATTGCACATCAATACCTCTAAGTCTAAATGTGCCAAGTTTAATCAATTTTTCACAATTCCTAAGGCTTATTGGCACATCCTAAAATCTTTTAGAATTAACATTCAACCTTATTTCCAAGGTATCACATAACCTTGAAAATGTTATAAAGTGTTAACTTTACTATGGTTAGATTAACTACCCACCAATTCAAGTTAACACCCCCAACCCATTTAGCGTGATGGAATCACACTCTTAAGAACCCAATACTTGTTTGAGTTCCTTGGATTAACTAGGTATTCCTTGGGGATAACTTCCCTAGATATCTTCCTAATGACCCTCCTAGGCTTAGGAGCCTTGGTCATTTGGGTCTTATCATGATTAACCTTAGGGATTGCCTCCATAGTAACCTTCTTATTGGTCTTCCTAGGTTTCTTAGAAACCTTGGCCACTAGACACTTGCCTTGGTTAACCTTAGGGATTGACTCCTTAGTAACCATGGCCTTCCTAGACCTAGGTTGTGTTCCATAATCGAATGGAACACTATGGTAGGTCTCCTTGGGCTTAGGTTTGTGACCCAAACCTTTCTTGCCCTTAGGTGGACCTTACTTCCTAGACCCTAGGTTTTGACTCCTAGACTCTAGATTTTGACAATTTGACCATTTAATTTGATTTTATATCTTTCTAAGGGTCTTTTCCATTTTCTCAAGTTTTGACCTCAAAACTTGATTTTCTAGCTCTAATTGCCCAATTTTTGAATTTTGATTTAATCTTTGGGCATTGTTCCATTTCTTTGGCATATGCCTACCCTTCTTAGGGTTAATGCCTAAATGATCTTCTACCTTCTTAATGGTTTCACTAGATAGGATTTTTCTAGGGACATTAGTCCCAAATTTCTCCTTATTTTTAACATTATAACTCTTAGCCCCCTAAACAATAAAATTTATTATTTCTACTAGCATGCTTTTCATGATGAATAGCAAGTGTATTAAGATTATCTCTAGCATGCTTTTTACTATAAGATTTAGGTGGTGTATTATTAAATTTTACCTTAGGGATTGCTTTAGAAGCTCCCCCTACTTGTGATGCTCCCTCTTGGACCTTCTTCTTCCCCCTAGGGCATTGACTCCTAAAATGCCCTTTTTGTTGACATTTGAAGCAAGTGATGTGCTCCTTGCTTTTAATTGTTGGGGGACCGACATCCTTTGAATTCGTGTTGACTTTTGGTGCCGGAGGAGTTCTTTTAACCTTCTTAGGGCACTTGCTCTTATAGTGCCTTACTTCCCTACACTCAAAGCATATAATATGATTTTTATTATTAATCGAAGTGCTTGAGTTACCTATGTCGGTGGTGGTTTGGACTTGTTCTTCTTCTCGATCGGAGGTGGATGGTTCTTCTTGAGGTTGCTCCGGTGTAGACGATCTAATCTCCTCCCCCTCAACCCTAGAGGTGGAGGCTTCTTTCAATTCCACCTCCTCTACTGATTCGAATGTCGACTCTTCTTCAACTTTTGAATCCTCACTTGCTTGTGAGGATGATGTGCTTGCTTCCTCGGTTTCTTCCGATTGAGCCGATGAGCACTCTTGTCCTTTGGGCTTCTCATGGAGTCTTGCTACTTGGCTCCATAGCTCTTTGGCATCCATGTGTTCACCTAAGCTACACAAGATGTCATTAGGTATCAAATCAATAATAAATTTTGCTACCTTCTTGTTTTTCTTGAATCTTTGGAGTTGTTCCTCACTCCATCTCTTCATCTTGAGGAATTCTCCCTTTGGTCATTTTGGATATTCGAATCCTTCTATTAGGACGGACCACTCCTCGATATCCCTCATCATCAAGAAGTCTTCAATTCTTTCCTTCCATGAATTGAAGCCTTCTCGTCCATATAGCGCATACGGGACCAGCGAGTTGATGTCCCATCCATGTTGTTCTTCAAAATCCATCTTCTTCCCTCTAGTGTGCTCCCTTGGTTGTGAAGCCGGTGAAGAGTGACCCGCTCTGATACCAATTGTAGGGACCTTGGTGACCACTAGAGGGGGGGGGGTGAATAACACATCATCGTATGTCGATGGATCTCGATCGTGCTTGCTACAAAATGTGTTATATGCAACGGAAATAGAAATAGTACAATACAAAATGAACAAACACAATCACACGAAAAGATGATGTAATGTGGTTCGGAACCGAATGGTTCCTACTCCACGGATTGGGCTCGTAAGAGCCCTAGCGATGCAACCACACACCACTATAACAAATAACTCCTTCTCGGAACAATCCGAAGGCGAAAAAACCTCGTACAAGTATTCTTACAACAATAAGAATTGAATACAAGCTATTACAATGAAATACAACAAAAGAAATGCAAAGAAAACTTTACAATCGATCTTTTGGAAGCTTACTTGTTTGGTTGCTTGAGTTGCACTTGGAGACCCTGAATTACACCAGCAATTCGCCCCAAAACTCCTCAAAGAACTGCTGCCAAATCCTCCCTCCATGAGCTCCCTTTAAAGCTGCTCCTTGGGTTATATTTCGCCTAGTAGTCGGCTGATCGGGACCATCAGTCGACTGCCCCTATAGCCGTTGTGAGACAACGACATGTGCCACGTTGGATAAGTTCCAATGGACAGATCATTAGTCGACTGATGGCTCAATCAGTCAAGTGTTCGGGCCGATCACTCGATTGGAGAGCCTTTTGTACCCGAAATCTTGACTATTAGTCGACTGATCTTCAGATCAGTCGACTGCTCAGGCCAGTAGTCAACTGCCAGGGAACTTTTCGTAGTCAAATCCTAGTTGACTCCCATCAGTCAATTGACCTTAGTCCCAGTTGACTGATACACCTGAAACATGAGGTTTTAACCCAAGTATGATACCCCCATACTTGCTAGACCACCCGTAGCCTAGACCTAAGTCTTCTAGCCACCTCCGTCAGCCTCGTGCCTATCGAATCCCTCCAAGTCATCCATGACTTGTTCATCCATACGCTAGCCTTCAAGTGCTTCCATCAACTATTGTCATGCTAATGGTGTCTACACCGCCAAGGTATATTGGGCTCACGCTGCCAAGACTCCCACTTGAACTTTATGCCGCCAACCATTGGACTTATACTACCAAGACTCTCGCTTGGACTTTACGCCGCCAATATTCCCCTTGGACTTTTCAAATGCCAAGACTCAAGCTTGGACTTTCCCTTGCCAACCCATGTTGGACTTTCCATTCCAAGACCCATGCTTGGACTTTTCCTTGCCCATGCTTGGACTTTCCTTGCCAACCCATGTTGGACTTTCCCTTTCCAAGACCCATGCTTGGACTTTACATGCCAAGTACTCAAGACTTGGACTTTCCCAATGCCAAGTGTCCCACTTGGACTTTCTGTGCCAAGTGTCCCACTTGGACTTTCCATGCCAAGTACCCATGACTTGGACTTTACCATGATAATCACATTGTCATATGTTTTTGTCGAATATCAAAACATCGCTCGAGTCAAACTCGAGTTCGGTCAATCGTGACCTGGATCGATTGCACCAACACTAAGTATTATCATGACATATAATATGATTAAAAAGAAATATGATGTCATGACACGGCAATGACAAACAAATCATGGAAAATAAGGTATAAAGGTATAACAATACCTAAATTTTAATATTAATTATCATTTTTTAGAATTCAATTCATTTTTCCATATCACTACTTACCTCCAAAGCGTGCCAAAAATTCAAAATGACACACTATGACTCTAAGACCTAAATTGTGCCAATTTGATCAACTTATCAAACTTCTTAAATGATATTGTCACATCCTAAAATCCTTTATGATTATAGATCAACCTCCATTTTCAAGGTACCCATAACCTTGAAAATGTCCTAAAGTGTCAGATCTACTATGGTTAGGTTAATTACCCATCCACTTAGGGTTGACACACCCTAACCCATTTAACATAAATCGATCACGCTCCTAGGAACCCAATACCTATTGGAGCTTCTTGTGTTTACTAAGTATTCCTTAGGGATGACCTCCCTAGATACCCTTCTAATGACCCTCCTATGCTTAGAAGCCTTGGTCATTTGGGTTTTACCTAGGTTAACTCTAGGGGTGACTCCCCTTGTAACCTTCTTAGTGTCTTTTCTAGGTTTCTTCGAAACCTTAGCCACTAGGCACTTACCTTGGTCAACTCTAGGGATGACTTCCCTTGTGACCTTGGTTTTCCTAGACCTAAGTTGAATTCCATAATCAAATGAAACATTGTGATAAGTAGGCATTACCTTATTGGACATAGGCTTGTGACCCAAACCTTGTCTCCTAGATGGTTCTTACATCTTACACCCTAGGTTTTTACTCCTAGCTCCTAGAGTTTGACCATTTGACCTTTGCATTTGATTTTATATTTTCCTAATGGTCTTTTCAAGTTTCTCAAGTTTTGACCCCAAAACATGAATTTTCAATTCTAATTGCCCATTTTTTGAGTTTTCATTTAGTCTTTGGGCATTACTATTTCCTTTAGGCATATGCCTACTCTTTTTAGGGTTATGCCTAAATGGTTTTCTACCCTTTTAATGGACTCCCTAGATAGACACTCCCTAGATAGAATGAGTCTAAACTTATTGTTCCTAGGTTTTTTCTTGGATAAATTAACATGCTTAGCACCTAAACAATAAAATCTATTATTTCTACTAGCATGCTTTTCATGAGCAATAGCAAGAGTACTAAAAACATGCTTTTTAACTCTAGAATTTGAAGGTGCATTACTACATGATACCTTAGTGTTTGCTTTAGAAGCTCCTCCTACATTTGATGCTCCTTCTTCACCCTTGCTAGGCTTCCTCCCCCTAGGGCATTGGCTTCTATAGTGTCCATTTTGTTGGCACTTGAAGCACACTACGTGCTCCTTGCTCTTCCTAATTGGGGCACCAACATCCTTGACCCTTGGTGCAGTTGGGCCTTCTTGACCTTCTTTGGACACTTACTCTTGTAGTGTCCGACTTTCCTACACTCAAAACAAATTATATGATCTTTATTTTTAACTAAATTGCTTGAGTTACCTAGGGAGGTGGAAGCCTCTTGAGCTTGTTCATCACTTCTCCTTGAGGTTGAAGCTACTTCTTGATTTTGCTCTGACTCCGATGAGGAAATTCTCTCCTCCCCCTCAATCCTAGAGGTGGAGGCTTCTCTTACTTCTTCCACCTCTTCTTCCTTCTCGGATATCAAACACCTTTCAATCTCTGACTCCTCACTTTCTTGTGAGGATGAACAGTCCTCTTCGGACTCTTCTTCTACTTGAGTCATAGATGGTTCTTCATGGAGCTTAGCCAATTTATCCCATAGCTCTTTGGCATCTTTAAATTCACCTAACCTAGACACATTATCGTTAAGTATTGAATTTAATATTAATTGCGTTACCTTATCATTTCTTTTGAAATCGTGGACTTGCTCTTCGGTCTATCTTTTCTTCTTGAGGTATCCACCTTTTGGACCTCTTGGAATTTCAAACCCCTTTACTAGGATCATCCAATCTTCAAAGTCCATCATGAAGAAGTTCTCCATCTGTGCCCTCCATTGCTCAAAACCTTCTCGTCCATAGAAGGTGTATGAGATTGGAGTGTTGATATCTCATCCCAATTTTTCTTTAAATTTCATCTTCTTTCCTCTAGCACTTTGCTCCCGATTGTTAATGTTAGAGAAATCAACCCATGTGATGTGGTTTTGATGTGTGTGGCAAAGGGTTTAAGATAGGATTGATATGAATTTGATATGTGTGTTGAAGTCATGCAGGACTTAGTAATTCGCAGATGGAGCATTGACAAGTTTCACCTCTCATGACTCAGTCCTTGAGTCAGTGAAATATGCATTGCGGAAGCCATACGCTTGGTGCATCTGAGGGACCATCGGATGAGGAGCATTGGAGTGAAGCCAGAGGAAGTAGATTTCAGGGCGAGACACAAAGGATGACACTGCGAAGCCGTGCGCTTGACGCATTTGAGGGACGTGGCCGGACGAAGAGAACTTCAAAGGCGAGGGACTCCAAGGAAAGATGAGAGTGAGCGAATGTAACTCGAGACGGGTAGCGCTTAGGTGAAACTTGGCCAATTGGCTAAGTGTTGGATGAGTTTTCCTGACATCAGTCGATTGCCATGTCATGGCAGTCGACTGCTCCAAGTCGACTATTGAATCGACTGGTGTTCGAGTCTGGTTTGTGTCCTGCCGAATGATTTCCAAGTGTTGGCGGTACCATCGAAAACCATCATCGATCATGATGGCGCGGATCGATCAGTCACGAGGGTTTCGGGCACAAAATGGTTGATAGTCGACTATTTGCTTCCAGCACTCGACTGTTAGCTCCATCAGTCGATTGATGGGAAGATCAGTTGATTGATGTGGGAGCCGTTGGATGAAATCCAACATGGAAGAAGCCGTTATAGGGCAACGACTACAGGGGCAGTCGACTGATCGAGGCATCAGTCGACTGCCAGGCGCCCAACGGGAAGAATGAGCTCTTCCCTATAAGAACGGGCCTTTGGACACTTGGGGAGTCTAATGCTTAATTCCTAAACATCTCATAAGTGCCCAAACAAGTTCCACTCTTCTTACTTGCATTTATTTCAATCCTATTGTAAGAAGAGAGATTGTAAGAAAGGTTACCTCCACCTAGCTTTGTGCAAAAGAGAGATTAGTGGAAAGCTTAAGGCGTGATTCACCTTGGAACGAATCAGGTCATGGACTAGCGGCAATGGCCGTGAACCACGTTACAACTTTGTGTTAGCGTTTGTTTTCTTGTCACTTTTAATTGTCTTTAGTTTTTGTTATTCCACTGCGCTAATGATTTTGTAGATGAGAAATCGACAAACGATTTCCACCATACGCGAAAGAGGCTTATTCACCCCCTCTAGTCGACCACCGATGATCCAACAGTTAATCCGTAGAAGAGCTCCTAGCTCTGATACCAATTGTAGGAACGTCGGTGAGCGCTAGAAGGGGGGGTGAATGGCGCGTCTTCGATCACTTGATGTAATTTGTTCATGTCCATCTACAAAGCTTGTTTTGCACAGTGGAAATAATAATGCAATACAAAATGCGACAAACACAAACACAACACGAGAATATAACGTGGTTCAAAATCTTATGGTTCCTACTCCACGGGTAGAGCTCAAACGAGCCCTAGCGATGCAAACGCCACTAATAATAAAAAATACTCCTCGACAACAAGTCGGAGGTGGAGAAACCTCTTACAACAGATTACAAAAGTAATACACGATAAAATAAGCAAATACAAATGAAATACACAAAACAACGTAAAGAAAACTTTACAACTATTGCTTTGGATGCTTGCTTGTTTGATTGCTTGAACTGCACTTGAAGACCCTGATTTGCACCAACAAGTTGCACCAAATTGCACAAGAAATCACTGCCAAAAACCTCCTCCATGAGCTCCTTTTAAAGCTGCAACTCGGGTTGGATTCCGCCTAGCAGTCAACTGCTCCTGTAGCCGTTGTGAGACAATGACTCGATCCACGTTGGATAAGTTCCAACAGATACACTGGCAGTCGACTGCCATTAACCATTAGCCGACTGTCAACCTCGTAGCCGAATGACCTGTCGGCTACCGAGCGTTCTGAGCACCAGCAATCGATTTCCATCCATGGAAATCGACTGCTCAAGCTATCAGTTGACTGCCCAATGCTAGCAGTTGCATGCCAAGGCTATATGCCGCAGTTGAACCCTAGTTGACTTACGACAGTCGACTTGTCATAATTCCAGTTCATTGCTACAAGTCGACTCGGTTGCCAAGTATCAAAACACTTGGCCAATCGACTAGTCCAAAGCCCTAATCGACTGATAGCCTCAACCATGAGGTTTAACCCCAAGTATGATGCCCTTATACTTGCTAGACCACTCTTAGCCTAGACCTAAGCCTTCTAGCCACCTCCATCAGTCTCACACCTATCGGATCCCTCCAAGTCATCCATGACTTTTTCATCAATACGCTAGCCTTCAGGTGCTTCCATCGACTATTGTCATGCTAAGCTGGTCTATAACGGCAAGGTACATTTAGACTTACGCTGCCAAGACATACGCTTGGACTTTATGTCACCAACCATTGGACTTATACTGTCAAGACTCCCGGTTGGACTTTATGTCGCCAATATCAACCCTTGGACTTCTCTTGTCAACCCATGTTGGACTTTCCATTTGCCAAGACTCAAGCTTGAACTTTCCCTTGCCAAGACCCATGCTTGGACTTTCTATGCTAACCCATGTTGGACTTTCCAATTGCCAAGACTCAAGCTTGGACTTTCCTTTGCCAAGACCCATGCTTGGACTTTCTATGCCAAGTACCCAAGACTTGGACTTTCCATGCCAAGTGTCCCACTTGGACTTCTCCATCATATAGTCAATCCCATGTCAACCATATAGTCAACCCATTGTCAAACAATGGTCAACTCATCGTCAAACATCAATGTCAAACATCAAAACACTAACATCAAACCACTACTCGAGTCAAACTCG
Organism: Wurfbainia villosa; assembly: GCA_025175895.1. Taxonomy (NCBI): domain Eukaryota; kingdom Viridiplantae; phylum Streptophyta; class Magnoliopsida; order Zingiberales; family Zingiberaceae; genus Wurfbainia; species Wurfbainia villosa. The sequence goes on from JAKLTH010000281.1 coordinate 1,872,080, forward strand.
AGTCTGGTCAATCATGACCTGGGTCGATTGTATCAACAATAAGATCTTACATTCTCTCTCTTAATCCAAAAACATTTAGGATGCCTTCACTCTTCCTAATGATAAATAACATATCACTAAATGATAATCAATCTTTACTTGTCTAAATTTTCCCTTATGAGGAAAAATCCATCCATCATCCCTTGATAGATATCCTCCCCATAAGGCTTGCTCCCCCTATGACCATTGCACAAACAATGTATTTGGAAAGACCCTAAGTCAATAGGAACTCTAAACAATCAAAATTATGTGTAAAGATTCAACATTGAACTTTCACCTCCCTTAAAATTCAATTTTCACCCTAATCACCTCTCTTATTTCATTTCCAATGAATTTTTACCTTTCCAATGTTTTTCAAAGCATATCACTGGTTTAGGAAACGTTAGGGTACTTAGAGATGGTTGAAAATGAGCTAAACTAACCTTGTTTTTCCTAAATCAAGCCAGCAGTCAACTTGATAAACAATCAGATGCCTGCCATCAACATCACTCGACTGCCAAACTGAGGCAGTCGACTGCCATCTAATTTTCAGAATTCAAATTTGTAGAAATAAATTTTGAAAATGCATAAGTAAATATATGTATTTTAAAAGATCTTGAAACTTCATAGGTACATTACTTACATGAAATATAATGGGTGAAAAATAGTTTTAAATTAAAATATGCATTAAATTGTGAGATTGATACAAAGTTCAAAACCATTGAAACTTTTAATTTTTTTGATCTACTTTGTATCAACTTTTTCAATGGTGATTGCTATCAAAAGATAGACTTTACCAATGTTTTCTAAAATAATTTTAAAATATTTTTGAAAACCTATTTTGAACATGGTCTATGGGCTTAATGCATATGACTTGTACATAAGCTATCCTCATGATTCATCATTATTATTTAATGAGCTCTAAGTTTATTATGATGTACTAAATAAACACATGAACTTAACTCATTTTCTAGCATCTCACATGTGTCTAATGTGTATGAACACACACACAAGTCAATCTAATGTTCTTGTGATATGTGGATTTAGGTTCCTAGAATTTCTTGCATTTTTCTAGGCAACTTTATTTGATTCCCTTATACATGGGACTTGAAATCATGTCATTGTCGTTAAATCAATTTTAATTAACCTAAATGCATGAATGATGATCATGGCATATGAGAGCATAAATAAAGCATGTGCCAACAATCATGATGTCATGACATAAACATAAATCTAAATACACACGACATAAAAATTAAACCTAAGTATTCTCATGACATTTTAAACAATTTAAATGAAATATGATATCATGACATGGTAAGACAAACAAAACATGACAAAAATAAAATACAAAGGTACATAATACCTATGTGTTAAACCCAATTGCCATTTTTAAAAATTAAACTAATTTTCCATAACCAAACAAAACTACTAAGTGTGTCAAAAATCCAAAATGATACACTATGACTCTAAAACCTGACTTATGCCAATTTGATCAATTTTTCAAACTTCCCAAATTTAATTGATACATCCTTAAATCTTTTAGGAAATAAATCCAAACTTATTTCCAAGGTATCCCATAACCTTGAAAATGTCCTAAAGTGCTAATTTTTCTATGGTTAGGTTAACTACCCATCCATTTAAGGTTGATACAACCTAACCCATCTAGCGTGAAGGGATCACACTCTTAGGAATCCAATACCAATTGGAGCTCCTTGAGTTTACTATGTTAAATACGGACAATTTAAAATACCAAAATAAAATGGCCAAAGAATTAAGAAATTTATCCTAGAAATTTTTCAGGATTTTTAGGAATTTTTTTCAGAATTTTTCTGGAATTAAATGGGGATTGTACGGGGTATTTACGGGGATAAGAAAAATAGGCTTTTTAATGGTCTGTTTAGATTATTTAATGGGTTTAAATAACCTAAGTTATAAACCTAGGTTTTTCTATTCCTATTTCCCCCGCCTGAGCCTTCCCCTTTCTCGCGACGCCATTCACGCGCCGCCGTTCCACAACTCCGCCGCCTTCTTCCCTGCGTCGGCGCAGTCCACAGCCACACCGACGCAGCTGCTCGAGATCGCCCCCGCCGCCGTTTGCCTCCTTCCGCTCCAGATCGCGCACCTCCGCGCCTGTTGCTCCTCGTGACGCCGTTGCAAATGATCAGCGGCGGCTCTGACAGTCTTGCCCGCTGCGATGACGGTGACCACTCCTGCGCGCGAGCATAACGACGTATCTTCGCCGTCGTTTTCCCCATTGCCGACGCTGCTCGTCTGCAATGCCGATCGGCCTCCTCGGACACGACTTGCCCTTTCCCCTCCTCTGCAAGCGACGACTGACCACCCCTCGCCGGAGCCCGCGGACGAGCAAGAGCGCAGAGGAAGCGTGGCTGGGAGTGTGCATTGGCGGCAGCTACACCTTGATTTGCTCGGAGGCGCAATTTTGCCGGAGTTAGCGAAGTAGTCCAACAAAGAGTCGGCACCAACAGTTGAGCGTTTCAACTCCGATCAGCTTGGTAAGGGCCCCTCGACAGAAGTTGTTCTCAATTTAGTCTACACGAGCCGCCGGTGAGGTCTCAGTCGCTGGTATGACGCGTTCTGTTTCTTTCTCTTCATTCATTGGTGTTTGATTTCTATATTAGGTCGACTGTGAAAGTGGCGGTGAGTTGGTCGGCTAGGGAAGGCTGTGAACAGCTGTGGGTGGGCAGTGCATGGCTGTAAGTGGAGTGTGGGTTGGCTGTGAAAGGGTTGTCGATGGATTGGTATTGGCCGAAGCTTGGTAAGCTTGATCTATCTTCTCTTTTTATTAGCTGTAAGTTGATAGATTATGGGTTTGGCTGTGAGATTTAAGATGGAAAAATTAGTAAGTTCAGATATGGGTGTTAATAAATGCATAATATGTTGTTAATTTGCTTAATGGTCGATAGGGATTGATGCGGAGGATTAATGAGGTTAAATGGCATAACTAGATCAATCTGGTTGACCGGGATTTTATTAAGCATTTGGGTTAATTGGTATAAGTCCGAAATCGGCTTAGGATTTGATTTGACAGTGGATCGTATTTTTGTACGTAACTATAGTTATGTTGTATGCAGGTTTGATCGCCACGGCGTGTTCACTGATCCGTGACGATCCGTTCTTTTTGCGGATATTTTATCAGGCGGGTATTTTGACTTGTCTTTTTGATATAGTCATGTTGATATGCTAGATAGTTATAGCTTGCAATAGTTTTCATGTTTATCTACCTTGCATGTTATTATGCCTATTTGACACATGCATTTGATCAGTTTATAGTTATACTTTCCCTGTTTTACTTGGATCATGTATATGTACCTTTTTATTGTGCATATTATTCGGATACATATGTTAGTTGGTATTACATGCTTTAGTGTCATGCACCATCTTGCATGATTGCATGCTGGTTGGATGGGGTTCCATTATTGTTGAGCCCGCAGCCAGTTACATGGTCTGTACACACTGCCACTCATGGGTTAGTGGTACATCAGGAGGGTGTGTGCAGTTGCTCTGTCAGGCTCCGCTGGTCCGCTCATGGGTAGCGATGATGCAGCGTGGTAGCGGGCAGGGATCCCTCCTCTGGTCTATGACACCGGGAGATGAGAGCTTAGCTCCCCCACTATGTTTGGGGCAGGAGGATAGGTGTACTCCGACAGCATCCTGTCCACTCGGTCACTCAGGAGCAGTGATGGCAGAGTGCACAGTTGTCATAGCCCTACCCACTCGGCTTCACCATCGCGTGTGAGACGGCTGACTGACGTCAGGGGTGACCATGTCATATGCACGACATGCATTTTTGCACGGATTGCATTTGTATTGTGTTTGCTGCATTATTGTATTGATGCCTTGGATGTTGCATATGATTGCCATGAATACAGGATTCATATTCATTTATGGTTATGACTTTATCTCTTATAGTAGGGCACATGCTCCTATATCAGAGTAGGAGATTCAGGTGAGTACAATCCTTTTGCATTTATTTCTTGCTTACCATATATATGAGACTGTACTGGCATGATTAGTATTGTTAGCTATTTCTTGCTATTCATATAGACTAATATCCGCTAAGTTCTTTGAACTTACCCCGTGGTTTTATTTTTTTTATTTCAGAATGAAGCTGTCAGGAGAGTCCAGTTGCCATATCCCCCCCCCTCGTAGTGACAGTTTCTTAGTTGTTTGAGTTATGGTTTGAATTTTGTATAGAAGATATGTTTAGGCTTGGAAATGGATTTATGTACTCGTGGATTTCTGGGGGTTCTTGTGGACTATTGGTCGGATCTTATTTTGATTGGTTTGGTTGGGTATTCCTGCCCAGATGGCAGAAGGGGTAAGTCTAGTTAGTGTAGACTTTTGTTTACCTAGATTTGTTGGCCTGAGGCCTTATTATTATCTCCGTGTGTTGTTTGGATTCCGGTCGTGTTGACCGATGTATAGTGGCCGTATAGCCCTTGTATAAAAATTGGTATTGTCACTCGTACAGGGGAGGTGCTGCCGGATTTTCGTCTGGCGGAGACTCCCTCTGGGCGTGACAATTTATTTGGTATCAGAGCGTAGGTTTCCGAGTTCCTTAGGGTCATTGGGTTTATGGAGTTCGCCAAGTTTGGCAGGTTAACTAGGTATTTTCGGATTGGTACGGATTTCCAACGATTGTTATGTTTCGGAAATTCGAGGTATTATTGACGAGGTCAATATGGGAGATTTGGCGGCAACAGGACATCTCCGGACGGCTAACAGGTAAATAAATTCTAGAAAATTTTTCTAGATTTAGTACATATTTATATCGGTTATGCGGTGATATCATGTTTTGTCTGGTATTGTTTTAACCTGATATCTATTGGACTGTTAGATTTTTAGGTTGCTGGTTTATAGATAGCATTTGGTTATAAATTGCTATTACTGCTATACGTAGCTTGTTATCATTGTGATAAAAATGATTAGATATTATTGGTAGACGTTTACCACTTAGGATTTGACTAGTATTAGGATTATTAGACTAGTTGAATAATATGACTAAGATGGATAAATTCGTAGAAGGCATGAGGACATGATTACATAGCTTATGTAGTTTAGAGTATATATAAGCATCTGATGCTTTATTTATATATTGCCTTGACTTTGTTTTGGCATGACCCTTTAGTAATACCCTAATTAATTTCAGCCATTGATTCCCATTAGTAGGACTATGCTGTCGTTTATTAGATAGCTTGTTATATGTTTATATGGTTCTATGTTTTTTTGCGATGGACACCCTGATAAAGACTAGTAGAGATAGAATAACTTAGATAAGGTTATTCAGTAGGAGTGGATCTCAGGAATGAAACAATATTAGTAGAACCTTAGGTGTAATAACCCGGATGTGCATATTGGTATAGGTTTATACATTTACTATTTCAGCTGATATGGTGATCGGATTAGTGGAGGTCATATGATTAGGATGCGATTAAATCCTTAGAGGGTATATAACGTTGTTCATATTTATCGGCTGCCAACAATATCACCCATTCGTGGTTGAGGAAAGTTAAAGTAGAGTTTCCCTAAAGGGGCTTTTGTGTATTTGAGGTCGAATAGGTCTCCCATGTATGGTTGAGATAATCTACTGTAAGGTTATACTCTTGCGTTATTCGTTCCGAGTTGGTGATAATCGGATTCGTATGATGTCTGTAGCAAGATAGCTACTTTACAGGTTAAGTACCCACGAGATCTGTTTGTGGTAGCATGTTGGAGCATGCATGATTGAACTGGTAGGACGGTATAATTTAGGCTTAATCCTCTTGAAGGGTTTGATAGTAGATTTGGGGTCCTTATTGGCCTGGATAGACGATTCCTGTTAGTTGGGACGAAACCCTATGATTAATCGTCTCGACGCGATTATTAGTGGACTGATGATTTTGATCGACCTTGATACCGATCATGTTAGAAGGGTTGGAATGCTAGATTTAATCATCTCGACTTATTTATTTATAAGTTGATGATCTTTACCGAATTTGATAAACATTTCGTATTAGAGGTGTTGAAACCCTCGCTTGATCGCCTCAATGGGTTTAATTGTAGATCGATGATCCTTATCGATTTTGATAGATGTTCTATGCTAGATATATTGGATAACCCTAGGTTTAACAACCTAGGATAATCGACGCCACGACCTATTAGTGGTAGTATGCTAGTGCGCGCGATCAATAACTAGATATTTATATATCGCTGTATCCACGAGTCTCATTCGTGGGTAGCATGTAGCGCTGCGAGATAAAGCTTAGCGATTGATTGATTGTCGACCCATGAGTACGCTCTTTCACGGTAGCTCATAGATGCTTCTTTGGTAGAGCCACGAGGCTTTGTCGTGGTATCCGGATGTGCACTGCTTGTTGCAGTGGTTGAGTATGTTGCGGGTATATTTGTTATACTGCGGATCATGATAGTTGCAGACTGATATTGGTACTCTGAGGGTGGGGTAACTCTAGCTTGTTCCCTGTGACTTCCATTATGTGCATTATGATTATGCACTATTGTCTATACATCAACAGAGTGGTTGTACTCACTCCCTCCTCACTTATCCTCTAGGTTAACTGAGGGAGGACGTGTCCTGTTGACCTACCTTTATGTCGCTCAGAGAGTTCCTTGCCGTGCTTTTTCAACTGCATCGTCGAGATGCCACTTTATTTACTTGATCGGTATTGCATTTTGTTTTTCACTTTGGATTTTATCGCAATTGGATTTGGGGTCATAAAACTATTTTACTTTGATTGATGTATGTTTAGTCGTGCATGCATGCAGTTATTAAAATACTGGTATTTCTATAATTATTTCGAGGTTTTTACCAGATTTGGTCTATGTATTTCGGAATATTGTCACTAAGGGGCTCCTCTGTTATTTGGATGATGGATATGCCCCCAGGACGTGACAATTTTATTGGTTTACGATTTTGGTTTATGGTTTCAGTGTTTCGAGGATTTTATTTTCCTTGGATTTTTGGGAGTTCTCAGGTTTTGGGACCAGGCGAGCAGAAGGATATCTCTGAGCTATAGGAAAAATGTTGTCTTTAGTGGTTACTGTACTTTAGTGGTTAGGAAGAGTATTGATTTAGTGAAATTGTTCCTACTCATGGGCGGGGACGAGGTCGAGGACGTAGTGACCTTACGGAACCTAACGATGGTTTCAGAAGTACGGACTCTTTAGAGGTGCCGACTGATGTTGAATTAGGAGGCTAGGGTTAGACCCGCTAGCCACCCATTAGGAGGACAAGGAGTAAACCCTCGGAGAATATCAATCCCTACTAATAGTGATTTGGTTATGGATAAGGCGCGTATGTCTACACTAGTCAAGACGATGAAAGATCGTTTTACCTTATTATAGGAGGTGTTGGATGGGATATTTATCTGTCCCAGTATTTCTTTCAGAGAAGATCCGGAACTCTTTGTTAAAAGAGAGATAGACCTTTTAGATTTATGTGTTGATTTTCGATGATAGAATGCGGTAGTTGTGGAAGGAAATGAATATCCTTCATTATGAATAGAGGATCTATTTAGATCAACTATAGGGCATCGGTGTATGCTCTAGGATTGATTTATGATTGATGGGTTGATATTGTAGTGACATGATGTCATACAATTATCATGGTCGTTGGATTGCGTAACTTGGCCACTACTGAGGGTGGTAGTTGGAGTTGCGCACTCGGTCACCGTTGAGGGTAGTTTTCCTGGTATTGATTTGATTATTACCATAGACATGGATAGGATGCTCTAGCGGTACTACATCGCTGACTGGTTGGATCAGGAAGGTGATGAAATTTACTTGGTCGGCAGCTTGTAAAACTAGTTTCAGGGCTCAGACGATGGTTGACTTTTACGCCAGTGTTAATTAATTATTCTGGTGTGGATGGAAGGGTTGTGTATATGGATGCAACCTTTCGAGGATCGGAGCAGTTCCGATGCTATAGAATAGGACGTATCCTAAGCTTACGGCAGTTAAAGAACTGCGAGATAAGTCATATATATGACGTGGACTTAGTAGTGATTAGGTTGTATTGTAGAGGTGAAGAGCAGGAATGCTCATGGTATTTTGGCTAGCTACGGGATAACTACTATAGAGTAGCTGAAACACGAATGGTTGTAACAAGGAAGTCTGGTCGCGATAGCCTCCCATGCACTTATAGAGTGTGTGGTGGAGTGGATTTTGGACAGTAGATGGATTACCGTCTCTGACTCCGAGGAGGATAATGGTTTCCGGAGTTGCTTTAGTTTAAGGAACAGATGCTTCAGGAAATTCTGATTTCGGAATGGAAGTGGAAGCAGATTATTATAGATGTTGTGGTGGGTTGGCCTAGGACACGTCAAGGTCATGACGCGATTTGGGTAGTTGTTGACCGACTAACCAAATCCGTGCACTTAGCGATTCAGAAGACCAACTTTCTGGATTGTTTGGCAGAGCTATATTGTCGGGAGATCATCAGATTGCATGGTGTTCCTTTGAGTATTATATCAAATAGAGATCCCCGGTTCACGTCCCGGTTCTGGCAGAATCTGCACCAGGCCTTAGGTACGCAGCTTCGTTTTAGTATTGCATTCCATCCGCAGACAGATGGACAGTCGGAGCGGGCCATTTAGACACTAGAGGACTTGCTGAGATCATGTGTTATGGAGGACAATTGCTAGGACCCATAGAGCTCAGTATGAGACAGGGTTGGTCCGTACTATCAGACGTAGGATGGCAGAGGCGCAGGATCGTCAGAAGAGTTGTGTAGATTGGAAACGGAGACCTCGGGAGTTCTCTATTGGTGTCCAGGTATTCCTGCGAGTCTCACCCATGAAAGGGGTGAAAAGGTTTGACCACCGTGGTAAGTTAGCTCCAAGGTACATTGGACCTTTCAAGATTTTTGAGAGGATTGGAGCAGTAGCTTACCGTCTAGCGCTACCATCATCTTTGATGAGTATACATGATGTGTTCCATGTGTCCATGCTGAGGAAGTATGTGCCAGACTCTACACATATTCTGTCAGATGTGTCAGGTTCCATTCAACCTGATGCTACTTACGCAGAGGTTCCAGTACGGATTTTGGATCACAAGGAACGACAGTTGCGGAACAAGGTTGTGCGAGTTGTCAAGGTCGGGTGGAGTCACCACACCGACGAGGAGGCTACTTGGGATCTTGAGGGAAAGATCAGAGCTCAATACCCCACTTAGTCACTTGAGGTGTGTGACTTGTCTCTAGATATCTGAGATGGTTGTTGTGACATCTCATACTCGTACATGAGCAGGAAATTTGGGGACCAAATTTTTATGAGTGGGGGAGAATGTTAAATACGGAAAATTTAAAATACCAAAATAAAATGGCCAAAGAATTAAGAAATTTATCCTAGAAAATTTTCAGGATTTTTAGGGAATTTTAGGAATTTTTTTCGGAATTTTTCTGGAATTAAATGGGGCTTGTACGGGGTATTTACGGGGATAAGAAAAACAGGCTTTTTAATGGTCTGTTTAGATTATTTAATGGGTTTAAATAACCTAAGTTATAAACCTAGGTTTTTCTATTCCTATTTCCCCCGCCCGAGCCTTCCCCTTTCTCGCGACGCCATTCACGCGCCGCCGTTCCACAACTCCGCCGCCTTCTTCCCTGCGTCGGCGCAGTCCACAACCACACCGACGCAGCTGCTCGAGATCGCCCCCGCCGCCGTTTGCCTCCTTCCGCTCCAGATTGCGCGCCTGTTGCTCCTCGTGACGTCGTAGCCAGGCAGTCAATGCCGGCTACAGACGGTGCTGCCCCGCGCGCGATGACAGCTGACCACTCCTGCGCGCGAGCACAGCGACGTATCTTCGCCGTCGTTTTCCCCATTGCCGACGCTGCTCGTCTGCAATGCCGATCGGCCTCCTCGGACACGACTTGCCCTTTCCCCTCCTCTGCAAGCGACGACCGACCACCCCTCGCCGGAGCCCGCGGACGAGCAAGAGCGCAGAGGAAGCGTGGCTGGGAGTGTGCATCGGCGGCAGCTACACCTTGATTTGCTCGGAGGCGCAATTTTGTCGGAGTTAGCGAAGTAGTCCAACAAAGAGTCGGCACCAACAGTTGAGCGTTTCAACTCCGATCATCTTGGTAAGGGCCCCTCGACAGAAGTTGTTCTCAATTTAGTCTACACGAGCCGCCGGTGAGGTCTCACGGTACAGTATGGCTCGCTTCTTTCTTTCTTTTCATCTGTTGGTGTTTGATTTCTATATTATGTCGGCTGTGAAAGTGGCGGTGAGTTGGTCGGCTAGGGAAGGCTGTGAACAGCTGTGGGTGGGCAGTGCATGGCTGTAAGTGGGGTGTGGGTTGGCTGTGAAAGGGTTGTCGATGGATTGGTATTGGCCGAAGCTTGGTAAGCTTGATCTATCTTCTCTTTTTATTAGCTGTAAGTTGATAGATTATGGGTTTGGCTGTGAGATTTAAGATGGAAAAATTAGTAAGTTCAGATATGGGTGTTAATAAATGCATAATATGTTGTTAATTTGCTTAATGGTCGATAGGGATTGATGCGGAGGATTAATGAGGTTAAATGGCATAACTAGATCAATCTGGTTGACCGAGATTTTATTAAGCATTTGGGTTAATTGGTATATGTCCGAAATCGGCTTAGGATTTGATTTGACAGTGGATCGTATTTTTGTACGTAACTATAGTTATGTTGTATGCAGGTTTCGGTCACGAGGCAGGTTCACGGTCATGACGATCTGGTTCTTTTTGTGGATATTTTATCAGGCGGGTATTTTGACTTGTCTTTTTGATATAGTCATGTTGATATGCTAGATAGTTATAGCTTGCAATAGTTTTCATGTTTATCTACCTTGCATCTTATTATGCCTATTTGACACATGCATTTGATCAGTTTATAGTTATACTTTCCCTGTTTTACTTGGATCATATATATGTACCTTTTTATTGTGCATATTATTCGGATACGTATGTTAGTTGGTATTACATGCTTTAGTGTCATGCACCATCTTGCATGATTGCATGCTGGCTGGACGGGGTTCCATTATTGTTGAGCCCGCAGCCAGTTACATGGTCTGCACACACTGCCACTCATGGGTTAGTGGTACATCAGGAGGGTGTGTGCAGTTGCTCTGTCAGGCTCCGCTGGTCCGCTCATGGGTAGCGATGAGGCAGCGTGGTAGCGGGCAGGGATCCCTCCTCTGGTCTATGACACTGGGAGATGAGAGCTTAGCTCCCCCACTATGTTTGGGGCAGGAGGATAGGTGTACTCGACAACATCCACATCCCACTCGGTCACTCAGGAGCAGTGATGGCAGAGTGCACAGTTGTCATAGCCCTACCCACTCGGCTTCACCATCGCGTGTGAGGCGGCTGACTGGCGTCAGGGGTGACCATGTCATATGCACGACATGCATTTTTGCACGGATTGCATTTGTATTGTGTTTGCTGCATTATTGTATTGATGCCTTGGATGTTGCATATGATTGCCATGCATACAGGATTCATATTCATTTATGGTGATGACTTTATCTCTTATAGTAGGGCATATGCTCCTATATCAGAGTAGGAGATTCAGGTGAGTACAGTCCTTTTGCATTTATTTCTTGCTTACCATATATATGAGACTGTACTGGCATGATTAGTATTGTTAGCTATTTCTTGCTATTCATATCGACTAATATCCGCTAAGTTCTTTGAACTTACCCCGTGGTTTTATTTTTTTTTATTTCAGGATGAAGCTGTCAGGAGAGTCCAGTTGCCATATCCCCCCCTCGTAGTGACAGTTTCTTAGTTGTTTGAGTTATGGTTTGAATTTTGTATAGAAGATATGTTTAGGCTTGGAAATGGATTTATGTACTCGTGGATTTCTGGGGGTTCCTATGGACTATTGGTCGGATCTTATTTTGATTGGTTTGGTTGGGTATTCCTGCCCAGATGGCAGAAGGGGTAAGTCTAGTTAGTGTAGACTTTTGTTTACCTAGATTTGTTGGCCTGAGGCCTTATTATTATCTTCGTGTGTTGTTTGGATTCCGGTCGTGTTGACCGATGTATAGTGGCCGTATAGGCCTTGTATAAAAATTGGTATTGTCACCCGTACAGGGGAGGTGCTGCTGGATTTTCGTCTGGCGGAGACTCCCTCTGGGCGTGACAATTTATTTGGTATCAGAGCGTAGGTTTCCGAGTTCCTTAGGGTCTTTGGGTTTATGGAGTTCGCCAAGTTTGGCAGGTTAACTAGGTATTTTCGGATTGGTACGGATTTCCAACGATTGTTATGTTTCGGAAATTCGAGGTATTATTGACGAGGTCAATATGGGAGATTTGGCAGCAACAGGACATCTCCGGACGGCTAACAGGTAAATAAATTCTAGAAAAAATTTTCTAGATTTAGTACATATTTATATCGGTTATGCGGTGATATCATGTTTTGTCTGGTATTGTTTTAACCTGATATCTATTGGACTGTTAGATTTTTAGGTTGCTGGTTTATAGATAGCATTTGGTTATAAATTGCTATTACTGCTATACGTAGCTTGTTATCATTGTGATAAAAATGATTAGATATTATTGGTAGATGTTTACCACTTAGGATTTGACTAGTATTAGGATTATTAGACTAGTTAAATAATATGACTAAGATGGATAAATTCGTAGAAGGCATGAGGACATGATTACATAGCTTATGTAGTTTAGAGTATATATAAGCATCTGATGCTTTATTTATATATTGCCTTGACTTTGTTCTGGCATGACCCTTTAGTAATACCCTAATTAATTTCAGCCATTGATTCCCATTAGTAGGACTATGCTGTCGTTTATTAGACAGCTTGTTATATGTTTATATGGTTCTGTGTTTTTTTGCGATGGACACCCTGATAAAGACTAGTAGAGATAGAATAACTTAGATAAGGTTATTCGGTAGGAGCGGATCTCAGGAATGAAACAATATTAGTAGAACCCTAGGTGTGGAAACCCTAGGTGTAATAACCCGGATTTTCATATTGGTATAGGTTTATACATTTACTATTTCAGCTGATATGGTGATCGGATTAGTGGAGGTCATATGATTAGGATGCGATTAAATCCTTAGAGGGTATATAACGTTGTTCATATTTATCGGCTGCCAACAATATCACCCATTCGTGGTTGAGGAAAGTTAAAGTAGAGTTTCCCTAAAGGGGCTTTTGTGTATTTGAGGTCGAATAGGTCTCCCATGTATGGTTGAGATAATCTACTGTAAGGTTATACTCTTGCGTTATTCGTTCCGAGTTGGCGATAATCGGATTCGTATGATGTCTGTAGCAAGATAGCTACTTTACAGGTTAAGTACCCACGAGATCTGTTCGTGGTAGCATGTTGAAGCATGCATGATTGAATTGGTAGGACGGTATAATTTAGGCTTAATCCTCTTGAAGGGTTTGATAGTAGATTTGGGGTCCTTATTGGCCTGGATAGACGATTCCTGTTAGTTGGGACGAAACCCTATGATTAATCGTCTCGACGCGATTATTAGTGGACTGATGATTTTGATCGACCTTGATACCGATCATGTTAGAAGGGTTGGAATGCTAGATTTAATCATCTCGACTTATTTATTCATAAGTTGATGATCTTTACCGAATTTGATAAACATTTCGTATTAGAGGTGTTGAAACCCTCGCTTGACCGCCTCAATGGGTTTAATTGTAGATCGATGATCCTTATCGATTTTGATAGATGTTCTATGCTAGATATATTGGATAACCCTAGGTTTAACAACCTAGGATAATCGACTGCCCATGCGACCTATTAGTGGTAGTATGCTAGTGCGTGCAGTCAATAACTAGATATTTATATACTGCCTGTCTATCCACGAGTCTCATTCGTGGTAGCATGTAGTTGCGCGTAGACAGTGCTTAGCGTATTGATTGTCGACCCATGAGTACCGTTCACGGTAGCTCATAGACAGTTCTCTTTTTGTGCAAGAGCCACGAGGCTTTGTCGTGGTATCCAGATGTGCACTGCTTGTTGCAGTGGTTGAGTATATTGCGGGTATATTTGTTATACTGCGGATCATGATAGACCTGGCCACGGTCCGGTTTGGGTCCGGGTCCGGGTCCGGGTCGAAACCGCCGGGTCCGGGTTGACAAAATACCGACCCTTAACCGGCCCGCTCGTGGCCGGTTACGGTCCGGGTCGTGGAACCGCCGGTTCCGGTCCGGGTTCGGGTCAAGTCCGGGTCGGGTCCGGGTCCGGGTCCGATCCGGTTCGGGTCCGATCCGGTTAATCATCGTCTTAGTTAAATAAATAAAAAAAATAAAAAATGATGTAAATAATTAAAATAAAAAAAAAATCACAATTAAACTTATAAAAACTCTATCAAATATTTCATTATCTCAATACAAAATATATTACATCTTAGACTTAAATAAAAAAATCTATTACAATAAAAAAATCAAATCTGATTGATCGTATTCGGTATTTCCTCCCCGTCGTCGTGAGTTCGGATGTTCCTTCATACATTTCGTCTTGGTCTTCTTCGTCACTTTTAATATGTTGGGTTCGACTTGCTTTTGACCAAACATTGAGTAAACATTGCGCTTCCAAATTTTCCGGCATTAAACTAGAATGTCTCTCCGTCCCAATGTATTTCCTCCGAGCTTGTTCCATCGCGAACTGGCCAAAACTGGACAAGCTAGAATTTCTTTTGCCATTATAGATAAGATTGGAAATAATTGAGTTCTTTGCGACCACCATTTTAGAATGTCGAAGCTTTCTTCATCTGCATCACTAAAATCAAAAGAAGTGGTCAAATAATTCTCAAGTTCCTGACTGGAACTTGAGGATCCTCGTGGACGTTTAGTCCGTTGCCTTAATAACAATTGTGCTTTAGTGAGTTTAGAAGTAATAATACTAGTTGTAGTGGATTGATGTGTTTCATGTCCAATAATTTGTTCACCATATTTAATGTTATATTCATTATAAATATCATGTAAATGTGTTTTAATATTAAACAAAATCAAAGGAATATTAGGAGCGATTCGGTAATAGGACTTAAAGATTCATAATATAATGCTAACATATCTTGCAAACCATCTAATTTAAGTCTAGGATCTAAAACAAAAGCACATAAAAATATTTCAGGAATGTTTTAGAAATATTTTTCCCATTTTTCTTTCATTACATAAATACATTGAGATAAATAAGTATCATTTGATTGAATATGTTCATTAAAAATACATGCAATATTACAACAATGTGTTAAAACTAAATGTGAAGTTGGATAATAAACACCTGATAATTGGTCACTAGCATCACTAAAAACTTTTAGAATTTCACAAATACTAGTGCATATATTCCATTGATTTGAAAACAAATAAATATCACGTGATTAAACATGTTGATGAAAAAACATACATAATAAATCTTTATATTCAAAAGTAGATAACAACAATTTATAAGTAGAATTCCAACGAGTTGGAACGCCACGCAAAACCGCTTAGGCTTCATGCCATTTATTTTACAAAATTTTCTCCATTCTTTCATTACTTGAGGATGTGTCCATAAATAATGAATTGCACTCTAATTGGTTGAATATGTGATCCTAAATTTTTAAGTCCATCTTGAACACACAAATTTAAAATGTGACATGTACACCTAATATGAAAAAATCTTCCACCTATTGATGGTTTACATATATCAATAAGTTCACTAATACTAGAGGTATTTGCACTAGCATTATCAAAAGAAATTGAAAAAACTTTAGAAGTTAGACCATATTCTTCTAAAATAATAAAAATAAGTTGTGAAATATTTTGTGCCGTGTGTGTTTCGTTAAAACATCTATATGCTAGCAATCTTTTTTGAATGTCCCAATTATTATCAATCCAATGACAAGTAATACCCATATATGAACAACTTTGCCAATGATCACTCCAAATATCGAACACAAAGAAACTTTCTGCTTAAACTAGAAAATTCTTTAATCAATTCTTGTTTTTGTTCTAGGACTAATTTTAAAAGTGTACGTTTTAGAGTATTTCTTGGGATACGTTTAATAGAAGGATTTGCACTTGTAGAAAGCCAATTTTCAAAAGATAATTTATCACTAAAACTAAAAGAAAGTTGTTCAATTGCACAAAATTTAGCAGTTTCTTCTCTAAATTTAGTTTCGTCAAATTTAAAGAGTTTAGATTCGTACTAACCCGATTGAGAAGAGAATGTCGAATTTGAGTTTGAGAACGATCAATACCAATTTCCGGATGATTTCTCTCCACGTGTCGAGTAAGGGTTCCGTAACCTCCTCCTTGTTGAAATTTGTAACATTTCGAACAATATTTGCATTTTGCTTGCATATCACGGAAGGGCGTTACTTTTGAAATGTTTGGTGAAGATATCGGATGCGGGCGAGGCACTCGAGTTGGTCTTGTAGCCAGAGAACCCACCATCGCATCGATGTATTGCTCCTACTTTCTTGACTTTGATGATGATGACGATTTGAAATTCATCATCGAAATATCAAGATCGTAGTCGCGCCGATATCGAATGGAGGTGAATTGCCGCTTGCTCGAACTCGAACTCGGCGGTGGTCAGGACATTTGTAAAAATATGACTTGAGAGTTGAGACTTGAAAGCAAATGAGGGAATGAGAATTAGAGAAGAGAAGTTGTGATTTGTGAAAAAATGAAAGGGAATGGAGGTGTATTTATAGGAAAAAAAAACTTAAAAAATTTCCAGCGGTAGGCCGTAGGTCGGGCGGGCCGACCAGCGAAGTCGGCCGTTACTAGACCGCGAAATCGTGGCCGTTGATCATCAACGACCGCGAAATCGTGGCCGTCGGTTCTTTTCTTAAAAAAAAATGACCGCCAGGGTCGACACGCTGTGCTCAACACGCACGCCGCGTATTTATGCGACATGCGCGTGTCGTGATGACGAGCAACACGCCGCGCCGAGCAACACGCCGGCGTAGCGCGGGCGTGTCGTGCTAACGGAAAACAGCGACGCGCCGTGCCATTTATGCGTGTTCTGCCGTGTCATGTCACACGCCCGCGTGTCATTGTCGCGACACGTGTCCGCGTCGACACGCCCGTGTCATTTGTCGACACGCGACCGCCCGTGTCATCATTCACCTTCGTGTCATTTGTCGACATGCTTTCGTGTCACCGCTTTTCCGGTTCGGTTTTGAAAAATCGGGGCCGGACCGCTAATAAGGCGGTCAGTCACGAATCAAACGTTGGCGGTTAACCGGGCCAGTTGACCCGGTCGGTTCGGGTCAGTCGAGTTTGACCCGGACCTTGGCCAGGTCTAGATCATGATAGTTGCAGACTGATATTGGTACTCTGAGGGTGGGGTAACTCTAGCTTGTTCCCTGTGACTTCCATTATGTGCATTATGATTATGCACTATTGTCTATACATCAACAGAGTGGTTGTACTCACTCCCTCCTCACTTATCCTCTAGGTTAACTGAGGGAGGACGTGTCCTGTTGACCTACCTTTATGTCGCTCAGAGAGTTCCTTTCCGTGCTTGTTCAACTGCATCGTCGAGATGCCACTTTATTTACTTGATCGGTATTGCATTTTGTTTTGCACTTTGGATTTTATCGCAATTGGATTTGGGGTCATAAAACTATTTTACTTTAATTGATGTATGTTTAGTCGTGCATGCATACAGTTATTAAAATACTGGTATTTCTATAATTATTTCGAGGTTTTTACCAGATTTGGTCTATGTATTTCGGAATATTATTACTAAGGGGCTCCTCTGTTATTTGGATGACGGATATGCCCCCAGGACGTGACAATTTTATTGGTTTACGATTTTGGTTTGTGGTTTCAGTGTTTCGAGGATTTTATTTTCCTTGGATTTTTGGGAGTTCTCAGGTTTTGGGACCAGGCGAGCAGAAGGATATCTCTGAGCTATAGGAAAAATGTTGTCTTTAGTGGTTACTGTACTTTAGTGGTTAGGAAGAGTATTGATTTAGTGAAATTGTTCCTACTCATGGGCGGGGACGAGGTCGAGGACGTAGTGACCTTACGGAACCTAACGATGGTTTCAGAAGTACGGACTCTTTAGAGGTTCCGACTGATGTTGAATTAGGAGGCTAGGGTTAGACCCGCTAGCCACCCATTAGGAGGACAAGGAGTAAACCCTCGGAGAATATCAGTCCCTACTAATAGTGATTTGGTTATGGATAAGGCGCGTATGTCTACACTAGTCAAGACGATGAAAGATCGTTTTACCTTATTATAGGAGGTGTTGGATGGGATATTTATCTCCCGAGATTTCTTTCAGAGAAGATCCGGAACTCTTTGTTAAAAGAGAGATAGACCTTTTAGATTTATGTGTTGATTTTCGATGATAGAATGCGGTAGTTGTGGAAGAAAATGAATATCCTTCATTATGGATAGAGGATCTATTTAGATCAACTATAGGACATCGGTGTATGCTCTAGGATTGATTTATGATTGATGGGTTGATATTGTAGTGACATGATGTCATACAATTATCATGGTCGTTGGATTGTGTAACTTGGCCACTGCTGAGGGTGGTAGTTGGAGTTGCGCACTCGGTCACCGTTGAGGGTAGTTTTCCTGGTATTGATTTGATTATTACCATAGACATGGATAGGATGCTCTAGCGGTACTACATCGCTGACTGGTTGGATCAGGAAGGTGATGAAATTTACTTGGTCGGCAGCTTGTAAAACTAGTTTCAGGGCTCAGACGATGGTTGACTTTTACGCCAGTGTTAATTAATTATTCTGGTGTGGATGGAAGGGTAGTGTATATGGATGCAACCTTTCGGGGATCGGAGCAGTTCCGATGCTATAGAATAGGACGTATCCTAAGCTTACGGCAGTTAAAGAACTGCGAGATAAGTCATATATATGACGTGGACTTAGCAGTGATTAGGTTGTATTGTAGAGGTGAAGAGCAAGAATGCTCATGGGATTTTGGCTAGCTACGGGATAACTACTATAGAGTAGCTGAAACACGAATGGTTGTAACAAGGAAGTCTGGTCGCGATAGCCTCCCATGCACTTACAGAGTGTGTGGTGGAGTGGATTTTGGACAGTAGATGGATTACCATCTCTGACTCCGAGGAGGATAATGGTTTCCGGAGTTGCTTTAGTTTAAGGAACAGATGCTTCAGGAAATTCTGATTTTAGAATGGAAGTGGAAGCAGATTATTATAGATGTTGTGGTGGGTTGGCCTAGGACACGTCAAGGTCATGACGCGATTTGGGTAGTTATTGACCGACTAACCAAATCCGTGCACTTAGCGATTCAGAAGACCAACTTTCTGGATTGTTTGGCAGAGCTATATTGTCGGGAGATCATCAGATTGCATGGTGTTCCTTTGAGCATTATATCAAATAGAGATCCCCGGTTCACGTCCCGGTTCTGGCAGAATCTGCACCAGGCCTTAGGCACGCAGCTTCGTTTTAGTATTGCATTCCATCCGCAGACAGATGGACAGTCGGAGTGGGCCATTTAGACACTAGAGGACTTGCTGAGATCATGTGTTATGGATTTCGGGGGCAACTGGGAGGACCAGTTGCTAGGACCCATAGAGCTCAGTATGAGACAGGGTTGGTCCGTACTATCAGACGTAGGATGGCAGAGGTGCAGGATCGTCAGAAGAGTTGTGCAGATTGGAAACGGAGACCTCGGGAGTTCTCTATTGGTGTCCAGGTATTCCTGCGAGTCTCACCCACGAAAGGGGTGAAAAGGTTTGACCACCGTGGTAAGTTAGCTCCAAGGTACATTGGACCTTTCAAGATTTTTGAGAGGATTGGAGCAGTAGCTTACCGTCTAGCGCTACCATCATCTTTGACGAGTATACATGATGTGTTCCATGTGTCCATGCTGAGGAAGTATGTGCCAGACTCTACACATATTCTGTCAGATGTGTCAGGTTCCATTCAACCTGATGCTACTTACGCAGAGGTTCCAGTACGGATTTTGGATCACAAGGAACGACAGTTGCGGAACAAGGTTGTGCGAGTTGTCAAGGTCGGGTGGAGTCACCACACCGACGAGGAGGCTACTTGGGATCTTGAGGGAAAGATCAGAGCTCAATACCCCACTTAGTCACTTGAGGTGTGTGACTTGTCTCCAGATATCTGAGATGGTTGTTGTGACATCTCATACTCGTACATGAGCAGGAAATTTGGGGACCAAATTTTTATGAGTGGGGGAGAATGTTAAATACGAAAAATTTAAAATACCAAAATAAAATGGCCAAAGAATTAAGAAATTTATCCTAGAAATTTTTCAGGATTTTTAGGGAATTTTAGGAATTTTTTTCAGAATTTTTCTGGAATTAAATGGGGGCTTGTACGGGGTATTTATGGGGATAAGAAAAACAGGCTTTTTAATGGTCTGTTTAGATTATTTAATGGGTTTAAATAACCTAAGTTATAAACCTAGGTTTTTCTATTCCTATTTCCCCCGCCCGAGCCTTCCCCTTTCTCGCGACGCCATTCACGTGGCTGCCCACAACTCCGCCGCTTCTTCCTCCGGCGCGCAGATCCACACCCACCGACGCAGCTCGAGATCGCCTCACGCCGCTTGCCTCCTTCCGCTAGATCGCGCCCTGCACCGTTGCACGCGACGCTGCCGCCGCTAACGCCGGCCATGACGGTCGCCGCCGCGCGATGACAAATGACCACTCACTGCACATGAGCACAACGACGATCTTCGCCGCCGCTTTCCTCGGCCGATGTGCTCGCGTCTGCAATGCCGATCGGCCTCCTCGGACACGACTTGCCCTTTCCCCTCCTCTGCAAGCAACGACCGACCACCCCTCGCCGGAGCCCGCGGACGAGCAAGAGCACAGAGGAAGCGTCGAGTGTGCATCGGCGGCTACACCTTGATTTGCCTTGAGGCGCAATTTTGCCGAGTTAGCGAGTAGTCCAACAAAGAGTCGGCACCACCAACAGCTTGAGCGCTTCAACTCGATCACCTTGGTAAGGGCCCCTCGAGGTTGTTCTCAATTTAGTCTACACGAGCCGCCGGTGAGGTCTCAGTCACTGGTATGACGCATTCTGTTTCTTTCTCTTCATCCGTTGGTGTTTGATTTCTATATTAGGTCGGCTGTGAAAGTGGCGGTGAGTTGGTCGGCTAGGGAAGGTCAGGAACACCGTGGGTGGGCAAAGTGGCGTGGGGTGTGAAAGTGGTTGTCGATGGATTGGTATTGTAGAAGC
Source organism: Wurfbainia villosa (assembly GCA_025175895.1). Taxonomy (NCBI): domain Eukaryota; kingdom Viridiplantae; phylum Streptophyta; class Magnoliopsida; order Zingiberales; family Zingiberaceae; genus Wurfbainia; species Wurfbainia villosa. The sequence continues at coordinate 1,893,262 of JAKLTH010000281.1, forward strand.
TTGGTAAGCTTGATCTATCTTCTCTTTTTATTAGCTGTAAGTTGATAGATTATGGGTTTGGCTGTGAGATTTAAGATGGAAAAATTAGTAAGTTCAGATATGGGTGTTAATAAATGCATAATATGTTGTTAATTTGCTTAATGGTCGATAGGGATTGATGCGGAGGATTAATGAGGTTAAATGGCATAACTAGATCAATCTGGTTGACCGGGATTTTATTAAGCATTTGGGTTAATTGGTATAAGTCCGAAATCGGCTTAGGATTTGATTTGACAGTGGATCGTATTTTTGTACGTAACTATAGTTATGTTGTATGCAGGTTTCGGTCACGAGGCAGGTTCACGGTCGTGACGATCTGGTTCTTTTTGCGGATATTTTATCAGGCGGGTATTTTGACTTGTCTTTTTGATATAGTCATGTTGATATGCTAGATAGTTATAGCTTGCAATAGTTTTCATGTTTATCTACCTTGCATGTTATTATGCCTATTTGACACATGCATTTGATCAGTTTATAGTTATACTTTCCCTGTTTTACTTGATCATGTATATGTACCTTTTTATTGTGCATATTATTCGGATACGTATGTTAGTTGGTATTACATGCTTTAGTGTCATGCACCATCTTGCATGATTGCATGCTGGCTGGACGGGGTTCCATTATTGTTGAGCCCATACCAAGTACATGGTCCGCATAATACACTGCCACTCATGGGTTAGTGGTACATCAGGAGGGTGTGTGCAGTTGCTCTGTCAGGCTCCGCTGGTCCGCTCATGGGTAGCGATGAGGCAGCGTGGTAGCGGGCAGGGATCCCTCCTCTGGTCTATGACACCGGGAGATGAGAGCTTAGCTCCCCCACTATGTTTGGGGCAGGAGGATAGGTGTACTCCGACAACATCCTGTCCACTCGGTCACTCAGGAGCAGTGATGGCAGAGTGCACAGTTGTCATAGCCCTACCCACTCGTCTTCACCATCGCGTGTGAGGCGGCTGACTGACGTCAGGGGTGACCATGTCATATGCACGACATGCATTTTTGCACGGATTACATTTGTATTGTGTTTGCTGCATTATTGTATTGATGCCTTGGATGTTGCATATGATTTCCATGCATACAGGATTCATATTCATTTATGGTGATGACTTTATCTCTTATAGTAGGGCACATGCTCCTATATCAGAGTAGGAGATTCAGGTGAGTACAGTCCTTTTGCATTTATTTCTTGCTTACCATATATATGAGATTGTACTGGCATGATTAGTATTGTTAGCTATTTCTTGCTATTCATATCGACTAATATCCACTAAGTTCTTTGAACTTACCCCGTGGTTTTATTTTTTTTTATTTCAGGATGAAGCTGTCAGGAGAGTCCAGTTGCCATATCCCCCCCCCTCGTAGTGACAGTTTCTTAGTTGTTTGAGTTATTGTTTGAATTTTGTATAGAAGATATGTTTAGGCTTGGAAATGGATTTATGTACTCGTGGATTTCTGGGGGTTCTTGTGGACTATTGGTCGGATCTTATTTTGATTGATTTGGTTGGGTATTCCTGCCCAGATGGCAGAAGGGGTAAGTCTAGTTAGTGTAGACTTTTGTTTACCTAGATTTGTTAGCCTGAGGCCTTATTATTATCTGCGTGTGTTGTTTGGATTCCGGTCGTGTTGACCGATGTATAGTGGCCGTATAGGCCTTGTATAAAAATTGGTATTGTCACCTGTACAGGGGAGGTGCTGCCGGATTTTCGTCTGGCGGAGGCTCCCTCGGGGCGTGACATACTAGGTACTCACTAGGGATTTCCTCCCTTAGTACCTTCCTAATGACCCTCTTAGGCTTGGAAGCCTTCGTCATTTGGGTCTTGCTTAGGTTAATCTTAGAGGTAACTCCCCTTGTAACCTTCTTAGTGACCTTCCTAGATTTCTTTGAAACTTTAGTCACTAGACACACATCATAATCAACTCTAGGGATGACCTCCCTTGTGACCTTGACTTTCCTAGACCTATGGATGGTTCCATAATCAAATGAAATGCTATGGTATGTCTCCTTGGGCTTAGGTTTGTGACTCAAACCTTTCTTGCCCCTAGATTGTTCTTGCCTATTAACCCTTAGATTATGTCTATTCGACCCCATAATTGATTTTTCCATCTTTCTTAGGGTCTTTTCTAATTTCTCAAGTTTTGATCTCAAAACTTGATTTTCTAACTCTAATTGCCCAATTTTTGAATTTTCATTCATTCTTTGGGCATTGTTCTTCCTTTTAGGCATTTGTCTATCATTCTTAGGATTAATGCATAAATAGTTCTCTACCTTCCTAATAGCTTCCTTAGGTAGAATAGTTTTAGGTCTATTGGTTCTAGGTTTGTCCTTAGGTAAATTAACATGTTTGACACCTAAGAAATAAAATCTATTCCTAGCATGCTTTTGTTCATGGGTAATAGCAACAAAATTTTTAGCATGCTTCCTATCATGACATAAAGTAGGAGCATTATTCAAATTTACCTTAGGATTTGCTTTAGAATCTCCCCTACACGTGTAGCTCCTCCCTTGCTCTTGGTTTGCTTCCTATCCCTAGGGAATTGAGTCTTATAGTGACCCCTTTGATTATGCTTGAAGCACACAATGTGCTCTTTGCTCTTAATTGTTTGAGCTCCAGTCTCCTTGGTCTTTGGGACCACTTGTGTCGTCTTCTTGACCCATTTCGGGCACTTACTTTTGTAATGCCTTATTTCCCTACACTCAAAATATGTTATATAATTTTTATTATTAATACATATATTTGAGTTACTTAGGTCGGAATTTTGAATTTGTTCTTCATCTCTCTCGGATGTTGAAGCTTCTTCTTCTTCTTGCTCTTGTCTCGAATCCGGTGATCTAATCTCCTCCCCCTCAATCCTAGTGGTGGAGACTTCCACAATTTCCTCTTCCTCGGATGTTGATGGCCTTTCAACCTTCGATTCCCCAAGCTCTTGTGAGGATGATGAGCTTGTTTCTTCGGTCTCAATATCATCTCTACTTTGGACCGTTGAGCAATTTTGTTTTTTGGACTCCTCTATTTCTTGAGCCATTGAGGGTTCTTCATGGAGCTTAGCTAGCTTACTCCATAGTTCCTTAGCATCCTTAAACTCACCTAACTTTGCCAAAATATCGTTAGGTAACACATTACTTAAAATACTCGTTACCTTATTGTTTATGTTGAAATATCGGATTTGCTCCTTGCTCTACTTCTTCTTCTTGAGTATTCTCTCCTTTTCATCCTTTAGAGTGTCGAACCCTACTATAACACTAATCCAATTGTCATAATGACACATAAGAAAATACATCATTCTACCTTTCTATTGATTGAAATTTTTGATTCCATAGTCTTCATAAGATGGTGGTGTGTTGATGTCGTGACCCAATTTAAGACTTGGCTCCTCCATCTTCCTTTTTCCCTCTAGTGTTTTGCTCTCTTGGTGGTCAGTTCGTAGAAGAGCTCATAGCTTTGATACCAATTGTAGGAATGTTGGACGCCACTAGAAGGGGGGGGGGTGAATCGTGATTTGTCATTGTTTGATGGATTCGATCGCGTGCGTGTTGTGCTCGTCTACAAAAGTGATATGCAACGGAGTATACAATACAAAATACAAATAGAAATATACAAGCACAACAAGACAATATAACATGGTTCAGAACCTAGGATTCTTACTCCATGGGTCGAGCTCAAGTGAGCTCTAGTGATGCACACCACCACTAATAAATCTCTCATTCTTGGAAAACACTCCGGAGGTGGAGAAAACTCCTTACAATAATTCTTGCAACAATAAGAACAAGATACAAGCAACTACACTAAGAAAATACTTTACAAATGTGAGCTTTTGAATGCTTGATCTTTGGTTGCTTTGGAATGCCCTTGAAGGTATGGAATACAACAGTAATTCCCCTTCAAATCGCCCTAAGAACCATGACCAAAATCCTCCTTCTCAAGTTCCTTATAAAGCTGCAACTTGAACTAATTTTTACCTTCCAATCGACTACTCTTATCCAGCAGTCGATTGACCTTCATGCCGTTGTCTCACAACAACTCTATCCACGTTGGAATTTGCCCAAAGGATACCTCAACAGTCAACTTCTCTTACTAGCAGTCAACTGGCTAATTGACTATGCAACAATCTATGCTTGTGTCCACTACCATCAGGTGACTGCTGTGGACTAGTCAATTGCCAAACCCTAGCACTTGACTACTAGGGACACAACTGAGCTATCGAGAACCAGTCGACTCCCGTATCAATTGATTGGGTCATAACCCCAGTTGACTGCTCTGAGTTAACTGGACTCCGAGTGCTTACTCACTCGACCAGTTGACTAACTAAAGTCAACAATCGACTGGTAAACCTCAACAATGAGATTTAACCCAAGTATGATCTCCTCATACTTGATAGACCACCCTTAACCTAGCCTAATCCTTTTCGCCACTTCCATCAGCCTCACACCTATCGGATCCCTTCAAGTCATCCATGACTTGTTCATCCATATGCTAGCCTTTAAGTGGTTCCATCGACTATTGTCATGATAATTAGGTCTACTTTGCCAAGGTACATTTGGACTTACGTCGCCAAGACAAATGCTTGAACTTTACGCTGCCAAACATTGGACTGATGCCGCCAAGACTATAACTTGGGCTTTATGCCGCCAATATAACACCCTTGGACTTCTCAAATGCTAAGATCCATTTGAACTTATGCCGCCAAAACTCTATGCTACCAAGACTTGGACTTTACCATTGTCAAGACCCATGCTTAGACTTTTCATTTCCAAGTACCCATGACTTGGACTTTACCTACCAAGTACACCTGACTTGGACTTCTCAAATGCCAAGGCCATTCTTGGACTTCCCATGACAATCACATTGTCAATCGTTTTGTCGAACATCAAAATACTACTCGAGTCAAACTTGAGTCTGGTCAATCGTGACCTAGGTCGATTGTACCAACAATATACCCTATAACCTCTACTAGTGGATGAGTATCCAATTAGATTTCTTCATCTGCCTTAGACTCAAATTTTTTCTAAATTGTCTTTGGTGTTTAAAATATAGACTTTGTAACCAAAGACCTCAAAATAGTGGATTGTAGGAATTGTACTATTCCATAATCCAAAGGGTGTCTTATCTAAAAACCTATGAATTAAAACACAATTTTGGATATAACAAGTAGTGTTAACCGCTTCCGTCCACAAGTAACTAGGTAAAAAGTATACATTCAGCATAGTCCTAGCTGCTTCTTGTAGGGCATGATTTCTTCTTTCCACCATCCAATTTTATTGGGGTGTTCTAGGACAAGAGAATTTATGTTTATACCCTTGTTCTAAGCAAAATTTAGAAAAGTTAGAATTCTCAAATTCTCCACCATGATCACTTCGGATCTAGTTAATTTTGAGATTTCTTTCATTTTCTACCCTTTTGCTAAAATCTATGATTATTCTAGGATATCATCCTTATGTTTCATAAAGTAAACCCAAGTATACTTAAAAAAATCATCAACTATTACTAAGCAATATTTATTACCATCTAATGAAGGAGTACTATGACAATCAAATAGATCTAAATGCAATAATTCTAATAATAATGAAGTACTAGTTAGAGTTTTACCCTTGTGTGATGACTTTGATGGTTTTCCTTCTTGACATGCATCACACATCTAATCTTTGATGTACTTAATTTTTTGTAGCACCTTGACTAACTCCAATTTTGCTAATTTGGCTATGTTCTTCATATTAATGTGTCTAAGTCGCCTATGCCATAGCCAACCTTCTTCTTCTTTCGATATAAGACACTTAGTAGAAATGTTAGAGGCATAGGAAAGATCAACATAATAAATATTTATTTTCTTATATCTAATTAACATGCAATCTTCTAAGCTCTTATATCTAAGTAAACACTTAGTGGATTTAAATTCTATATTATAATCCACATCACAAAGTTGACTTACATTAAGCAAGTTGAATTTCATGCTTTTAACTAATAAAACTTTTTGAATAATGATTATAGGTGGTACCTCAACTGTACCTCTATTGAAAATCTTGAGTTTTCCACGATTCCCAAATGATACGGTTCCCTTCTTAACATAATCGATTGTGGAGAACTTGCTCACATCTCCGGTCATGTGTCTTGAGCAACTGCTATCCACAATCCATATACTTGGTTCACCTACCTAAACAACAGAAAAAATCACATTCTTTGGTACCCAAATATTTGGATTAGTAACATCATTTAAATATTTCTTTGGAACCCATATCTTCTTTACCTTACCCTTAATGGTTGCCTTTTTATTTATTAGGAAAATGTAAGCAACTTTCTTATCCTTAGGCTTGTATTCTATATCAGCCTTGTTGTAAATGACTCATTAGTCTCTAATGATCATATCAAGGTATTTTGGGCCATTAGTAATTTTTTCTAAGCATGTTCTTAATTCTACAATTTGAGTCTTAAGGTTTTCATTTTCCTCCCTAAGCATGCATGATTCACTAGATAAGGATTCTTCATTCCTAATTGCTTTAATTTCTACCTTTAGGCCCTTAACCTTAGATTTTGACTTATCTAGAGCATTTTTGAGACAAACAATAGTTTTATACAAAAATTCTACTTGAGGAGATTCTTTTACCTCATCATCACTAGATGACGATTCGTCGCTAGATGAAGATTCTCCTTGACTTGAACTTTTGGTGTCATCCTCCAAGGCCATGAATGTCATGTGTCGAGTGATGTGGCATAGCTTCTCTTCATCCGATGAGTCCTCAATGCTTTGAGTATCCCAAGTTGCTTGTGCCACCATAGCCTCCTCCTCCTTCTTCTTCTCCTTCTTTTTCTTTTTCTTTTCTTCTTTCTTCTTCAATTCCAAGCAATTTGGGTTGATATGCCCCCTTTTGTTGCATCCATAGCAAGTAACATTAGTGTTAGAATTTGAATTACTACTTGATTTACCTTTTGAGAATTGGAACATCCTCTTCACATCCTTTCTTGTAAATCTTTTAGGCCTCCCCATCAACTTCTTGACATAGTGAGCCATTTCATTAACTGACAACTCTTAGTCGATACTTGATGGCTCATTCTTCGAGTCAGATGAAGAGGATTCTTTCTTCTTTTCCCTCTTCTTCTCCTTCTTTTCTACAAAGAGAGCTAGACATTTTTCCTTGGACGACATGTTAGCTATGTAATTCAAATTCATAAAATAATTCATCTAACTTAACTAATGAAAGATCCCTAGAAACCTTATAGGCATCAACCATTGATGACCACAATGAGTTTCTAGGGAAGGATTTGAATGCGTACCTGATGAGGTCTCGGTTCTTCACATTTTCTTCAACTGAACGAAGACCATTTAGGAGTTCCTTGAACCTCCCATGCACTTGACTTACCATTTCTCCTCCCTTCATGGAAAAGTTTTGCAGTTGATTGATGAGCATATCTCTCTTAGAGATCTTGGAGTCTTTTGTACCCTCGTTAGTTCAATGAGTTTGTCCCACAACTCCTTGGCACTTCGTAAGGGACCAACCTTGCTCAGTTACTTCGCATTAAGTCCGCATTGAAGTGTTATGATTTCCTTTGCATTGGACTGCCCCTTCTTTCTTTATTCAACTGTCCAACGTCCAAACTCCAAAGTTTTTCCCTCTCCATCAGTTGGTGGTGCTAATCTCTCTATCACCATGAACCACATGTCAATGTCGACCATTAAGTAGTATTCCGTGTGTCTCTTCTAGTAGATGAAGTTGTTTCCCTCAAAGAATAGAGGACGTTGGTGTTGTACTCCTCTTGAACTGTCATCTTGATGCTCCAGTTGACGATTAGTTCTTCTGAGTGATAATACCACTTGTTAAGGATCTTTTGGATAGCTAGAGGAGGGTGAATTTCCTATTTCATTTACACAAATGATTAGCTGAAGCAATAATAGAAAAACACAAACTAAATTGAAATCAACAAGAAGCAATGCTAACATAAGTTGTTTAATGTAGTTCGGAGATCCACTCCCACTCCACGGTGATCCTTAAGGTGGATCACTTCTTGCAAGCCTTCACTAAGATCTCTTTTTTATGAGCACACCAAGGTAGAGAAGCCTTCTTTACAATACAATCTCTTCTTCTTACAATGATGGTGGAAGTAAGCTTAGGAAGAAGAGATTAAGGACTTAAAAAACTTAGGAGAAGGCTTGGAGAGCTTAGGATGAAAATTTAGAATTAGACCACTAGTCCATTCCAAGCTCACCAAATCCCCTCCTATAGACTTTTGGTGTTTCTGCCCATTGAGCACTATGTCAGTCAACTGCTGCATGCTAGCAGTTGACTGGTGACACTATTAACCGAATCCAACGGGTTCTGAGGAAACTTGATCGTGATCATTACCACTCAATGGATACTTGATCAATCGACTTCTCATAACAGCAGTTGATTGCCCAAGCCAACAGTCGATTGGAAAATCTTCTTTGCTCTAGTCCACTGAAGTCAGTCGACTGCTAAGCTCTAGCAGTTGACTGTTAGTGGCCAGTTGATTGGTCTAAAGCACCAGTCAACTGCCCAATCTATAGTTGGTTTTCTCGAGTGTCGAGCACACCTTAACCTCTCGTCCGATCAGTCGATTGCATCACACAACAGTCAATTGGTTAAGCTCGAGTGCTGAATTAGCTGATTACGAGTCGACTAGTCGATTGCCAAACAATCTGTATGACTCTTTTGGCTCCTAAGTTGACTGTTCATGCACCAGTCGACTGATACACTTCAAGTATGACTCTTTTCATACTTGAACTTAACCCTAAGCCTAGACCAACTGCCTTCAAGCACTTCCATTAGCCTCGAGCCTTCAGGATCCTCCGAGTCCTCGACTCTTCATCTTTGCACTAGCCTTCAAGGGCTTCTTTCAGCTTTGTCATGCTTTTGGGTCTTCCTTGCCAAGGTTCACTTGGACTTATACTGCCAAGACTACACACTTGGATTTATGTCACCAAGACCTCACTCTTGGTCTTCCTTTGATAAGATTCACTTGGACTTATGTTGTCAAGGCTACACACTTAGTCATACATCACCAAGTCCTCATTCTTGGACTTTTCTTGCCAAAACTTCACCCTTGGACTTTCCTTGCTAAGTCTTCACACTTGGATTTTCTTCATACCTATAACTTAATCTCCACATTAGATCACAACCATTACCTAACTATAAATGATTATACAAACATCAAAAGATTAATACTTGGGGCATTCTTGCACCAACATTGGGAAGCAGACAGAGTGCCGAGTCAGGAAGGAGGTCACTTGGGAAGAAGGCACAATGCTAGCTCAAAAAAGAACAAGTTAAGAAGCAGGTTGGTTGCCAAGTTAGGGAAGGAACAACTCGGGAGATATGGTAAGTGATTGAGCTTCGGTGAAATAACTCATGAAGAAGGAATAATAAATCAGTTAGCATGAGACCACTTCTTGATGGAGTAATAGTTAGTCAACTAAGGTGGGATCTCGTGAAATATTCCCTTAATGGTTTGTTAGAATTTATTCATACATGTAACACTTTTTAGTAACAGCTTGAGGATGCCTCATAGGTCCTACAAAAGATTCCATATAGAAGTCATTCTCTAACTACCTAACAACATCATCACCTCAACTTGCATGGCTTTCCACGTGGAGGATCATCCTTGCAGATTGTTATGCAACGGTATACCATAAGGCATCACCAAGGAGTTGTGGGGAAGAGGAGACTATAAAAGGAGGAGAGGAGGACAGAGAAAGGGGGTGGATAATTCTTACACTTGTTTCTCTACACTACTACATCTTTTACTTCATTTATTTTTCTTCCACAAGCTCTAACTTAGACATCGGAGGGTTATTAGCTGAGACACCGACGATTGTCTGACCTTGTGTTAACTTTGACAGGAAAGACCGGAGACTTTACTATTGTGGTCGGAGGGAACCCATCCTCAGTGACCTTGTTGTAGAGGATTCAGTGACCGCTAGAGGGGGGTGAATAGCACTTTTCGATGCTTTGATGGAATTTGATCGCGTTCGACCCTATAATACTTGTTAATGCAGCAGAATATATAATAACAAGAATAAATACAACACAAGAACAAGAGACACAATCACGTAAACATGATAATATAACGTGGTTCGAAACCGAACGGTTCCTACTCCACAGATCGAGCTCAACGAGCTCTAGCGATGCGACCACACACCACTAATCAAGAATAACTCCTCAGAACAATCCAGAGGTGGAGAAACCTCGTACAGTGTATACAATAGTAATACAATAAAAATACAATGGAATGCAAGTAAAGAAAACTTTACAAAGAACTTTGGATTGCTTGATCTTTGATTGCCTTGGACTAGCCTTGAAGACCCTGATTTGCAACAGCAAATCGCTCCAATTCACCCAAGAAAATTGCCGCCAAAATCCCTCTTCCGAGCTGCTTTTATAACCTGCAATAGACTTGGCCAAGGTCCGGGTCCGGTCCGGGTTGGCAAAATACCGACCCTTAACCAACCCGCTCGTGGCCGGTTACGGTCCGGGTTGTGGAACCGCCGGTTTCGGTCCGGGTCCGGGTCCGATCCAGGTTCGGATCCGATTCGGTTAATCGCCATCTTAGTTAAATAAATAAAAAATTAAAGAATGATGAAAATAATTAAAATAAAAAAATTACACAATTAAACTTATAAAAACTCTATCAAATATTTCATTATCTCAATAAAAAATATATTACATCTCAAATTTCAACATCTTGGGCTTAAATAAAAAAACCTATTACAATAAAAAAAATCAACTACATTTCAATTTTCATTATATTCAATCAATTTCAGTCGTATTCGGTATTTTCTCCCGTTGTCGTAGTTCCGAATGTTCCCTCTGTTTCGTCTTGGTCTTCTTCGTCACTTTTAATATGTTGGATTCGACTTGCAGCTTTTGACCAATCATTGAGTAAACATTGCACTTCCAAATTTTCCGGCCTTAAGCTAGAACGTCTCTCGTCCAATGTATTTCCTCCGATACTAAAAGCTTGTTCCACTGCAATCATTGAAACTGAACAAGCTAGAATTTCTTTTGCCATTATAGATAAGATTGGAAATATTTGAGTTCTTTGCGACCACCATTTTAGAATGTCGAAGCTTTCTTCATCTGCATCACTAAAATCAAAAGAAGTGGTAAAATAATTCTCAAGTTTCTGACTGGAACTTGAGGATCCTTGTGGACATTTAGTCTGTTCCCTTAATAACAATTGTGCTTTAGTGAGTTTAGAAGTAATAATACTAGTTGTAGTGGATTGATGTATTCCATGTCCAATAGTTTGTTCACCATATTTAATGTTATATTCATTATAAATATCATGTAAATGAGTTTTAATATTAAACAAAATCAAAGAAATATTAGGAGCAGTTTCGGTAATAGGCCTTAAAGATTCATAATATAATGCTAACATATCTTGCAAACCATCTAATTTAAGTCTAGGATCTAAAACAAAAGCATATAAAAATATTTCAGTAATGTTTAAGAAATATTTTTCCCATTTTTCTTTCATTACATAAATACATTGAGATAAATAAGTATCATTTGATTGAATATGTTCATTAAAAATACATGCAATATTACAACAATATGTTAAAACTAAATGTGAAGTTGGATAATAAACACCTGATAATTGGTCACTAGCATCACTAAAAACTTTTAAAATTTCACAAATACTAGTGCATATATTCCATTGATTTGAAAACAAATAAATATCACGTGATTGAACATGTTGATGAAAAAACATACATAATAAATCTTTGTATTCAAAAGTAGATAACAACAATTTATAAGTAGAATTCCAACGAGTTGGAACGTCACGTGCAAACTGTTTAGGCTTCATACCATTTATTTTGCAAAATTTTCTCCATTCTTTCATAACTTGAGGATGTGTCCATAAATAATGAATTGCACTCCTAATTGGTTGAATATGTGATCCTAAATTTTTATGTCCATCTTGAACACACAAATTTAAAATGTGACATGTACACCTAATATGAAAAAATCTTCCACCTATTGATGGTTTACATATATCAATAAGCTCATTAATACTAGAGGTATTTGCACTACCATTATCAAAAGAAATTGAAAAAACTTTAGAAGTTAGACCATATTCTTCTAAAATAATAAAAATAAGTTGTGAAATATTTTGTGCTGTGTGTGTTTCGTTAAAACATCTATATGCTAGCAATCTTTTTTGAATGTCCCAATTATTATCAATCCAATGACAAGTAATACCCATATATGAACAACTTTGCCAATGATCACTCCAAATATCGGAACACAAAGAAACTTTATTGTTTAAACTAGAAAATTCTTTAATCAATTGTTTTTTTTGTTCTAAGACTAATTTTAAAAGTGTGCGTTTTAAAGTATTTCTTGGGATACATTTAATAGAAGGATTTGCACTTGTAGAAAACCAATTTTCAAAACATAATTTATCACTAAAACTAAAAGAAAGTTGTTCAATCGTACAAAATTTAGCAGTTTCTTCTCTAAATCTAGATTCGTCAAATTTAAAAAGTTTAGATTCGTTACCCCAACCCGATTGAGAAGAGAATGTCGGAATTTGAGTTTGAGAACGATCGATACCAATTTCCAGTGGATGATTTCTCTCCACATGTCGAGTAAGGGTTCCGTAACCTCCTCCTAGTTGAAATTTGTAACATTTCGAACAATATTTGCATTTTGCTTGTATATCACCGGAAGGGAGCGTTACTTTTTTGAAATGTTTGGTGAAGATATCGGATGCGGGGCGAGGCACTCGAGTTGGTCTTGTAGCCGTAGAACCCGCCATCATATTGGATGTATTGCTCCTACTTTCTTGACTTTGATGATGATGACGTATTTGATATTCATCGAATATCAAGATCATAGTCCCCGATATCAAATTGAGGTGAATCGGCACCTTGCTCGAACTCGAACTCGGGCGGTGGTGGCATTATGCTCTTTCCCTTTCTGGCACCGGCCGCACCCTTACAACTTGATCCGGCTCTAGACATTTGTAAAAATATGACTTGAGACTTGAAAGAAAATGAGGGAATGAGAATTAGGGAAGAGAAGTTGTGAATTGTGAAAAAAATGAAAGGGAGTGGAGGAGTATTTATAGGAAAAAAAAACATAAAAAAAACAAAAAAAAAAAATCCAACGGCCACGATTTCGTGGCTGTTGATCATCAACGACCACGAAATCGTGGTCGTTGATTATTTTTTTTAAAATAATAAAACGATCGACCCACCAGGTTTGGTTCGGGCTGACCCGGCGGGTCACCCGTTGCACCACAACGACCACGAAATCGTGGCCGTTGAGGCGGTCTGGTCACGGGTCTGGGTCAAACCCATTGACCCAGTTAACCAGACCGTTGACCACAGTCCGGTTCCGGGTCGGTTCCGGGTCTGACTCGGACCTTGGCCTGATCTAACCTGCAATCGGGCTAGATTTTTGCCTATCAGTCGACTGCTCAGGACCATTAGTCGACTGATGACACTGTTGCTATGAGACAATGATGCAATCCACGTTGAAAAATCCAACGGATAGGACATCAGTCGACTGATCGAGCCTTCACTCGATTGCTAACCCCGAATGAGTCCGACTCTATTCGCGTCCGAATATAGAGCACGGTCGATCGATCACAAGATCACGATCGCTTTACGATCCAAAGAATCGATTGTCCACTTTTGGCAATCAACTTCTAGGGCACTCCCTGCAGTAAAACCCTAGTTGACTCACACCAGTCGACTGTCACATGGTACCAGTCGACTGATACACCTCAAACATGAGGTTTAACCCAAGTATGGTGCCCCCATACTTGCTAGACCACCCGTAGCCTAGACCTAAGCCTTCTAGCCACCTCCATCAGCCTCGCGCCTATCGGATCCCTCCAAGTCATCCATGACTTGTTCATCTATACGTTAGCCTTCAGGTGCTTCCATCGGCTATATCATGCTAACAGTGTCTACACCGCCAAGGCACATTGGACTTACGCTGCCAAGACTCCGCTTGGACTTTACGCCGCTAACCATTGGACTTATGCTACCAAGACTTCACCCTTAGACTTTATGCCACCAATATCAAACCCCTTGGACTTTCCAAATGCCAAGTACTCATGACTTGAACTTTCACCGCCAAGACTATACTGTTGGACTTACGTGGCCAAGACTACACCCTTGGACTTTCAAAATGCCAAGTCTCAAGCTTGGACTTTCCCTTGCCAACCCATGTTGGACTTTCCATGCCAAGACCCATGCTTGGACTTTACATGCCAAGTACTTAAGTCTTGGACTTTCCATGACATGGTCAACCCCAGTCAACCATCAAATTCCCTTCGAGTCAAACTCGAGTTCGGTTAATCATGACCCGGACCGATTGCACCAATAATATCCCCAAAACATTGTCAGACATCAATGTCAAACATAAAAACATCGCTCGAGTCAAACTCGAGTCCGGTCAATTGTGACCTGGGCCGATTGCACCAACAATCTCCCCCTTTTTGATGTTTGACAAAACCACATACCTTTGTGTTAGAACACTAACTCAAATCTTCTTACCAATTATCTTAAATTAGTAATTCCATAATTCTCCCAAACATTTTCCCAAACATTCTTGTAAGATACCGAAAAAAAATCCCTTGCTTATTGGGAATTATATTGTGTAATTTTTCAGAATTTTTCAAAAATATTTCTGAAATTAAAAGGGATTTGTATGACCGTTTGGAGGGAGGTCAAAGCCTAAATGGGTGTTGGGTCAAGTTGGATTTGCTCGGATTTGATCTAGGCTAACTCAACCACTTAGCATTAAAAACCCACTTGTCTTCTCCTTTAACGCGAGCCGAGTCGTTTCTTCCGTTTTTCCCTTCATTTCCCCGATCGACATTCACATGTGCTACTTCTCCCTCATTTTTTTCTCTTCTCTACTCGTCGATCTCCTTCCTGTGCTCGCTGCTGCAACCCTAGCGCCGACTCCTCGAGCTGATCTGCTACCACCGCATGCCACCGAGCCAAAGCCACTGCCGCTGCCACGCTGTTGCCATCACCAGCCGCTCGATCTTCATCTCTGCATTCTTCCTCTATCGTCGCCGTCGCCTGCCACTTCGTTTGATCGCTACTTGCATGCGATCGGCCGCATTCGTCGTGAGCGGCAGCACCTCCAGGAGCAGCAAATCCACCGCCTGTGCTCTCGCCGCTATGGATTTGTTCCATCTATCGTCGTTGTAGTTGAAACTCCATCGCCTGTTCTTCGGATAATCTCTCGGTTGACTGCCATCTCTGATCGGTGCCCCCCAAATCACGATTTTCTTTTTCTCCCGAGTCCTAGCCGTTCCAATCACCCCGGCCACTGCACCGACAGCGTCGCCTCCTGGTGATCAGGATCGTCTCCTGCCTCGTCGGTGAGCCGCTCTTGTTGGGTTCCTTTTTCTTATTCCTCATCATGCTTAGCATGCTGCCTTGTTTACACCATCAGATCTACTAGCTGCATTCCGTCGATCCAGGCAGCAACGATCAAAAGTTTGGGTGATTTGAGTCGCTGCGCTGTGTGAATTGGGCAGTGGAAGGTGGTGAATTGTTGAAGGATTTGTATCCATGCTTCATTGGTTCAGTAAATTTTGATACAACATCGTAGATTTACCATGGTTTGTGAAATTAGAAATGGAGATTATGAACGACTGATGAAGACCTCTGAACATGAGATGAGAGCAAGGTTCAAGGGCAAATATGAGTTGATGATAGCTTACAAACTGGTTTACATGTGCGGAGGATAGAAGGGGAGGCAATTACTAGTTGGTATTATGTATTCGAAACAAGGTAAGTTTCGATTTGGATTGGTTCAGATTTTTATGCTTATCATTTACTTGTCTAAATGTGCCAATAATGGTTCAGCATGGTTGATATAGATTGGATTGTACAGGGTTGATGTTCTACTATGGATCAAGAAGCTCTTACCATGGATTTGAAACTAGGTAAATGCTATGAATCGTTACTTTAACTGTAGATTGAGATGTTAATTAGTTAGCTTGATTAGCTATGATTAAATTGATATTTTGGTACTGTGATTAAGAGCTAATGGAAGAAACTATTCAGTAGTTGATCGAGATATAAAGTTGATGCAAGATTAGGATTTGATCCTAATATTAGAATTGACAGTATGATTGGATCGTATATGATTTTGTTTGCAGGATGTTGATTCAGGACCTTGATTCAAGATAGGTTAATGGACGTGAAGATTATTGACATAGTCTACATAGCAGGTGGGTAATTTCCTACCCTGGTCAGGTAGATGTGATTGCATTCAGATTTAGTCTTAAATACGAGCATGTTAGGTGTTCATATTATTTTGACCCTGCTCTTATTTATCTTATGCTTGATACTTGTCGTTGGCTATATTTACTCGAAGGTTTATATCACATTTCCTTTATTATGATTTAGGGTTATATATGTGATGTAAATAGGCCTAAATGTTTAGCAGGGTGTAGATGTTGGAGTACGGATGATAACCTGATTTGTAAATTGGGTAAAGGTTCATCCGTGGGTAGGTAATGCCCTAAAGGTAGGATTTATTCCAATACCCATATGTTACATACTTATTACCAATCATGTGTTGTGTAATGGTTAAGTGAAGGATGATTAGTGTATCGCTACAGACCGGTGGTCCCAGCTTGATATGATTAGTCGAGTACGACTCTCTACAGGATAGAGAGTGCGTCGATCAGTTTAGTATGACTCTCTACAGAATAGAGAGTTATGATCAGTGGAGTACGACTCTCTACAGGATAGAGAGTCCATCGATCAGTTAAGTACGACTCTCTACATGATAGAGAGTGTATTGATCAGATGGGTATGACTCTCTGTTGAACAGAGAGTCTGTGGTAGATGTCTGTATGTGGAACAATACCTTCATGTCATTGCATGTGTACTGACGACATCGTCTCCCTTGGGGTTGAGAGAGTCGTTAGTCATCCTGCCTCCCAGGTTACTCCCAGAGGAGTAACTGGTGTGAGGGCAGAGCATTTGTTGTGCCACACTCTACCACTATTGACGGTGGTAGTTGGAGTTGCGTGCAGTTGTCTTGGGTGCGTGACACTCGACCACTCATTGGTAGTGTCAGTCGGAGTGACCAACAGCAGAGACCCCCATTGTGTAGCGAGCTCTTTACGCTTATATGCTACTTGATCATACTGCCCACTCGGCCACCCTAGAGCGGGGGTTGGTGTTGAGTTGGGACAGTTTTCATGTCGTGCCACCTAGGCCACATTGGGGTCGTGGTAGCGAGTAGAGGTGCGCAGGCATGACCATGCATGCTGCATTGCCGTATCTTATGGCGCTTTGCATATTACCATATATATACATATATGCATGTATATATATATATATATATATATATGGTTGTGATTAATATATATATAGATGCAGTATATATATATATGCTTATTGTGATGTTGCATTTGATTGTACTATGCTTGCTGCATTTAGTTGGACATCATATTCATGCATGCTTCTTGCATTAGTTATACGGTTGTGTCGGATACTTGTATATTTATTGGACAGACCATTAGATACCTTGACCTGTATCATGAGTAGTATTACTCTTCCTGTTATATATGTTGGCTATATTCTCAGGTTGGATTAGAGTAGCGTAGCAGACTTTCAGGTATGTCTGCGTTATACGTTGTTTATTTGGTTAGACGGTATATGCATGTATTTATATACTGTGTTGTTATACCTGTTGTACCTCTAGATTATGCTGTTGAATTACATGTGATATTTCATATATATATATATGTTTTTCTATTACCTGTTGAGTTTTACTCACCACCACAAACCCTGGGTTTTTCTGTCGCCCAGGTAACAGATAGCCGACTTCGTGATGGACTTGGAGCACCGCTGGCTGGCATCGTCTCATCTCAACTCCGAGAGTCCGAGTTTTTGGGGTTTTCCGTATGTCTTGTTATGTATTCTGAGTTTTCATGGTGTTATGTATTATGTGATGTACGCACATATTGGTGTGGGTTTTGACGAGGTTTTCTTTATGTTCTGGTGTTAGTCATACCGATATGCATGGTGTGTGATTGTATTGTATATATGTGGTTATGGGTATGTCGTTGTATTAGTTTTCGTTGTGTTTCGTTATGTTATTATGTTTTTATTTGTATATGTTATGTTTATTGTGGGCCCAAGGGCCTTGTATTAACCCGAAATGTTGCCACATACAGGGGAGATGTCGTCCGTTTGCTTTTCGATACGGCATACTCTCGGAGCGTGACAAACTTTAGTGGTATCAGAGCCCTAGGTTCTGCGATGTCATACAATATTGTTTTGTGTCGAGTCTTGGATTCTCGGGAGTCGATTTGTTCGGTTTTGTTTTTCTGAGATGAGATGGACAGCGACCTGAGCTCCAATCAACACGAGGTAAGAATTCCTGATAACTTATAGTTTAGTAGATATTTATCTAAACTTGATCAATAGGTGTATACAACTAGAGTTATTATACCTGTTCAGACTCGTAGTAGAAGTCGCCACTGAGGCGACCAACCGGAGTTGCCGATATGGTTTATACTCTCGGTTTTGTTGGTTATGTATTTAATGTTTAAACAGGGAATAACCTATAGTGTGTTGGTCATTATTTGTAACCGTGGTATGAGTTGACCATGGAAACGACCTGTTGAGTCTGTGAGTCTTGAACCTGTGTCGAAAAGGTGATTTGCCTTTGAGAGCTGACTGATACCGAGCCGAAAAATAGGGGTTCACATTTCTTGTGGAAATCAAAGACTATAGTCTTATAGATTTTCACTAATTAAGCCAGTCAGATCATTACCTATTGCATAATGGACAAGACAAGTAGGCTATTATTGATGCAGATAGCAGAAGGCTAATTTACGGTGTTTCATAGGGATTTTAATCCCTGAGTTTGTTCGTACTGGATTGTATAACTTTGAGGGTACTTTTGAGTACTTAACTCGTGTTATACATAGGAAGTAGAGTTATTTGCATACCATTATCGGGATTAAGCCGGTATTTGGTGATAAATACAGAAAATAATCTTCGGGAAATAATATATCACTTGATCATGGTTTAGTGATATTGAAAGAGAGTATTTCCCTGTGTCACTTTTAGTGACAAATTGTAAAGAATTCTTGAGCTTCAAGTAGGGACGTTCAGTTACGTATTGCTATTGGGATAGCCCATTAGTTAGACTTGTTGATACTAATAGCTCCATAAGGTGAATGAATGTTTTAAGCCACCCACGGTTATTGGCTTACCTTTGGATTAAGATGATGGGATCTTCTATCAGATCCTGCCGGAAGACATTGATTGAGTCAGGAGTTTAGAAATGACTCCGTACAAGTGTTTAAGAGTGTAGGAGATTTGAGGCTGCTAAAGGGGAGGGGTGAATAGCATTTTGCCCGTATGATGATGGAATTCATTCGCGTTGCTTGTCTACAATCTTGTTAGTACACAGCGGAATAGACAATAACAAATACAAACACAAGACATAATCACAACACGCACGATATAACGTGGTTCGGAACTAAAATGGTTCCTACTCCACGGATTGGGTTCGTACGAACCCTAGCGATGCCACAAACACCACTAAGCAATAAAACTCCTTCTTGACAACAAGTCAGAGGTGGAGAAACCTCGTACAATGAATTACAACAAGTAATACAAAGTAAACAAGCAAATACAAGTGAAAATGTAAAGAACACTTTACAAACTAGGGTTTTGAGTGCTTGCTTGTTGGTTGCTTGGATGAGCTTGAAGGACCCTAAAATGCACCTGCAAATCACCTTCAAATCGCCTCACCAAAGCTCCCAAAGAACTGATGATGAAATCCTCCACGAGCTCCCCTTTTTATCTTGCGTCACGATTTCCACCGGCGATCGCCATAAGTCCCGATCATTCGCAACACTATAGTTGTGAGACAACGACTCAATCCACATTGGAAAGTTCCAACGGGACTCTTGGCGCGATCGCCAACGCCGTAGTCGATCGCCTACCGGCTACGAGCATTATGTGCTCGCAACTCAATCGGCCGATCGCCGTCCTTGGCGATCGATCGTTGTTGACATCGTCGATCGCTTCCAATGAGCGATGATCGCCGCATAATTTCAGCTCTTAAACGACAGTAAAACTTAAGTTGACTCACGACAGTCGAACCGGCCATAATGCCAGTCGACTGCCAACCTCAAAAATGAGGTTTTAACCCAAGTATGATTCCCCCATACTTGCTAGACCACCCTTAGCCTAGACCTAAGCCTTCTAGCCACCTCCATCAGTCTTACGCCTCTCGGATCCCTCCAAGTCATCCATGACTTGTTCATCCATCGCGCTAGCCTTCAGGTGCTTCCATCAGCTATGTCATGCTAACGGTGTCTACATCGCCAAGGCACATTGGACTTACGCCGCCAAGACTCCGCTTGGACTTTACGCTGCCAATATCAAACCCCTTGGACTTCTCAAACGCCAAGACTCAAGCTTGGACTTTCCCTTGCCAACCCATGTTGGACTTTCCATGCCAAGACCCATGCTTGGACTTTCCCTTGCCAACCCATGTTGGACTTTCCATGCCAAGACCCATGCTTGGACTTTCCCTTGCCAGCCCATGTTGGACTTTCCATGCCAAGACCCATGCTTGGACTTTCCCTTGTGCCAAGTACCCAAGACTTGGACTTTCCCAAATGCCAAGTGTCCCACTTGGACTTACCATGCCAAGTACTCATGACTTGGACTTTACCCTGATAATTACATTGTCATATGTTTTTGTCGAAACATCAAAACATCACTCGAGTCAAACTCGAGTCCTGGTCAATCGTGACCTGGGCCGATTGCACCAACAATCTCCCCCTTTTTGATGTTTGATAAAAACCACACAAACCATTGAGTTAGAACACTAACTCAAAACTCTTACCAATTATTCCAAATTGGTAATCCCAAACATTTTCCCAAACATTCTCCCCATTTTTTTGACATACATTAAAAAGGTTATCTCTCCAAGGAGGTCAAAGTCTCATGTCCCAATGAGATCTTACAATCTCCCCCTTGATTCAAAAATACCTAGGATGCCTACCATCTTCCTAGTGATAAGTCCCATATCACTCAAGAGAGACAATCCTATACTCTCTCCCAATTTCCAAATTGGATCTCTCAAAATCTCATCAATTTTCCCAATTGATGATACTCTCCCAATAACTTCTCCCCCTTCAAGAGGAGAAACACATCCATCATCCCAAGATGGATAACTCTCCCTAAAGGCTTACTTTCCCTTGACCATTGCACCAACAATGTCCTTGGGAAGTTCCTAAGCCAATAGAAACTCTAAACCATCAAAAATAAGGTTAAAAGTTCAAACATGAACTCTCCCCACCTTAAATTTGATACAAACCCTAAACAACTCTCTTAATCCATATCCAATGGATTTTCACCCTTTATAATGCTTCCCAAAGCATATCCTAGGGTTAGGAGTGGTTAGGGACCTTAACTGCAGCTGAACACGGGCTAACCAAACCTAGTTTTCCCGAAATTAACTTGACAGTCGACTACTTACAGTAATCAGTCGACTGCCACTCACATCAGTCGACTGCCATTAGGCGGCAGTCGACTGATAACTGAAATTTTCGAATTTCAGCTATCAGAATCGAATTTTAAAAAGTCATAAGTAATTCTACGTATATAGAAAAATCACGAAATTTGATACGTATATATTACTTATAGTCAACACAATGGGTGAAAAATATTTGAAAATTATTTTACCCATAAAATAGTGAGTTTGATACAAAACTCAAAACCATTGAAATTTCCAATGTTTTGGCCCTATCTTGTATCAACTCTATCAATGATGATTGCTATCAAAAGATAGACTTCACCAAGGTTTTTCAAAATGATTTTAAAAACGTTTTCAAAACCTTATTTTGGATCATATTCCTTGGGCTCTATGTACATGACTTGTACACATGCTTTACCAATGATCCACCTTTGAATTAAAATGAGTTTTGGTTCAACTAGATGCAAAAACTATGCATCTTGAACTTAACTCATATCCTAGCATCTCACATGTATCTAGGGTGTATAAATATACATACATGTCAATTGAATGTGAGATGTGGGTTTTGTTCTCCCTAAACTAGGGTTTCATGCATTTTCCTAAAGCAACTCTACTTGATTCCCTTATAAATGGGACTCCAAGTCATGCCATTATCCTTAATTCAATTTTAATCAATTTAAATGCATGAAATGACCATGGCATAATGATAGCAAAATAAAAACATGGCCAATGATCATGATGTCATGGCATATGATATAAATCTAAAGCACATGACATTAATCCTAATTTCTAAACATGATCATGACATATAAGTGATGAAAATAAACATGATGTCATGTCATGACATATGACAAACAAATCATGACAAATAAAAAGTATAGGTATAGTAATACCTAAATTTTAATATTAATTGTCATTTGATATAATTAGATATATTTTACCATATTATCATTAATCTCCCTAGTGTGCCAAAAATCCAAAATGACACACTAACCTTTAAACCTAGATTGTGCCAATTTGATCATTTTATCAAACTTCTCAAATAATATTGGCACATCCTAAAATCTTTTCAGATTAAATATCAACCCTATTTCCAAGGTACCAAAAACCTTGAAAATGACCTAAAATGACACCTTTTTCATGGTTGAGTTAACTACCCATCCAATCAAAGTTGGCATACCTAACCCATCTAGCGTGAGTCAATCACGCCCTTAGGAACCCAAAATCTATTTGAGCTCATTGAGTTAATTAGGTATTCCTTAGGGATGACCTCCCTATATACCTTCCTAATGACCCTCTTAGGCTTGGTAGCCTTGGTCATTTTGGTCTTATTTAGGTTGACTCTAGGGGTAACTCCCCTTGCAACCTTCTTAGTGGCTTCCCTAGGTTTCCTTGAAACCCTAGCCACTAGGCACACACCTTGGTCAACTCTAGGGATGACTTCCCTATTGACCTTGGTCTTCCTAGACCTAGTTTGTGTTCCATAATCAAATGGAACACTATGATAAGCCACCTTAGGCTTAGGTTTGTGACCCAAACCTTGCTTGCCCTTGGTTGACTTTTGACTCTTAGGTCCTAGGTGTTGACTTTGACTTTTGGACCCTTGACTTAGACCACTAGACCCTTGAACTTGATTTTGTATATTCCTAAGGGTCTTTTCTAGTTTTTCAAGCCTTGACCTCAAGGCTTGGTTTTCCAACTCTAATTTCCCAATTTTTGATTTCTCATTTGGTCCTTGGGCATTACCATTTCCTCTAGGCATATGCCTAGTCCATTTAGGATTAAGACCTATGTGTTCTCCTATTTTCTTGATAGATTCCCTAGGTAAAATATTTTTAGGGACATTAGTCCCAAATTTCTCCTTAGTTTCAAAATGGACACTTTTAGCTCCTAAACAATAATATTTATTGTTCCTAGCATGCTTTTCATGATGAATTGCAAGAGAATTAAAAGCATGTTTTTTAGCATTAAACCTAGAAGAATGAGCATTATTGAAATGATATACCTTAGGGTTTGCCTTAGTAGCTCCCCCTACTTGTGATGCTCCTTCTTGGGCCTTTTTGCTCCCCCTAGGACATTGATTCCTATAATGTCCTTTTGAATTGCACATGAAGCATATGATGTGCTCCTTGCCTTTAGGTGTTGGGGAACCGGCATCCTTGACTTTTGGTGCCGGTGGAGCTTTCCTAATCTTCTTTGGGCACTTGCTTTTGTAGTGTCCGGTTTCCCTACCCTCAAAACATATTATATGCATTTTATTATTAACACATATGCTTGAGTTACCTTGGGTGGTTGTGGTGATTGGGGTGGATTCTTCACTCTTCCCGGAGGTTGAGGCTTCTTCTTTGTTTTGTTACGGCTCCGGTGTAGATGGTCTCTCCCCCTCAATCATAGAAGTGGATGCTTCTTCCACCTCTTCTACTTCCTTCTCCGATCCGGAAGTTGACTCCTCACTTTCTTGTGAGGATGATGAAACTTCCTCTTCGATCTCCTCCTCTTCCAAATCTTCTTGGACCGATTCGGGATTGTCGTAGACCTTGACCAACTTGTTCCACAACTCCTTGGCATCCCTATAGCTTCCTAATCTAGACAAAATGTCGTTAGGTATCAAATTAACCAACATTTTTGTTACCTTAACGGTTGTCTTGAATTTTTCCCGTTTCTCCTCGGTCCATCGCTTCTTTTTGAGGATTTCGCCGTTCTCTCCTCTCGGAGCATCAAAACCTATAATCACGGCAAACCAATTTTCTATATCCGACATTAGAAAATATTCCATCCTACCTTTCCAATACGCGAAATCTTCGCGGTCAAAGGCGGGTGGAGTCGCTATGTCATTGCCCCATCTTTCTTGAAGATCCATCATCTTCCTTCTAGATTCTTTAGCTCCCGACGGTTAATCCGTAGAAGAGCCCCGGGCTCTGATACCAAATGTAGGAGATTTGAGGCCGCTAAAGGGGGGGGGCGAATAGCGTTTTGCCCATATGATGATGGAATTCGTTCGCGTTGCTTGTCTACAATCTTGTTAGTACATAGCGGAATAGACAATAACAAATACAAACACAAGACACAATCACAACACGCACGATATAACGTGGTTCGGAACCAAAACGGTTCCTACTCCACGGATTGGGTTCGTACGAACCCTAGCGATACCACAAACACCACTAAGCAATAAAACTCCTTCTCGACAACAAGTCGGAGGTGGAGAAACCTCGTACAATGAATTACAACAAATAATACAAAGTAAACAAGCAAATACAAGTGAAAATGTAAAGAACACTTTACAAACTAGGGTTTTGAGCGCTTGCTTGTTGGTTGCTTGGATGAGCTTGAAGGACCCTAAAATGCACCTGCAAATCGCCTTCAAATCGCCTCACCAAAGCTCCCAAAGAACTGATGATGAAATCCTCCACGAGCTCCCCTTTTTATCTTGCGTCGGGCTGGATTTCCGCCTGGCAGTCGACTGCCATAAGTCCCCAGTCGACTGCCAACACTGTAGCTGTGAGACAACGGCTCAATCCACGTTGGACAAGTTCCAACGGGACTCTTGGCAGT
Source organism: Wurfbainia villosa (assembly GCA_025175895.1). Taxonomy (NCBI): domain Eukaryota; kingdom Viridiplantae; phylum Streptophyta; class Magnoliopsida; order Zingiberales; family Zingiberaceae; genus Wurfbainia; species Wurfbainia villosa. The sequence goes on from JAKLTH010000281.1 coordinate 1,918,358, forward strand.
CGACTGCCAACATTGACAGTCGACTGCCAAACCCTGTAGTCGACTGTCCAGTCGGCTACGGAGTGTTCTATGCTCGCAACTCAATTGGCAGTCGATCACATCCCTTGACTGATCGTTGTTGATATTATCGATCGCTCCAATGAGCAAAGCGATCAGAAGAAATTTTCAGCTCTTAAATGGCAGTCGAACTTAAGTTGACTCACGAAAGTCGAATCGACCATAATGCCAGTCGACTGCCAACCTCAAAAATGAGGTTTTAACCCAAGTATGATTCCCCCATACTTGCTAGACCACCCTTAGCCTAGACCTAAGCCTTCTAGCCACCTCCATCAGCCTTACGCCTCTCGGATCCCTCCAAGTCATCCATGACTTGTTCATCCATCGCACTAGCCTTCAGGTGCTTCCATCGGCTATGTCATGCTAACGATGTCTACACCGCCAAGGCACATTGGACTTACGCCGCCAAGACTCTGCTTGGACTTTACGTCGCCAATATCAAACCCCTTGGACTTCTCAAACGCCAAGACTCAAGCTTGGACTTTCCCTTGCCAACCCATGTTGGACTTTCCATGCCAAGACCCATGCTTGGACTTTCCCTTTCCAACCCATGTTGAACTTTCCATGCCAAGACACATGCTTAGACTTTCCCTTGTGCCAAGTACTCAAGACTTGGACTTTCCCAAATGCCAAGTGTCCCACTTGGACTTACCATGCCAAGTACTCATGACTTGGACTTTACCCTGACAATTACATTATCATATGTTTTTGTCGAAACTTCAAAACATCACTTGAGTCAAACTCGAGTCCTGGTCAATCGTGACCTGGGCCGATTGCACCAACAAAGAGTTGGAGATCGATAAGCTGATATTGCAGGTCAACTTATTAGAGTCTGAAGTCTCCGACTGTTAGATAAAAGGAGCAAGATCGGAGTCATATGCCTTGAGCTATTTTCTGATTATAGAAGACCAATCGCAAATTATCAGGATGTTCTCGTGCACATCAGAAAAATCAGAACAAAGACTCCGAAGGGATTATGTGCATGCAGTGCGGATCACGAAGACACGCGAAGTCAGATTATCCATTGGATCAGTTCATCTGTTGCTATTGTGAGCAACCAGTACAGTGTAGGAGGTGTACCTTGAAGACTCAATTGAAGACTATCGATGGTATTCCGGGAGGATGATGCACCGTCTCGATAGCAGGGATCAACACAGAAGATTGAGTTATCTCATCAGCAGTGACCTACTACCTCAGGCGTGGTTGGAGTTCCTTTATACTTCCCTTCAGCAGATATCAGCACAGAAGTAGTATCAGCAGAATACATCTTAGAAGATTCATGCAGACAACAACAACGGTTACCCCCCATACATGGATTGGCTTAGTACAGAGGAGAGAGTATACGATGATGGTCGTATCTATTCGGTATTCTACAGTTGTAGCTCGTAGGATTAAGTGATGGGATCAGATGATCTAGGAAAATCCTCGGGTCATTCATCGCAAAAATGCGACCGCCTTGTCGTGAACTGTTGGATCTGATCTTGTTCTCTTCGGAGAAAGGCCGAGACCTGCATGGAGCCTTTAGATCGGATCGACAGATAATTGATCATTAAGGGTATTACTTTAGTGTACCCTCTGGGTTAATATATTGAGAGATACTTGTAGTTTACGGGTATCTTTGTCTAGAACATTCTTTGTTTGGATTAAAAAGGTCCTTTACATCGACTTGTAGGTCGGTGGTATCTCTACCGTCAGGTGAGATGTGGACCAACAATTAAGAAGTCAAGGGATGCCCTTAGACTTGGATAGACATACTTTTACTGTAGACATATCTTTACGGATGGTCAAATTGTTGAGATTATGACATGATTATGTCTCTCAGATGTGCGAATAATCCGAGAGTAGTCGGATGTAGTTTTGGATGAACTCATGGGCTTGCCGCTACATAGGCAAGTGGAGTAGGCGATCGGAGTGATTTTGAAGATAGTGTCGATATTGAATACCTCATACGTGGGATAATTTTGTTGGTGTAAGTGTTACTAAACACTATGAGAATTGGAAGAATGTAAGTTGTGATTATTAGGAGATGTTGGAGGGGATATATATCTGTCCCAGTATTTCTCCTTGAGAAGGATCCAGAACTCTTTGTTAAAAGAGGGATAAACCTTTGAGATTATTCATCGATCATCGATGATGAAATGCGATAGTTGTTAAAGGTGAATATCCTCCGTTGTGGATAGATGATATGTTTAGATCAGTTAAAGACACCTGTGTATACTCTAGGATCGATTTACGACTTGAGCGTTGATATTGTAGTGACATGGTGTCATACAATTATCATTGTCGTGGTGATGATTAATATATATCATCAGCTTAGAGTAAAGGGGATGCATGTGTGTAGAGACGATAATTTCATACTTGGTATGAATTTTATGAGTTTTGATTAAGTTGTTAGACTAATTAATGATTTAGTCGCCACTGGATTTGAGAATCGTGTATCCTGGACACGATTGGATCAGTTTGTGGTTGTTGGAGTTGCATAACCTGACCACTGTTGATTGTGGTAGTTGGAGTTGCGCACTTGACCACCATAGATGGTGGTTTTTCTTGTATGTTTTGGGTTAATTCTGTATATGTGGATAGAATGTTTGGCATTACTATACCATAGACTTGTTTGACAAGGGTGATGATGGAAATCATTTAGTCGGAAGCTGGTGAAACCAATTTACAAGACCTAGACGGCGGTTAACTTTTACATGAGTATTAATTAATCCTTCCGAAGTGGATAAAAAGGAGGTTATACGCGGATGCATCATTCCAAGGAACGGAGCGATCCCGATGCAGTTGAATGAGGCGTATCCCGAGCTTACGACAGTTGTGGAACTGCGAGACAAACTGTCATATACATGACATGACTTTAGTGGTCATTGTCTTGATTTGTAGATGTAAGGAGCAGAAGTGCTCATTGAATTTAACTAGTTACTGGGTAGCTACTATAGAGTTGCTGGTACACAAACAGTTGTAATAAGTGAGATTGATCGCTATAGTCTCCCATACACTTACAGAGTGTGTGGTGGAGTGAATTTTGGACGGTTGATGGACTTCTCTTTTGAGAAGATAATTCCTCATCTCTGATGAGGATAGTGGGTTCCGGAGTTGCATCGTTTAAGGAATAGTTGCTACAGGAAGCACATCATTTGAGATGGGCTATACACCTTGGTGGTACTCACAGCTACCAAGAATTGAAACGTTTATACTGGTGGAACAGTATAAAGGGAGAGATAGCAGATTTTGCTGCTCGATGTTTAGTATGCCAGTAGGTGAAGGATGAACATCAGAAACTCGCTGGATTGCTCTAGGAAATTTCTATTTTCGGAATGAAAGTGGGAGCATATCACTATTGATTGCGTTATGAGATTGCCTAGAACTGTAAAGGGCATGATGTGATTTGGGTGATTGTGGATCGACTGACTAAATCAGCTCATTTTCTTTCTATTCGTGGGTCGTACCCGTTGGGTCGTCTGATAGTGTTGTATTGCTGAGAGATTATCAGATTGCATGGTGTACCTTTGAGTACTGTGTCTGATAGAGACCCGCAATTTTTACAGAGTCGATAGCAGGCCATGGGCACAGAACTTCGACTCTGTACAACGTTTCACCCGAAGAAAGATGGACAGTCCGAGCGTAACATTCAGACTCTGGAGGATCTATTAAGATCTTGTGTCATAGATTATGGAGGTAGTTGAGAGAATCACATTCCTTTAGTGGAATTTGACTATAAGAACAATTATCACTCCTCCATTCAGATGACTTCTTCTGAGGCCCTATACGGTAGACCCTGTAGATCTCCCGTGTTGTGGGAGGAAGTCAGGGAACGATGGCTATTGGGGCCACAGAGTGTATTATTCAGACTATAGAAGGTATATTGGGAGTATAGGTAATTGATGTTAGAGACTTTGTATGAGAGATGAAAAATAATATTCAAGCTCAATACTCTCACAGGGTTACTAGAGGTGCCTTACTTTTCTCGAAGTACTTGAGTTGATTAGTATGATAGTGCTTACTCGTGGTGCTTAAGTACGAAATTTGGAGACCAAATTTTTATTAGTGGGGGAGAATGTGAGATACCGGAAAAAAAATCCCTTGCTAATTGGAAATTATCTTGTGGAATTTTTTAGAATTTTTCAGAAGTTTTTCTGAAATTAAAAGGGATTTGTATGACCGTTTGGAGGAAGGTCAAAGCCTAAATGGGTGTTGGGTCAAGTTGGATTAGCTCGGATTTGATCTAGGCTAACTCAACCACTTAGTGTTAAAAATCCACTCGTCTTCTCCTTTAACACGAGCCGAGCTGTTTCTTCCATTTTCCCTTTCATTTCCCCGATCGGCATTCACATGTGCGACTTCTCCCTCATTTTTTTCTCTTCTCTACTCGTCGATCTCCTTCCTGTGCTCACTGCTACTGCCCTAGCGCCGACTCCTTGAGCTGATCTGCTACCACCGCACGCCACCGAGCCAAAGCCACTGCCGCTGCCACGCTGTTGCCGTCACCAGCTGCTCGATCTTCATCTCTACATTCTTCCTTTGCCGTCGCCGCCTGCCGCTTCATTTGATCGCTACTTGCATGCGATCGGCTAGCATTCGTCGTGAGTGGTAGCACCTCCAGGAGTAGCAGATTTGTCGCCTGTGCTCTCGCCGCCGTGGATTTGTTCCAGCTGTCATCGTTGTAGTTGAAACTCCACCGCCTATTCTTCGGATCGTCACCCGATTGACTGCCATCTCCGATCGGTGCTGCCCAAATCACGATTTTCTTTTTCTCTCGAGCCCTAGCCGTTCCAATCGCCCCGGCCACTGCATCGGCAGCATCGCCTCATGGTGATCACGATTGTCGCTTGCCTCGTCGGTGAGCCGCTCTTGTTGGGTTCCTTTTTCTTATTCCTCATCGTTCTTGGAATGCTGCCATGTTTACACCGTCAGATCTACTAGCTACATTCCGTCGATCCAGGTAGCAACGATCAGGAGTTTGGGTGATTTGAGTCGCTGCGTTGTGTGAATTGGGCAGTGGAAAGTGGTGAATCATTGAAGGATTTGTATCCATGCTTCATTGGTTCAGTAAATTTTGATACAACATCGTAGATTTGCCATGGTTTGTGAAATTAGCAATGGAGATTATGAACGACTGATGAAGGCCTCTGAACATGAGATGATAGCAAGGTTCAAGAGCAAATATGAGTTGATGATAGCTTACAAACTAGTTTACATGTGCGGAGGATAGAAGGGGAGGCAATTATTAGTTGGTATTATGTATTCGAAACAAGGTAAGTTTCGATTTGGATTGGTTCAGATTTTTATGCTTATCATTTACTTGTCCAAATGTGCCAGTAATGGTTCAGCACGGTTGATATAGATTGGATTGTACAGGGTTGATGTTCTACTATGGATCAAGAAGCTCTTACCATGGATTTGAAACTAGGTAAATGCTATGAATCGTTACTTTAACTGTAAATTGAGATGTTAATTAGTTAGCTTGATTAGCTATGATTAAATTGATAGTTTGGTACTATGATTAAGAGCTAATGGAAGAAACTATTCAGTAGTTGATCGAGATATAAAGTTGATGCAGGATTAGGATTTGATCCTAATATTAGAATTGACAGTATGATTGGATTGTATATGATTTTGTTTGTAGGATGTTGATTTCAGGACCTTGATTCAAGATAGGTTAATGGACGTGAAGATTATTGATATAGTCTACATAGCAGGTGGGTAATTTCCTACTCTGGTCAGGTAGATGTGATTGCATTCAGATTCAGTCTTAAATATGAGCATGTTAGGTGTTCATATTATCTTGATCCTGCTCTTATTTATCTTATGCTTGATACTTGTTGTTGGCTATATTACTCGAATGTTGATATCACATTTCCTTTATTATGGTTTAGGGTTATAGATGTGATGTAAATAGGCCTAAATGTTTAGTAGGGTGTAGATGTTGGAGTACGGATGATAACCTGATTTGTAAATTGGGTAAAAGTTCATCCGTGGGTAGGTAATGCCCTAAAGGTAGGATTTATTCCAATACCCGTATGTTACATACTTATTACCAACCATGTGTTGTGTAATGGTTAAGTGAAGGATGATTAGTGTATCGCTACGGACCGGTGGTCCCAGCTTGATATGATTAGTCGAGTACGACTCTCTATAGGATAGAGAGTGCGTCGATCAATTGAGTACGACTCTCTATAGGATAGAGAGTTATGATCAGTTAAGTATGACTCTCTACAGGATAGAGAGTGTATTGATCAGATGGGTACGACTCTCTGTTGAACAGAGAGTCTGTGGTAAATGTTTGTATGTGGGATAGTACCTTCATGTCATTGCATGTGTACTGACGACATCGTCTCCCTTGAGGTTGAGAGAGTCGTTAGTCATCTTGCCTCCCAGGTTACTCCCAGAGGAGTAACTAGTATGAGGGCAGAGCATTTGTTGTGCCACACTCTACCACTATAGACGGTGGTAGTTGGAGTTGCGTGTAGTTGTTCTGGGTGCGTGGCACTCGACCACTCATTGGTAGTGTCAGTCGGAGTGGCCAGCAGCAGGGACCCCCGTTGTGTAGCGAGCTCTTTATGCTCATATGCTACTTGATCATACTGCCCACTTAGCCACCCCTAGAGCGGTGGTTGGTGTTGAGTTGGGACAGTTGTCATGTCATGCCACCTAGGCCATACTGGGATCGTGGTAGCGAGTAGGGGTGCGCAGGCATGACCATGCATGTTGTATTGTCATATCTTATGGTGCTTTGCATATTATCATATATATATATGCATGTATATATATATATATGGATGGTTGTGATTAATATATATAGATGCAGTCTATATATATATGCTTATTGTGATGTTGCATTTGATTGTACTATGCTTACTGCATTTGGTTGAACATCATATTCATGCTTGCTTCTTGCATTTGTTATACGGTTGTGTCAGATACTTGTATATTTGTTGGACAGACCATTAGATACCTTGACCTGTATCATGAGTAGATTGTGAGTAGTATTACTCTTCCTGTTATATATGTTGGATATATTCTCAGGTTGGATTAGAGTATCGTAGCAGACTTTCAGGTATGTCTGCGTTATACGTTGTTTATTTGGTTAGACGGTATATGCATGTATTTATATACTGTGTTGTTATACCTGTTGTACCTCTAGATTATGTTGTTGAATTACATATGATATTTCATATATATACATGTTTTTCTATTACCTCCTGAGTTTTACTCACTACCATAGACCCTGAGTTTTTCTGTCGCCCAGGTAACAGGTAGCCGACTTCGTGATGGACTTGGAGCACCACTGGCTGACATCGTCTCATCTTAACTCCGAGAGTACAGGTTTTTGGGGTTTTCGTATGTCTTGTTATGTATTCTAAGTTTTCATGGTGTTATGTATTATGTGATGTACGCACATGTTGGTGCGGGTTTTGATGAGATTTTCTTTATGTTCTGGTGTTAGTCATACCGGTATGCATGGTGTGTGGTTGTATTATATATATGTGGTTATGGGTATGTCGTTGTATTAGTTTCCGCAGTGTTTCATTATGTTGTTATGTTTTTATTTGTATATGTTGTGTTTATTGTGGGCCCAAGGGCCTTGTATTAACCCAAAATGTTGCCACGTACAGGGGAGATGTCGTCCGTTTGCTTTTCGGCATGACATACTCTCGGGGCGTGACAATTCTCCCCCTTTTTGACTAACATCAAAAAGGTATCTCTAAGGAGGTCAATGTCTCATGTCCCAATGAGATCTTACGATCTCCCCCTTGGTCTAAAAATATCTAGAATGCATACAATCTTCTTAGTGATAAATCTCATATCACTCAAGAGAGACAATCCTACAAATTCTCCCAATTTTCAAATTGGGTATCTTAAAATTCCCATTTTCCCTTCATGAGGAAAAATACCATCCATCATGTCATGATGGATACCTCCTCCTAAAGGTTTGCTCCCCCTTGACCATTGCACCAACAATATCTTTGGGAAGTCCCTAAGCCAATAGGAACTCTAAACCATCAAAAATAATGTTCAAAGTTCAACATTGAACTTTGCAACCCCTTAAATTTAATACATCACCCTAACAACTCTCCTAATCCATATCCAATGGATTTTCACCCTTTATAATACTTCCCAAAGTATATCCTAGGGTTAGGAGTGATTAGAGAATTTTACCATAGCTGAAAACGGGCTAAACAACCTTGTTTTCCCCGAAATCAACTTATTAGTTGACTGTCTCAGATATCAGTCGATTGAAGTGCCCATCAGTCGATTGCCATCAGGCGGCAGTCGACTGATAACTGAAATTCCGAATTTCAATTATCAGAAACGAATTTTAGAAATTCATAAATAATTATACGTAATTCGAGAAATCATGAAACTTCATACGTATAATACTTATGACCAATACAATGGGTAAAAATTGTTTGAAAAATATTTTACCCATTAAAATAGGAGATTGATACAAAGTTCAAAAACCATTAAAACTTTAATATTTTTGATCTACTTTGTATCAACTTCTTCAATGGTGATTGCTATCAAAAGATAGACTTCACCAAGGTTTTCTAAAGTGATTTTAAAATGTTTTTGAAAACCTATTTTGAACCATGGACTATTGGCTAGATGTACACGACTTATACATTAGCTTTCCTCATGATTCATATTGATGATTGAGATAAGTTTAAGTTCATCTAGATGCACTATCTATGCACCTTGAACTTAACTTATTTTCATAACATCTCACATGTATCTAAGATGTATTAAGCACACACAAGTCAATGTAATTGTGAGATGTGGGATTAGGGTTAATATGACCTCATGCATTTTCTAGGCAACTCTATTTGACTCCCTTATAGATGGGACTTCAAATCATGTCATAATCCTTAACTCAATTTTAATTAATGCATGAATGATCATGACATAAATGATAATCATAAATAAGCATAACCAATGATCATAATGTCATGACATATGATATAATTTAAAAGCACATGACATTTTTAACCTTAATCCTAAATATGATCATGACATATTAAATGATTAAAAATAAATATGATATCATGGCATGTTATATGGCAAACAAGGCATGATAAATAAGATGTATAGATATAATAATACCTAATATTTAATATTGATTGCCATTTGTCATTATTAAGTATATTTTTCCATATTATCATTTATCTTCCAAAGTGTGCCAAAAACCCAAAATGGCACACTATGATCTCTAAACCTAAATTGCGCCAATTTAATTGATTTTTCATAATCCCAAAAATGTATTGGCACATCCTAAAATCTTTTAGGATTAAAATTCAAATCTATTTCCAAGGTATTCATAATCTTGAAAATTACCTAAAGTGCTACCTTTACCATGGTTAGGTTAACTACCCATCCATTTAAGGTTGACACACCTAAACCCATTTAGCATGAATCGATCACGCTCTTAGGTGTTGGTGCAATCGGCCCAGGTCACGATTGACTAGACTCGAGTTTGACTCGAGTGATGTTTTGATGTTTGACAAAGTGAGTTGACATTGATGTCGGTTAATATTTTGGGGAGATTGTTTATACAATCGACTCAGGTTATAATTGACCAGACTCGAGTTTGACTTGAGGGAGACTTTGATGGTTGACTAGGGTTGACCATGTGATTATGGGAAAGTCCAAGCATGGGTCTTGGCAACGTAAAGTCCAAGTCTTAAGTACTTGGCACAAGGGAAGTCCAAGCATGAGTCTTGGCATGGAAAGTCCAACATGGGTTGGCAAGGAAAAGTCCAAGCTTGAGTCTTGGCATTTGAGAAGTCCAAGGGGTTTGATATTGGCGGCGTAAAGTCTAAGGGTGAAGTCTTGGCAGCATAAGTCCAATGGTTGGCGGCGTAAAGTCCAAGCGGAGTCTTGGCGGCGTAAGTCCAATGTGCCTTGGCGGTGTAGACACTGTTAGTATGACATAGCCAATAGAACCACCTGAAGGCTAGCGCGATGGATGAACAAGTCATGGATGACTTGGAGGGATCCGAGAGGCGTGAGGCTGATGGAGGTGGCTAGAAGGCTTAGGTCTAGGCTAAGGGTGGTCTAGCAAGTATGGGGGCACCATACTTGGGTTAAAACCTCATGTTTGAGGTTGGCAGTCGACTGACAATATGGCCGGTTCGACTGCCATGAGTCGACTTGAGTTCGACTGCCGGCTTAGATGAAAATATCTTTGTAGTTATTGCTCATTGGTAGCGATTGGACTGGGGTGATCGATCGGCCATGGGCGACGATCGTGATGGTTCGACCACGAGCATAGAATGCCGTAGCCGTGGCAAGTAGGCGGCGCCAATATTGGCGATCAGCGCAAGAGATCCGTTGGAACTTGTCCAAGCGTGGATTGAGCCGTTGTCTCACGCTACTGATGTTGGCGATCAATTTAGGCCCTTATGGCGATTGGTGCCAAAGGTAATCGGCGATGGAGGATAAAAGCAGCTGTTCGTGGAAGGCTCAAGCAAGGTTTTTCTTGGGCAATTTGAAGGGGAATAGTTGGTGCTTTTCCAGTCCTTCAAGGCTAGTTCAAGGCAACCAAAAGCAAGCAAATCAAAAGCTTTTGTAAAGTAGTTTTCTTTACTTACATTGTATTTCTCTCTTGTATTTTGCTTGTATTCATTTCTTATTGTTGTAAGAACGTTTGTACGAGGTTTCTCCGCCTTCGACTTGTGTCAAGAAGGAGTATTTGTGATTAGTGATTGCATTGGCATCGCTAGAGCTCGATCCGTGGAGTAGGAACCGTTTGGTTCCGAACCACGTTATATCCGTGCGTTCGTGTGCTTGTTTTTCGTTATTGTTTTATTATCTTTATTTCCACTGCGCTAACAAAAATTGTAGACGCAATCACGATCAAATTCCATCATTGGTACTAGCATGCGCTATTCACCCCCCTCTAGCGGTCAACGATCCCCAACAAGTGGTTGTTGGTGCAGTAGGCACCTAAGTCGAACCTGAGTTTTGATTATAGCAAACGATACAAAGTTAAGCTCATGTCGTTATCTCACGAGTTGAATTGAGTGTGCAGAAGATTGCTATAGCTGGAGCTAAAGGCTAGCAACACCCGGAGGAAGCCGCGGTGGTCGGGCGACACTCGAGGACTTGGAGGCCGAGAAGGAATCAGTGGAAGGCAAGCAAAGCGACAGGTAAATGTTGAGGTAAGCTCGTGTGAGTGAGCGTAAGTAAGGTCGAGTCCTCCATACGGGGACATCCTTAGGCGACGATCCGACCAAGACTTCCCATGGAAGGTCTATGTTGAGATCGGATGGCAAGTGGCCGTCGAATTCACTTATATTTCGAGCTAACTCTTTATTACAGTTGAAAAGTCTAAAAATCAGTTCAACTGGCCAAAAATCAGTTCAACTGCTAAGCCATCAGTTCAACCGGCCAAAGGATCGTTCAATCGAGCCATTTATCACCATTTTTCAAGGAGTTTTGTGCCCAATTCCTATTGGTTGAAGACCCATTCGATGAGGGGCTTAAAGGCTATAAAAGGAGGTCCTAACCTAGGGTTTCTTCATCAATTCTAAGCCTCCAAAAAGCCTCCGCAAAGCTACAACTTCTCCGACAACGAAGTGCTTCTTCTCCGACGTCTAGGTTTATTTGTTTTCATTTTATTACGTCGGTTAGAGTTTTATTTCAGTTTAGTACTTTCATTTTCGGAGCTTTTATCGTAACGAGGAGAGGGGGATTGTCCCTCTACCTCAACCTTTGTGCTTTACTTGTATCGATTAAACTCCTACCTCTAAAGGGGAGGAGTTCTTTAGTGTTTTTGCCCTCCGTACGTGGTCGAGGACCGCTAGGGCCTTGGAGTAGTAGCCGAAGGCTACGAACCAAGTAAAAATCCTTTGTCTCTTTTTACTTTACATTTACATTTCCGCTGCAATTAATTATCTCTCGAGTTTTAACGAACAAAAAGAAAAGAAAAAGGTTTTATCGCTATTCACCCCCCCTCTAGCAATCCGCTTCGATCCAACAATTGGTATCAGAGCCGGGGGTTGCTAAGATTTGGTGAAACCACCAATCTAGCCATTTTACAGATTTTTTTCTTTTTAATTCTATTTATTTTAGATTTATTTCGCTTTGTTATTTTTTCTCCCGCACTACTAATCCAAGACGCGAGTCTTGGTACTTTTTTTTTTGTCGTTGCTAGTTTCTTCGTCTTCGTCTCCTTGTGTCTTTTGTTCTAATGGCCCATCTCGAGGGTTTTAGCACCGTCCGACCTCCGTTTTACAATGGAGATGACTTCCGTTATTGGAAGGGTCGGATGGAATGCTTTCTCAAAACCCAAATCGAGATGTGGATCATAATCCAAACGGGTTTCACACTTCCGACTAATGAAGTGGGTGACTCCTTGGATTATGATCAATGGACCATTGCGACAAAACAACAAGTCGAAGCCGACGCCAAGGCAACACAAATCCTCCAATGCGGCTTATCCAAGGAAGAGCTAAATCGCGTCGGCCCCTTCATAAGCGCAAAGGACCTTTGGACAAAACTAGTGGAGCTACACGAAGGGACCGATGAAGCCAAGGTATGTAAGCGTGATCTTCTATTCAATAAACTATATAACCTAAAAATGCAGGAACACAAGTCCGCGACGCAACTTCACGCCCGAGTCCAGGACATAGTCAACAACCTACACGCAATCGGGCAAAAGGTCGAAAACCGCGATCTTATAAGGTATGTCCTAAACTCCTTTCCAAGGACTACCTTGTGGGCATCCATGGTCGATGCCTACAAGGTCTCCAAGGATCTTTCTAAACTTAGATTAGATGAACTTTTTCTGATTTTGAACTTCATGAGCAGTCTAATTCGGAACCCGAGAAAGGTATAGCTTTATTTGCAGGTTCAAAGAAGAAAACCGCTAGCAAGTCACCTTCGAAGGAAGAAGAGGATGAGTCGGATTCGGAGGTCGACTCGGAAATGGAAGTCGAACTAGTCAACCTAGTTCGGAGGATAGTCAAGAGCCGAAAATGAGCCTTCACTCGACCCAACGAAGGTAAGCCTAAAAGTTCAAACATAAGATGTTATGAATGCAACAGGTTTGGACACATTAAGTCCGAATGCCCAAAACTCAAGAGCAAGGCACCAAAATACAAAAAGGCACTCAACGCTACTTGGGAAGAAGCTTCCGAGGAAGAAGACAACGATCGAGTCCTTATGGCTAAACCGGTGGAATCGGAGACGGAGTCGGAACCGGAACTTGAATCGGAAACCGAAGATGAGTCGGACTGCGAAGCACTATTCAAGACAAGCCACGGATACGCATCCGGTTCAAAAGATAAACTCAAGGTAAGTCGCTCTCTTATTACCACACTTTATAGTGCAATTAAGTTTTTAAATAGAAAGTTAGCTAAGTCCGAGTCCAAGGTCGAGACCCTGGTTGAGGAAGTTAAACTCCTTAAACACGAGGTCTCCCTAACCTCTTCGACTAGTCGAGTTCAAGAGAAGGACTCAACTCGGGTTGAAAAACTCGAAGTTGAGAACTCACTCTTGAAAAGTCAAGTTGAAGATCTTAGGAATACGTTGGAAAGGTTTACTTTGGGATCCAAAGGACTTGACCTCCTACTTGGATCGCAAAGGGCCATGTACAACAAGGCCGGGCTAGGGTTTAGCTCAAACATGACCAATAAGTCGTATATGTCAATCGTAAGTAGACATAAAAAACGTGTCCAAGCATGGGTCCCTAAGACCACCTTAATTTCAAACTTAGGATCAAACCGATCGGGTTCCGACCAAATCCACTATGTGGAGAGACCGAATCGATTCAACGGTCCAGGGGGAGCTAGTACGAAATTTGTTTGTGTTTTAACTTAGAAATTGCATGCTTAGGTTTTTATTTTTCTTTTTAGAATGGTTAGATAGGACTATAACTCGTCAATACTTGATAACATAGTACCAGGATGCAGCGAGATGATAGTACGCTAGGAAAGCGGAGTCTTGTGTATTCGGGCTAGATAAGGCGTATCTAGTTCGGTGCACTTGACCGAGCGGAACTAGCTGAAGCTACCTCACCGTATCCTAGACTAGTTAGACCAGGAAGTGGTCTTAGGTGAGTCAAGTCTCTATTTTCTTGAAAATGGCTTTGTTTAAGGAAGTGGTCGTTGTTCCGATCAAAGAAGGCCTCTGTGCCTCGCCACGACCTGGAAGCCATGATCTTGAAAAGGTGACTTGATGAGCCTAAGGTCAAATCCGAATCTAACGCAAGGTTGACAAGTGTTTAAGTCATTAAATTTAATTCAACTAAAATTGAAAGTCATCTCACAAGAACATATAGGATTAACATGTTTGATCATGTAGACATGGGTGAGATGATTTAGGTTAATAATTTTCAACCAATTTTTAATAAATCCAATATCCGATCCAACTACCTTGCGTGTAGGATCAATGGATGTTGGCGATGGTTGCTCGGAGCACATGACCGGGGATCAACTCAAGTTTTCGAAGCTTCGATTCAAACGACAAGGATCAGTAGCCTTCGGAAATAACGGAAAACTTAAAATCATTGGATCAGGTGATATTGAGCTTAACTCAAATTTTGTCATTCAAAACGTTTTATTAGTAGAAAATTTTCAATATAATCTTCTCAGTGTAAGCCAATTGTGTGATAATAACTATAAGGTCATATTTCTAGAAAATGAATGCGTAATTAATACAAACGAAACCTCTAAAACAATTCTTAAGGGAACTAGAAATAACAACATTTACACTATTAACTTAACTAACTCCTCAACTAAGTGTCTTATGACACGGCAAGAGGAATCCTGGTTGTGGCACCGACGACTCGGTCACTCACACCCAAGACTCATCCACAAGATGAGTCAGAGTGACTTAGTTAGAGGTTTGCCTAACCTCAATAACTTGGATAATAAAATATGTAATGCTTGTCAACAAGGTAAATAATCTAGGACACAACATCAACTAACTAGTCAAGAACGAACCAAAAGTGTGCTTGAGCTCCTACACATGGATCTATTTGATTCACACGGAGCTAAGTCACTTAACGGAAGTAAATTCTGCTTAGTCATAATTGATGACTATTCTAGATTTACTTGGGTAAGGTTCATCAAACACAAAAGTGATACCCTAGATCAATTAATCAATCTATTTAAATTAATAGAAAATCAACAAAGCATTAAAATCAAAAGACTTAGGACTGATTATGGTGGTGAATTCGAAAAGCATAGGTTTACAGAATTCTGTAACCTAAATGGATACCACCATGAGTTCTCTTGCCCTAAAACTCCACAACAAAATGGCCTAGTAGAACGCAAAAATAGAACCCTACAAGAAGCCACTAGGACAATGTTAAATGAGTATAACCTACCCGATAGGTTTTGGGTGGAAGCCGTGAGTACGACATGCTATGTCCAAAATAGAATCCTTATGGTAAAGAGGCACCTTAAGACCTCATACGAGATTTATCACGATAAAATACCTAACATCAAGTACTTTAGGGTATTTGGGTGTAAGGTACATATCCTAAACACTAAGGATTACCTAGGGAAATTTACATCGAAAACCACGACCGAAATCTTTCTAGGATACTCGACTACAAGTAGAGCTTATAGAGTATATAACCACGACACCCTTAGAGTTGAGGAGACTATCAATGTAGTATTTGATGAAGGACACGAACCTACAAAACCCCCGGCAACCCCAATTAGCGAACCAACTCATACTAGACCTAACTCTGATCCGGAGATCAGGTCTAGTGTTAATCCTAACCTAAGTCAACCAAGTCACTCTATCGACCAAGTGATAGATGACTCCAACCAAACTAGAACTCAAACGAGTCATCCTATGGATCAAGTTGTAGACTCAAACCCAAATCCAACTAGGACTCAAACGAATCATCCTATCGACCAAGTGATAGGTGATCCAAGTCTAGGAGTTCGAACTAGAGCCTCATACAGAAACCTTAGTCAAATATCTTTGATTTCTAAAATTGAACCCAAAACTATTGACCAAGCTCTTCTTGATCCTGATTGGATTATTGCAATGCAAGAAGAGTTGGCTCAATTCACTAGGAACGAAGTATGGGAATTAGTACCACCACCTAAAGATAAAACAATCATTGGAACAAGGTGGGTGTTTAAAAATAAAATTGATGATAGAGGTGAAGTAGTTAGAAATAAAGCTAGACTAGTTGCTAAAGGGTTTAGTCAAGTCGAAGGTTTAGATTACGACGAGACCTATGCCCCAGTAGCTAGATTAGAGTCCATTCGAATGCTATTAGCATATGCAACACATCGAGGATTTAAGTTGTTTCAAATGGATGTGAAATCTGCATTCTTAAATGGATACATTAAAGAAGAAGTTTATGTTAGTCAACCCCCCGGTTTCGAAAGTTTAGACAAACCCGATCATGTCCTTAGGTTAAAGAAAGCTCTTTATGGACTTAAACAAGCTCCTCGAGCTTGGTACGAGAGACTTTTGATTTATCTTAAGTCCAAAGGCTTTAACCAAGGTGTAGTTGACCCAACCCTTTTCGTAAAAACCTTAGGTAAAGACGTATTCATAGCCCAAATCTACGTAGATGATATTATTTTCGGAACCACCAACTCAATCCTACTAAATGAGTTCATTTCACTTATGGAAAGTGAATTTGAAATGAATTTAGTAGGTGAGTTAAGTTTCTTTTTAGGTCTACAAATTAAACAAACTAAAGATGGAATATACCTACATCAACGCAAATATACTAGGGAATTAATTAAACGCTTTGGAATGCAAGACACTAAAATTATTAATACCCCAATGGCAACTAATGTGAATATAGAAGAAGATGTAATCGGAAATTCAATTGATTTAAAATACTATAGGAGCGTAATAGGGAGTCTCCTTTACTTAACTGCAAGCCGACCTGATATCTTATTTGCAGTAAGTATGTGCGCAAGGTTTCAAACCTGTGCCAAGGAGTCTCACCTAACTCTAGTCAAGCGTATCCTTAGATATCTAAAGGGTACACTTAATGTCGGTATTTGGTATCCTAGATCTACCGAGTTCGAACTAACCGGCTACTCCGATTCGTACTATGCCGGTAGTAAGCTCGATAGAAAGAGTACGAGTGGTTGTTGTCAACTTCTCGGCTCGAGTCTAGTGAGTTGGTGCAGTAGGAAGCAACACTGTGTTGCTTTATCTACCACCGAAGCCGAATACATCGCGATGGGTGAGTGTGTCACGCAGCTTCTTTGGATGAAGCACACTCTCCGCAACTTTAAGTTAGACTTTACGAATACTAAACTTCATGTAGATAACATTAGTTCAATTAATCTTACAAAGAATCCGATATGTCACTCTAGGACCAAACATATAGAGGTCAAACATCATTTCATTCGAGAACATGTGGCCAACGGAGCCATACAACTCGAATACGTCGAATCAAAGTCTAACTTAGCAGACCTATTTACTAAACCCCTACCCGAAGTCGAATTTAGTCTATTAAGACGAAAATTGGGCATGTGCGTAGTAGAATAGGAACTTGCAAATTATATTTTCTTACTACTATTTCTTAAATTTTCATTTTTATGGAACTAGCATAGGACATACCTTAGATATCATGCACCTATAGATTTAAGGAGCCAATACATCTCACAACACATAGGACTAATGTGTTTGTGTACTTAGCCACGTAGATGGGCGTGAGATGTTAGGACCTTACTCCTGGTTCCAGATGTAGAGCTAGTGCATCGCTATGAACCACGGAGTATAATCATACATACTAACCGACTCTGACCAGGACTGGTTGATCTTTCATATCAATCAAGCCAAATATGAGTCGAACATCTTATAGATGAACTTATTTTAAGTATATTATTTTCAAAATAATGTGGAACATGCTTGGACTTTAAATTTAACACTTATTTTTGTTTTCCACACACACACTCACTCTTTTCGATATATGGCAAAAGGGGGAGAAAAAGGCCAAAGTTAAGGGGTCAAAATTTTTTTTGATAACTTAAATCTTACTTTATATTTAAACCAAAAGTTAACTTTAAGTTTTGAAAACTTATTAAAGGCCAAGTTAAGAGAATTCTTAACTTAAACTTATTTGTGGCGTCAACGTTTTACTTATTTATTATTATGCCCTTAATATTTTACTTAAGGGGGAGAAAGGGCCAAGTTAAGAAGAACTCTTAACTTAAACGTTTTTACTAAGGCCAACTTTAAGTAATGTTAATTACTTAAAGAAACCCTCAAAGGGGAGGATAAAGGTCTTTCTTCAAGACTCACCCTCGGTCAAGGGGGAGGTTTCCTCAAGGGGGAGTACTTGAAGAAAATCCTTACTACTCCAACTTAATCTTCTTTATTTCTTGTTTCTAATGCACATTATTCTTCATGCTTGCTATTTACTTAACTTTGTATGTGGGTTTGCCATAAATCAAAAAGGGGGAGATTGTTGGTGCAGTAGGCACCTAAGTCGAACCTGAGTTTTGATTATAGCAAACGATACAATGTTAAGCTCATGTCGTTATCTCACGAGCTGAATCGAGTGTGCAGAAGATTGCTATAGCTGGAGCTAAAGGCTAGCGACACCCGGAGGAAGCCGCGGTGGTCGGGCGACACCGGGAGGACTTCGGAGGGAGCCGAAGGAATCAGGTGGAGACCGAAAGCAAGGCTTCAAAGGTAAATGTTGAGGTAAGCTCGTGTGAGTGAGCGTAAGTAAGGTCGAGTCCTCCATATGGGGACATCCTTAGGCGACGATCCGACCAAGACTTCCCATGGAAGGTCTATGTTGAGATCGGATGGCAAGTGGCCGTCGAATTCACTTATATTTCGAGCTAACTCTTTATTACAGTCGAAAAGTCTAAAAATCAGTTCAACCGGCCAAAAATCAGTTCAACTGCTAAGCCATCAGTTCAACCGGCCAAGGATCAGTTCAACTGATGAGCCATCAGTTCAACCGATGGTCAAGAATCAGCCTCGAGGAGTCAAGCTTTATCACCATTTTTCAAGGAGTTTTGTGCCCAATTCCTATTGGTTGAAGACTCATTCAATGAGGGGCTTAAAGGCTATAAAAGGAGGTCCTAACCTAGGATTTCTTCATCAATTCTAAGCCTCCAAAAGCCTCCGCAAAGCTAC